>OZ034972.1:6230418-6872918 GCA_964030785.1 Siderastrea siderea
CCCTAAACAGGTGTTAAAAATGTTCCTGTAATCTAAATTAACCAGTCCGAGAACCTGCTGGCAAATCAGAAGCACAGCCAAAAACACCGAGCGCTTTCCTATGTATAGAAAAATTGGTGAGAATTTTCCCCCGAATGTAAAAGTTCAATTTGCCCACAAGCAAAAACGAATGGGACGAGTATGTATTTTTGAAACCGAGGCCTTTCCATTTTTATCACAAAAACTGTGGGTTTTCTCCGCCAAATTGAACAGTGCAATTTTTCCAGATGGATGCCGCGTATTTCCTCAAGGAGCATGGTACTAGTGTGATGACGCGAATGGAACAGCGATACTCCGACAAGACAGATAATATGAAGATGTAGCCAAGGCTAAAAGCGGACCCTTTTTTTGGCTGGTGCTTATGAATATCTGAACTACTCTCATTGAAGTCGTTAAAGAAAGAAAGGACGAAATTTATTTTTCCCTGTGAGAATCAAACCCGGACGACACCCTCCATAGCTATGCACGATGACCATTAGGCTAAGCTAACTACATGGAAAAAATGGTAATAATTTTACTACTTATCTGGCTGTTTATCCTTCGCAGCTCGATCAGTCGAGTAGAGATATTCTTTTTATCAAGAAATTTCCATTGAAAAGGACGGATTAAAACGAGAAAAATAGCAGAAACATTCTTTTTATCTTGAAATTTCCAGTGAAAATGACTACCAACTTTGATGTCCCACCGGAGCAACCAATTTTTCCATACAAATGGAAGTTACGGCTATATTCAGTAATGAAGACATCGTTTTTTGATAAATTCATGTTGTTGGCTTACCCTCAGACACTTTGATAAGCACATCATGGCACATTCAAGTCAAGAGTTTTTCTGTCCTGGCCATGTGGGTTGACCGCTGTACACTCGTACCGCCCTGTGTTGTAACTTTTGACCGCCTGGATGATCATCCGGGTACCTGTCGGCTTCCCTTTGTCATCCACCAATTGTTGGAGTTTGGGAATACCAAGAAAATCACCTGCGATGAGGTAATCACATTTTATAACTGGATGAGTTTTTTTAATGATATTCAGAGACGTGAAAGTTAGAAGTAAATTTGATCAGTTGAAGCCAAAGTTTGCAACTTACGGCTTCTGTCAACGCAAAATGTTGCAAAGGACTACATGAAAATAGTGCTCAGATGCTTCTTTTTTAATTGTCACACTGTAGGTTTTTATCTAAAACTCAAAAGTGAGAACTTCCTTGTAAAGAAGAATAAACACTAACACAAGACAGTACTGCTTACTGGCTTTCATTTTACGCTTTAGGATTTCATCCAAAACTCAAAGGTTAAAACCTTCTTGTACAGCATAATAAACAGCACCACAGGAAAGAACTGCTCAGTAGTTTTCATTTGAATGGTCACACTTGAGGATTTCATCCAAACCTCAGGGGCGCCCAACGGTTCGTTTCGAGAAATATCTGTTCTGCAGGCCTAAAATCGCCGGAGATTTTCGGATTTAATTGTAGTGGAAGCTAGAGATTTCTTTGCCAAAACTTCACCTTACACTTTCGTAACAAGAGGCCTTATTAATTCTTATTGTTTTTGGAGAGAGAAATATGTTGTTTAGGGTGTAAAATAAGTCAGCAATAGCATTTTCGGAGAGCCATCAGCAGCTCAGAAATTTGGCGGAGAGGATTCCTAAAATTATCGGGAGATTAAATCTTCTGCTAACAACGCCGAACAGATCAGTCTGTATTAGCTTACACAAATATGCATTTGAAAAGCTCTGAAATAATCTAATTAAGAAAACAGAAATAATATTTCAAGTAATTTGCTAAAAATTTTTTGTTGGGTGCCCCTGAAAACTCAAAGGTTAAAACCTTCTTTTACAACGTAATAAACAGCACCACCGGAAAGTACTGCTCAGTAGCTTTCATTTGAATGCTCACACTTTAGGATTTCATCCACAGACTCAAAAGTTAGAATCACCTTGTACAGCATAATAAACAGCACCACAGGAAAGTACTGCTCAGTAGCTTTCACTTGAATGCTCACACTTGAGGATTTTATCCACAGACTAAGAAAGTACTGCTCAAAAGCTTTCATTTGAATGGTCACATCATCTTGTACAGGATGATAAACAGTACCACCGTCGCTTTCATATGAAAACGCCACCGTGTTTATATATGAACTTTGAAAAAACCATAATAGCAGAAACCCTTTCTGTTAACTTTCTCCAAGTATAGCAACAGATAAACTAACAAACAAAATGTACAGCTTTCATCCACGATGTCTTACGTACTTGGAATATCCTCCGTGAAGCGCCAAGAAACAAGCGGTGGCGGAGACGCATGCGCATAACAGTCCAGCGTCGCTTCTTTACTGGTCGTGTTCACACTGGAGTTCACACTTGTGATCACAGGGGCAGCTGGGGAAAAAATGTAACTGTCCGCTTACCCCTTCTCGTTCATCATCTTTTCTTAAAAGGATTTCACTTGGAACAAGGTTGAAGTGTTTACAGGGGAAGGGAAGCAAGAAAAGTGAATGAAAAAAAAAACAGAAAACCAGGCACTTGTCTATTGCTCTTTCGTTGATTTACTTCTGTTTTACTGGTAATATCAGTCCTAGAAACCTTCAGATCAGGCAGGAGTACATGATTGCCTATCACTTTAAAAACCCAGACACATCCATGTATAGGTGCGAAAGTAAAGGCAATGGAAACCTAAAAATGGACCAATCAATACCAGGTTTTGTTTAAACTGCACACTAGTGCACAAAAATGTTAATAAGTGTTTAGCTATGGAATACGTCTTTACCTCCACAATCCTCTGGCGAGGTGGCAGCTAATTGCAAAGTCTCAGTCCCACTTGCACATTTTTTACACGCGGTCATTCCTGGTTGGTCCTGGTACGAGTCTTTAGGACACACTCGGCACAAGGGTCCTAACCCGTCAGCACTGAATTTTCCCTCGGGACACTGATCTGTTTATAACAAAAATAACAACAAAAGCGAAATTGCGTACACAAAAACACGAATTTTCATTAAAGAACTCACAACCTCCTACCTTTTGCGGCCCTTGGTGCATGTTCGTCCAAAGGTATTGCCATATCTGTAATGGAAAGAAGGATTTTAAGAAAAAAGACGACACATTTGATTTTGGACAAAAAATTACAATCGTTACAACGGTCTTCTTCACTGGTAGTGAAATGTACTTACTGCAAGTTAGTTTACAGAGCTTTATAAAGCAATGACAATTACAAAATTTAAATTTGAAGGACTTAAATTCGAAAATCAAGCTTAAATCTATGGAGTTTGTATACGAGGACTACTTTATAAAAGCCCGTTAGTGTTTTTACGTCTTCCTCTCTAGTGTTTAAACAAAACCTCCAGTGTTGTATAAACATTCATTCATTCATTCATTCACTCACTCACTCACTCACTCACTCACTCACTCACTCACTCATTCATTCATTCATTCATTCATTTCTTAAACACATCGTTTTTGTAAATTCATGTCGTTTCTCAAACACTTTGATAAGCCCCTACACGATATGTTTTGAAATTAGTTTCCCAACGCTCTGTGCAGGCAATAAAAATTCCTAGTAAGGCCAGCAATATTTTTTAAATGCACTCTAGGCTACTCACCTATATCTTCCAATATCAACCGCTTTGAAGAAGTCTTTGTAACAGTCAGTTGCAATGAGCGAGTTATCTCTCCATGAGTATTTGCTGAGACGCATGTGTAAGTTCCCCCATCCGATGAGTCCACGTTTGTTGTGGTCAGCTGTGTTCCTGTGGGATTACCATTCTTGTCTGTCATTTGCTGTTGAGTTTTGGAACCTAAAGAACGAAAGACGTTTATCAATCAATTAATCTTATATATTGATTTTTTGTGTAAGCAGAGAATTTGTACCGTGCAACCGTGCACGTTTTGTGGATCACACATCAAACCAAGGAAAATAACTTTACGTCCTAATTTTTTTTACTTCATCAAATCTTTTTATTTCTAAAAATGAAGTCCAAAGATTGTCCAGGAATAAATGAACAATATATATCAACCATTCTCCTCTTTTTCTAATATAATTAATTTCAATGGCTTTAACTTTCATGTGCTGGTGTTAGTTAGTTTGCTTGTTTGTTTGTTTGTTTGTTGTTGCTTTAATAAATACATTTATGAGAAATAAAATTTGTCTTTCTTATGATGTTGTAACTTCCCTTGTCATCTATTTGCTTCCCTTTGCTCACTAAATGAAAATTTGAAGACAGAGTATTCAAACACGAGTCCATACATATCAGCATTGCTATAAATTTTGACCCCCCCTCTCCACTCCATCTCACCTTTCCCATCAGCGGAGTACTGCCAGTAAACAGAAGGTGTCGGTTCTCCCTGTGAGAAACATTTTAGCACCACAGTTCCTCCGGCGCTGACTGAGGTGACGTTTCCTGGCTCAAAATTACTGATTTGCGGAGATTCTATACATGAAACAAAGAAATACAGTCAAACCTGTGTTAGTAGCGAGTAGGATCGCTGCTACGAGCGTATAAAATCGCCCAGAGTGTCTTTATAGAGGGTTGAATTTCCTCGTAAAACTAGGTGGAGTGTTTTGGGAAACAAACCGATTTTTTGGCGCGGTCTGTGCTTTTAACAGAACCTGGTACCTCAAATACCTTAAATTATCAAGCAACTTACTTCCACAGAAAGTAGCTCCAATGTGCAGAGTGTAGGTTCCCTTAGGACACGGCAAACAGCTTGTCTGCTGGGCTTTGTCTTGGTAGGTGCCATTAGCACAAAAATCACAGAAAGGGCCGAAACCATCCTTGGAATAACGGCCGGGTGGACAGAGGGCTGGTGGGTAAAATTAAGTGATGTCATTTTTTAAAAATAAGCTTAAGATACGTTAAAGACAATAGAGCATAAGAGTAAGGATGAACTTTGGTTGTTTTTTTTTGCTAAAAGTCAATATAAGCATGCTCAAAAGGAGAAAAACTGAAAATCGAAGTGAATAACAGAAGCAACTGAAAACACCAAATTTGGAGTGGTAAGCCCGAAAGTGCCAATCAAAAAGCAAAAAGCTACTTTGAAAATGGTGGTGACGACCGAATCAAGGTTATCGCGGAAGTCAATCAGTTACAAACAACTGGTCTGTTACATAAAGAACATAACAGAATTTGTATTCTCAGTAAGTTTGGGAAAGTGGATGAAAGTTTCCAAACAAATGTACCCAGGCGTCTCTGTTTCTAAGTGTGCGCTCCCTCTGACGATTAGCTTCAAACTTGGCAGGACAACCCGCACTGTTGAGGTGATTTATCGGATAATTAACATAAAATAGTCTTATAAATAAAATGACTTAAACAATTCTTTATCAGTCCTTTATACTCGTTTTCAAAGCGGTGAATATAAAATCTTTTCTCTAACTCCTTCGACCAAAATTTTTTGATTTTATGCGGTTGCTTTTTAGACTTCAGGCACATTGACTACTCACGCCTGCAACTCCAAGATCCTTTGATTGAAGATGTTCCTGCAGGACATGATTTACAACTGGTTTGACCTGTTTGATCCTGAAACGTTCCTTCTGCGCATGCCTCGCAGCTACTATTTTTATAATACGTTCCAATGGGACATTCAACTGGAAAATAACGCAAAAATAAAACTAAATAACTGATTCATATCACTATTTTTGTAATCAAATATACCCGTCAGTTGACTTGTGCAGCGCCAGATGACAAGGAGCAGTCCGACCAAATTTACTGTCCCTTTCCACAGGATACCCACTCAAATCGTGCGACCTGTGTTGGTCGTTTACTGCGCCTGTATTTGGCAAACAGTCAACACAAAAACCTTGAAGTCATCAAGACTCGCTAAAAAGTTGAGCTAAAGTTGAGGGGAGAAAGGATGAGCAAAGCAATTAAATGGAATCTCCTCAAGGACTGTGCCTCTTTTGTTACTGCGCACACGTTCTGCACATCTTGGGATAATCTGAGAAACTCGGATTTCTTAAGGACAGTATCTACTAATACAAAGGTATTTTTGCATGGTTTATGACTATGTGGGAAAAGCGGATCTTAGCAAGGGCTGTTGAAATTAAAAAGAAAATTGGGGATAACTACGCATTTTCCAGAGGTAATTGAGCTGTGGAACGAAAATGTCATACATTGTTTTATACTTTAAAGCTTTTTAGAATTACGATTGCGTAATTATCCGTGAAAAATTCGTGGTTACCCCAAATTTCCTTTTTGGATTCCGATAACCCTTGCCAAGATCTGCTTTTTCCACATAGTCTGTGCATAGTCTGTGCAAAAATACCTCTGAAATAAGAAGGCACCGTCTTAGGGAAGTCATGTCTATTTGTAACTTACAACATCCTGTAAAACCCGTGGATGCATTCCGAACACTTCCAACTGCGCACGGAAGACTGGCGTTAACGTTTCTATAACCTGGAAGAAAAAAAGAGAGAAACTGATTCTCTGCAAAAATAATCACATGACAGGCGCTAGCTGTAACACTAGGCAAAATTGCCCGCAACTTGCAACGCAATGCGGAACAAGAACGTTGCGAGACAAGTTGCAGAATACATGATATAGGCTGCAACCTTTCTCGCAACGTTGCGGAAAGTTGGAGACTAGTCTACATTTCCTGCAACTTGTAACGCAGTTTTTCGTTGTGGGACAACTTGCAGACAGGAAGGGGGGTTACACGTTCAGTTCGTTCGCAACTTGTCTCGCAACGGCGTTGCGTTGCAAGTTGCGGGAAAAATTGTCTTATGTAACAGCTCCTTTAGAACTTCTTGTAAGCACTTATACCTCATACCCAGCAAACTAAGTAAGCAACAATTTAAATTCTCGTTAATCAGATCTCTGTCCAATACGGTATTTGAAATCTTGTAACCAGGCCATCTCCCTTATTCCCTCGAAATTCAAATTTAATTCTAAAATTTCAGTCCCCCTTTAGTTAATAGCCACGTTAAGTGGTTAAGGAGTCGGCAAAGAAAATGTCGCCAAACGGAAGGTTCAATTGGCTCAACAATGGCTTTACACGTACGCTATACATTTTGGTACATTTCCGAGTTGCCTTCCTTTGCAAAACAACAAATAAACATGAAATGACTAAATTCTGCGTTTTATGGGGAATCTTCACGGCAAGGGTGAATTTTTCCTTCTCTATCTATTAGTGTGAACATCATTCGAACGAGTTCAGTTACTGAATAGTTCGGCTACATTCGGACAGGTTTCATGATTTATGAAAATTGTAAAGTTGTTTAAATTAACGTTAATTCCTTTTTTTAGATGACGTTTTATTTTCCTTGGCGTTGCAGTCGTGATGCCTTAAGGTCCTTGATGTTTTGTCGTGTCAAGAGCAAAGAGAATTGTCACCTTGGTAATGTTCGCTTGGGTTCAGTTGTCCAAAGCAGAATTAAGCCAGCCAAGCGGTGCGCATTAGCGTCAATTTTGGATTCACTTTTTAGCACGACAGCATATGTTCCTGTTTGCGATTTGACTTGGGCTGAGTTGAAACTGTGACGAAAAATTAGTTAGGAAACGCTCTCAAACGAGAGAAACAAAAACCTTGGTCAACTTCTTACCCAGAAGTAGGGTTAATCGCCTTTTGAACGACCGGAAGGTTGTGTAAAACCAAATTTTAGCGATCAGCAGCATTTACTTAAATTTGACCTTTTATCTTAGTAAGGGTTAAGAGAGGTAAGGGTACAATATCAAGCGAGATGTTACCTTGATCTGCGTAGCAACACATTGTAGTCATCAATATCTTATTTCTCCAGTAAAATATCATTGCACTGCAGGTGGCGTCAAGCGAGTCTTAAGTGAGCCATCAAATTTCTAAAGTAATTAACATGTACTGAACCCCTCAATTCCCTTTGCTGGAATCAGTAAAATTTTCATTGTTATTATAGTTATCTTATATTTACCCTTTTATTGTTATTTAGGTGTCCCCCATTAGCAGGATGATTTCCCTCTGCTAGACACTTTTTTAGACGCGCTGATAAAGTTCATTCATTTATTCATTCCTGCACTCACTCATTTATGATAGATCTAAGTTAGGAGCATTCTGATTCTCACCAACACAGTGTTCAATAGGTCCTGGCTGGGGCGTTTTTCTCCATATCCCATCTGGCTGACTGGAACATATCCAAAACCCTTGAGGACCAAAGGGTTTCTGTCCTTGAGCACATGTTCGAGTACACCAGTGCCCCCCACCATAAGAATTGCACGTCCAAGTACCATCGGGGGGTCCTTCGGGTGGCAACTGACACCTGTATCCTAGAATACCACATTTAACAATTCTCAATCTGAATTTTTTTGCATTGCTTCAAGATTTTAGCTCTACTTGCAAATACTGCGTCCTAGAGCAGAGGAAAACTATCTGCTTTTTAGTTTCCTTACCGAGAGAATAACTTGCAACTGTATATATGAAAGGATCGTTAGTTCACCACCGACAGAACTGCGTTATTCTTAATTATAAACAAAGTTTCCGTTAGCAAATTTCGCTTTATGTAGGTAAACTGTCGTTCAGGGAGAACGAAAGTCCGCTTGGAGTTTCGGTAATAACAGACTGAGAAAGTTGACGACATCTTTCCTCGAACGGCTGTGGAATTGGACTGAAACGTTACTAACAAATGCTGCCAAAGTTTCGTTGGAAGCAAATCGAAATTTCACTTTTTCCCAAAATTCGCAAAATTTGCCGTAAGCTATACTTAATGTTACACAGTAAGAACAGTAGCAGTTGCAAATATCATTTATCAAAATTCTTCCTTGCCTTTTTTTTTTGTTTTCGTCATTCACCCCTCGGTAATTTGCTTTTCTTTTCTCCCCGATTGTGTACATCACAACACAATTATTACTAGGAGCACGAAATTACATGGAATAAAAGCTTGCAATCAGAGACCTCTCTACACCGAATACTTGGTGCTGGTGCCAGCGTCCTTCTAAGAAGGAGTTGGCAGTGGTTGTTTGATATAAGCTTTCTCAAACTCATTAATAGTTCATAAAGAGAAAACAAAGGAAATCACTACCGTGACGGTGGTTTGGATACCGGATCTTAATTAGCATAAAAGTTTGCGAATTATGAATGGTTTGAGCATAAGCCACGCACCTCTTCGGAACCTGTAATTTTATTGGCTTCCTATATCACGCACCTCTATTGTTTTAAGGGCTAGGGTCATTGTTTTATTGTTTGTTCTTTCGTCTTCTCAGCCAATCCTGTTAAGCCTTCCGATAGGTGCGTACCGCCTCGGTTTGAGAGGCCATATCAAAAGCTGGAAAGAGTGTTTCATCAGTTATCCAAACACCTCGAAGTCGGTCAAAAAAACTCGGCTGCGCCTCATTTTTTCAACCCACTTCTCGGGGTTTGGATATCCTGATGAAACACTCTACTTGATAAACATTTTGTACCAAAAGAACCAATCGCACTGTCGGCGGCGCCGTACAACAACCCTTTTCACAGTTAACGTTTCTCATTTGCATTACAACGCGTTTGAACGCGGATGTGAGCCAATTTCGGGCAATTTTGCAGTTTCTGCCCGAAAATTGCCTCACATCCAGTCGTTCAAATATCTTCAGTGTAATGTGAATGAGAAAAGTTTACTGTGAAAAGGGCTACCTCATAACACTATACAATAAAGTTTTGAAACGAAATTAATTTTAATTAAGTATTTTACTTTTCGTATACAACTTGTCATAGCATTACTTTCTACAGTTTCATTTTTAGTGTTAGTAATTTTCAATTCTTTTTTTTTGGGGGGGGGGGCGATGTTGTTGCCCTATAAGTTTTAATGGTTTTTTTTCTAGTTCAATTATTGTAATGGGCATTTCCTATTGTTGATATTTGCGCAATATAAGTTGTATAATTAATTAATTAATTGATTAATATAAGCTTGCTTTTCACCTCCCACGATGACCTTGAATTCGCAGTCAGCGGAGTTTCTTGAAGCATCAATTGCAGTGAAATGAAAATGGCGCCCATGGTTCAGATACATACCATCAATCAGAGGAGGTTGGTACTTTACGATGCCCACATTGTCGGTGAAGATAGGTCTCGTGATGTTTACCCAAACAGGGTCGGAGGAATAGGAAACTTTGAAAATTCTTTTGGGGCAGAAGACGACCTTTGGTTTTTCTCTATCTAAAGAAGTTAAGAAAGAGCATAAGATAAAGAGTTAGGGATTCTTGGCTTTTCGTCCAGTGAGAATGACAAGGCATGACAAATTGCTTACCTACTAATTTTTAACTTTTTTGGCAACACCGGGCAACGAGCACGAATTCGGGAAATTACTGCTCGGAGAATAGTGATGAGAACATGCATGTTGATATTGGGGATTAAAGGATTAAGGAAATTGGATGCCATGTCAACTGCCACGGCCTTCAAAAGTTTTTGCCGTAAAGCAAAAGTTGTGTCCCGAATATTGGGGAAAAAATTCAGCAACAATTATCAAATTTGTGATTTAAAAACGCAATTATTCCACTCGTGCTAGTTAAATATGACAACCATGTAGTGCCCCTTTGCATAAAGGGGCACTGTCACCAATTTTTAGCCAGTTTACTATAAAAAGCTGAAAGAGATATTGCAATCAGAGGAAACCCAACAATACTGGTTAAGTTTCGGTTAAAATTACTCTACCAGTTCTCGGAAACTATGATTAAGTGCGTTTGGCAGCAGATCGCTAGAATGTAAAAAAGGATCTATTGCAACTTGAAAACAGGCTAATCAAAAGGTTTTTAGTTTTCCTTTGTTTCTTGGAAAAGTTGCCAGAAACTGACGATGGTTGCTCTCCCTTTGAGACTGAACACTCGATCGCCTTTTTCTTAATGTTCTAGGAACATTTCGTGTCTGAGAAAAGACATTTAATATAATTTTCAGAACATTCTTCACCCCAAAAATTAATGTAAAAAACCCGGGAAAGAGCACCTTTGATTATCACCTCACATTCAACGTGCACTCGTGGAATTAATATACTTACCATATACATTGACATGGACGACGCAATCATCCTGTTCACCAATGGCGTTCACCGCCACCCACCTGACAATAGTGTTTCCGGGGGGGAACCGATAGTTGGCACTGACCCCGGGTGGGTATACAGCCGTGACGTTCTTTACGTTTGCCCAGGGAAGTTCCCACTTGTCACTCACGTCTGACGTGTTCATTCCAGACTTCAGAACTACAAAAATGTCTCCTGGACATATAATGTGTGGTTCTAGAATGTAGCAGAAAAAAACAAAAGAAGTTATTATGACGGAATTTAAGAAGTAAGACAACATGATAAAAAGGAAGATGTTCCATATTTGCAATATTTCTCTTTAGCACATGCAGCATATGTCACGTGATCAGATGTTTGTTTACCATTTTTTTCCAATACAAAATTTGGTTATTATTTTCAGTTTTGAGTTTACAGCTTCTCAAAAGTGAAAGTCAGTTAATTATCAACTATCTTGTGGTATGAAACTTTCACAGGAGTTTGCATTCTCGGATCGATCGCGAAACTCTCAAAAATTAGATCCCGCGAAATTTTCATGCCACATGCAATACCAATCCAATTCACTTACTTGGATGGATTATTTCACAAGTCGGTATAGTTCCACTCCATGTGCCGTTGGCCAGGCATTCCCGATACACATTCCCCTTTAACCTGTAACCAGAATTACAGCTGTGCTGACATTTCTGGCCATATCTTCTGGTGTTATACCTGCAGCCCAATTCCACATAGCCATTGTTTAAGTTCACCAGTTTAGGGCACGGCCTTCCTGTTTTAGTATAGAAAACAAGAATAGTTTTGTTGAAAAAATGTTTCTCAAATTCATTATCTCTGTCAGGCTGCATCACGTAACAGAGGATCCATACAAACTATGTGACAGTTTGTGAAGTGCGCCCACATGAAAGTAAAAGAGGAACGTACTTCGTGAATTTAGGGAGGAATGTAACACGTGAATTGTCTTCTGGTACATTAAAAGGGTACGTGACGCATGAATTAGGTAAAAAATGCGAGGGAAACGCTTTTACGACTTCCTTAATCCCTCACCCACCCCTCGGCTACCTTCTCTTGAGTCTGTGGAAGAAATCCTAAAGTATGACCATTCAAATGAAGGCTACTGAACAGTACTTTCTGTGGATGAAATCCTAAAGTATGACCATTCAAATGAAAGCTACTGAACAGTACTTTCTATGTTAACGTTTATTGTGCTTTGCAGTGGTCCTTACTACTTTCACGTGGTACTATTAAGTTTCCAATATTTTTGTCAAGAAACTTTGTGCTCTTTTTCTGGAAGAGAAAGAGCTAAGCCTCAGATAAGACAAGAAGGCTTGCGTGTTCGCAATAGTCTTTAAACTATCTTTGACTTGACTTGACTTGACTTGACTTGACTTGACTTTACTCTTACTCTTACTTCACTTTACCTTTACTTTTTACTTTACCTATGCAAGTTGTCAGGCTCGGAGTCCAACTGTTGTACGGTCCACAAGTAGTAACGGAAGCAGAAGGTGTATAAGGGACATATCCATGATCACAAACCACTGTGCATTTGTCCTGATATTTATTTTGACCTTTTTGGAAGCAGCGAGCGGGTTTAAGGGTACCATGAGAATCCCTGTCAGCAGTAAAGGATGGGCATGTTTTACCTGCAACGCATAACAAACAAGCACCAATTTAAAATACAATCGAAGCTCTTCTTGCAACTATTCTATAAGCGACCAGTTCAGATCAGGGATTTTGATGGTTTAAGTATTTGTTGAAACACTATGGATGATAAAGCGAAGTACATGCGGCCTCAAGCTAGCCTGTCAGGGATGATGTGATTGACAGAAACCTTCTTTCAGATTTGGATGCTAGTTTCAGATATACAGTCGAGGCTCTCCATGCGACCACTCTCGTAAGCTACCGGCTCTATTTATTACCAGCATTGCGAGAGCCCGTTTAAATTGTCACTTGAACTCTTTAATGAAAAGTTCTCATAAGCAACCGCACCCGTAAATGACTGCCACCACTTCTGTGAATTACCGACTGCATTTTTCCTTTGTTTTGTTATTTCTTGTAAGGGATCACTTAGTCAACACTTCGATAAAAAAAATTAACTAGCTTCTTGATCAATTCAGAGTAACTCATAACAATATAAGCGTTAATGGTTCGTTGACCTTTACATTGGCTAACCTTTTCTGTGATGGGCAATAATAAACAATTACTACAATACTATTTTAAAATAACCATTAACTTATCCCAGGCTTTACACTTAAAGCTCTCGTAAGCGACCACCCTTTGTAGCTTTATCACGTGGTCGCAGTTACGAGAGCTGGATTCCCGAGGTTGTCGCTTACGAGCGTTTCGACTGTACTCTGGGTTGTGAAATTGAAAACTTCCTGTTGATGATGACGATGACGATGACAACGATGATGATGATGATGATGATGACGATGATGATGATGATGATGATGATGATAATGATGATGACTATAATCAAGTCGTCGTCGTCGTCGTTGTTGTTGTTGTTGTTGCTGTTGTTGTTGTTGTTGTTGTTGTTGTTGTTGTGATTGCAGTTGTTGCTGTTGGTGTTGTTACTGCAGGTATTGTTGTTATCATTTTTTTCCCGTTCTTGGA
This sequence comes from Siderastrea siderea, assembly GCA_964030785.1. NCBI lineage: Eukaryota > Metazoa > Cnidaria > Anthozoa > Scleractinia > Rhizangiidae > Siderastrea > Siderastrea siderea. The sequence continues at coordinate 6,243,994 of OZ034972.1, forward strand.
GTTGTTGCTGTTGCTGTTGCTGCTCTGTTTCTGTTTCTTTTGCTACCGAAAGACTGCTATGATCCTTATCACTGTTGTCACTCTTGTTGTTATTGTTGTTATTTTGTTTTTCTTATTATTAGTCGTTTTGTTATTTTTGTTGTTTTTCCTGTTGTTTTTGTTGTTGTTGTCGTTGTCGTTGTATACATGCAATCTCCAAGTGTTTACATACGTTCGCAAGACCTGTAGTCCCTCCTTTCGTATCCTTGCTTACAATAACAATTAAAACCCCCAGGACGGTTTCTGCAAATTGTTGTCGCCTTGTCACAGTAATCTTTTCCTTCTTTGCATTCATCGATATCTAGAAAATACAAAGTGCATGTGTATTACGTCACTGCTTTTAGAATGGAATTTTTTATCGACGTCATATTATAGGTAGAAAGAAAATGCAAAGTGCATGTGTATTACGTCACTGCTTTTAGAATGGAATTTTTTTATCGACGTCATATTATAGGTAGAAAGAAAATGCAAAGTGCATGTGTATTACGTCACTGCTTTTAGAATGGAATTTTTTTATCGACGTCACATTACAGGTAGAAAGAAAATGTACACTTTGATGTACATTCGTTGTACATTAATTACCAACATTAGTTACCAAAAATCGTAGAAGACGTTATGAAAACTTGGAGATAGAGACTGCCATCAGGCAAGATTTACCTTTTTAAGTCAACATATAAATCAGCGTCCCGTAACCTCTGGGGGCTGGCTATATAGTGATTTCTATTCAGACTGGGCTTTTTTTAGTGTTCTCTGACCAGGGACTGGATTCCGCCCAACCCCACGCCCTTCTTAACTATGGCAAAGAAACTTAAACGGTACATGGTTCATTCAAATTTTTTTCATCTGAAGTCTGCATCTTTAGCTGAAGACGTCACATGTCTCGAGAATTACGTCATGATATGAAAGGCGGCCCTCTTGGATCCGCCATCTTGGATTTCTTGCTTATTCTACAGAAAAACCAACAATATTGGCCAAAAAGTAACCAAAACCAGCGACAGTAAAGAAAGCTAATGATGTTAAAAAATGTTATAACTTTAGCGGAGTAAGTTATATTTTTATATTAAGAACAGGAAAATCAAGAATTTTTCCTGTCAAAATATCGCTGCCATGGCAACATAAACTCTTATTAACTTTTGCTTGTACAGTAAAAAGCTTCTCGAATAGGCTATGCGGGGCGCGCTCATATTTTCGTCGCTGAGCGAGCGTACCCAGGGAAACCTTCGATCTCTTAATGTGGACAGATTCCACCTCAACCCCAACCCCAACCCCACACCCAGTCCCCGAGTAGAGTGAAACAATTATTACCTCAGTGTTGGCCAATGAACAGCGATGTATATTTACCTCGCCGTGAGTATACACCATCATTCACCTCCACACCAGTGAGTAATTGTTTACCTACCAAGGTATTATCTAGAATTACAGCGATAGCAAACTCGTAAACAATATAATGGGTACAATTCCTTTATTTTGGCCGAAAAGAAATGAAACTTGGTATAAACTCTTCCTTCAGCCCCTGGTTTCGGTATTCGGTGGTTTGACTGCCCTTCAAGTTTAACAGAAACTCACCAACACAACGATATCCGTCCACCAGTCTATACCCACTTCGATAGCAGCCACAGTGGTACGAGCCTGGAGTATTGTGGCAACTTTCCTCGCATCCGCCAGAATTTTGCCTACATTCATTCACATCTGTAAAACACAGTGTACCAGTCAAAAATCAAACTTCAATATTCCGGACCCTAACTTGGTCAGGTTCCATTAAAGTGTCTTCTAAGCCGAAGTAATTAGGTTCCGATTACGGAGTCTCTCTATAATAGGGGTGGTAGTTAGCGGCTGTTATTGGTGGTCAGCGTTTCGTGACGACCACAAGTAACGGCTGCGGAGAAGACTATAGGGATGGTGAATAAAGCATACTTTCGGGTCCACTTACGTATGCACTAACGAGATACTACTAGATACTATGACAGTCGTTTTCTTTGACGCAAGCAATAGCAATACAAAGTGATTTTCGTCTTTGCTTTATCGAATCACAGTAGAACAGAAAGATTTGATAAACAACAATATTGATCAAGTCCATTGCCTGTTAAGTGAGAAAAAAATACAAAACAAGTTCGCCGGGTTCGCCTGATGGTTTTAGAATGCAAGAATGTCATTGAAGGGGCTACGTCACAAGGATTTTGCTATTTTTGGTCAATTCTGTGCTAAAATCATTACTTAGAGCCTTTACTCATACGCAAAGTGCTCCTGTAAATACTATGAAGAGGATATCAAATGAATTTCGTCAGCCACAGCTAACCATAATAATTTTTTGGTGATTTTTAAGAACATGGCATCAAAACTTCCAATTTTTTCAAGTTTCAATCCATCTCCATCCTTGCCATCAGTAGCAACAAACGAAAGGAAACAGTTTCAGTGCCTTAAGATGGTTTTTATTAACAAAGCTAGACCATTATTTTTGGAATTCAGTTGATCAAAGACACTTAGCTCTTAAAAAAGCTACTTTAAAATAAAGTGACATAGTCCCTTTAAAATAAGATATATATTTTATTGAAAAGGGTCCGGCTGGAGATACCTTAGGCTGGAGAGATCAAAAAATAAAAATGAGCAAGCGTTACCGTTACACCGGCCTTGATATCCTGTAGTGTAACCACTGGGACAAACGCACGAGAATGAACCAATGGTGTTATGACACGTGGCAATATTGTCTGGGCAACCACCAGAGTCTTTGCATTCATCAATATCTAAAATAAGGAAGAAAACAAAGGGAGAAAAACGTAAGCATTTCAAATTCCTCAATTGACAGCAGGACCCATGGATGGCTTTCCACACACCAGGACTATTGAGCTACATAATGAATGTTCATGATAAAGAAACGAAAGATGGTGAATTTTAAGCTCAGCAAAGAAACAAAAAAGGTGAGTGTTTAGTATGACACAATCATGGGACAAAGGAAGATTGGAGTCCCAAACGGTATTCGAACCCATGACTTTCCGAACACTGTTTGGACGCTCTAACCACTGAGCTATTGAAAGTCTGAGCTACAGAGCCGCTGTGGTGAGCTACGTCATATTAACCATGTTCATTATGACTCACGTCCTGCTTACTGCTAGGATCAGCAATGTTGAAAGCGGCTTGTGTGTTGGTAAAGAAAGAACGATGGTGATTTTTAAGTTCGGTGAAGAAATAAGAAAGAGGAAATATTCAGTATGTCACGGGAATAGAGACTGATATTGTTGTTGCTGCTGCCGCCGCTGCTTCTGCTGCTATTGCTGGTGTTTGTTTTATGTTGTTGCTGTTGTTGTGGTTTTGAAGTTAAATTGTGTGGCAGGAGTTTTTAGTACGGTTAAAAGTAATGACACGTATTTGCACACTGGAGTAGAACAATGAAAATAATAAAACATTAAGCTTTGACAAAAATATCCTTGCTATTTTACATACCAACACACGTTCCATCGGATAATTTTTTGAAGCCAGCACGGCATTTTTCTAAACAAGAAACAAAGGAAAGCCATTGACTTTCTTGTGATAATTATAGCCAAAAGACACATGCACACAATCTCCTGTTTTTGGCACAATGGGCTCCTGGCACAAGATGATTATACATCATTAAACAACTATCTTGTTGGAATCTTTATGGTCAAGCTGTTTTTCAAACCAAAATTTAAATCAAGATCAATAAACCCAGAATGCCTTTAGCCCACACTGAATGAATAATATTGTCAATAACTTACGAGAGATGACATTCCATTGGTTGTACTTGACTTCACCTTTGAAACTAAATGTTAGAAACTTCCCGGATGCTATAACTACCACCTGCAAATAATTAACAGAAAAAAAGACTGAAGTTAGTTATAATTAGGAACATAATAACGTACCATGATTGGTGAAGAAAACATAGTACTCGCTACCGCATTCTCTACAGTAAAAGTAATTATGTTTCCTCGTAATGTTTGCTTCTGTTACTTTTCACTTCACATCACACCTTTTACTTTCCTCTTTCCTTTCTTTTCACTTCGCTTCACTTCATGGACCCTCTTTTATTTCCTTCTGTCCCCATCCCGTTTTAAGATCTCGTCACTTCTCCACTTACCAACCCCCCCCCCCCCTCCTCCGTCTTTTTAATTTAGTTCCCACCGCATATAAAAAGTCACCCTGGATTTGCCGATGATTTCACCCCAAGGAGGGAAGTTATGACACCCGGCTACAATAGTCAAGGGAAACAACACCGGGAGCTCGAGATAAACCAGTAAAATTACTGTACAACAGACAGTAACCAATTTTGCCAGAAGGAAACGGGTTTTTTTTTTGTTAGATAACGGAGCCGACTGTACTCAGGCGAGCTGAGTCAAGCCTTTGTTTGTATTTTAGTGAGATGCAATTATAACCGATTTTTGTGTTTTGCAGTAACAGTAGCAGATGAACTCAAATTTCGCAATCAAAGTGATAGTCCCAACTGAAACCAACTTCTCATTCGCAGTTGTATTCAGGGATCTAGTCCCAGTTGCACCCAAATTTTGCAGTCGCGGTTACAATCGCAGTTAAACCAAATCGCAACTATAGTCGCGTTCAGTGAACCGGCAAAATTTTGTAGTCCCAATTGCAGTTGCCCAAAATTTGAAGTCACAGTTATTGTCGCAGTTGAACCCAAATTTCACACTCACAGTTATAGTGGAAGATCGACTGGGCGCAGTTGTATTCCTATTTTGCCAGAGGCAGTTTACCATTTTTTAGTGATGGTCCCAAGTGTTTTTTATTATTATTATTATTATTATTATTTCTCTATCTACGAAAACGGTTTGATGTGGTCCAAATTTTGACAAGTTGTAGTCGTTTTTTAGTTGCGGCTGTGCTATATTTGAATTATATTCAATTTCTCCAGAATTAAGTGTCCTCTCGAGTTATAATCACGGACAGAGTATAAATGAAGGAAAATTCCACCCTACGTACCTGTTCAACGAGCCAGTAGTCAGGCCATGCACCTCTCTGCGTCAAACGGATTTTGACAGCGGAAACTGTACCGACTCCTCGATCGATTATCGTGAAAGACTTGACACTGAACAAAGAAATTAAAATAAGAAAATTAGCGTGTTGTAAAAATAACATAAAAAACTTGTTCCTCATACATTACTGATTTATATAAGCACTTGGAAATTGATAAGAACACTCGAGAAGTGCGAGAATCACTCACCTGCTGCTCGTGCTTCTCTAAGCACTTCTCTCGTGGCTTAAAAATTCCCGCATGGTTATATAACTCAACAATGCACTCGAGGCTTTTTTTTTCATTTTGTTGTCGGAAAAAAAAAAAAAAATTAGCGTGTTGTAAAAATAACATAAAAAACTTGTTCCTCATACATTACTGATTTATATAAGCACTTGGAAATTTATAAGAACACTCGAGAAGTGCGAGAATCACTCACCTGCTGCTCGTGCTTCTCTAAGCACTTCTCTCATGGCTTAAAAATTCCCGCATGGTTATATAACTCAACAATGCACTCGAGGCTTTTTTTTTTCATTTAATGATTGATTATCAGTCTTTTTAGCACAATATTCAAAGCACTTGCCTCTTTCTGTCAAACGGTCCTGGTAAATCATGAATTCCCGTCTGCGCTCCCCCTTGACCAACCAGGATGATTGACACCTTGTCGGTAGTTCCAGAATAACCAGTCGTTATAAAAACTTCGTAGACTGAAAAATCGAATGAAATCTCATTACATCACACCATATCATGTCATGTCATATCATTACTACTGTTATTATCACCATCACTGCCATCATTGAAGAGCGGTTTTTACTGAGATTCCAAAGTAATTCGCGTTTTGCTTTGGTTTTGTTTGATTACGCTCTGTGATTGGTTAAAATTACTCGCTTCACTTTCTCAACCAATCAGATATGAAGCTAAAAACATATTGACTTGCTTGCTCGTGCTGACGCGTTTTGCAGTTAACGCAAATCACACTTGTATTTGCTTCGAGTTCTGATTGGTTCAATGGGTTATTTGTGCCCGTTATGAAAACCACTATTATATTAAATCACAGTAATTTACAAAATGCTTTTGAAGCATCCAATTGACAATCTTGCCTTTGCCCCTATAATTTTTTTTCTTTTCCCTCTTTGTCTTCCCCATTTCCCAAACGGTGGATTTTGCTGAAACAAAAACAAATATTATGGCTAGACTTTTTATGCTTTTTCTGTCAAGCATGTTACCCATGTGAAAATGTTTTAGGTTTGACCAGGAAGGGAGATTTTAGTGCTAAGTATTGATGTTTTAGGACAGATTTTGCCAAATTAACAGCGGAAACTCTCGTTCTTTTCGTCCTTCTATCCCTCAGCATCGAACCCCATCTCAAGCGAAGTGTTTTTCTCGCCATCTCCCCTGTCTCCAACCAATGGGTTACAGCTGTTTGTTTACTTTCAAATTTCTATTAAAATCGGGGGTTTTTTTTCATGGGCGTGGGTTGTCGCCCCACGTTTGATTCAAGTAAACCTGCCACATCCATGGCCAGATTTATCCAAGACAGTTTTTAATCTTTTTTTTGCCTTGTTTAGATAATTGCAACTTAAGCACAGCTTACGTTAAGAATAACATGTCTTGATGTTAAATAATAAAGGACTTTCGAGCCAACTTTTGAAATTTGAATGAATTTAGACAACGGTCGAGCGGTTCTTGGTCTTCAATGAAGGATCGTTATTTAAAACAAAAAATCAAACGACCTTAAATTTTAACAAAACTATTTTCATTATATAGGCGAAAGGCTAGCATCGTTTCCACAGTAATACAATAAGAGCAATAACGTTACTTAAAGTAAATTATTTTGAGTAAATATATATCGAATAATTCACGACATAAGGAAAACTGTCGTCTTTCTTTTGATTGAGAAAGGTTGACTTAACCGTTGCTACTTTCAATGTGTTAATTACAGCTATTTGAATTTCAAATTTCCTCACAATTTTTGGTTGCTAAAGGTGTTAAACGTTGATTTCAAGAATTTTAATTGACTGTCGCAAAATTTTAACAGAAACGTGGCTGTGATCATGGTTAGAGGGAATTTGGAAATATCAAGGATAATTGTACAATATACACAACTATACGGCCTGAAATCTTGTGAAAGTCGGTAAAATTTTGTACAAATTCTGTACTTTTTTGCACGACAAAAAGCAAACACGGTGGGTTTTTTTTTAAACCGGGTCTTTCTTCAGGTACCGGAGCACATTGTCCTTCTTTTGTTTGCGAGACATTGTAATTTGGTTATATTTTGGAGTTGAATTGTTTTACGTCTTTTGTTTCTTTTGTTTTACGTCATTCGTTCCCCGGTACTCACAGAAGGAACCAAAAAACCGATTACTTTATCTTGAAAGTTACCATAATTATTCTATGATGAAGTTCGAAGGTAATTAGTCTTTTCAAAATTTAAACTGGTTATATTTATGAGAAGTAGTAAATGATGTAACGCTTCTCTGAGAGGAAATTGTACTTTGTGGATGATTCAACTATGACGTCGAGATTGTAGTGTTGAAGAGTTGTAAAATAATCACTTTCAAACTGAACCATTTCTCTTGGGTCAGTTTGCGATTAAACTACGAAAATTTTCTGTTTGGTCAAAAGCGTTTACCCACATTTCAATAGCATTTACTACAGCAATACTATCGTGTACATAATACTACGTACCAGTTGCAGCAACTACTTGTAGATTCAACAAGCCGAGAAGAACGAGAAGTGGAAAGCGCTCCATTTTTTGATACGATCGCTCTACAACCAAATGGCCCGTTCGTTGAATGTCAATTGGAAGTTTGTAACGACAGAGGACGCGTATGCCTTTAAATACAAAACCAACGAACGTCAAATTTAAATATTCGAATGATAATCAACTGTTGAACATCAGCCAATCAGAACCTTTAAAATAATCAAAGTGTCGAGCCTTTTGGGAAAAGCGTGAAAAACGGACCAATGCTGATGTAACTGACCATGTTTAGACGAGACAATAGAGCATGTTAAAATAGAAACTGTATGTTTATACACTTTCAGAAGATTTCTAAGCTTTTTACGCATTTGAAACCAGTGCAGGTTTTCTGTATTTTGGGGTTGAGTAGAGGCGTGGCACCTCTCCCATAAAATATCAATTTTTAAACAACATTTACTTTACGCTACTCATTGTCTCCTCTCAGTTCAGGGCTTATTGGCTACCGAATCTTAGGTTTAAACGAGTCGAAGTACAGAACTTGACCAAATTTTCAAAATTACTCTGCTTGCAGAGAATTGAAAAATAAATGGTAACTCTAAAAAGTGCTGCTTAGTAGCTTTCATCCACAAACTCAAAAGTGAGAACCACCTCGAACAGCATAATAAACAGCACCACAGGAAAGTACTGCTCAGTATTTTTCATTTGAATGGTCACACTTTAGGATCTCATCCACAGACTCCAAAAATGGACCCACCTTGTACAGCATATTAAACAGCACCACAGGAAAGTACTGCTCAGTCGCTTTCATTTGAATGGTTACACTTAAGGATTTCACCCACAGACTCAAAAGTTGGAACCACCTTGTACAGCATAAGAAACAACACAACAAGAAAGTACCGCTTAATGGCTTTAATTTGAAAGGCCACACTTAACATTTCTGCCAAAATAATAACGTTTGCATGCCACCTAGTTTAACTCTGGAGAGAGGTACATCAACTGTAACCATAGTTAATAAAAGAATAAGAGAATAAATAAAAGAATCTGGTTATGAAGCTTAGCTAAGTCCTTTGTTTTATGTTTTTGTTACCGTTTTTAGCCTTGACCGTGCACAAACTACAATAGGTTTTGAATTTTGCATGAGCAACAAACCAATAAAAATTTCACTGTTAAGTTATTCAGCCATAGTGTGCGAACGCAAAACAAAAGATTGTGCACGGTCGTAGCACTTTCAACATAAATTGCCGCACTTCTGTTATGGCCTTTGAAACTTGCAAGGTTTCATAACCAGTCCCTCGACTAACTATGCCGTAACCGATCTCATTTTCGTTTTGAGACATTGGACTGGCATGGAGCGAAAGAACTCGTCAACTATTGATAAGAATTCGCTATAATCATTTTGTTTTCTTCGTCTAGAAATTTTTAGCTCAAAGAGCGCTACACAGGTGAAATTGTTAGGTCACTGTGATGAAAACTGGCATTGCTGGAGGCAAATAGTTAAATAGTTAACAAAAAATAGCCAAGGATTTCACTGTAGACACAGACAAAAAGGTCATTAGCTTTCGCACCGTACCAATCACCACATTTGAACAGCCGATTGCTATGTTCACTTCACAAGAAAACGTGTGCTTAATTGTTGACCACACCTTTCTAATTACTACAGGGACGAACTTTAAACTAGGCTACGTAGCCTTGTTAACAACCTTAAAATGAATTGAAAATGTAAAATCCAGTTGTAAAAAGGGTACTATCGGTGAAGTTCGTTTTATAGTAGTTTTCTTCAGTACGAACATGTTGACATGTAATGACTAGGTTTATTTCTATAGTTTTCTGAAGGCTTTAAAGTGCAAAGCTTTTATCGAAGATTTAGAATGTTACTACAGTTGCTGTAATTAGTTTTTAATGAACAAATAAATAGAGACCGAGTAGCCAATGAGAAAGCTACCCGGGAAATTACATACTTGGCCTCTGGGTTCATCCAATTTTCGTACCTTATAAGAAAAGTCCATCGCATTTGGACAGCTGTCTATATGTTTAGTTTATGTCTCCAGACTTGTGACTTCATTAATCTTTTACTGTCAAAAGTGCACGAATGTGCAAATTTGCCAAAAGTTTTACAGAGTGGCCACCATAGAAAGCTGAAGTTTCGAGCGTTAGCCCTTCGTCAGAGCGAATCGACGAAGGGCTAACGCTCGCGCTGATCAGGGCTAACACTCGAAACGTCAGCTTTCAATCTCTTTCTGTGGCCAATTTACCTTATCAACTCATTTGATAAATCCAAACTGATTTTGTGTTTCACTGCCCCACCGACGCAGCACCACAGTTTCTTTAGAAACTAAAATCACCTTTGAAGTGACAACATAAAAATTTGGAAAACCAACTCATTTATGAAACATCTCATTTTCTGTAGTCACACTTAAAGGCCAAATAATACAGCCACGTTTTTGTGTCTCGTGCCACGCAAAATAGCAATAATAATGTTGCGTTGCAAGGTGAGATTGTTTGTTTCGAATAAAAGTAATGAGCCCTGCGCTCAACAAATTTTCACATTTGAAAACAGAGAGGAACCGACGTAAACTTAGTGCAACATGAAAATTTGTTGTGCGAGGAGGGGGCAGTACGAGCAACAATTAATCTCAACTTGCAACGCAGTATTTAAATTGTTGCGCGACAAGTTGCATGAAAATGTTGCCGATATTACTTGGCCTTAAGGATTACATCCGCAAAATCAAAAGTAAGACAAACCACCTCAGTTGTACAGAAAAATAAGCAGTAACGCAGGAAACTAATTCTCAAAAACGTTTATTTGAATGATCACACTACAGGTTTTAATCAACAGTCTCCAATGTTACACTAACCACTGTCAATGTAACAAAGAGTAACATAGGAAAGTACTGCTTCACAGCTTTTATTTGAGTGGTCAGTGTATGGTCTCACTTCAAGTTGAATCCACAAACTCAACAGAATTTATAGAAACACCTTGCACATTATATAAATAAGCGGTACCACAGGAAAAGACTGCTAACTGAATCTCATTGAGTGGTAACCAAAGTTAGAACCGCCTTTTACAGCGCAATAACAGTACCACAGGAAAGTACGGTTAAGTAGCTCGCATTTGAATGATCACACTTCAGTTTTCGTCGACAGGCTTAAATCTAGAACGACCTTATACAGAATAACAAACATTACCACAGGAATTGAAAGTGCGTACCGCTCAGGACTAGCAGTTTTATGGTGCTTCCTTAAAAGTTTAAAACCATCTAGAACTTGAACTAATGAAATCCTCAGTCTCTTCTGTGAATCACGACAAGGAATTGAAGCGAATGGAGCAAAGTTCGAGATCGTTCAACAGTTAATGCTCATAACAAAAAGCATGTTGAACAACGTATTTGTTAGCACCAGGATACTGAATTACCTAAATCGTTTTAATTAATTCTTTTGCCGTTCAACATGTTTTTTGCTGCTTAAAGGAACAGAGTCCGTTCTGTTTCGTTCAACAACGTTCAAGATGTTGAATAACCCTTTTTTCAAAATTCGACATGGCATGTATGATAAACAGTTCAACATTGTTTAGACATCAGTCGCAACATTTTTGATCCCGGCTTTAAAGGAAACAACTTCAATTACTAAGTTCAAGATTGTGATTAAGGATAACAAACGTTTGGAGAAAACTATTTTTATCCGTTGTTTAAGTTCTCTCTTTCCTTCTTTAGTCGGGTTTTGTTTCAATAACAACAGTCAATTCACCTTATCTATTTATTCTCTATTGCTGATCAGACAGGGGTTCTCCAATGGATCTTAATAGTAATCGGGCAAAGAGCTGTGGGACATATTTCTCGATCCTTTCTTCAACGATTCGTAACTTTCTTTTTTTGTAGTTGGTGGTGTTAGGCTCAACGGCTTATTTTTAGTCATTTTTACATCCGCAAAAATATTTCCTTTTAAGGGTGAAACGTAAACACCTAGCAACACCGTTTCGATTGGGGGCATTGAAGGCACGTTGAGCCTAACGCCACCAACTACAAATACAGAAAGTTACGAATCTTCGAAGAAATGATCAAGAAATATGTTTCACAGTTCTTTGTCTGATTACTATGAGTTTTTTTTTCTTTTTTTTTTTGAGTTTTCATAGTCTCTACTGGAGAACCCCTGACTCATCAGCAATAGAGAATAAATAGACAGGGAGAAATGTCAAACGCAAGTCTTGCCTGGCTCCTTAGCGATAGATCTCGATAGACCGGCATAACTCGAGGAAAATATTGGAAATCCATTGTTTACAATGCAAATGTCAAAGTGGCAGAAAAAAATCGTTTAATTAAACACGAAACGGACTCTCTAAATTTACCTTCTGTTGGCTTTGAAAATTCTCTTTTTTAATCGATATTATGAGATAATGGTGATACTTGTACACAGTGTTGATTTCTATCATCTCATGCGAAGAAAAGATGAAACGGAGAAAGTCTATTTCCCTTAAATTTTGAAGTGACTTTTCAGATCAACCACAGGTGCATTGCCACAGGTGCCAGCGCCTTACATTATTTATTTAATCCGATTCTTTTCTAATGCATTTAAAACTAAAATGAACCTATCTGGACCAAATAAACTTTCAGATCTCCCTGAAAGTATAACACGGAAAACAAGAATCGACCAAAAAGGATTTGCTATTACTGCATTAATAAACTGATTCGTGTGGACGTTTTACGGCATTCCAAATGGCCTTTCTCTTAATAACCTGCAGCGTCTCACGTACTGATTTCGACGTAAAGGTGACGTCATCGGGTGTATCCCGCAGGAAACAATCACATCCGTTAAGGGAAGCAATAACAAGGCTGTGTATAGCCTGCGAACAAAGAGACGTATCTGGCTAAGAAACGACAGCGAAAAATAAGTCTGTGTGCGTGTTGGCACGCTAGGTTGCGCAAGCATTATAAAAAAGTTTACGTACAGGCAACTTCTACTTATGGCAAAAAATTGCCACTTTGCTGCATGTGTACAGACCCTCAAGGTTGCCAAATAAGGTTGTTAATCGTAAATGAAACTACATCTCGTAGCCATGCATGTAGTCATTCTTGATTATTGAAAATCGTTTTCGATTTTTGTGCTCGATACAAAAGCAGCCGGCTGGCGTTAGTCACCGGACGTGAAAACTAAACAATCATTTCAATATTTACAATAGAAACGTACTCACCAAGGATCGCCACCATGATGGGGAAGAGTACTTACTTGTGGAAGAAAGTCGAAAACAAAAGACTCTTATAGCAAAGTTTCACAGGGACCCCACTCCCAAAGGGATCTCATGGAGGTGGTCTCAAGAGAGGGGTCTTAGATATACAATTGACAGTATATTAAACAAGGTGAACTCTTCTTCCATTGTTTCTTCAAATGATAGACATGAACTTGGGCATTCTTAGTGGTGAAAAAAAAAGGAAATTTCCCATTTTTTGAAATTCCACCTACGCTAATAATACGATTTTACCTTAAATGACCAGCTAGTTGGTCTAAGGATTCGCGCCCTCTTTTATTTTCCTTGTTGCTATTTCGTAATCGCTGTCAGCCTAGCTATAATTATGTTTCAATTCCAACATTCACTCACATTTTAGTGAGTTCCATTTCCAAGAGCGAAGAGATCTTAAACTCAGTCTAACTTTAGAGAAAAAAGATATTGTTCATCTTGCGTATTGTTCTTCCACGATGAGAACACTGGGGATCACCGTTATGTTCTCGACACTTTATTTTATTATTCTTATTTGCCTTTTCATGAGGATTTCTTCTGCTGCTAACGGCAATTACACCAAAGGTAAGGTCAAGTACAGCAAAAAAAAGAGAGAAAGAAAAGAGTCTATGACGTAATTGGAATTTGTTTGCGAGTTTTACCCTACTTTACGACTGAGCAGATCTCAGACGGACATTTTGGCCTTGGCTAAGTGAACAGAAAAAACGTCAGTTTTCAGTCAAAATTATGACAAATGAAATGTTTACAATCTCAGTTGGCAAATTAGATTTTAGATGCGCTCAGAAAGTTGACTTGCTCTGACAGACTTTATCTCTCTTAAACTGAATCGTGTCGTGTTAAGCTTTTAATATTTGGGAAAGGAGCTGTTTTATCAAATCAAATCAGTTCCGCGATTTTTCTTTCGGAAACTATAGCTTTTTTTGCTAAGTGCAATATATACAGTTCGCAGAGTACACTGATTTTTCAGATTTTTTTTTTTCACAAAATGTAGACTTTTATTTCATGGTAAAACGTAGCTGGGACGAGTAATAACAGGCAAACACGTAAGAACTGTCTTCGAAATATCGACTGAGTAAACATGCAAGGGCGCCAAGCTTGCGAGCACCAAAAAGGTCTATGATTAAACGGGTAAATTTATCAAATCTTCTCTCTCTTCGCTTCTCTCGTCGTGTCTCAAAAAACGATAATTGTCTCCTTCTATTTATGCCAGTTTCTTTTAAAGCTGTATTCAATTTCCTCTCTAAAACAGTGTTTTTAGTTCTTACAGCGTTGTAGTTTTTCTTCGTAACTGGTTTCTCTTTTAAATTTTGTTTTTTTTTGGAACCTGTGTAAGACCAAGTTGAATTTTTACTTTTGTAGTGTATTTAACAATTTTTTCAAATTTCGACCTTCTGTTACTGGATGATTTCTCTCCTTATGAGGTAATTTCAGTAACTTTCTTACATCGTGGTAAATTCACGAAATTCATCACATTCAGGATCACGGATTCCTAATAAAAACAATCACGTGATTTCCACTTCATATGAAGTAAAGGCAAAAAATGGACCCGTTAATTTATTACGTATAATCAGTATTAATAAGAAAAATTCAATTTATGTTTGAGCAAGCCAAAAAGAATTTATTTGCGGTAATTTTTTATTTTTTAGACATCATCACTGTATTATTTTAAAGTGACTAAAATAGGTGAAATTTCACATTTCCAAGAAATCTACCTACGATGTTCCGTTTCGATTTATCTTTCTAGTTCACAACTCACCAAAAGAGCGTGATTTCCCATAATTTTTCAGTTAAACGATAGACATTATCTTAGAATTTTAACGAGCGAAAAAGTTAAAACTTCACATTTTTCGAGGAATCCACCTCCAATGATCCGTTTATCGTCTCATTGTAGGCGGAGCCGTCGAAAAATTTGAAAAATACTCGTACTTACAAATCGTTCAGACTACTGAGATAATAGCGTCACTCTTCGCGCCCTTACAGCTTTCTTTTTTGATGAATTGCTAGTCCGTTTTCTTTTCTTTTCTTTTTTTTTTCTTTTCCTTTTTATAACATGTAGGTCCAGAGAAAAATCGTAATACCAACGAACATACAGGCCGACAAGCTGAACGAAAGAATGAGTTCTTGACACCATTCTTCTACGGCGCTGTTGCAGGAGTTGGGTTCATGGCGTTGGTAATGCCAATTGTTTTCACAGTGTACTGGGTGCTGAAGAAACAAAGATGTCTCAAGCGAACGCACTACTACGTCGTTCGTATCGAGCTGATTGAAGGATTCAGAGGGAATCACGGAAACCGAGGTACAAAACAGCGCGTCGAATCACATCCAGATAAAACTGGAGGACACTATGCAACACTTGTTTAATTTTGAAAGAGGTTTTACTTCACAAAAAAACTTTATAGATTGAATTTTTGGAAGCTGATTCTAACGATTCCGCTTTGACTTAAATAAGGATACTGAAGAATTAAAACAATGGATCGTGACTTACAGCAATGTTTTAAGCCACCGAAGTTCTGGGTTTTTTATTCTTCTAAAATTTTATTTTGGGTTCACGTTTTATCCACGCAAAGGACAGCTCTACCTGATTTTATACTACTCAATGATCAGTAAAAGTCTCTGTTGTATGACTTCAGACTAAGATACTCTTTCTTAATTTCAAGTTTTACCGACAATTATTAGCTTTTTGAAAGAGCAAACTTGTTCATGTTGGAATTGGAAGCCTTCAACCTTCTTTTCCTAAAAAAGGCAATTTGAAGCTGACACAAAATTTACATCTAGTTTACCTCACTTTCATGAACTTTCGCTATTAATGGGCGCAACTATAACAACTATAACAACAAAGCGAAACGTTGTTTGGCAATGCCTAGAGTCTCATTCATAGCACAACAATTTACAAGAGAAAACAGCAGCTGTACGTTATAGCCCGATTCTCAGGCAGTCCAAGGTCGCTCGCCCAAACTCCCTCCTCAGTTTGGGCGAGCGACCTAGGACCGTCTGAGAATCAGGCTACTATAAGTTATTGTATGAATTTTTTCAAAAAGAAAAAAAGATCTAGGAAGATACTAGATCAATTTTTTATCAGATAGAGTGAGATAATCACTAAAATGCAAAATGAAAAAGGTAACTTCTTTACTAGACAGGCGCTCTAACCAACTGAGCTACGGCGCCCTGCGAATGCTTAACGTTATGTCACATGAAGGGTTTGGGTTTTCTACTGTATTTCTTATTCTTCAAAACTTGTCAAAGAAAATGCGTTCTATTTGCTTGAATGGTAAGCTCTTTAAAGCTCCGTAGGGAATACTAAAAGCATTTTTAAGCGATGATTTCGATGAGGTATGCCAGGGACATGGGTCGAACTCGCATCCACCCTTCGAACCTCTCTGGCACTACAGCTCATTTTGTTCTCCGTAAGGGCAATACCAACTACCAAACACAAACGCTCGGAAACTATTTACTAGTAAATTTAATCCGCCGGACATTGCTAACTGGTGAATATGCTCCGCCCAAACCGCTATTTACTCGAACGAGACCGTCTCATATTTTGTCACATTGGACTAGCATAAGTCTCTGAACTCCCACATTTGAGTTAAATTAAAGAAAAAAACAGGCGGCACAGAATTACTCGTAAGGACAAAAGCACATACGCCACTGATTTCAAGGTGATCCAGGTTATAATTACTAGATGTTCTAAATAAAAGAAAAATTGGGCCTGTCCGGGAGTCGAACCCGGGACCTCTCGCACCCTAAGCGAGAATCATGCCACTAGACCAACAGGCCCCACACACACAAAGCTTAAAAATTAAAAATTAAAAAATATCAAAAATTAAATACGTTATTTATTAATTAATCATAACGGTTTAAACAACATTGATCAATAACCTAATGTTGTGTTTGCCTTGACCTTTTTCTTGAAACTTTGTTACGAAAATTTTCTTATTTATTTGTACGTGAGTTGATGAAAGCTAATATTCAAACAAAAGGTCTTTGAACGTTGCCTCGTTTTCGACAAAGAAGAAAGAGACATCTCGAATGAAAATTGCCTCGATGACATTCTCTCCCACGGAGTTTACGATCCTCAGCTGGTTGTTTGTCTTGGAAAAATTCACTTTGAAATAATTTATGGTTTTCTCTCATTGACAATTAGCCTGCGTAATAAGCGTTTCGTAGGCGCGTTTAAAACGTTTTTTGCTTTTTGTCCACACGAATTTTCGAACGACCTTATACAGTATAACAAACATTACAGTATGTTGCCCAGTAACCGACCACTTTATCTCCCTTCACTCGGGAGAAGGAATTCTGAAATTTTGCCCTGACACAGCAAATTTAATGGCAATTATAACGTTAAAATGTTGACGTTTTCAGTTGAGTATCCGTTGCACAATTTAAATCTTTGACAAGGTCATACGTTGCCCAGTATCCGTGCACCGGGCCCAGTATCCGACCATGGCAATAAGTGTGTTATCCACAGAACATATCAAAACCCAAGCCACATGTACTTCACTTTTAAGATCACTCAAGTAGTTAGGTGTAAGGCCTGACACTGGCGTCCTGGTAAATAGATGTTGCTTTAAATACCTTCACCACTGACATCGAAATCTTTTCTCTACAAAGGAAACCGAGATGTTCGAAATTTGAATGATTTTGAAGTCGTCCAAATTGCCCGACGTGACGTGGATCACATTTTCGTGACCTGATGTTAAAAGTGGCTTTCCTAGCAGACAAACACACGGAAAATGATTTGCCTCCAATAATAAAATAAATAAAGCCTCTTTTTACAGAATTTTCTATGACTGGCCATTTAATAATACTTTTGATATCAGTTGAAGTGCCGAAATAAATTTTGTAGAAACCTTTAAAATAATTTTAGACATCAACAGAAAACTGGTCGGATACTGAGCACCTTAGCTCGAAACTGAGTCAAAACTATTAACTTCTGTTTTGGGCGCCATCAGAGTATGGGGTAAGGTTGGTGAGGCCCCTCCACCCGCCATAGTCATGCCTTTCGGTATTGAGCCTTCAAAACCACGCTTGGCTTATGACCAACAATATCTAAACTGCTTCATGCGTCCATGCCCCTTCTCCTTGGACCAGGTGATCAATCTGCCACGTTACCTTTCCCGTGATTCCTTCCACACGAAGCTAGACGATAAATCAGGTTTCGACCATTTCTTCATTTCTAAAGATAGCCAGCCATATATGGGTGCGAGTGAGGTGGTTGGTGGCTATCAGACTCTGGGTGTGGTGGCAACCCACGTTATGCGCGAACTAGGAGTCCCTTGCTCCCAGTACATAGATGTTAGACAGCTCGGAGAACTTTAGGGATCAGAGATCGCACGCGCTTCCAGTTTGGATGCCGCAAATTGTGCCTTTTTCGTGGCTGCCACCGTTTTAACCCAACTTGGGTATTTTTTACACATCGCCAAGTGTGTTTCTGTCCCCACACGGTGTCTCATCTTCCTCGGACGCCTCGTACATACAGAACGCCTGACGTTTTCCGTCCCTGAAGAAGAGAAACACAAGTTTATCGCGTTACGCGAAGAAATTCTTTCTCTCGAAGAGGTAACCTTAACCCTCTTACAACGTTTCCAGCGTAAATGCATTTCCCTTACCTTGATGGTCCCCGCGGCACAGCTGTATACGCGAATGACCGCCAATACTATCTCTCGTTGTCAGAGGCTGGGGGCACCCGTAAAACTCGAGGCTGAGCTCCGAGCTGAAATAATGTACTGGCGATTCATCGACACATGGTCTGGGTGCGTCCCATGGCGTACGGAAGACCACGGGGTCGTGCAAACCCTCGCGTCTGACGCCTCTCAGTCCTGTTGGGGTGCCACCCTAACTCTTCCAGAAGGGTTAGTAAAGACAGGAGACTACTTCAGTCAAGAGATGGGCCTCGCGATATTGCTATAAAAGAGGCCTATGCATTGTTATATGCCCTTCAAGCTTTCTCTTCTCATCTTGAGAACACGCGCGTGGATGCGTTGGTAGATAACAAATGCTCTACCATGCGTGGCTGCGTCAGGGCTGTAGGAACAAGGGCCTAAATCAGGCTTTGAAGTCCACCTTCGACGCTACTCTACGTTATAATATGGCTCTCTCTATACAATGGATTCCCAGTGCTTCCAACCCTGTCGATCAGCCCTCACGCGAGTGGTCAGATGCTGACACGCAACTCGCTCAGCCTTTGTGGGAACGCGTGGAAGCGCTCCACGGACCTCACACCATCGACCTCATGGTATTAGATTCGAATAGCAAGTGTCTTCGCCACTACACCCCATCGCCGTCACCCCTGTCGACGGGACTAAATTTTTCGTCACAAAATCCCCGCTGTGATGTGCAGGGTCGGATTTACCTCATTGGACCTGCTGTCCGACACATTTTAACGGCACAGGCAACAGCTACCGTAATTGTACCTGGTATCACCCCCCGACCTTTTTGGCGGCCTACGCTACTTCATCATGCTAGGGATCGACACCGCCTCGCTAGGGAGGGGGACACCGACGTCCTGATTTGGCCGTCAAAAAAACATGGTTTCCATCAACCACGCAACCTTCCCCTGCCATGGGATTTGTGGGCTTTCCGCCTTGTGGGTCCCCAGCCCGAGTGACTTATCTTTTTAACTCATATTGTTTCAGGAGGTGACTACGACATTTTGTCCCGGGAATCCTGCAACCCAGTTCGACTGCCCTTCGTGCTTCGCTCCCAACAACCCGAACTTCTTGTTTTGCCCCATGAGCGGCTCACCAAAGCATAAGAAACCGCGAGGAGCCAGACAGTCAGAAATTGATACTACCCCGCTCGAGTCTCATTGGAAGGCCTTAGAGGACACTATGGCATCTTCCAAATATAGGAAACGACGAAGCGTCCTTGAAAACGAATTCATGTCCTTTCTTGACAGATTATCCCGCTAAATCCCTGGATAATGTCTCACCTAGAGACGTTAGTTATTTTCTCATCTGGAAAGACAAGGATTCAAAAACTCAGATACACAAGGAGTCCTGCCTTCAACAAGGCACCAACTCCAAACAAATCCTACCCTGTGAGTGTCCTCGTCGCTTGGTGTTCAAAACTGTCGACTTTTATCTAGGTCAACTTAGAGCTATTATGCGCGATCATTTGGAAAGTACTGGCCTCACTGCATCGGAGGTCCAAGCATCTAATCCAGTTGCCCATGCGGCGGTCAAACGATACTTAAAAGGTGTGACAGAAGAACAACTGCAAGCGCGCGCTACCCCCAAACAGGCGGAACCTTTATTTATCAGTGATCTTTTAACCCTTTGCCAGGTCATCGATAATAAGCTACGTATGGCAGGTACCTACCCAATTCATATTTATATTCATGCTAGAGATCTGGCTTACTTCAAACTACATTTTTTTTCTGACGACCGGCCATCGGACCTGAGGCACATCAAGGCAACCGAAAACTGGCGTCTTCCGAATGACAAAGGCGTCATATTTAATCATGTCTTCGGAAAAACTCTTCGCTCGGGCGACTCCAGGGTTTTCGCGGTCGGCCGACACCCCAACCCCTCTATCTGCCCAGTGAAGGCTCTCGATGATTAAATGGCCATCTGTCGTGCGATTAAGATCTCCGTGGATAACGGCCCTTTGTTTCGGACGACCAGTGGGAACAGAGTCCTTCTTGATGCCTTTTCAACAGATGCTGATGAAGCCCGCCTTAAAGGTTACTTGTCTGAGGCTGGACTCAGCAACAAAACTCTCTACAGCTTCCGTTGTGGAGGGGCCATTACAATGGCTCTTACTGGTAGTACTTTGGACGACATCGTTGTCCACGTAGGATGGAGAACTAACCGCATATCAAAGTATTATTTGCAGCTACACAAGTCTCTCCAGCCTGACTCAGTCGTTGCACGAATGGCCCAAGCCACTCCCGAAACATCTACTCGCTACGAGGAACTTAATCAGCTCAGTGGCTTTGAACCGGCTTTTCCTCCACAACTGGCTGCCCGGACCTCCGAGCCCCTACCCGTTACAAGACGGCCTCCCAGGAAACATAAACTTGACAAACTGTAGTCATCGGCACGTTCTTTTATCCGGATTGGTCAGGAGTGGGATTGGGATTGGGTATAAGACACGTACCAGTAGGTCGAGGACGTAGTGATGTAAGGAGACGGGTCCTTAGGGGTTTTCGCCCTATCTTTTAGTGTAAGCATCGGTCGGGATATAGTACTGTCCCGAGTCATGCGCACTGTAAAAGATCTTATCATACTTGAATAGGCGCTCTTTTTACTCAACTCTCGGGGGAATAGGGTCGGCCATTCGAGCATCCTGTGCGGTATTGGAGACCACGCGAATTCACAGTGGTCGTTCTCTTTTTCCCACCCGCCCTCCCTCTAGTCCGACCTGTGCTTACTCACTCTACGCCCTCTTACGGGGTTTTCGCCCTATCTTCTACTGTAAGCATGGGTCGGGATATAGTACTGTTATCACTCATAACAAAAAGCAAGTTGAACGACGTATTTGTTAGCGCCAGGATAAATTACCTGAATTCTTTTAATTAATTCTTTTGCCGTTCTAACATGTTGATTGTTGTTTAAAGGAGCAGAGTCTGTTCTGTTTCGTTCAACAATGTTCAAGACGTTAAATAACCCTTTTTTCATCCTTCGACATGGCATGCATGATAAAAAGTTCAACATCTTTTAGACATCATTCGCAACATTTTTTATCCTGGCTTTAAAGGAAACAACTTCAATTTCTACGTTCAAGATTGTGATTAATGATAACAAACGTTTGGAGAAAACTATTTTTATCCGTTGTTTAAGTTCTCTCTTTCCGTCGGATGTGTTCCAGTGACAACAGTCAATTCACCTTATCTATTTATTCCCTATTGCTGATCAGTCAGGGAGTCTCCAATGGATCTTAATAGTAGGGCCGTATCCAGTATGAGGCAAACCGAGGCACTTGCCTAAGCCGTTTTTTTCGTTTTCTCAGTCATTTTTTTCGTTGAACACCCTAAATACCTAGCAAGAGAATTTAACCATGGACATTGTCTCAGTCAAATTTTTTTCTGGCTACGGTCCCGAATAGTAATCGGACAAAGAGCTGTGAAACATATTTCTCGATCCTTTCTTCGACAATTCGTAACTTTCTATGTTTGTAGTTGGTGGTGTTAGGCTCAACAGCTTATTTTTAGTCATTTCTACATCTGGAAAAATATTTCCTTATAAGGGTGAAACTTTAACACCTAGCAACACTGTTTCGATTCCATTGAAGGTACGTTGAGCCTAACGCCACCAACTACAAATACAGAAAGTTACGAAGCTTCCAAGAAAGGATCAAGAAATATGTTTCACAGTTCTTTGTCTGATTACTATTACTTTTTTTTTTCATAGTCTCTACTGGAGAACCTATGACTGATCAAACAATAGAGAATAAATTAGATAAGTACTATTTCAAAAACGAGTGCGAGGGTTTCATCAGGTTTCCAAACACGAGAAAACATTTGAAACCACGAGGCCGCAGGCCTAGTGGTTTTATTGTTTTCGAGTGTTTGGAAACCTGATGAAACCCGAAGCACGAGTTTTTGTAATTACTTCTCCAACAAAAAAATTAGAAGCACTTATCATTTTAATGAGTTTTCTCGATTGAAATATTCTATTTGTGGATCGTAATCAACGCTTTGAGGCGTTGATTGAGATCCCGTCGCCGACGTGCTAGTGTGTGAAATTATTCTTGCATTTAATGCAACGTTTTTCAGTCTTGTTGTTTGTCAGTTCGAAGCAAACACGTTGCTTTGAATTCACAAGCCAAATGGCAGAAATGGCAGAGTACAGATTTAGAGCTGCCAAATCTTTTGAACAAGAAGAAAAGTGTGTGGCCAGCGCTATTCCGAAGTCTACCCAATATAAAAACAAATGGGCGGTTGGAATTTTTGAACAATGGCAAAAAGTCCGAGTTCCTAAAGTAGCAACGTTGGAACCAGGCGGTCTATTTAAAAATTACGATCTGCACAAAGTTCAGTCCTTGGAATTTCCGTTGCTTGAAATGGATGCTTTAAGCCTCAATTATTGGCTGGCAAAGTTTATCCAAGAAGTTGCTAAACCATCAAAGGAAAGATACCCACCCAGAACCATATATCAGATTGTGTGCGGAATACGTAGATTCATGGAGGAAAAGAATGCAAACTTGGATTTCAATCTCCTCGATGCATCAGACAAAAGGTGCAGTAGTGTTGCTTTCATTGTCATAATTTGCTCTCATATTGTGTGAATAAATAAATTTGTTGATGTCCATGTTTTCGTCTTGCCTTTTGAATATGCAGATTAAGAAACAATTTACACACGGGTTTGAAATCGTTTCTAAACGCGTGTGGTTTTCAACTCGTTTTTCATTGGGTTTCTAAACTCATCCACCTGACCAGAATGGGCCGTTCTGGTAGGCTGATAACAATATGAATAATTAATGAGTTTGAGAAGGTGACATGAAAAACGCCAGTCTTGCCCGGCTCCTTGGCGAGAGATCTCAACAGACCGGCATAACTGGAGGAAGTTATTCAAAACCCATTGTTTACAATGCAAATGTCAAAGTGGCAAAATTTAACACCAAACGGACTCTCTAAACTTACCTTCTGTTGACTTTGGAAATTCTCTTTTTTTAATCGATATAATTATGATTTAATGGTTATATTGTATATACAATGTTGATTTCTATCGTCTCATGCGAAGAAAAGATGAAACGAAGAAAGTCTATTTCATTTCATTACCTGTATTAATGAGGAACCGTTTGAAGTCATTTTTCAGATCAACCACTGGTGCAAGTGCCTTACATTATTTAATCCGATTTTTTTTCTGATACATTTAGAACTAAGCTGAACCTGTTTGGGCCACGTAAATATTCAGACCTCCTGAAATGCTTAAAAGTATAACACAGAAAACAAGAATCAGCCAAAAGGACTTGCTATTACTGCGTTAATAAGCTGGTTCGTGTGGCCTTTTTACTCATTTTAAATGGTCTTTCCTCTTTATGACATGCTGCAATCTCACAGAGAACAAGAATCAGCCAAAAATGACTTGCTATTACTGTATTAATAAACTGGTTCGTGCACACTTTTGCCGTCATTCCAAATGACCTTTCCTCTTTATGACATGCAGTCTCACGTACTGAATTCGAAGTGAAGGTGACGTCATCAGGTACATCCCACAGGAAACAACCACATCCGCTAAGGAAGGCAATAGTAAAGCTGTAAATAGCCTGAGAACTAAGAGGCGTATCTGGCTGAGAAACAACAAAGAAAAATACGCCTGTGTGCGTGTTTGCACGCTAGGTTACGCAAGCATTATAAAAAGGTTTAAGTACGGGCAATTTCTACCTATGGGAAAACGTTTCCACTTTGCTACACGTAAACAGACCCTCCGCAGTTGCCAAATAAGGTTGTTAATCGTAAATGAAACTACATCTTGTAGCCATCCATTCTGGATTGTTGAAAATCGTTTTCAATTTTTCCGCTCGATACAAAAGCAACCGGCTGGCTTTTGTCACCGGAGTTCAAAACTAAACAATCATTTCAATGTTTACAATAGAAGCGTTCTCGCAAAGGATCGCCCCCATGATGGGGAAGAGTACTCACTTGTGGAAGACAGTCGAAAGGAAAAGGCTCTAACATCAGAGTTTCACAGGGAACCCACTCCCAACGGGATTTCATGAAGGTGGTCTCAAAAGAGTGGTCTTAAATGTACAATTAACAGTATATTAAACAAGGTGAAGCTCTTCTTCCGTTATTTCTTCGACTGATAGACATGAATTTGGGCATTTTACGTAATGAGAAAAAAGGGGAAATTTCACATTTTTTGGAAGTCCACCTACGCTGATCATACGATTTTACCTTAAATGACCAGCTAGTTGGTCTACGGTTTCGCGCCCTCTTTAATTTTCCTTGTTGCTATTCCGTAATCCCTGTGAGCCTAGCTATAACTATGTTTCAATTCCAACATTCACTCACATTTTTAGTGAGTTCCACTTCCAAGAGCGAACCTTTCTACAACTCGTACAGACCAGCGTGCGACATCTTGAACTTCTTCCAACTTTAGAGAAAAATTTTGCTGTAAATTTTGCTGTAATATTCATCCACGATGAGAACGCTAAGGATCAACGTTACGTTCTCGATATATTATTCTATTATTCTTGTTTATTCTTCATAAGGATTTCTTCTGCTGCTACAATTGCTCCAAAGGTAAGGTCAAGTACACTAAAAAAAAATGAGTCTATGACGCAATATAAATTTGTTTGCGAGGTTTACCCTACTTAACGACTGAGCAGAATCGCACAGGGACTTTTTGGTAGCTAAGTGCACAAAAATACATCAATTTTCAGTCCAAATTATGACAAATGAAATGTTTGCAAACTCAGTTGGCAAATTAGATTTTACGTGTGCTCAGAATTGCTCAGACAGACCTTTTCTATCTTAAACTGAATCGTGTCGTGTTAAGCGTTTAACATTTGGGAGAGGAGCTGTTTTATCTAATCAAATCAGTTCCGAGATCTGTCTTTCGCAAACTTGGCTAAGTGCGTGGAGTACAGAGTTTTTTTTTTTTTTTCACAAAATATATACTTTCATTTCATAGTGAAACGTAGCTGGGGCGAGTCATAACGGGTAAAGACCTAAAAACTATTTTCAAAATATCGAGTAAACACGCAAGAGCGCCAAGCTTGCGAGCACCAAAAAGGCCTAATATATAGATTTAGCCAAGCCTAAAAGCGGAGCCCCCCTTTTTGTTTTGTCTGTTTTTTGCTTTTGTTTTGTTTTTGCTGGCAGTTATTAATTTGTGAAAATACTCTCATCCAAGTCGTTTTATTAAAAAAAAGAAAAAAACAAAGAAAAAAAAAAGAAAAAAATTCTTGCTCCCGCTGCGTGTCGAACCCGGCCCGTCGGCGTGAGGTGCCGATTACTAATCCACTAGGCCACGGGCGTTAGATATTGTTTGAGCACTTAATTTTAATACTTATTTCTTTCTTCGTGACAAGCTGCCTATCAGCATGGAAATGCTGGTGTTTTTCCTGGCAAAATGTGTTCGACCGAGTTTGAACAGAACCGACGAGGCAAATTTGAACTTTTTGCCTGAACTTTATCGCCGAATTTCTTTCGCCTAGATTGAACTTTTCCCCTTCCACCAAAAAGACAACTGAGTGTTCTTTTGAACTTTTTTTTTTCCATTAACAAATTTGTTTTTGACTTTTGTTGTCTTTGCTTGTTTTGCTACAACGCGGATCAACATGCGATCTCGCGCCGAAAACACACGGAATTCAGCACAGGGTTATATCCAGTGTAGGAAGTGTATTGGTAGGCCTGTGGTGCGGACGAACGGACGTACGGACGGACGGATGTACGGACGGACGGTCACGTGACTACTACGTCACTACCAAAATTTTTTGGCTTGATAGATTACCAAATTTCCTTAGCAATGGAGCTCCGCTGACGCGCTAGCGTCAAACCTTCTCTCTCTTCGTTTGTCTCCTCGTGTCTCAAAAAAACGATAATTGTCTCTTTCTATTTCTTCCAGTTAAAAAACAAGTTTCTTTTAAAGCTGAATTCAATTTCCTCTTTAAAACATTATTTTAAGTTTATACAGTGTTGTATTTTTTCTTAGTAATTGGTTTCTCTTTTGACTTCTTTGTTTTTTGGCACCTACGTAAGATCAAGTTGAATTTTTAGGTTTGCAGTGTATTTTACATTTTTTTCAAATTTCAACCTTTTGTTACTGAATGATTTCTCTCCTTATGAGGTAATTTCAGTGACTTTCTGACACCGTGGTGAATTCAGGAAATTCATCGCGTTCAGGACTCACGCATTCCTAAAAATATAACGTGATTTCCACTTCATATGAAGTAAAGGCCAAAAATTGGACACGTTATTTTTTAATTTATTACGTATAATCAGTATTAATAAGAAAAAATTCAATCTATACTTGAGCAAACCAAAAAGAACTTGTTTGTTTGCGGTAATTTTTTTATTTTTTTAGACATCTTCACTGTATTATTTAAAGTGACTAAAACAGGTGAAATTTCACATTTTCAATAAATCTACCTACGATGTTCCGTTTTTTATTGCTTCATTGTTTCGATTTATATTTCTAATTCACAACTGACAAAAAGAGCGTGATTTCCCATAATTTTTCAGTTAAACGATATACATTATCTTAGAATTTTAACGAGCGAAAAAGTTGAAACTTCACATTTTTCGAGGAATCCACCTCCAATGATCCGTTTATCGTCTCATTGAAGGCGGAGCCGTCGAAAAATTTGAAAAATACTCGTACTTACAAATCGTTGAGACTATTGAGATAATAGTGTCAGTCTTCGCGCCTTTACAGCTTTCTTTTTTCATAAATTGCTAGTCCTTTATTTTCCTTTTTCTTACATGTAGGTCCAGAGGAAAATCATAATACCAAAGAGCATACAGGCCGACAAGCTGAACAAAAGAATGATTTCTTGACACCTTTCTTCTACGACGCTGTTGCAGGAGTTGGGTTCATAGCGTTAGTAACGCCAATTGTTTTCACAGTGTACTGGGTGCTGTAGAAACAAAGATGTCTCAAGCGACCGTGTTACTACGTCGGTCGTATCGAGCTGATTGAAGGATTCAGAAGGAATTACGGAAACCGAGGTACAAAACAGCGCGTCGAATCACATCCAGATAAAACTGGAGGACACTATGCAACACTTGTTTAATTTTGGTAGAGGTTTTACTTCACAAAAAAAAATTATATATTGAACTTTTGGAAGCCAATTCTAACGATTCCGCTTTGACGCAACTTAAGATACTGAAGAATTAAAAAATGCACTTTTTTGTAATCAATGCATCGCGATTTAAAGCAATGCTTTAAGCCACCTACGTTCGGTCTTTTTTTTTTATTCTTCTAAAATTTTATTTTGGGTTCACGTTTTATCCACGCGAAGGACAGCTCTACCTGATTTTATACTACTCAATGATCAGTCAAAGTCTCTGTTGTGTCACTTCAGATTAAGATACTCTTTCTTAATTTCAAGTTTTACCGACAATTATTAGCTTTTTGAAAGAGCAAACTTGTTCATGTTGGAATTGGAAGCCTTTAACCTTCTTTTCCTAAAAAAAGGCAACTTGAAGCTGACACAAAATTACATCTAGTTTACCTCACTTTCATGAACTTTCGCTATTAGTGGGTGCAACTATAACAACTACAACAACAAAGCAAAACGCTGTTTCGCAATGACTAGAGTTTCAATCATAGCACAACAATGTACAACAGAAAACAGCAGCTGTACGTTATAGCCCGATTCTCAAACGGTCCGACGTCGCTCGCGCAAACTCCCTCCTCAGTTTGGGCGAGCGACATCCGATTGTCTGAGAATCAGGCTACTATAAGTTATTGTATGAATTTTTTCAAAAAGAAAGAAAGATCTAGAAAGATACTAGATCGATTTTCATATCAGATAGAGTGAGATAATCACTAAAATGCAAAATAAGAAAGGTTACTTCTTTACTAAACAGGCGCTCTAACCAACTGAGCTACAGCGCCATGCGAATGCTTAATGTTATGTGACCGCTGATTACATGAAAGGTCTGGGTTTTCTACAGTATTTCTTATTCTTCAAAACTTATCACAGAAAATGCGTTCTATTTGCTAGATTGGTAAGCTCTTTAAAGCGCCGTAGGGAATACTAAAAGCATTTTTAAGCGATGATATCGATGAGGTATGCCAGGGACATGGGTCGAACTCGCATCCACCCTTCGGACCTCTCTGGCACTACAGCTCATTTTGTTCTCCGTAAGGGCAATACTAACTACCAAACACAAACGCCCTGAAACTATTTACTAGTAAGTTTAATCCGAAAGACATTGTTAACTGGTGAATATGCTCCGCCCAAACCGCTATTTACATTAAGGGGACTAGCATAAGTCTCTGAACTCTCACATTTGAGTTAAAATTAAAGAAAAAACAGGGGGCACAGAATTACTCGTAAGGACAAAAGCACATACGCCACTGATTTCAGGGTAATCGAGGTTATAATTATTAGACGTTCTAAATAAAAGAAAAAATGGGCCTGTCCGGGAGTCGAACCCGGGACCTCTCGCACCCGAAGCGAGAATCATGCCACTAGACCAACAGGCCCCACACACACAAGGTTAAAAAATTAAAAATTAAAAGATATCAAAAATTAAAATACGTTATTTATTAATTAATCATAACGGCTTAAACAACGTTGATCAATAAACTAATGTTGTGTTTGCCTCGACCTCTTTCTTGAAACTTTGTTACAAAAATGTTCTTATTTCTTTGTAAGTGATTAGATGAAAGCTAACATTCAAACAAAAGGTCTTTGAACCTTGCCTCCTTTTCGACAAAGAAGAAAGAGACATCTCGAATGAAAATTGCCTCGATGACATTCTCTCCCACGGAGTCCACGATCCTTAGCTGGTTGTTTGTCTTGGAAAAATTCACTTTAAAATAATTTATGTTTTTTTCTCTTCGACAATTAGCCTGCGTAGTAAGCGTTTCGTAGGCGCGTTTAAAGCGTTTTTTGCTTTTTGTCTGGACCAATTTTCGAACGACCTTCTACAGTATAACAATCATTACAGTATGTTGCCCAGTAACCGACCACTTTATCTCCCTTCACTAGGGAGAACGAATTCTGAAATTTGGCCCTGACACAGCAAATTTAGTGGCAATTATAACGTTAAGAGGTTGACGTTTTCAGTTGAGTATCCGTTGCGCAATTTAAATTTTTGAAAAGGTCATACGTTGCCCAGTATCCGTACACCGGGCCCAGTATCCGACCATGGCAATAAGTGTGTTATCCACAGAACATTTCAAAACCCAAGCCACATGTACTTCACTTTAAAGACCATTCAAGTAGTGAGGTGTTCGAATCGGAAATAGAATTGAGGTTGTAAGGCCTGATACTAGCGTCATGATAAATAGATGTTGCTGTAAATACCGTCACCATTGACATCGAAATCTTTTCTCTACAAAGGAAACCGAAATGTTCCAAATTTGAATGATTTTGAAGTCGTCCAAATTGCCCGACGTGACGTGGATCACATTTTCGTGACTTGATGTTAAACGTGACTTTCCTAGCAGACAAACACACGGAAAATGATTTGCCTCGAATAATAGATAAAGCCACTCTTTACAGAATTTTCTATGGCTGGCCATTCAATAATACTAGCCATTTAATAATACTTTTGATATCAGTTTAAGTGCCGAAATAAATTTTGTCGAAACCTTTAAAATAATTTTAGACATCAACAGAAAACTGTCGGTCTGATACATGAGCACCTTAGCTCGAAACTGAGTCAAAACTATTAACTTCTGTTTTGCTAAAAATTTTGAAGCTAATTAGAAATTCAATTAGGCTCTCAATACTTTATCTCTTTTATTCTAATAACGCCAAATTTCTTGATTTTTTCTTGAAAATATCGCAGATAACAGACTCATTTGAACAACGGTAATTTCACTACGTAGTAAAAAACGTCAAATTTATCCCTCGAGGTTTTACTCATCTAAACAGAGTGTCGACTTCTACAAGTCTCCGTTGCGCAATAAGGCCATTAAACCAAGCAACTGGAAGCTGAAATAATATACGTTTCTTCGGAATACTTAGTTTTTCGCCAATTTTTAAGTCCGCACGAAACATTTAAGTTGAAGTTTTATTGGGCGGATACTGGTACCGGTCGGATACTGGGCAACAAAGGCTGTATCACAGGAAAGTGCGTACCGCGGCTCAGGATTAACATATTAATGACGCTTCCTTAGGACATCTTTAATGCAGACTCAAAGTTTAAGCCAAAATCGAACTTGAACTAATGAAATCCTCCATCTCCTCTGCGACTCGACAAAGAATTGAAGCAAATGATACAATGTTCGAGATCGTGCAACTGTTATCATTCATAACAAAAAGCAAGTTGAACGACGTATTTGTTAGCGCCAGGATAAATTACCTGAATTCTTTTAATTAATTCTTTTGCCGTCCAACAAGTTGATTGTTATTTAAAGGAGCAGAGTCTGTTCTGTTTCGTTCAACAATGTTCAAGATGTTGAATAACCTTTTTTCATCATTCGACATGGCATGCATGATAAACAGTTCAACATTTTTTAGTCATCAGTCGCAACATTTTTTATCCCGGCTTTAAAGGAAACAACTTATAGTACTAAGTTCAAGATTGTGATTTAGGATAACAAATGTTTGGAGAAAACAATTTTTATCCGTTGTTCGTGTTCTCTCTTTCCGTCGGATGTGTTCCAATGACAACAGTCAATTCACCTTATCTATTTACATGATTTATTCTCTATTACTGATCAGTCAGGGGGTCTGCAATGGATCTTAATAGCAGGGCCGTAGCCAGTATGAGGCAAGCTGAGGCACTTGCCTCAGTCATTTTTTCGTTTTCTCAGTCATTTTTTTGTTTAACATCCTAAATACCTAGGAAGAGAATTTAGCCATGGACATTGCCTCAGTCATAATTTAAACCATGGACATTGCCTCAGTCGAAATTTTTTTCTGGCTACGGCCCTGAATAGTAATCGGACAAAGAGCTGTGAAACATATTTCTCGATCCTTTCTTCGACGTTTCGTAACTTTCTATGTTTGTAGTTGGTGGTGTTAGGGTCAACGGCTTATTTTTAGTCATTTTTACAGCTGGAAAAATATTTCCTTATAAGGGTGAAACTTTAACACCTAGCAACACTGTTAAGGAGAAAGGATCGAGAAATATCTTCCACAGTTCTTTGTCTGATTACTATTCGTTTTTTTTTTCAGTCTCTACTGGAGAACCTTGACTGATCAACAATAGAGAATAAAAAGATAAGGTGAAATAACAAACGCCAGTCTTGCCTGGCTCCTTGGCGAGAGATCTCAATAGACTGGCATAACTCGAGGAAGGTATTCAAAAGCCATTGTTTACAATGCAAATGTCAAAGTGGCGAAATTTAACACCAAACGGACTCTCTAAACTTACCTTCTGTTGACTTTGGAAATTCTCTTTTTTTAATCAATATTATGAGATAATGGCTATATTGTACATACAATGTTGATTTCTATCATCTCATGCAAAGAAAAGATGAAACGAAGAAAGTCTATCTCCCTTACATTACCTGTATTAATGATGAACCGTTTGAAGTCATTTTTCGATCAACCACAGGTGCAAGTGCCTTTCATTATTTAATCCGATTTTTTTCTGATGCATTTAGAACTAAACTGAATATGTTTGGGCCACGTAAATATGCTGACCTCCTGAAATGCTTAAAAGTATAACACAGACAACAAAAATCAGCCAAAAAGGACTTACTATTACTGCGTTAATAACTGTAATAAGCTGGTTTGTGTGGACTTTTTACGCATTTTAAATGGCCTTTCGAGGACATGCAGCAATCTCACGGAGAACAAGAATCAGCCAAAAATGACTTGCTGTAACTGTATTAATAAACTGGTACGTGCACACTTTTACCGTCATTCCAAATGACCTTTCCTCTTTATGACATGCAGTCTCACGTACTAAGTTCGAAGTGAAGGTGCCGTCATCAGGTGCATGCCACAGGAAACAACCACATCCGCTAAGAAAGGCAATAGCAAGGCTGTAAATAGCCTGAGAACTAAGAGGCGTATCTGGCTGAGAAAAGACAACGAATGATACGCCTGTGTGCGTGTTCGCACGCTAGGTTACGCAAGCATTATAAAAAAGTTTAAGCACAGGCAATTTCTACCTAAGGGAAAAAGTGTCCACTTTGCTACACGTAGAAAGACCCTCAACGGTTGCCAACAGGTTGTTAATCGTACATGAAACTACATCTCGTAGCCATGCATTCTGGATTGTTGAAAATCGTTTTCAACTTTTGCGCTCGATACAAAAGCAACCGGCTGGCTTTTGTCACCGGTCTTCAAAACTAAACAATCATTTCAATATTTACAATAGAAACGTACTCGCAAAGGATCGCCACCATGATGGGGAGAAGAGTACTCACTTGTGGAAGAAAGTCGAAAAGAAAAGGCTCTAATATCAGAGTTTCACAGGGAACCCACCCCCAACGGGACTTCATGAAGGTGGTCTCAAAAGAGTGCTCTTAGATATACAATTGACAGTATATTAAACAAGGTGAAGCTCTTCTTCCATTGTTTCTTCAAATGATAGACAAGAACTTGGGCATTCTTACGTGATGAGAAAAAAGGGGAAATTTTACTTTTTTTCAAATTCCCCCTACGCTGATCATACCATTTTACCTTAAATGACCAGCTAGCTGGTCTAAGGTTTCGCGCCCTCTTTAATTTTCCTTGTTGCTATTCCGTAATCCCTGTGAGCCTAGCTATAACTATGTTTCAATTCCAACATTAACTCACGTTTTCAGTGAGTTCCATTTCCAAGAGCGAACCTTTCTACAGCTCGTACAGACCAGCGTGCGAGATCTTGAACTTCTAACTTTACACAAAAACAGATACAGTAAATTTTGCTGTAATATTCATCCACTATGAGAACGCTAAGGATCAACGTTACGTTCTCAATACATTATTCGATTATTCTTATTTCCCTCTTCATGAGGATTTTTTCTGCTGCTACCTGCAATTGCTCTAAAGGTAAGGTCAAGTACAGTAGAAAAAAGAGTCTATGACGCATTGTAAATTTCTTTGCGAGGTTTACCCTACTTAACGACTGAGCAGAATCTCAGAAGGACTTTTTGGTAGCTAAGTGCAGAAAAATACATCAATTTTCAGTCCAAATTACGACAAATGAAATGTTTGCAATCTCAGTTGGCAAATTAGATTTTACGTGTGCTCAGAATTGCTCAGACAGACCTTTTCTATCTTAAACTGAATCGTGTCGTGTTAAGCGTTTAACATTTGGGAGAGGAGCCGTTTTATCGAATCAAATCAGTTCGGAGATTTGTCTTTCGCAAACTTGGCTAAGTGTGCAGAGTACAGAGTTGTTTTTTTTTTCACAAAATATATATTTCCATTTCATAGTGAAACGTAGCTGGGGCGAGCAGTAACAGGTAAACACCTAAAAACTATTTTTAAAATATCGAGTAAACACGCAAGAGCGCCAAGCTTGCGAGCACCAAAAAGGCCGATGAGCAAATTGATAAATTTCTCAAACTTTCTATGTCTTCGCTTCTCTCGTCGTGTCCCAAAAAAACGGTAACTCTGCCAGTTAAAAAAAAAGTTTCTTTTAAGGCTCTTTAAAACATTATTTTAAGTTTATACAGCGTTGTATTTTTTCTTAGTAATTGGTTTCCCTTTTGACTTCTTTGTTTTTGGCACCTACGTAACACCAAGTTGAATTTTTATTTTTGTAGTTTATTTTACATTTTTTTCAAATTTCGACCTTCTGTTACTGAATGTTTTCTCCCCTTTTGAGGTAATTTTAGTGACTTTTATTATAGCGTGGTGAATTCACAAAATTCATCACGTTCAGGATCACGGATTCCTAAGACAATGATGTGATTTCCACTTTATAGGAAGTAAAGGCAAAAAATGGACCCGTTATTTTTTAGCTTACCGCGTATACAAGATTATTTAATCAGTATTATTAAGAAAAAAATTCAACTTATACTTAAGCAAACCAAAAGAATTTTATTTGCGGTATTTTTTTAAATTATTTAGACATTATCACTGTATTATTTTAAAGTGACTAAACTAGGTGAAATTTCACATTTTCAAGAAATCTACCTACGATGTTCCGTTTATTGCTTCATCGTTCTTCCACAACTGACCAAAAGAGCACGATTTCCCATAATTTTTCAGTTAAACGATATACATTATCTTAGAATTTTTAACGAGCGAAGAAGTTGACATTTCACATTTTTCGAGGAATCCACCTCCAATGATCCGTTTATCGTCTCATTGTAGGCGGAGCCGTCGAAAAATTTGAAAAATACTCGTACTTACAAATCGTTGAGACTATTGAGATAATAGCGTCACTCTTTACGCCTTTACAGCTTTCTTTTTTGATGAATTGCTAGTCTGTTATTTTCCTTTTTATAACATGTAGGTCCAGAGAAAAATCATAATACCAAAGAACATACAGGCCGACAAGCTGAACAAAAGAATGATTTCATGAAGGTGGTCTCAATAGAGTGGTCTTAGATATACAATTGACAGTATATTAAACAAGGTGAAGCTCTTCTTCCATTGTTTCTTCAAATGATAGACATGAATTTGGGCATTCTTACGTAATGAGAAAAAAAGGGGAAATTTCGCATTTTTTGAAAGTCCACCTACGCTGATCATACCATTTTACCTTAAATGACCAGCTAGTTGGTCTAAGGTTTCGCGCCCTCTTTAATTTTCCTTGTTGCTATTCCGTAATCCCTGTGAGCCTAGCTATAACTATGTTTCAATTCCAACATTAACTCACATTTTTAGTGAGTTCCATTTCCAAGAGCGAACCTTTCTACAACTCATATAGACCAGCGTGCGAGATCTTGAACTTTTAACTTTAGAGAAAAAAGTTATAGCTCATTTTACTGTAATATTCATCCACGATGAGAACGCTAAGGATCAACGTTACGTTCTCAATATATTATTCTATTATTCTTATTTGCCTCTTCATGAGGATTTCTTCTACTGCTACCTTCAATTGCTCCAAGGGTAAGGAAGAGCACAGTAAAAAAAAAAGTCTATGACGCCTTATAAATTTGTTTGCGAGGTTTACCCTACTTAACGACTGAGCAGAATCGCAGACGAGCTTTTTGGTAGCTAAGTAAACAGAAAAATACATCAATTTTCAATCCAAATTATGACAAATGAAATGTTTGCAATCTCAGTTGGCAAATTAGATTTTACGTGTGCTCAGAATTGCTCAGACAGACCTTTTCTATCTTAAACTGAATCATGTGGTGTTAAGCGTTTAACGTTTGGGGGAGGAGCTGTTTTATCGAATCAAATCAGTTCTGAGATTTGTCTTTAGCAAACCTGGCTAAGTGCGCAGAGTACAGAGTTTTTTTTTTCACAAAACTACGATATATATTTTCATTTCATCGTGAAACGTAGCTGGGGCGAGTAAACACGCAAGAGCGCCAAGCTTGCGAGCACCAAAAAGGCCTATTAGCAAATTAATAAATTTCTCAAACCTTCTCTGTCTTCGCTTCTCTCGTCGTGTCTCAAAAAATCGGTAATTGTCTCTTTCTATTTCTGCCACTTAAAAGAAAAAAGTTTCTTTTAAAGCTGAATTCAATTTCCTCTTTAAAATATTATTTTAAGTTTATACAGCTTTGTAGTTTTTCCTGGTAATCGGTTTCTCTTTTGACCACGTCGAATTTTTAGTTTTGCAGTGTATTTTACATTTTTTTCAAATTTCAACCTTCTGTTACTGAATGATTTCTCTCCTTATGAGGTAATTTCAGTGACTTTCTTACATCGTGGTGAATTCAGGAAATTCAGCGCGTTTAGGACTCACGCATTCCTAAAACAATGACGTGATTTCCACTTCATATGAAGTAAAGGCAAAAAATGGACCCGTTATTTTTTAATTTATTACGTATAATCAGTATTAAAAAGAAAAAATTCAATCTATACTTGAGCAAACCAAAAAGAATTTGTTTATTTGCGGTATTTTTTTTATTTTTTAGACATCATCACTGTATTATTTTAAAGTGACTAAAACAGGTGAAATTTCACATTTTCAATAAATCTACCTACGATGTTCCGTTTTTTATTGCTTCATTCTTTCGATTTATATTTCTAACTCACAACTGACCAAAAGAGCATGATTTCCCATAATTTTTCAGTTAAACGATAGACATTATCTTAGAATTTTAACGAGCGAAAAAGTTGAAACTTCACATTTTTCGAGGAATCCACCTCCAATGCTCCGTTTATCGTGTCATTGTAGGCGGAGCTGTCGAAAAATTTGAAAATACTCGTACTTACAAATCGTTCAGACTATTGAGATAATAACGTCACTCTTCGTGCCTTTACAGCTTTCTTTTTTGATAAATTGCTAGTCCTTTATTTTCCTTTTTATAACATGTAGGTCCAGAGGAAAATCATAATACCAAAGAACATACAGGCCGACAAGCTGAACAAAAGAATGATTTCTTGACACCATTCTTCTACGGCGCTGTTGCAGGAGTTGGGTTCATAGCGTTAGTAATGCCAATTGTTTTCACAGTGTACGGAGTGCTGAAGAAACAAAGATGTCTCAAGCCACCGTGTTACTACGTCGTTCGTATCGAGCTGATTAAAGGGTTCAGAAGGAATCACGGAAACCGAGGTACAAAACAGCGCGTCGAATCACATCCAGATAAAACTGGAGGACACTATGCAACACTTGTTTAATTTTGGAAGAGCTTTTACTTCACAAAAAAAAATTTATATATTGAACTTTTGGAAGCCGATTCTAACGATTCCGCTTTGACGTAACTTAGGATACTGAAGAATTAAAACATGCACTTTTTTGTAATCAGTGGATCCCGATTTACAGCAATGCTTTAAGTCACCTAAGCTCGGTCTTTTTTTAGCTTTTTTTTTATTCTTCTAAAATTTTATTTTGGGTCCACGTTTTATCCACGCGAGGGACAGCTCTACCTGATTTTATACTACTCAATGATCAGTCAAAGTCTCTGTTGTGTCACTTCAGATTAAGATACTCTTTCTTAATTTCAAGTTTTACCGAAGATTATTAGCTTTTTGAAAGAGCAAACTTGTTCATGTTGGAATTGGAGGCCTGAAACCTTCTTTTCCTAAAAAAGGCAACTTGAAGCTGACACAAAATTTACATCTAGTTTACCTCACTTTCATGAACTTTCGCTATTAGTGGGTGCAACTATAACAACTACAACAACAAAGCGAAACGTTGTTTCGCAATGCCTAGGGTTTCATTCATAGAACAACAATGTGCAAGAGGAAACAGCAGCTATACGTTATAGCCCGATTCTCAGACGGTCCGAGGTCGCTCACCCAAACTCCCTCCTCAGTTTGGGCGAGCGACCTCGGACCGTCTGAGAATCAGGCTACTACAAGCTATTGTATGAATTTTTTCAAAAAGAAAGAAAGATCTAGAACGATACTAGATCGATTTTCACATCAGATAGAATGAGATAATCACTAAAATGCAAAATAAAAAAGGTAACTTCTTTACTAGACATGCGCTCTAACCAACTGAGCTACGGCGCCATGCGAATGCTTAACGTTATGTCACATCTGATTACATGAAGGGTCTGGGTTTTCTACAGTATTTCTTATTCTTCAAAACTTGTCACAGAAAATGCGTTCTATTTGCTTGAGTGATAAGCTCTTTAAAGCGCCCTAGGGAATACTAAAAGCATTTTTAAGCGATGATATCGATGAGGTATGCCAGGGACATGGGTCGAACTCGCATCCACCCTTCGGACCTCTCTGGCACTACAGCTCATTTTGTTCTCCGTAAGGGCAATACTAACTACCAAACACAAACGCTCGGAAACTATTTACTAGTAAGTTTAATCCGCCGGACATTGTTAACTGGTGAATATGCTACGTCCAAACCGCTATTTACTCGAACGAGACCGTCTCTAGCATAAGTCTCTGAACTCCCACATTTGAGTTAAAATTAAAGAAAAAAACAGGGGGCACGGAATTACTCGTAAGGACAAAAGCACATACGCCACTGATTTCAAGGTGATCGAGGTTATAATTATTAGACGTTCTAAATAAAAGAAAAAGTGGGCCTGTCCGGGAGTCGAACCCGGGACCTCTCGCACCCTAAGCGAGAATCATGCCACTAGACCAACAGGCCCCACACACACAAGACTAAAAAATTAAAAATTAAAAGATATCAAAAATTAAAATACGTTATTTATTAATTAATCATAACGGTTTAAACGACATTGATCAATAAACTAATGTTGTGTTTGCCTCGACCTTTTTCTTGAAACTTTGTTACAAAAATGTTCTTATTTATTTGTAAGTGAGTTGATGAAAGCTAATATTCAAACAAAAGGTCTTTGAACCTTGCCTTGTTTTCGGTAGACCTGCACGGTTCCAAACCTCTAATTTCATTGGTCCCTATAATCTGCACCGTCTATTGTTATCAGGGTTAGGGCTATTGTTTCGTTCTTTACCTATTGTTCTCCTCGACCAATCCTAGACCTCGTCTGGAA
The DNA here is from genome assembly GCA_964030785.1 of Siderastrea siderea. NCBI lineage: Eukaryota > Metazoa > Cnidaria > Anthozoa > Scleractinia > Rhizangiidae > Siderastrea > Siderastrea siderea. The sequence continues at coordinate 6,283,005 of OZ034972.1, forward strand.
GCGGTGCGGGTCCTCCCCTTGTTTTCAACAAAGAAGAAAGAGGCATCTCGAATAGAAATGGCCTCGATGATATTCTCTCCCAAGGAGTCCACGATCCTTAGCTGGTTGTTTGTCTTGGAAAAATTCACTTTGAAATAATTTATGGTTTTCTCTCATTGACAATTAGCCTGCGTAGTAAGCGTTTCGTAGGCGTGTTTAAGGCGTTTTTTGCTTTTTGTCTGCACCAATTTTCGAACGGCCTTATACAGTATAACAAACATTACAGTATGTTGCCCAGTAACCGGCCACTTTATCTCCCTTCACTCGGGAGAACGAATTCTGAAATTTGGCCCTGACACAGCAAATTTAGTGGCAATTATAACGTTAAAATGTTGACGTTTTCAGTTGAGTATCCGTTGCGCAATTTAAATTTTTGAAAAGGTCATACGCTGCCTAGTATCCGTACACCGGGCCCACTATCCGACCATGGCAATAAGTGTGTTATCCACAGAACATTTCAAAACCCAAGCCAAATGTACTTAACTTTTAAGATCACTCAAGTAGTTAGGTGTTCGAATCGGAAATAGAATTGAGGTTGTAAGGCCTAATACTACCGTCATGATAAAAATATGTTGCTTTAAATAACGTCACCACTGACATCGAAATCTTTTCTCTACAAAGGAAACCGAAATGTTCCAAATTTGAATGATTTTAAAGTCGTCCAAATTGACCGACGTGCCGTGGATCACATTTTCGTGACTTGATGTTAAACGTGACTTTCCTAGCAGACAAACACATGGAAAATTATTTGCCTCGAATAATAAATAAAGCCACTTTTTACAGAATTTTCTGTGGCTGGCCATTCAATAATACTAGCCATTTAATAATACTTTTGATATCAGTTTAAGTGCCCAAATAAATTTTGTAGAAACCTTTAAAATAATTTTAGACATCAACAGAAAACTGTCGGTCGGATACTGAGCACCTTAGCTCGTAACTGAGTCAAAACTATTAACTTCTGTTTGCTAAAAATTTTGAAGCTAATTAGAAATTCAATAAGGCTCTGAATACTTTATCTCTTTTATTCTAATAACGCTAAATTTTTCCTTGAAAATATCGCAGCTAACAGACCCTCATTTGAACAACGTTATTTCACTACGTAGTAAAAAACGTCAAATTTATCCCTCGAGGTTTTACTCATCTAAACTTCTACAAGTCTCCGTTGCGCAATAAGTCCATTAAACCAAGCAACTGGAAGCTGAAATAATATACGTTTTTTCTGAATACTTAGTTTTTCGCCAATTTAATTTTTAGTCCGCACGAAACATTTACGTTGAAGTTTTGTTGGTCGGATACTGGTACCGGTCGGATACTGGGCAACAAAGGCTGTATCACAGGAAAGTGCGTACCGCGGCTCAGGATTAACATATTAATGACGCTTCCTTAGGACATCTTTAATGCAGACTCAAAGTTTAAGCCAAAATCGAACTTGAACTAATGAATTCCTCCATGTCCTCTGCGACTCGACAAAGAATTGAAGCAAATGATACAATGTTCGAGATCGTGCAACTGTTATCATTCATAACAAAAAGCAAGTTGAACGACGTATTTGTTAGCGCCAGGATAAATTCCCTGAATTCTTTTAATTAATTCTTTTGCCGTTCAACATGTTGATTGTTATTTAAAGGAGCAGGGTCTGTTCTGTTTCGTTCAACAATGTTCAAGATGTTGAATAACCTTTTTTCATCATTCGACATGGCATGCATGATAAACAGTTCAACATTTTTTAGTCATCCGTCGCAACATTTTTTATCCCGGCTTTAAAGGAAACAACTTCAATTACTAAGTTCAATATTGTGATTTAGGATAACAAATGTTTGGAGAAAACAATTTTTATCCGTTGTTCATGTCCTCTCTTTCCGTCGGATGTGTTCCAATGACAACAGTCAATTCATCCTATCTATTTACGTGATTTATTCTCTATTGCTGATCAGTCAGGGGGTCTGCAATGGATCTTAATAGCAGGGCCGTAGCCAGTATGACGCAAACCGAGGCACTTGCCTCAGCCATTTTTTTTGTTTTCTCAGTCATTTTTTTTGTTTAACACCCTAAATACCTAGCAAGAGAATTTAGCCATGGACATTGCCTCAGTCATAATTTTAACCATGGACATTGCCTTAGTCGAAACTTTTTTCTGGCTACGGCCCTGAATAGTAATCGGACAAAGAGCTGTGAAACATATTTCTCGATCCTTTTTTCGACGTTTCGTAACTTTCTATGTTTGTAGTTGGTGGTGTTAGGGTCAACGGCTTATTTTTAGTTATTTTTACAGCCAGAAAAATATTTCCTTATAAGGGGGAAACTTTAACACCTAGCAACACTGTTTCGGAGAAAGGATCGAGAAATATCTTCCACAGTTCTTTGTCTGATTACTATTCGTTTTTTTTTTTCAGTCTCTACTGGAGAACCCCTGACTGATCAACAATAGAGAATAAAAAGATAAGGTGAAATAACAAACGCCAGTCTTGCCTGGCTCCTTGGCGAGAGATCTCAATAGACTGGCATAACTCGAGGAAGGTATTCAAAAGCCATTGTTTACAATGCAAATGTCAAAGTGGCGAAATTTAACACCAAACGGACTCTCTAAACTTACCTTCTGTTGACTTTGGAAATTCTCTTTTTTTAATCGATATCATGATATAATGGTTATATTGTACATACAATGTTGATTTCTATCATCTCATGCAAAGAAAAGATGAAACGAAGAAAAAGTCTATCTCCCGTACATTACCTGTATTAATGATGAACCGTTTGAAGTCATTTTTCGATCAACCACAGGTGCAAGTGCCTTTCATTATTTAATCCGATTTTTTTCTGATGCACTTAGAACTAAACTGAACATGTTTGGGCCACGTAAATATTCAGACCTCCTGAAATGCTTAAAAGTATAACACAGACAACAAAAATCAGACAAAAAGGACTTGCTATTACTGCGTTAATAACTGTAATAAGCTGGTCTGTAATAAGCTGATTTGTGTGGACTTTTTATCACTTTAAATGGCCTTTCGAGGACATTCTGCAATCTCACGGAGAACAAGAATCAGCCAAAAATGACTTGCTATAACTATATTAATAAACTGGTACGTGCACACTTTTACCGTCATTCCAAATGACCTTTCCTCTTTATGGCATGCAGTCTCATGTACTAAGTTCGAAATGAAGGTGACGTCATCAGGTACAGCCCACAGGAAACAACCACATCCGCTAAGGAAGGCAATAGCAAGGCTGTAAATAGCCTGAGAACTAAGAGGCGTATCTGGCTGAGAAAAGACAACGAATTATACGCCTGGCTGCGTGTTCGCACGCTAGGTTATGCAAGCATTATAAAAAAGTTTAAGAACTGGCAATTTCTACCTAAGGGAAAAAGTTTCCACTTTGCTACACGTAGACAGACCCTCAACGGTTGCGAACAGGTTGTTAATCGTACATGAAACTACATCTTGTAGCCATGCATTCTGGATTGTTGAAAATCGTTTTCAATTTTTGCGCTCGATACAAAAGCAACCGGCTGGCTTTTGTCACCGGTCTTCAAAACTAAACAATCATTTCAATATTTACAATAGAAACGTACTCGCAAAGGATCGCCACCATGATGGGGAGAAGAGTACTCACTTGTGGAAGAAAGTCGAAAAGAAAAGGCTCTAATATCAGAGTTTCACAGGGAACCCACCCCCAACGGGACTTCATGAAGGTGGTCTCAAAAGAGTGCTCTTAGATATACAATTGACAGTATATTAAACAAGGTGAAGCTCTTCTTCCATTGTTTCTTCAAATGATAGACAAGAACTTGGGCATTCTTACGTGATGAGAAAAAAGGGGAAATTTTACTTTTTTTCAAATTCCGCCTACGCTGATCATACCATTTTACCTTAAATGACCAGCTAGCTGGTCAAAGGTTTCGTGCCCTCTTTAAAATTCTTTGTTGCTATTCTGAAATCCCTGTGAGCCTAGCTATAACTATGTTTAAATTCCAACATTAACTCACATTTTTAGTGAGTTACATTTCCAAGAGCGAACCTTTCTACAGCTCGTACAGACCAGCGTGCGAGATCTTGAACTTCTAACTTTACACAAAAACAGATATAGTAAATTTTGCTGTAATACTCATCCACTATGAGAACGCTAAGGTAAATAAAGGTAAGGTCAAGTACAGTAAAAAAAAAAAGAGTCTATGACGCATTGTAAATTTGTTTGCGAGGTTTACCCTACTTAACGACTGAGCAGAATCTCAGACGGACTTTTTGGTAGGTAAGTGCAGAAAAATACATCAATTTTCAGTCCAAATTATGACAAATGAAATGTTTGCAATCTCAGTTGGCAAATTAGATTTAACGTGTGCTCAGAATTGCTCAGACAGACCTTTTCTATCTTAAACTGAATCGTGTCGTGTTAAGCGTTTAACATTTGGGAGAGGAGCTGTTTTATCCAAACAAATCAGTTCCGAGATTTGTCTTTCGCAAACTTGACTAAGTGCGCAGAGTACAGAGTTTTTTTTTTTTTTTTTTTTTTTTTAATATCTACTTCCATTTCATAATGTAACGTAGCTGGGGCGAGTAATAACCGGTAAACACCTAAAACTTATTTTCAAAATATCGAGTAAACACGCAAGAGCGCCAAGCTTGCGAGCACCAAACAGGCCTATTAGCAAATTGATAAATTTCTCAAACCTTCTCTGTCTTCGTTTCCCTCGTCGTGTCTCAAAAAAACGGTATTTATCTCTTTCTATTTCTGCCAGTTAAAAGAAAAAAGTTTCTTTTAAAGCTGAATTCAATTTCCTCTTTAAGACAGTATTTTAAGTTTATACAGCGTTGTATTTTGTCTTGGTAATTGGTTTCTCTTTTGACTTTTTTGTTTTTTGGCACCTACGTAAGACCAAGTTGAATTTTTAGTTTTGTAGTTTATTTTACCTTTTTTTTCAAATTTCGACCTTCTGTTACTGAATGCTTTCTCTCCTTATGAGGTAATTTCGGTGACTTTCTTACATCGTGGTGAATTCAGGAAATTCATCGCATTCAGGACTCACGCATTCCTTAAACAATAACGTGATTTCCACTTCATATGAAGTAAAGGCAAAAAATTGGACCCGTTATTTTTTAATTTATTACGTATAATCAGTATTAATAAGAAAAAGTTCAATCTATACTTGAGCAAACCAAAAACAACTTGTTTATTTGCGGTAATTTTTTTATTTTTTAGACATCATCACTGTATTATTTTAAAGTGACTAAAACAGGTGAAATTTCACATTTTCAATAAATCTACCTACGATGTTCCGCTTTTTATTGCTTCATTGTTTCGATTTATATTTTTAATTCACAACTGACCAAAAGAGCTTGATTTCCCATAATTTTTCAGTTAAACGATATACATTATCTTAGAATTTTAACGAGCGAAGAAGTTGAAAATTCACATTTTTCGAGGAATCCACCTCCAATGATCCGTTTATCGTCTCATTGAAGGCGGAGCCGTCGAAAAATTTGAAAAATACTCGTACTTACAAATCGTTCAGACTATTGAGATAATAGTGTCAGTCTTCGCGCCTTTACAGCTTTCTTTTTTGATAAATTGCTAGCCCTTAATGTTCCTTTTTATAACATGTAGGTCCAGAGGAAAATCATAATACCAAAGAACATACAGGCCGACAAGCTGAACAAAAGAATGATTTCTTGACACCATTATTCTACGGCGCTGTTGCAGGAGTTGGGTTCATAGTGTTAGTAACGCCAATTATTTTCACAGTGTACTGGGTGCTGAAGAAACAAAGATGTCTCAAGCGACCGCGTTACTACGTCGTTCGTATCGAGCTGATTGAAGGGTTCAGAAGGAATCGCGGAAACCGAGGTACAAAACAACGCGTGGAATCACATCCAGATAAAACTGGAGGACACTATGCAACACTTGTTTAATTTTGGAAGAGGTTTTACTTCACAAAAAAAAATTATATATTGAGCTTTTGGAAGCCAATTCTAACGATTCTGCTTTGATGTAACTTAAGATACTGAAGAATTAAAAAATTCATTTTTTTGTAATCAATGGATCGCGATTTAAAGCAATGCTTTAAGCCTCCTAAGTTCGGTCTTTTTTTTTTATTCTTCCAAAATTTTATTTTTGGTTCACGTTTTATCCACGCGAAGGACAGCTCCACCTGATTTTATACTACTCAATGATCAGTCAAAGTCTCTGTTGTGTCACTTCAGATTAAGATACTCTTTCTTAATTTCAAGTCCTACCGAAGATTATTAGCTTTTTGAAAGAGCAAACTTGTTCATGTTGGAATTGGAAGCCTTTAACCTTCTTTTCCTAAAAAAGGCAACTTGAAGCTGACACAAAATTACATCTAGTTTACCTCACTTTCATGAACTTTAGCTATTAGTGGGTGCAACTATAACAACTACAACAACAAAGCGAAACGTTGTTTCCCAATGCCTAGAGTTTCATTCATAGCACAACAATGTACAAGAGAAAACAGCAGCTGTACGTTATAGCCCGATTCTCAGACGGTCCGAGGTCGCTCGCGCAAACTCCCTCCTCAGTTTGGGCGAGCGACATCCGATTGTCTGAGAATCAGGCTACTTAACAATTATTCTACGAGGGCGCGCTGGATATCGAATGATAGATAACCAACGAGGCGCGTAGCGCCGAGTTGGTTATAATCATTTGATATCCAGCAAGCCCGAGTAGAATAATTGTTTTATTAAAAACTTAACCACCGTTTAAAAAAAATCAAGAAAGAACGGAAAAATGAGAAAAGAAATTTAAACGGAACAAGAATCGATCACATGACTGAACGAAAAAGGCGCCAAAAGTGTTGCAGCGTTTCATTGCAAAGCTGAATGAATCGATGAAAAGTGCTCGAAAGTGAACAAAGTAGCACAAGTTTTGGAGAAAAATCTTCTAATTATTGGCTCTGAAATATGGTACATGTTTGATTTTTCCTGAGACATAGTTGTAATCTCGTTTAAAGCGGACTGAAGCTGTACAATTTCGCCACATTAACTGCTGGAGTTGAAACTGAACAAGTTTGTAATCTGTTCGCACAACGGAGCTATCATGTGCGTGTTTGATCGAACTGAAGACAGAACAAATTTGAACTTGAAGAGGTAATTTCTATGCAGCTCAGAAGCAAGATTACTGTAGCGAGGAACATTAGAATTCATCATCATAGTTTGTTAAACGCAAAGCGCAAAATGCAGTTGTTCTCGGTTTAGAGGTTGCGGACGGAATGGTAAAAACAACATTCAAACAATTGGAAAAGCGATTCAACTCCGTTTACATGGCATCCGATTTCTAACTGAGCATTTGGACCTGTTGGAACACAGAGCTACGAGTGCAGGTAAACCAGTGTCAATTTTGCGTTTGTAAAGCCCAAAAAAATATCGCCCTTCCTTCCTTCTTGGTAGTTTGCAGCTGTATTTTTTTAGTACTTGTTTAGACTGATTCATGATTTTTGCACCGACTTGCTATGAATGTGTGATAGTTTTGTTAAAATGCTCCTGCCCCATTTCATTGTGTTTTATTTTATGTCTTGTCTTGATATTTTGAAGTGGAAAGCCTTCCTGATAAAACCTACCGTTTGTTCAATTTCAATGGTCGACGTGACGATCGATGAAAGAAATTAATTGTAAACACAACGCTTTATGCTTAAATTTCCATTTCTGCACACTTTCTTCAAACAATTTTGACTTGTGTTAGACGACGCTGTTAGTGATGCTTCTTGGTGACGATGTTGGAATTTCTGCTTAATTTAAATTCGCTGTCAAGTGATTTTTCTGGTCCATTTTTCTCGTCGGGTTGCTCGCGAGGAAAAAACTTTCAGCTCACTTTGTTGTTGAGTGTTCATTGACCATATTTGTCGCAGCAGGTATATGAGCTGATAGCCTAGCTCCGTTCAGCCAATCAAAATGCTAGAAATCCAATATACCTAGTCCAGTTTTTAATAATATAAGTTATTGTATGAATTTTTTCAAAAAGAAAGAAAGATCTAGAAAGATACTAGATCGATTTTCATATCAGATAGAGTGAGATAATCACTAAAATGCAAAATAAAAAGGTTACTTCTTTACTAGACAGGCGCTCTAACCAACTGAGCTACGGCGCCATGCGAATGCTTAACGTTTTGTCACATCTGTTTACATGTAAGGTCTGGGTTTTCTACAGTATTTCTTATTCTTCAAAACTTGTCACAGAAAATGCGTTCTATTTGCTTGATTGGTAAGCTCTTTAAAGGGCCGTAGGGAATACTAAAAGCATTTTTAAGCGATGATATCGATGAGGTATGCCAGGGACATGGGTCGAACTCGCATCCACCCTTCGGACCTCTCAGCTCATTTTTTTCTCCGCAAGGGCAATACCAACTACCAAACACAAACACCCGGAAACTATTTACTAGTAAGTTTAATGCGCAAGACATTGTTAACTGGGGAATACGCTCCGCCCAAACTGCTATTTACTCGAACGAGACCGTCTCATATTCTGTCACATTAAACTAGCATAAGTCTCTGAACTCCCACATTTCAGTTAAAATTAAACGAAAAAACAGGGGGCACAGAATTACTCGTAAGGACAAAAGCACATACGCCACTGATTTCAAGGTGATCGAGGTTATAATTATTAGACGTTCTAAATAAAAGAAAAAGTGGGCCTGTCCGGGAGTCGAACCCGGGACCTCTCGCACCCTAAGCGAGAATCATGCCACTAGACCAACAGGCCCCACACACACAATACTAGAAAATAAAAAATTAAAAGATATCAAAAATTAAAATACGTTATTTATTAATTAATCATAACGGTTTAAACAACATTGATCAATAAACTAATGTTGTGTTTGCCTCGACCTTTTTCTTGAAACTTTGTTACAAAAATGTTCTTATTTATTTGTAAGTGAGTAGATGAAAGCTAACATTCAAACAAAGGGTCTTTGAACCTTGCCTCGTTTTCGACAAAGAAGAAAGAGACAACTCGAATGCCTCGATGACATTCTCTCCCAAGGACTCCACGATCCTTAGCTGGTTGTTTGTCTTGGAAAAATTCACTTTAAAATAATTTATGGTTTTCTCTCTTCGATAATTAGCCTGCGTAGTAAGCGTTTCGTAGGCGCGTTTAAGGCGTTTTTTGCTTTTTGTCTGCATCAATTTTCGAACGGCCTTATACAGTATAACAACCATTACAGTATGTTGCCCAGTAACCGACCACTTTATCTCCCTTCACTCGGGAGAACGAATTCTGAAATTTGGACCTGACACAGCAAAATTAGTGGCAATTATAATGTTAAAATGTTGACGTTTTCAGTTGAGTATCCGTTGCGCAATTTAAATTTTTGAAAAGGTCATACGTTGCCTAGTATCCGTACACCGGGCCCACTATCCGACCATGGCAATAAGTGTGTTATCCACAGAACATTTTAAAACCCAAGCTACATTTACTTAACTTTAAGATCACTCAAGTAGTTAGGTGCTCGAATCGGAAATAGAATTGAGGTTGTAAGGCCTGATACTAGCGTCATGATAAATAGATGTTGCTTTAAATACCGTCACCATTGACATCGAAATCTTTTCTCTACAAAGGAAACCGAAATGTTCCAAATTTGAATGATTTTGAAGTCGTCCAAATTGCCTGACGTGACGTGGATCACATTTTCGTGACTTGATGTTAAACGTGACTTTCCTGGCAGCCAAACAAACGGAAAATGATTTGCCTCGAATAATAAATAAAGCCACTTTTTACAGAATCTCCTATGGGTGGCCATTCAATAATACTAGCCATTTAATAATACTTTTGATGTCAGTTTAAGTGCCCAAATAAATTTTGTAGAAACCTTTAAAATAATTTTAGACATCAACAGAAAACTGTCGGTCGGATACTGAGCACCTTAGCTCGAAACTGAGTCAAAACTATTAACTTCTGTTTTGCTAAAAATTTTGCAGCTAATTAGAAGTTCAATTAGGCTCTCAACACTTTATCTCTTATATTCTAATAACGCCAAATTTCTTGATTTTTCCTTGAAAATATCGCAGATAACAGACCCTCATTTGAACAACGGTAATTTCACTACGTAGTAAAAAACGTCAAATTTTTCCCTCGAGGTTTTACTCATCTAAACAGAGCGGCGACTTCTACAAGTCTCCGTTGCGCAATAAGTCCATTAAACCAAGCAACTGGAAGCTGAAATAATATACGTTTTTTCGGAATACTTAGTTTTTCGCCAATTTTTAAGTCCGCACGAAACATTTAAGTTGAAGTTTTGTTGGTCGGATACTGGTACCGGTCGAATACTGGGCAACAAAGGCTGTATCACAGGAAAGTGCGTACCGCGGCTCAGGATTAACATATTAATGACGCTTCCTTAGAACATCTTTAATGCAGACTCAAAGTTTAAGCCAAAATCGAACTTGAACTAATGAATTCCTCCATCTCCTCTGCGACTCGACAAACAATTGAAGCAAATGATACAATGTTTGAGATCGTGCAACTGTTATCACTCATAACAAAAAGCAAGTTGAACGACGTATTTGTTAGCGCCAGGATGAATTACCTGAATTCTTTTAGTTAATTCTTTTGCCGTTCAACATGTTGATTGTTGTTTAAAGGAGCAGAGTCTGCTCTGTTTTGTTCAACAATGTTCAAGATGTTGAATAACCTTTTTTCATCATTCGACATGGCATGCATGATAAACAGTTCAACATTTTTTAGTCATCAGTCGCAACATTTTTTATCCCGGTTTTAAAGGGGCACAGTCATGCTATTTTAGTTCACTTTAAAAATCAAAAATATGTCCTCACATCAATAAACGCCCACAAATAATGGTCTAGTTTTGTTACCAAAGACTATATTACTTCACTGAAACTATTTTCTGTCGTCTGTTGCTACGGATGGCACGGATGGAAATAGATTGCAATTTGAAAAAATTAGGCTAAACTTTTCAAATTCTTTCAGCGTGTTGACATTAAATCGATATTAAATGGTCATGGTTTGTTTTCTCTTAATGAAATTTAGTTAATATGTTCCTTTAAATGTTCAGGCACAATGTTGGGCATGGATAAAGTTAGCTACCTATAATTTTAGCACAGTTTTGACCGAAAATCCTCGCGAAATCCTGCGAAATCCTCGTGACTATGCCCCTTTAAAGGAAACAACTTCAATTACTAAGTTCAAGATTGTGATTAAGGATAACAAATGTTTGGAGAAAATTTTTATCCGTTGTTTATGTTCTCTCTTTCCGTCGGATGTGTGCCAATGACAACAGTCAATTCACCTTATCTATTTACATGATTTATTCTCTATTGCTGATCAGTCAGGGGGTCTGCAATGGATCTTAATAGCAGGGCCGTGGCCAGTATGACGCAAACCGAGGCACTTGCCTCAGCCATTTTTTTTGTTTTCTCAGTCATTTTTTTTTTGTTTAACACCCTAAATACCTAGCAAGAGAATTTAGCCATGGACATGGCCTCAGTCATAATTTTTTTCTGGCTACGGCCCTGAATAGTAATCGGACAAAGAGCTGTAAAACATATTTCTCGATCCTTTCTTCGACGACTCGTAACTTTCTATTTTTACAGCCAGAAAAATATTTCTTTATAAGGGTGAAACTTCAACACCTAGCAACACTGTTTCGGAGAAAGGATCGAGAAATATGTTCCACAGTTCTTTGTCTGATTACTATTCGTTTTTTTTTGTTTCAGTCTCTACTGGAGAACCTCTGACTGATCAACAATAGAGAATACAAAGATAACGTGAAATAACAAACGCCAGTCTTGCCTGGCTCCTTGGCGAGAGATCTCAATAGACTGGCATAACTCGAGGAAGGTATTCAAAATCCACTGTTTACAATCCAAATGTCAAAGTGGCGAAATTTAACACGAAACGGGCTCTCTAAACGTACCTTCTGTTGACTTTGGAAATTATCTTTTTTTAATCGATATCATGATATAATGGTTATATTGTACATACAATGTTGATTTCTATCATCTCATGCAAAGAAAAGATGAAACAAAGAAAGTCTATCTCCCTTACATTACCTGTATTAATGATGAACCGTTTGAAGTCATTTTTCGATCAACCACAGGTGCAAGTGCCGTTCATTATTTAATCCGATTTTTTTCTGATGTATTTAGAACTAAACTGAACATGTTTGAGCCACGTAAATATATTCAGACCTCCTGAAGTGCTTAAAAGTATAACACAGACAACAAGAATCAGCCAAAGAAGACTTGTTATTACTACGTTGATAAACTGGTTCGTGAGGACTTTTTACCCATTTCAAATGACCTTTCCTCTTTATGACATGCTGCAATCTCACAGAGAACAAGAATTAGCCAAAAATGACCTGTTATTACTGTATTTAACACGAAACGGACTTTCTAAACTTACCTTCTGTTGACTTTGGAAATTCTCTTTTTTTTAATCGATATCATGATATAATGGTTATATTGTACATACAATGTTGACTTCTATCATCTCATGCAAAGAAAAGATGAAACGAAGAAAGTCTATCTCCCTTACATTCCCTGTATTAATGATGAACCGTTTGAAGTCATTTTTTGATCAACCACAGGTGCAAGTACCTTACATTATTTAATCCGATTTTTTTCTGATGCATTTAGAACTAAACTGAACATGTTTGAGCCACGTAAATACATTCAGACCTCCTGAAATGCTTAAAAGTATAACACAGACAACAAGAATCAGCCAAAGAGGACTTGTTATTACTACGTTGATAAACTGGTTCGTGAGGACTTTTTACCCATTTCAAATGACCTTTCCTCTTTATGACATGCTGCAATCTCACAGAGAACAAGAATTAGCCAAAAATGACCTGTTATTACTGTATTTAACACGAAACGGACTCTCTAAACTTACCTTCTGTTGACTTTGGAAATTCTCTTTTTTTCAATCGATATCATGATATAATGGTTATATTGTACATACAATGTTGATTTCTATCATCTCATGTAAAGAAAAGATGAAACGAAGAAAGTCTATCTCTCTTACGTTCCCTGTATTAATGGGATGAACCGTTTGAAGTCATTTTTCGATCAACCACAGGTGCAAGTGCCTTACATTATTTAATCCGATTTTTTTCTGATGCATTTAGAAATAAATTGAACATGTTTGAGCCACGTAAATATATTCAGACCTCCTGAAATGCTTAAAGGTATAACACAGACAACAAAAATCAACCAAAAAGGACTTGCTATTACTGCGTTAATAATCTATTTTGTGTGGACTTTTTACGCATTTTAAATGGCCTTTCCTCTTTATGACATGCTGCTGTCTCAAGGAGAACAAGAATCAACCAAAAATGACTTGCTATAACTGTATTAATAAACTGGTTCGTGCACACTTTTACCGTCATTCCAAATGACCTTTCCTCTTTATGACATGCAGTCTCACGTACTAAGTTCGAAGTGAAGGTGCCGTCATCAGGTGCATCCCACAGGAAACAACCACATCCGCTAAGGAAGTCAATAGCAAGGCTGTAAATAGCCTGAGAACTAAGAGGCGTATCTGGCTGAGAAAAGACAACGAATAATACGCCTGTGTGCGTGTTCGCAAGCTAGGTTACGCAAGCATTATAAAAAAGTTTAAGCACAGGCAATTTCTACCTAAGGGAAAAAGTTTCCACTTTGCTACACGTAGACAGACCCTCAACGGTTGCCAAATAAGGTTGTTAATCGTACATGAAACTACATCTTGTAGCCATGCATTCTGGATTGTTGAAAATCGTTTTCAATTTTTGCACTCGACACAAAAGCAACTGGCTGGCTTTTGTCGCCGGTCTTCAAAACTAAACAATCATTTCAATATTTACAATAGAAACGTACTCGCAAAGGATCGCCACCATGATGGGGAGAAGAGTACTCACTTGTGGAAGACAGTCGAAAAGAAAAGGCTCTAATATCAGAGGTTCACAGGGAACCCACTCCCAACGGGACTTCATGAAGGTGGTCTCAAAAGAGTGGTATTAGATATACAATTGACAGTATATTAAACAAGGTGAAGTTCTTCTTCCATTGTTTCTTCAAATGATAGACAAGAACTTGGGCATTCTTACGTGATGAGAAAAATGGGAAATTTTACTTTTTTGGAAATTTCACCTACGCTGATCATACGATTTTACCTTAAATGACCAGCTAGCTGGTCAAAGGTTTCGCGCCCTCTTTAATTTTCCTTGTTGCTATTCCGTAATCCCTGTGCCTAGCTATAACTATGTTTCAATTCCAACATTAACTCAAATTTTCAGTGAGCTCCAATTCCAAGAGCGAACCTTTCTATAGCTCGTACAGACCAGCGTGTGAGATCTTGAACTTCTAACTTTACAGAAAAAAGATATAGTAAATTTTGCTGTAATATTCATCCACGATGAGAACGCTAAGGATCAACGTTACGTTCTCAATACATTATTCTATTATTCTTATTTGCCTCTTCATGAGGATTTCCTCTGCTGCTACCTGCAATTGCTCCAAAGGTAAGGTCAAGTACAGTAAAGAAAAAAGAGTTTATGACGCATTGTAAATTTGTTTGCGAGGTTTACCCTACGTGCAGAAAAATACATCAATTTTCAGTCCAAATTATGACAAATGAAATGTTTGCAATCTCAGTTGGCAAATTAGATTTTACGTGTGCTCAGAATTGCTCAGACAGACCTTTTCTATCTTAAACCGAATCGTGTCGTGTTAAGCGTTTAACATTTGGGAGAGGAGCTGTTTATCGAATCAAATCAGTTCCGAGATTTGTCTTTCGCAAACTTGACTAAGTGCGCAGAGTACAGAGTTTTTTTTTTTTTTGTCTGTTTTTTTCACAAAATATATATTTCCATTTCATAATGAAACGTAGCTGGGGCGAGTAATAACTGGTAAACACCTAAAAACTATTTTCAAAATATCGAGTAAACACGCAAGAGCGCCAAGCTTGCGAGCACCAAAAAGGCCTATGAGCAAATTTCTCAAACCTTCTCTGTCTTCGCTTCTCTCGTCGTGTCTCAAAAAAACGGTAAGTGTCTCTTTCTATTTCTGCCAGTTAAAAGAAAAAAGTTTCTTTTAAAGCGGAATTCAATTTCCTCTTTAAAACAGTATTTTAAGTTAATACAGCGTTGTATTTTTCCTTGGTAATTGGTTTCTCTTTTGACTTTTTTGTTTTTTGGCACCTACGTAAGATCAATTTGAATTTTCAGTTTTGTAGTTTATTTTTCATTTTTTTTCAAATATCGACCTTCTGTTATTGAATGTTTTCTCTCCTTTTGAGGTAATTTTAGTGACTTTTACTATATCGTGGTGAATTCACGAAATTCATCACGTTCAGGATCACGGATTCCTAAAACAATGATGTGATTTCCACTTCATAGGAAGTAAAGGCAAAAAATGGACCCGTTATTTTTTAGCTTACTACGTACACAAGACTAGTTAATCAGTGTTAATAAGAAAAAAATTCAACTTATGCTTGAGCAAACCAAAAAGAAATTTTATTGGGTTAATTTTTTTTAATTATTTAGACATTACCACTGTATTATTTTAAAGTGACTAAAATAAGTGAAATTTCACATTCTCAAGAAATCTACCAACGATGTTCCGTTTATTGCTTCATCGTTCTTTCACAATTGACCAAAGGAGCATGATTTCCCATAATTTTTCAGTTAAACGATAGACATTATCTTAGAATTTTTAACGAGCGAAGAAGTTGAAACTTTCGCATTTTTCGAGGAATCCACCTCCAATGATCCGTTTATCGTCTCATTGTAGGCGGAGCCGTCGAAAAATTTGAAAAATACTCGTACTTACAAATCGTTCAGACTACTGAGATAATAGCGTCACTCTTCGCACCTTTACAGCTTTCTTTTTTGATGAATTGCTAGTCTGTTATTTTCCTTTTTATAACATGTAGGTCCAGAGGAAAATCGTAATACCAAAGAACATACAGGCCGACAACCTGAACGAAAGAATGATGTAGCGGTCGTCTCCCAAAGCTTCAACAACTAATTTGCTGGAGTTTCGACGCACTATGAATCGCGGGGATATACTTTACGGACAGTCACTTGAATTAACTTGATCGATTTATTACAAGAAGCCAAGAATCCAAGATCATATCGCAAACTGAAATAGTAATACAAAGAAAAACTAAGCTAAAATCTAGTGAAAGATATACTAACATTCCAAACATTCCATTGCAGAATCGTAGATTTAAACCAAAAAACTAGCATACTCAATCAACAAAAAATAAAATTATTACACTACTAAAACGCTTAAACCATAAACGAGGTATATAGCTCACAAACTAGTGAAAAACTTAACTAATATCGACGAAAACCGTATTGGCAGGCTTCAAACAGCAATCAAATGCCATGCCACGTGGTTGAAACTTAACAAAATTGCGATCTAAACTATGGAGAAGAATATCTGAACTTAGAGAAGAATAAAATCACTTAAAAGAAAAAAGTTACTTACATAACAGTCCCGCTTTGCCGATCTTATTCCAAAACCTTCAGTGTTGTTACGACTTACTCCACGGAAAACTTCTGATCTGTTCACTACCAGGACCAAAGCCAACTAACTACTGAATGCGGTTTCTGGCGGAACTATAACTACTCTAAAATCACGTGTAAATTATCAGCCACAAAACGTAATCAAAAAAGATTAAACAAAACTTAAATTAAATGTCCGGGGAGTGAGCGTACAATGCCGTTACAAATTATTTCTTGACATCAATCTTTTACGGCGCTGTTGTAGGAGTTGGCTTCGTGGCGTTAGTAACGCCAATTGTTTTCACAGTGTACTGGGTGCCGAAGAAACAAAGATGTCTCAAGCGACCGCGTTACTACGTTGTTCGTATCGAGCTGATTGAAGGGTTCAGAGGGAATCACGGAAACCGAGGTACAAAACAGCGCGTCGAATCACATCCAGATAAAACTGGACGACACTATGCAACACTTGTTTAATTTTGGATATTGAACTTTTGGAAGCCGATTCTAACGATTCCGCTTTGACTTAACTGAAGATACTAAAGAATTAAAACACGCACTTTTTTGTAAACAATGGATCGCGATTTAAAGCAATGCTTTAAGCCACCTAAGTTCGGTTTTTTTTTTATTCTTCCAAAATTTTATTATGGGTTCACGTTTTATCCACGCGAAGGACAGCTCTACCTGATTTTATACTACTCAATGATCAGTAAAAGTCTCCGTTGTGTGACTTCAGATTAAGATACTCTTTCTTAATTTCAAGTTTTACCGGCAATTATTAGCTTTTGAAAGAGCAAACTTGTTCATGTTGGAATTGAAAGCCTTTAACCTTCTTTACCTAAAAAAGGCAATTTGAAGCTGACACAAAATTTACATCTAGTTTACCTCGCTTTCATGAACTTTCGCTATTAGTAGGCGCAACTATAACAACCGACAATGCCTAGAGTTTCATTCATAGTACAACAATTTACAACAAAAAACAGCAGCTATACGTTATAGCCCGATTCTCAGACGGTCCGAGGTCGCTTGCCCAAACTCCCTCCTCAGTTTGGACGAGCGACCTCGGACCGTCTGAGAATCAGGCTACTTCAAGTTATTGTAAGAATTTTTTTCAAAAAGAAACAAAGATCTAGAAAGATACTAGGTCGATTTTCATATCAGATAGAGTGAGATAATCACTAAAATGCAAAAGAAAAAAAGGTAACCTCCTTCAGAGGCACCGATGGGATTCGAACCCATGACCTTCTGTTTACTAACCAACCAACTGAGCTACGGCGCCATGCGAATGCTTAACGTTATGTCACATCTGATTGGATGAAGGGTTTGGGTTTTCTACAGTATTTCTTATTCTTCAAAACTTGTCAAAGAAAATGCGTTCTATTTGCTTGATTGGTAAGCTCTTTAAAGCGCTCTAGGGAATACCAATCGATGAGGTATGCCAGGGAAATGGCGCTTTCTTTGGGTCGAACTTGCATCCATACTTCGGACCTCTCTGGCACTACAGCTCATTTTGTTCTCCGTAAGGGCAATACCAACTACCAAACACAAACGCCCGGAAACTATTTACCAGTAAATTTAATCCACCGGACATTGTTAACTGGTGAATATGCTCCGCCCAAACCGCTCTTTACTCGAACGAGACCGTCTCATATTTTGTCATATTTGACTAGAATAAGTCTCTGAACTCCCACATTTCAGTTAAGATTAAAGAAAAAAACAGGCGGCACAGAAGTCGAACCGGCACGGGAGTCGAACCCGGGACCTCTCGCACCCTAAGCGAGAATCATGCCACTAGACCAACAGGCCCCACACGAAAAGATATCAAAAATTAAAATATGTTATTTATTAATTAATCATAACAGTTTAAACAACATTGATCAATAAACTAATGTTGTGTTTGCCTCGACCTTTTTCTTGAAACTTTGTTACGAAAATGTTCTATTTATTTGTAAGTGAGTTGATGAAAGCTAATATTCAAACAAAAGGTCTTTGAACCTTGCCTCGTTTTCGACAAAGAAGAAAGAGACATCTCGAATGGAAATGGCCTCGATGACATTCTCTCCCACGGAGTCCACGATCCTCAGCTGCTTGTTTGTCTTGGAAAAATTCACTTTAAAATAATTTATGGTTTTCTCTCGTCGACAATTAGTCTGCGTAGTAAGCGTTTCGTAGGCGCGTTTAAAGCGTTTTTTGCTTTTTGTCTGCACCAATTTTCGAACGGCTTTATACAGTATAACAAACATTACAGTATGTTGCCCAGTAACCAACCACTTTATCTCCCTTCATTCGGGAGAACGAGATCTGAAATTTGGCCCTGACACAGCAAATTTAGTGGCAATTATAACGTTAAAAGGTTGACGTTTTCAGCTGAGTATCCGTTACGTAATTTAAATTTTTGACAAGGTCACACGTTGCCCAGTATCCGTACACCTGGCCCAGTATCCGACCATGGCAATAAGTGTGTTATCCACAGAACATTTCAAAACCCAAGCCACATGTACTTAACTTTTAAGATCACTCAAGTAGTTAGGTGTTCGAATCGGAAATAAAATTGAGATTGTAAGGCCTGATACTAGTGTCATGATAAATAGATGTTGCTTTAAATACCGTCACCACTGACATCGAAATCTTTTCAACAAAGGAAACCGACATGTTCGAAATTTGAATGATTTTGAAGTCGTCCAAATTGCCCGACGTGACGTGGATCACATTTTCGTAGCCTGATGTTAAACGTGACTTTCCTAACAGACAGACACACGGAAAATGATTTGCCTCGAATAATAAATAAAGCCACTTTTTACAGAATTTTCTATGACTGGCCATTTAATAATACTTTTGATATCTGTTGAAGTCCCGAAATAAATTTTGTAGAAACCTTTAAAATAATTTGAGACATCAACAGAAAACTGGTCGGATACTGAGCACCTTAGCTCGAAACTGAGTCAAAACTATTAACTTCTGTTTTGCTAAAAATTTTGCAGCTAATTAGAAATTCAATTAGGCTCTCAATACTTTATCTCTTTTATTCTAATAACGCCAAATTTCTTGATTTTTCCTTGAAAATATCGCAGATAACAGACCCTCATTTGAACAACGTTAATTTCACTACGTAGTAAAAACCGTCACATTTATCCCTCGAGGTTTTACTCATCTAAACAGAGCGGCGACTTCTACAAGTCTCCGTTTCGCAATAAGGCCATTAAACCAAGCAATCGGAAGCTGAAATAATATTCGTTTTTTCGGAATACTTAGTTTTTCGCCAATTTTTAGGCCCACACGAAACATTTAAGTTGAAGTTTTGTTGGTCGGATACTGGGCAACATACTGTATCACAAGAAAGTGCGTACCGCGGCTCAGGATTAACATATTAATGGCGCTTCCTTAGGACATCTTTAATGCAGAATTAAAGTTTAAGCCAAAATCGAACTTGAACTAATGAATTCCTCCATCTCCTCTGCAACTCGACAAAGAATTGAAGCAAATGATACAATGTTCGAGATCGTGCAACTGTTATCACTCATAACAAAAAGCAAGTTGTGCAATGTCTATGCTCCGAACGATTCACAACAACAACAAGTGTTTTTTGCATAACCTGAATGAATATTTAATGTATAACACGGATGTAGAGAATCTCATTATAGGTGGGGACTGGAATGTCACACTACAATCACTAGACAAAAGAGGCGGCATCCCATGGAAAGCATCTACCTATAGGGACAGCCTAATTTCAATGATGGAAGAATTAGAACTAATCGATGTCTTTAGGAAACAATACCCGCGCAAACCGTGTTTTTCCTATGAATCAAAAGCGTTGAAAGTAAGTTCAAGAATAGACTTTTTCCTAGTCGCACGACCCTTGACCAATTGGGTTTTGAACATTGAAACCAAAGCTTCTAATGCGCCGGATCACAAAGCAATAAAACTCACTTTAAAACCTCTAGGAGTGAAGCGAGGACCCGGACTATGGAAGTTCAATAATTCGCTTGTTGAAGATGAAGAATACGTAAAACTGATAAAAGAAAATTATCCTATTATAGGTGAAAAATACCGAGAACTGGAAGATAAAAGATTATGCTGGGAGCTCATTAAAATGGAAATAAGAGGCCTTACCATTGCTTACTCGAAGAACAAGGCTAAAAAGCAACGCAAAAGCGAATCAGACCTTCAAATCCGTCTAGAAGAGCTAGACAAACAGATTGCTGATAGCACCGATTCAGCGCTCACGAACAATGCACTAACCGAAAAGGAAATCTTAAAACAAAAACTTCAACTCTTCTATGAGAGAAAAGCGAACGGTTTAATACTGCGCTCAAAAGCAAGATGGACCGAAAAAGGTGAAAAACCAACCAAGTATTTCTTCAATTTGGAAAAGAGAAATTACATCAGAAAAAAGATATCAGAATTAGAACTTTCGGACGGGAAACCTTCATGTAAGGAGGATGAAATATTGAAGGAAATTGAACATTTTTATGAAAAACTGTACACATCCAAAGGGAATATTGATGACAATCGGTTCGAAAATTTCGTTCGAAACTTAGAATTACCTAAGCTACGAGATTTAGACAAAGAGGAACTAGAGGGTGAAATTACCATGGATGAATGCAAAGAAGTTCTGAAGTCGTTTTCTAGCGGAAATCGCCAGGAGAGGATGGTTTTACCTGGGAATTTTACAATTGTTTCTTTGATTTATTGGGCGAAGACTTAATCAATTGCTACAATGCAGCATATAAAACGGGCGAAATGTCAATCTCCCAGCGTAGAGGTACCATCACTCTTATACCAAAAGAAGACTCGAATTTACTTAATCTCGCAAATTGGAGGCCGATTACTCTATTAAATTTGGACTATAAAATCGCGTCAAAAGCCATAGCTAAAAGAATAGAAAAAGTACTGACACTTCTCATAAATCCAGATCAAACTGGATTTATAAAAGGAAGATACATCGGTCAAAATGTTAGACTGCTTAACGACATCTTAGAACAAACAGAAACCCAGAACATCCCTGGGATACTCCTCCAATTAGATTTCCGTAAGGCATTCGACATCATTGAATGGGAATTCATCCAGAAGACGCTCGCTCTTTTTAACTTCGGTGAGAGTATCCAACGATGGATCTCTACTTTTTACACTAATCCGGAGAGCTCTGTTTTAAACAACGGATTTTGCACCAATTCCTTTAAACTGTCAAGAGGAGTGAGGCAAGGTTGTCCCCTGTCTCCTTATTTATTTATTTTGTCGGTGGAAATATTAGCATGCAAAATAAGACAAGACAAAGAAATAGAGGGGATTCGAATCTTCAAAAAAGAAATCAAAATAAGCCAGTTCGCCGACGACACCTCACTATTATGATAATATTACGATAATACTATTATGATAATATTACGCATTGATACTCATTGATATATACATATATATTTATTAGATAATGTTTATGCTATTTATTGTACATTAGGATTTTAGTATTAATTATTATTATATTATTGTAAATAGTTATTGAAAAGCCTGTCAAGGAATAACCATTAAAGACCATTTCCACTATTATGCAGTTCCTGTAAATCGGTTCAAAGAGCGATTGAAGTACTAAATGACTTCGGTGACGTTTCCGGTCTGAGATTGAACCCAACTAAAACTAAAGCTTTGTGGCTGGGGCCATGGAGAGACATCCAAGATGAGCCTTTTGAATTCCAGTGGCCAAAAGATCCAATTAGAGCGTTAGGAATATTTATATCTTACCATCAAAAACAAAACGAGAGAAAGAATTTTAAAGCGAAAATCGACAAGTTAAGCACTATTCTCGATCTTTGGCAGTCCAGGAGTCTCACTTTATTCGGCAGAAGTCTTATATCTAAAAGTCTTGGAATTTCACAACTGGTGTATTCCATTTCGATTCTTGACACACCCCCTGAATGTATCAAAGATATTAACTCTCTTATCTTTAGGTTTATTTGGAAAAAAAAGCAAGATAAAATAAAACGTAAAGTAATGGCCCTTGACTATAAGAATGGAGGTCTGCGTGCACCCAGTATTGAGCTTATGGTCAAATCACTTAAACTAGCATGGATCTCAAGACTGTTAAAAAATGAGCAATCATGCAACGAATCCTGGAAGGTGATCCCTAACCACTTCTTGAACAAATATGGCGGTCTTAACTTTTTGTTAAGATGCAATTACAATGAAAAATTTCTGAAAGGTACCACGTTACCTCTATTTTATAAGTCTATTTTGCAGTTTTTTTTGGAACTTAAAACTGCCCACAAATGTGTAGACGGGCAAGAACTAGTATTATTCAACAACAAAGACATTTTAATTGAAAACCAAACCATATTTCACAAAGACTGGTTCCAAAAAGAAATTTTTCTCATACAAGATCTTTTAAAAGATGATGGCAAATTTTTTACTTATCCGGAATTTGTCCGAAGATACGAGCTTAAATGCAATTTTTTAACTTATATGCAAGTTGTCTCGGCAATCCCAAAACATTTAGTCAAAAAGGCAAGGGAAAAACATTTAGACAAGAGCACCTTTCTAGCCGTAGATGCTTTCCAACTCTCGCCCAATAGGGTAATAGACCTACTCAAAATGAAAAACAAGGATTACTACTGGCTCCTAATTAACAAAGACAATCAAGAGATAAAAGCTGAAGTGAAATGGTCTCGAGACTTGCATTCGTAAGAAAAATGTTTGCAAAGAAAATAAAATGAGAGAATTTTATTTCAAACTTATTCATAGAATAGTGGTGACCAAAAAAGAGCTTTTTTTCTTCGGTATAGAAGACGACATGTTTTGTTTATTTTGTCAAGAACCTGACTCAATAAGTCACACTTTCTTAAATTGCCGCTGGTCAATTCAGTTCTATTCGGAGGTTATCAAGTGGTTTAACAAAGAAAATGACACCACCTTCTCGCCAAGCCCCGTAGAAATACTGTTCGGGAAAAAATCAAGCAATTGCTCTCAAGGCTCGTTTAAATTGTTAAGGAAATTTAATTATACACTCCTGTTTGCCAAATACTATCTATATACACAAAAACTACTCAAAAAAGAAATAAACACGAAAGAGTATATTAGGAAACTCACTTTTAAATATCAAATTGAAAAGCTATTTTGAGCAGTTATCAACGCTGTTCTCCAGCCCTCCCCACTACTCTTACTGTTAGTCATAAGAAGAATACTGTGTGGTTAAAACTCCCTTTTTGTCTTTCTTTAATTTTTATGTATGTATTCTTATTTTAGCGACGAATGTAATGTATTAAGTAATTCTACTGTAAATAATGTCACTGTATTGTATATTATTATTTAAAAATAAAAAAAAATAAAAGAAAATAAAAAAATCAAATTAATATTGTAATAAGGCTTATTTAAGAGACTGTATCTGATATTTAACAATGAAAGTTCTAAATTCTCTATGAAGGCTTTTTGAGATGCTGTATACGATTATCAACTTTTATCTCTTTCCTCTACAGATTTGTTAAATACTGCAGTATTGAATAAATAAAATTCTTTGTATCGCTAAAAAAAAAAAAAAAAAAAAAGTTAACCAAGGTATTTGTTAGTGCCACTTCAACTGATATCAAAAGTATTATTAAATGGCTAGTATTATTGAGTGGCAAGCAATAGAAAATTCTGTCAAAAGTGGCTTTATTTATTATTCGAGGCAAATCATTTTCCGTGTGTTTGTCTGCTACAAAGTCGCGTTTAACATCAAGTCACGAAAATGTGATCCACGTCACGTCGGGCAATTTGGACGACTTCAAAATCATTCAAATTTCGAACATTTCGGTTTCCTTTGTAGAGTAAAGATTTCGATGTCGGTGGTGACGGTATTTAAAGCAACATCTATTTATCATGATGCGAGTATCAGGCAGTTACAACCTCAATTCTATTTCCGATTCGAACACCTAACTACTTGAGTGATCTTAAAAGTTAAGTACATGTGGCTTGGGTTTTGAAATGTTCTGTGGATAACACAGTGGGCCCGGTGTACGGATACTAGGCAACGTATGACCTTTTCAAAAATTTAATTTGCGCAACGGATACTCAACTGAAAACGTCAACCTTTTAACGTTATAATTGCCACTAAATTTGCTGTGTCAGGGCCAAATTTCAGAACTCGTTCTCCCGAGTGAAGGGAGATAAAGTGGTCGGTTACTGGGCAATATACTGTAATGTTTGTTATACTGTATAAAGTCGTTCGAAAATTGGTGCAGACAAAAAGCAAAAAACGCTTTAAACGCGCCTACCAAACGCTTACTACGCAGGCTAATTGTCGATGAGAGAAAACCATAAATTATTTTAAACTGAATTTTTCCAAAACAAACAACCAGCTAAGGATCGTGGACTCCGTGGGAGAGAATGTCATGGAGGCCATTTCCATTCGAGATGTCTCTTTCTTCTTTGTCGAAAACAAGGCAAGGTTCAAAGACCTTTTGTTTGAATATTAGCTTTCATCAACTCACTTACAAATAAATAAGAACATTTTCGCAACAAAGTTTCAAGAAAAAGGTCGAGGCAAACACAACATTAGTTTATTGATCAACGTTGTTTAAACCGTTATGATTAATTAATAAACAACGTATTTTAAGTTTTGATATCTTTTAATTTTTAATTTTTGAACTGTGTGTGTGTGGGGCCTGTTGGTCTAGTGGCATGATTCTCGCTTAGGGTGCGAGAGGTCCCGGGTTCGACTCCCGGACAGGCCCACTTTTTCTTTTATTTAGAACGTCTAATAATTATAACCTCGATCACCTTGAAATCAGTGGCGTATGTGCTTTTGTCCTTGCGACTAATTCTGTGCCCCCCCCCCCCTTTTTTTCTTTAATTTTAACTCAAGTGTGGGAGTTCAGAGACTTATGCTAGTCCAATGTGACAAAATATGAGACGGTCTCGTTCGAGTAAAGAGCGGTTTGGGCGGAGCATATTCACCAGTTAACAATGTCCGGCGGATTAAATTTACTAGTAAATAGTTTCCGGGCGTTTGTGTTTGGTAGTTGGTATTGCCCTTACGGAGAACAAAATGAGCTGTAGTGCCAGAGAGGTCCGAAGGGTGGATGCGAGTTCGACCCATGTCCCTGGCATACCTCATCGATATCATCGCTTAGAAATGCTTTTAGTATGCCTTAGGCGCTTTAAAGAGCTTACCAATCAAGCAAATAGAACAGATTTTCTTTGACAAGTTTTGAAGAATAAGAAATACTGTAGAAAACCCGCCGCCGGCCAGACCTTTCATGTAATCAGATGTGACATAACGTTAAGCATTCGCATGGCGCCGTAGCTCATTTGGTTAGAGCGCCTGTTTAGTAAAGAAGTTACCTTTTTTTATTTTGCATTTTAGTGATTAGCTCTTTCTTTTTGAAAAAATTCATAGAGTAGCTTATAGTACCCTGATTCTCAGACGGTCCGAGGTCGCTCGCCCAAACTGACGAGGGAGTTTGGGCGAGCGACCTCGGACCGTCTGAGAATCGGGCTATAACGTATAGCTGCTGATTTCCCTGGAATTGTTGTGCTACGAATGAAACTCTAGGCATTGCGAAATAAGTTGCCTTTTTTAGGAAAAGAAGGTTAAAGGCTTCCAATTCCAACATGAACAAGTTTGCTCTTTCAAAAAGCTAACAATTGTCGGTAAAACTTGAAATTAAGAAAGAGTATCTTAGTCTGAAGTGACACAACAGAGACTTTGACTGATCATTGAATAGTATAAAATCAGGTAGAGCTGTCCTTCGCGTGGATAAAACGTGAACTCAGAATAAAATTTTAGAATAATAATAATAATAATAATAATAATAATAAAAGACCAAACTTAGGTGGCTTAAAGCATTGCTGTAAATCGCGATCCATTGATTACAAAAAAGTGCATTTTTTAATTCTTCAGTATCTTAAGTTACGTCAAAGCGGAATCGTTAGAATCGGCTTCCTAAAGTTCAATATAGAATTTTTGTTTTTGTGAAGTAAAACCTCCTCCAAAATTAAACAAGTGTTGCATAGTGTCCTCCAGTTTTATCTGAATGTGATTCGACGCGCTGTTTTGTACCTCGGTCTCCGTGATTCCTTCTGAACCCTTCAATCAGCTCGATACGAACGACGTAGTAACGCGGTCGCTTGAGACATCTTTGTTTAAACCGGTGCGGCGCTCTTCATCTTTCCCGGGTATATTACGAACCAACTTGGTTGACCAGCTTCCAGTTGGCTTGTTAGCTCAATTGGTTAGAGCGCTGCACCGGTATCGCAGGGGTCAGGGTTCGAATCCCGGCAAGCCTGATTTTTTCAGGCTTTCTTTTCGCTACTGCGTAAGTTGCGTTAATAACTGCGAGGATCTCTTTACATTTATTTCTTCATTCCGCAGTTCAAATATATGAATTTCATATATTCAGAATTTCACATCTTTGTTTCTTCAGCACTCAGTACACTGTGAAAACAATTAGCGTTACTAACGCTATGAACCCAACTCCTGCAACAGCGCCGTAGAAGAATGGTGTCAAGAAATCATTCTTTTGTTCAGCTTGTCCGCCTGTATGTTCTTTGGTATTATGATTTTCCTCTGGACCTACATGTTATAAAAAGGAAAATAACAGACTAGCAATTTATGAAAAAAGAAAGCTGTAAAGGCGCGAAGACTGACGCTATTATCTCAATAGTCTGAACGATTTGTAAGTACGAGTATTTTTCAAATTTTTCGTCAGCTCGTGAGACGATAAACGGATCATTGGAGGTGGATTTCTCGAAAAATGTGAAGTTTCAACTTTTTCGTTCGTTAAAATTCTAAGATAATGTCTATCGTTTAACTGAAAAATTATGGGAAATCAAGCTCTTTTGGTCAGTTGTGAATTAGAAATATAAATCGAAACAATGAAGCAATAAAAAACGGAACATCATAGGTAGATTTATTGAAAATGTGAAATTTCACCTGTTTTAGTCACTTTAAAGTAATACAGTGATGATGTCTAAAAAATAAAACAATTACCGCAAGTAAACAAGTTCTTTTTGGTTTGCTCAAGTATAGATTGAATTTTTTCTTATTAATACTAACGTAAAAATAACGGGTCCATTTTTTGCCTTTACTTGATATGAAGTGGAAATCACGTCATTGTTTTAGGAATCCGTGATCCTGAACGCGATGAATTTCGTGAATTCACCACGATGTAAGAAAGTCACTGAAATTACCTCATAAGGAGAGAAATCATTCAGTAACAAAAGGTTGAAATTTTGAAAAAAATGCAAAATACACTACAAAACTAAAAATTGGACGTGGTCTTACGTAGGTGCCAAGAAACAAAGAAGTCAAAAGAGAAACCAATTACCAAGAAAAAATACAACGCTGTATAAACTTAAAATACTGTTTTAAAGAGGAAATTGAATTCAGCTTTAAAAGAAACTTTTTCCTTTTAACTGGCAGAAATAGAAAGAGAGAATTACCGTTTTTTCGAGACACGACGAGAGAAGCGAAGAGAGAGAAGGTTTCACAAATTTATCAATTTGCTCATAGGCCTTTTTGGTGCTCGCAAGCTTGGCGCTCTTGCGTGTTTACTCGATATTTTGAAAATAGTTTTTAGGTGTTTACCTGTTACTACTCGCCCCAGCTACGTTTCACTATGAAATGAAAGTATATATTTTGTAAAAAAAAAACAAAACCAAATACAAAACTCTCTACTCCGCGCACTTAGCCAAGTTTGCGAAAGAGAGATCTCGGAACTGATTTGATTGGATTAAAACAGCTCCTCTCCCAAATGTCAAACGCTTAACACGACACGATTCAGTTTAAGATAGAAAAGGTCTGTCTGAGCAATTCTGAGCACACGTAAAATGTAATTTGCCAACTGAGATTGCAAACATTTCATTTGTCAGAACTTGGACTTAAAGTTGATGTATTTTTCTCCACTTAGCTACCAAAAAGTTCGTCTGCGATTCTGCTCAGTCGTTTAGTAGGGTAAACCTTGCAAACAAATTTACAATGCGTCATAGACTCTTTTTTTTTTACTGTACTTGACCTTACCTTTGGAGCAATTGCAGGTAGCAGGAGAAGAAATCCTCATGAAGAGGCAAATAAGAATAATAGAATAATATATTGAGAACGTAACGTTGATCCTTAGCGTTCTCATCTTGGATGAATATTACAGCAAAATTTACTAATATCTTTTTTTCTCCAAAGTTAGAAGTTCAAGATCTTGCACGCTGGTCTGTACGAGTTGTAGAAAGGTTCGCTCTTGGAAATGGAACTCACTGAAAATGTGAGTTAATGCTGGAATTGAAACATAGTTATAGCTAGGCTCACAGTTAGTACCTGACGGAATAGCAACAAGGAAAATTAAAGAAGGCGCAAAACCTTTGACCAGCTAGCTGGTCATTTAAGGTGAAATCGTATGATCAGCGTAGATAGAATTTCAAAAAAAGTAAAATTTCCCCTTTTTTCTCATCACGTAAGAATGCCCAAATTCTTGTCTATCATTTGAAGGAACAATGGAAGAAGAGCTTCACCTTGTTTAATATACTGTCAATTGTATATCTAAGGCCACTCCTTTGAGATCACCTTCATGAAATCCCGTTGATTATTTTTCGGTGCATTTACTATTATTAGGCAAAAACTAAGGTTGAAAATGTTTTTGCGATTTACTTCAAAACAAACATACAGGATTTTTTTGATCTTGTATATTTTGTTTGCCATACACCACAGTTTAAGATGCTGGTATTTGCTTTTCGAAGCGAAATCTGGATCGTGCAAAATTTCAATTTTACTGTTTTCGAGGATTTTTGTTTATCGTTGTCATGGAAATATCGATTTTTACAAAATGTAAACCACGCTAAAGTTCAATCCAAAATCAACAAGTACTGCAAATTTCACATTGATCTGACAAGGAGAAGACTGTCTAAGAGCCGATTCAAAAAGTCAGGTATGGTCCCCCCAAAACTGTATCGAAACACCTTACTGCAGACTCAAAGTTAAAGCCAAAATCGAACTTGAAATAATGAATTCCTCCATCTCCTCTGCGACTCGACAAACAATTGAAGCAAATGATACAATGTTCGAGATCGTGCAACTGTTATCACTCATAACAAAAAGCAAGTTGAACGACGTATTTGTTAGCGCCACGATAAATTACCTGAATTCTTTTAATTAATTCTTTTCCCGTTCAACGTGTTGATTGTTGTCTAAAGGAGCAGAGTCTGTTCTGTTTCGTTCAACAATGTTCAAGATGTTGAATAACCTTTTTTCATCATTCGACATGGCATGCATGATAAACAGTTCAACATTTTTTAGACATCAGTCGCAACATTTTTTATCCCGGTTTTAAAGGAAACAACTTCAATTACTAAGTTCAAGATTGTGATTAAGGATAACAATCGTTTGGAGAAAACTATTTTTATCCATTCTTTAAGTTCTCTCTTTCCGTCGGATGTGCTCCAAAAACAACAGTCAATTCACCTTATCTATTTACATGATTTATTCTCTATTGCTGATCACTCAGGGGGTCTCCAATGGATCTTAATAGGGCCGTAGCCAGTATGAGGCAAACCGAGGCACTTGCCTCAGCCGTTTTTTTTTTTCGTTTTTTCAGTCATTTTTTTCGTTTAACACCCTAAATACATAGGAAGAGAATTTAACCATGGACATTGCCTCAGTCATAATTTTAACCATGGACATTGCCTCAGTCAAAATTTTTTTCTGGCTACGGCCCTGAATAGTAATCGGACAAAGAGCTGTGAAACATATCTCTCGATCCTTTCTTCGACGATTCGTAACTTTCCATAATTGTACTTGGTGGTGTTAGGCTCAACGGCTTATTTTTAGTCATTTTTAGATCCGGAAAAATATTTCCTTATAACGGTGAAACTTTAACACCTAGCAACACTGTTTCGGAGAAAGGATCGAGAAATATGTCCCACAGTTCTTTGTCTGATTACTATTAGTATTTTTTTTTCATAGTCTCTACTGAAGAACCTCTGACTGATCAACAATAGAGAATAAAAAGATAAGGTGAAATAACAAAGGCCAGTCTTGCCTGGCTCCTTGGCAAGAGATCTCAATAGACCGGCATCACTGGAGGAAGGTATTCAAAATCCATTGTTTACAATCCAAATGTCAAAGTGGCAAAATTTAACACCAAACGGACTCTCTAAACTTACCTTCTGTTAACTTTAGAAATTCTCTTTTTTTAATCGATATCATGATATAATGGTTATATTGTACATACAATGTTGATTTCTATCATCTCATGCGAAGAAAAGATGAAACGAAAAAAGTCTATCTCCCTTACATTACCTGTATTAATGATGAACCGTTTGAAGTCATTTTTCGATCAACCACAGGTGCAAGTGCCTTACATTATTTAATCCGAATTTTTTCTGATACATTTAGAACTAAGCTGAACCTGTTTGGGCCACGTAAATATTCAGACCTCCTGAAATGCTTAAAAGTATAACACAGACAACAAGAAACAGCCAAAAAGGACTTGCTATTACTGCGTTAATAAGCTGGTTCGTGTGGCCTTTTTACGCATTTCAAATGGCCTTTCCTCTTTATGACATGCTGCAATCTCACAGAGAACAAGAATCAGCCAAAAATGACTTGGTATTACTGTATTAATAAACTGGTTCATGCACACTTTTACCGTCATTCCAAATGACCTTTCCTCTTTATGACATGCAGTCTCACGTACTAAGTTCGAAGTGAAGGTGACGTCATCAGGTGCATCCCACAGGAAACAACCACATCCGCTAAGGAAGGCAATAGCAAGGCTGTAAATGGCCTGAGAACTAAGAGGCGTATCTGGCTGAAAAACGACAACGAAAACTACGCCTGTGTGCGTGTTCGCTCTCTAGGTTACGCAAGCATTGTAAAAATTTGTAAGTACAGGCAATTTCTACCTATAGGAAAAAGTTTCCACTTTGCTGCATGTGGGCAGACCCTCAACGGTTGCCAAATAAGGTTGTTAATCGTACATGAAACTACATCTTGTAGCCATGCATTCTGGATTGTTGAAAATCGTTTTCAATTTTTGCGCTCGATACAAAAGCAGCCGGCTGGCTTTTGTCACCGGACCTCAAAACTAAACAATCATTTCTATATTTACAATAGAAACGTACTCGCAAAGGATCGCTACCATGATGGGGAAGAGTGCTCACTTGTGGAAGAAAGTCGAAAAGAAAAGGCTCTAATATCAGAGTTTCACAGAGAACCACTCCCAGCGGAATTTCTTGAAGGTGGTCTCAAAAGAGTGGTCTTAGATACACAATTGGCAGTATATTTCTTCAAATGATAGACATGAATTTGGGCATTCTTACGTGATGAGAAAAAAGGGGAAATTTCGCATTTTTTGAAATTCCATCTGCGCTGATCATGCGATTTTACCTTAAATGACCAGCTAGCTGGTCAAAGGTTTTGCGCCTTCTTTAATTTTCCTTGTTGCTATTTCGTCATCCCTGTGAGCCTAGCTAAAACTATGTTTCAATTCCAACATTAACTCACATTTTTAGTGAGTTCCATTTCCAAGAGCGAACCTTTCTACAACTCGTACAGACCAGCGTGCAAGATCTTGAACTTCTAACTTTACAGAAAAAAGATATAGTAAATTTTGCTGTAATATTCATCCACGATGAGAACGCTAAGGATCAACGTTACGTTCTCAATATATTATTCTATTATTCTTATTTGCCTCTTCATGAGGATTTTTTCTGCTGCTACCTCCAATTGCTCCAAAGGTAAGGTCAAGTACAGTAAAAAAAAAAGTCTATGACGCATTGTAAATTTGTTTGCGAGGTTTACCCTACTTAACGACTGAGCAGAATCGCAGACGGACTTTTTGGTAGCTAAGTGCAGAAAAATACATCACTTTTCAGTCCAAATTATGACAAATGAAATGTTTGCAATCTCAGTTGGCAAATTAGATTTTAAGTGTGCTCAGAATTGCTCAGACAGACCTTTTCTATCTTAAACTGAATCGTGTCGTGTTAAGCGTTTAACATCTGGGAGAGGAGCTGTTTTATCTAATCAAATCAGTTCCGAGATTTCTCTTTCGCAAACTTGGCTAAGTGCGCAGAGTAGAGAGTTTTTTTTTTCCACAAAATATATACTTTCATTTCATAGTGAAACGTAGCTGGGGCGAGTAATAACAGGTAAACACCTAAAAACTATTTTCAAAATATCGAGTAAACACGCAAGAGCGCCAAGCTTGCGAACACCAAAAAGGCCTATGAGTAAATCAATAAATTTGTCAAACCTTCTCTCTCTTCGTTTCTCTCGTCGTGTCTCAAAAAAACGATAATTGTCTCTTTGTATTTCTGCCACTTAAAAGAAAAAAGTTTCTTTTAATGCTGAATTCAATTTCCTTTTTAAAATATTATTTTAAGTTAATACAGCGTTGTATTTTTTCTTGGTAATTGGTTTCTCTTTTGACTTCTTTGTTTTTTGGCACCTACGTAAGATCAAGTTGAATTTTTAGTTTTGCAGTTTATTTTACATTTTTTTTTCAAATTTCGACCTTCTGTTATTGATTGTTTTCTCTTCTTTTGAGGTAATTTTAGTGACTTTTATTATATCGTGGTGAATTCACGAAATTCATCACGTTCAGGATCACGGATTCCTAAGACAATGATGTGATTTCCACTTCATAGGAAGTAAAGGCAAAGAATGGACCCGTTATTTTTTAGCTTACCACGTATACAAGACTATTTAATTAGTATTAATAAGAAAAAAATTCAGCTTATACTTGAGCAAACCAAAAGAATTTTATTTGCGGTATTTTTTTTAATTATTTAGACATTATCACTGTATTATTTTAAAGTGACTAAAATATGTGAAATTTCACATTTTCAAGAAATCTACCTACGATGTTCCGTTTATTGCTTCATCGTTCTTCCACAACTGACCAAAAGAGCATGATTTCCCATAATTTTTCAGTTAAACTATAGACATTATCTTAGAATTTTTAACGAGCGAAGAAGTTGACACTTCACATTTTTCGAGGAATCCACCTCCAATGATCCGTTTATCGTCTCATTGTAGGCGAAGCGGTCGAAAAATTTAAAAAATACTCGTACTTACAAATCGTTCAGACTACTGAGATAATAGCGTCACTCTTCACGCCTTTACAGCTTTCTTTTTTGATGAATTGCTAGTCTGTTTATTTTCCTTTTTATAACATGTAGGTCCAGAGAAAAATCATAATACCAAAGAACATACATGTACAAACCGACAAGCTGAACGAAAGAATGATTTCTTGACACCATTCTTCTACAGCGCTGTTGTAGGAGTTGGGTTCGTGGCGTTAGTAACGCCAATTGTTTTCACAGAGTACTGGGTGCTGAAGAAACAAGGAGGTCTCAAGCGACCGTGTTACTACGGCGTTTGTATCGAGCTGATTGAAGGGTTCACGGTGAATCACGGCAACCGGGGAACAAAACTACAGCGCGTTGAATCACATGCAGATAAAATAACTGGAGGACACTACGCAACACTTGTTTAATTTTGGAAGAGCATTTGCATGTCTTACTTCAGAAAAAACTTTACATGTTAAACTTTTGGAAGCCGATTCTAACGATTCCGCTTTGACTTAACTAAAGATCGGTACTGAAGAATTAAAAAATGCACCACAGATTTTTTTGTAATCAATGGATCCCAGTCGTGATTTACAGCAAGACTTTAAGCCACCTAAGTTCGGATTATTCATTTTATTTTGGGTCCACGTTTTATCCACCTGAAGGAAAGCTCTATTTGATTTTACTGATCAATCAAAGTCTCTGTTGTGTCTCTTGAGAAGAGTCTCTTTCTTAATTTCAAGTTTTAACGACAGTTATTAGCTTTTAAAGAGCAAACTTTCATGTTTGAATTTGAAGCTTTTAACCTTCTTTTCCTACAAATTAAGGCTGTTTGATGTTGGCACGAAATTTACACCTAGTTTATATTACATTACTCTTATGAATTTTAGATTTTAGTGGGCGCAAGTAGAACAAGTACAACAACAAAGCAAAACGTTGTTTTGCAGTGCCCAGAGTTTCATTGATAGCACAACTAGTTACAAGAGAAAACAAAAGATATAAGTTATTGTATGATTTAAAAAAAAAGATCTAGAAAGATACTAGATCGATTTTCATATCAGGTAGAGTAAGATAATCACTAAAATGCAAAATAAAAAACCCACGACTTCCTATTTACTAGACAGGCGCTCTAACCAAATGAGCCACGGCGCAATGTGGTTGCTTAACATTATATCACATCTGATTATATGAAAAGTTTAGGTTTTCTACAGCATTTCTTATTCTTCAAATCTTGTGAAAAAAAATGTTTACTTATTTACTTGATTGGTGAGCTCTTAAAAGCCCCTAGGGAATACTAAATGCATTTTTAAACGATGATATCGATGAGGTATGCCATGGCCGGGGACATGCGGCGTCCAGGCGCTTTCTTTGGGTCGAACTCGCATCCACCCTTTGGCCCTCTCTGGCACTACAGCTCATTTTGTTCTCCTTAAGGGCAATACCAACCATGGAGGTAATAATTATTAGAGATTCTAAATAAAAGAAAAAGGGGGCCTGTCCGGGAGTCGAACCCGGGACCTCTCGCACCCAAAGCGAGAATCATGCCACTAGACCAACAGGCCTCACGCACACAGGATAACTGTGTGCGTGACACTATATATGTTGACAGTATATATGTATATATGTTGTTCATAACGGTTTGAACAACATTGGTCAGTAAATTAATATTGTGTTTGCCTCGACCTTTTTCTTGAAACTTTGTTACGAAAATGTGCTAGCTTATATATTTGTAAGCGAGTTGATGAAAACTAATATTCAAACAAAAGGTCTTTGAACCTTGCCTCGTTTTCGACAAAGAAGGAAGAGGCATCTCGAATGGAACGGCCTCGATGACATTCTCTCCCAAGGAGTCCACGATCCTTAGCTGGTTGTTTGTCTTGGAAAACTTCACTTTAAAATAATTTATGGTTTTCTCTCATCGACACTTAGCCTGCGTAGTAAGCGTTTCGGTAGGGGCATTTAAAGCGTTTTTCGCTTT
Organism: Siderastrea siderea; assembly: GCA_964030785.1. NCBI lineage: Eukaryota > Metazoa > Cnidaria > Anthozoa > Scleractinia > Rhizangiidae > Siderastrea > Siderastrea siderea. The sequence goes on from OZ034972.1 coordinate 6,318,494, forward strand.
TTGACCGCACCAATTTTCGAACGACCTTATACAGTATAACAAACATTACCACAGGAAAGTGCGTACCGCGGCTCAGGATAGGCATATTAATGGCGCTTCTAAGGACATCTTTAATGCAGACTCAACGTTTAAGCCAACTCGAACCTGAACTAATGAATTCCTCCATCTCCTCTGCGACTGCAAATGATACAAAGTTCGAGGTCGTGCAACGGTTATCACTCATAGCAAAAAGCATGTTGAACCACGTATTATTAGCACCAGGATAAATTACCTGAATTCTTTTAATTAATTCTTTTGCCGTTCAACATGTTGATCGCTGCTTAAGGAACAGAGTCTGTACATGTTTAACAACGTTTAACAGCGTTTAACAGCGTTTCGTTTAACAACGTTCAAGATGTTGAATACCCTTTTTTCATCATTCAATATGGCATGCATGATAAACAGTTCAACATTTTTTGATATCAGTCACAACGTTTTTGATCAACAAATGTTCACCCAGCTTTAAAGGAAACATTTTTTTCAATTGCTAAGTTCAAGATTGTGATTAAGAATAACAAACATTTGGAGAAAACTATTTTTAACCGTTGTTTAAGTTCCCTCTTTCCTTCTTCAGTCGGATGTGTTCCAATGACAACCGGTATATGTAGGCTCTTTTCCAGCTTATTTTTAGCCATTTTATATCCGGAAAAAATTCCTATTAAGGGTGAAATATAAATGCCTACCAACACTGCTTCGATTCCATTGAACGCACGTTGAGCTGAGCCACACAACAAATATGGAAAGTTACGAATCGTCGAAGAAAGGATCGGAGAAATATGTTCCACAGTTCTTTATTTGATTACTATTAGTTTTTTTTTTTCAAGTTTTCATAGCCTCTGCTGGAGAACCCTGACTGATCAGCAATAGAGAATAAATGGATAGGGTGAAAAGACAAACGCCAGTCTTGCCTGGCTCCTTGGTGATAGATCTCGATAGACTGGAATAACTCGAGGAAGGTATTCGAAATTCATTGTTTACAAGGCAAATGTCAAAGTGGCAGAAAAATCGTTCCATTTTAATTGTTATCATGAGATAATGGTAACACTTGCACATACAACAGGGGCACCCAAAGGTTCGTTTCGGGGAATATCTGTTCCGAAGGCCTAGAATCGCCTGAGATATTCGGATTCAGTTGCAGTGAAAGCTAGAGATTTCTTTGGCGAAACATTACCAGGGACATTCGTATCAAGAAGACTTTTTAGTTCCCATTGTTTTCATAGGGACAAATATGTCGTTTAGAATGCAAAATAAGGTTAGCTTGCATTGTAGGAGAGCCATCAGCAGCTCGGATATTCCTTGGATAGGATTCCGTTTCCTAAAATTTTCTGCGGCCTAAATTTTGAGCTAAGAGCGCCGAACAGATCAATCTATATAAGCTTTCAGGAATATGCCTTTAAAAAGCTCTGAAACAATCTAAGAAAGCTGAAAATGATATTTCAGGCATTTTGCTAAAAATTTCTCGTCGGGTGCCCCTGATACAATGTTGATTTATATCGTCTCATGCGAAAAAAAGATGAAACGAAGAAAGTCTATCTCCCTTACATTCCCTGTATTAATGATCAACTGTTTGAAGTCATTTTTCGATCAACCACAGGTGCAACTGCCTTTCATTCTTTAATCCGATTTTTTTCTGGTACATTTAGAACTAAACTGAACCTGTTTGGGCCACGTAAACATTGAGACCTCCTCCTGAAATGCTTAAAAGTATAACACAGACAACAAGAATCAGCCAAAAAGGACTTGCTATTCCTGCGTTAATAAGCTGGTTCGTGTGGCTTTTTACTCACTTTAAATGGCCTTTCCTCTTTTTGACATGCTGCAATCTCACAGAGAGCAAGAATCAGCCAAAAATGACTTGCTATTACTGTATTTCGATGCAAAGGTGACGTCATCAGGTGCATCCCACAGGAAACAACAACATCCACTAAGGAAGGCAATAGCAAGGCTGTGTGTAGCCTGAGAACAAAGAGGCGTATCTGGCTGAGAAACGACAACGAAAAATACGTCTGTGCGCGTGTTCGCACGCTGGGTTGCGCAAGCATTATAAAAAGGTTTACGTACAGGCAATTTCTACTTATGGGTTAATTGCCAAATAAGGCTGGTGATCGTAAATGAAACTAAATCTCGTAGCTATGCATGTAGTCATTCTGGATTGTTGAAAATCGTTTTCGATTTTTGCCCTCGATTCAAAAGCAGCGGGCTGGCTTTTGTCGCCGGACTTCAAAACTAAACAATCATTTTAATATTTACAATAGAACGTACCCGCAAAGGATCGCCACCATAATAGGGAAGACTACTCACTTGTGGAAGAAAGTCGAAAAGAAAAGGCTCTAATATCAGAGTTTCACAGAGAACCACTCCCAGCGGGACTTCATGAAGGTGGTCTCAAAAGAGTGGTCTTAGATATACAATTGACAGTATATTAAACAAGGTGAAGCTCTTCTTCCATTGTTTCTTCAAATGATAGACATGAATTTGGGCATTCTTACGTGCTGAGAAAAAAAGGGGAAATTTCACATTTTTTGAAAGCCCACCTACGTTGATCATACCATTTTACCTTGAATGACCAGCTAGTTGGTCTAAGGTTTCGCGCCCTCTTTAATTTTCCTTGTTGCTATTCCGTAATCCCTGTGAGCCTAGCTATAACTATGTTTCAATTCCAACATTTACTCACATTTTTAGTGAGTTCCATTTCCAAGAGCGAACCTTTCTACAACTCATATAGACCAGCGTGCGAGATCTTGAACTTTTAACTTTAGAGAAAAAAGGTATAATTCATTTTGCTGTGATATTCATCCACGATGAGAACGCTAAGGATCAACGTTACGTTCTCAATATATTATTCTATTATTCTTATTTGCCTCTTCATGAGGATTTCTTCTGCTGCTACCTGCAATTGCTGCAAAGGTAAGGTCAAGCACAGTAAAAAAAAAGAGTCTATGACGCCTTATAAATTTGTTTGCGAGGTTTACCCTACTAAACGACTGAGCCTCTTTAAAACATTATTTTAAGTTCCTCGAGCGTTGTATTTTTTCTTGGTAATTGGTTTCTCTTTTGACTTCTTTGTTTTTTGGCACCTACGTAAGACCATGCCCAATTTTTAGTTTTCTAATGTATTTTACATTTTTTTCAAATTTCAACCTTTTGTTATTTCTCTCCTTATGAGGTAATTTCAGTGACTTTCTTACATCGTGGTGAATTCACGAAATTCATCGCGTTCAGGATCACGGATTCCTAAAACAATGTCGTGATTTCCACTTCATATGAAGTAAAGGCAAAAAATGGACCCGTTATTTTTTAATTTATTACGTATAATCAGTATTAATAAGAAAAAAATTCAATCTATACTTGAGCAAACCAAAAAGAACTTGTTTATTTGCGGTAATTGTTTTGTTATTTATAGACATCATCACTGTATTATTTTAAAGTGACTAAAACAGGTGAAATTTCACATTTTCAATAAATCTAGCTACGATGTTCCGCTTTTTATTGCTTCATTGTTTCGATTTATATTTCTAATTCACAACTGACCAAAAGAGCTTGATTTCCCATAATTTTTTAGTTAAACGATAGACATTATCTTAGAATTTTAACGAGCGAAAAAGTTGAAACTTCACATTTTTCGAGAAATCCAGCTCCAATGATACGTTTATCGTCTAATTGTAGGCGGAGCCATCGAAAAATTTGAAAAATACTCGTACTTACAAATCGTTCAGACTATTGAGATAATAGCGTCAGTCTTCGCGCCTTTACAGCTTTCTTTTTTGATAAATTGCTAGTCCTTTATTTTCCTTTTTATAACATGTAGGTCCAGAGGAAAATCATAATCCCAAAGAACATAGAGGCCGACGAGCTGAACAAAAGAATGATTTCTTGACACCATTCTTCTACGGCGCTGTTGCAGGAGTTGGGTTCATAGCGTTAGTAACGCCAATTGTTTTCACAGTGTACTGGGTGCTGAAGAAACTAAGATGTCCCAAGCGACCGCGTTACTACGTCGTTCGTATTGAGCTGATTGAAAGGTTCAGAGGGAATCACGGAAACCGAGGTACAAAACAGCGCGTCGAATCACATCCCGATAAAACTGGAGGACACTATGCAACACTTGTTTAATTTTGGAAGAGGTTTTACTTCAGCACAAAGAACTTTTGGAAGCCGATTCTAACGATTCCGCTTTGACGTAACTTAAGATACTGAAGAATTAAAACATGCACTTTTTTGTAATCAATGGATCGCGATTTACAGCAATGCTTTAAGCCACCTAAGTTCGGTCTTTTTTTTTTTATTCTTCGAAAATTTTATTTTGGGTTCACGTTTTATCCACGCGAAGGACAGCTCTACCTGATTTTATACTACTCAATGATCAGTCAGAGTCTTTGTTGTGTCACTTCAGATTAAGATACTCTTTCTTAATTTCAAGTTTTATCGACAATTATTAGCTTTTTGAAAGAGCAAACTTGTTCATGTTGGAATTGGAAGCCTTTAACCTTCTTTTCCTAAAAAAGGCAACTTGAAGCTGACACAAAATTTACATCTAGTTTACGTCACTTTCATGAACTTTCGCTATTTAGTGGGTGCAACTATAACAACTACAACAACAAAGCGAAACGTTGTTTCGCAATGCCTAGGGTTTCATTCATAGCACAACAATTTACAAGAGAAAACAGCAGCTCTACGTTATAGCCCGATTCTCAGACGGTCCGAGGTCGCTCGCCCAAAGTCAATCCTCAGTTTGGGCGAGCGACCTGGGACCGTCTGAGAATCAGGCTACTATAAGCTATTGTGTGATTTTTTTCAAAAAGAAAGAAAGATCAAGAAAGATATTAGATTTATTTTTATATCAGATAGAATGACATAATCACTAAAATGCAAAATAAAAAAGGTAACTTCTTTACTAGACAGGCGTTCTAACCAACTGAGCTACGGCGCCATGCGAATGCTTAACGTTATGTCACATCTGATTAAATGGAGGGTTTGGGTTTTCTACAGTATTTCTTATTCTTCAAAACTTGTTCAAAGAAAATGCTTTCTATTTGCTTGATTGGTAAGCTCTTTAAAGCGCCCTAGGGAATACTAAAAACATTTTTAAGCGATGATATCCATGCGGTATGCCAGGGACATGGGTCGAACTCGCATCCACCCTTCTCTGGCATTACAGCTCATTTTGTTCTCCGTAACGGCAATACCAACTACCAAACACAATCTGCCGGAAACTATTTACTAGTAAATTTAATCCGCCGGACATTGCTAACTGGTGAATATGCTCCGCCCAAACCGCTATTTACTCAAACGAGACCGTCTCATATTTTCAGTTGCCACCTTATTCTATTATTCTTATTTCCCTCTTCATGAGGATTTTTTCTGCTGCTACCTCCAATTGCTCCAAAGGTAAGGTCAAGTACAGTAAAAAAAAAAGTCTATGGCGCATCGTAAATTTGTTTGCGAGGTTTACCCTACTTAACGACTGAGCAGAATCGCAGACGGACTTTTTGGTAGCTAAGTGCAGAAAAATACATCAATTTTCAGTCCAAATTATGACAAATGAAATGTTTGCAATCTCAGTTGGCAAATTAGATTTTACGTGTGCCCAGAATTGCTCAGACAGACCTTTTCTATCTTAAACTGAATCATGTCGTGTTAAGCCTTTAACATTTGGGAGAGGAGCTGTCTTATCGAATCAAATCAGTTCGGAGATTTGTCTTTCGAAAACTTGGCTAAGTGCGCAGAGTACAGAGTTGTTGTTGTTGTTTTCTTTTTTTGTGTTTTGTTTTTTTTTTTTCACAAAATATATATTTCCATTTCATAGTGAAACGTAGCTGGGGCGAGTCATAACAGGTAAAGACCTAAAAACTGTTTTCAAAATATCGAGTAAACACGCAAGAGCGCCAAGCTTGCGAGCACCAAAAAGGCTTATGAGCAAATTTCTCAAACCTTCTCTCTCTTCGTTTCTCTCGTCGTGTCTCAGAAAAACGATAATTGTCTCTTTCTATTTCTTCCAGTTAAAAGAAAAAAGTTTCTTTTAAAGCGGAATTCAATTTCCTCTTTAAAACAGTATTTTAAGTTTATACAGCATTGTATTTTTTCTTGGTAATTGGTTTCCCTTTTGACTTCTTTGTTTTTTGGCACCTACGTAAGATCAAGTTGAATTTTTAGTTTTGTAGTTTATTTTTCATTTTTTTTTCAAATTTCGACCTTCTGTTATTGAATGTTTTCTCTCCTTTTGAGGTAATTTTAGTGACTTTTATTATATTGTGGTGAATTCACGAAATTCGTCACGTTCGGGATCACGGATTCCTAAGAGAATGATGTGATTTCTACTTCATAGGAAGCGATAAAGGCAAAAAAATGGATCCGTTATTTTTTAGCTTACTACGTACACAAGACTAGTTAATCAGTGTTAATAAGAAAAAAGTTCAACTTATGCTTGAGCAAACCAAAAAGAAATTTTATTTGGGTTAATTTTTTTTAATTATTTAGACTTTATCTCTGTATTATTTTAAAGTGACTAAAATAAGTGAAATTTCACATTCTCAAGAAATCTACCAACGATGTTCCGTTTATTGCTTCATCGTTCTGTCACAATTGACCAAAGGAGCATGATTTCCCATAATGTTTCAGTTAAACGATAGACATTATCTTAGAATTTTTAACGAGCGAAGAAGTTGACACTTCACATTTTTCGAGGAATCCACCTCCAATGATCCGTTTGTCGTCTCATTGTAGGCGGAGCCGTCGAAAAATTTGAAAACTACTCGTACTTACAAATCGTTCAGACTATTGAGATAATAGCGTCACTCTTCGCGCCTTTACAGCTTTCTTTTTTGATGAATTGCTAGTCTGTTATTTTCCTTTTTATAACATGTAGGACCAGAGGAAAATCATAATACCAAAGAACATACAGGCCGACAAGCTGAACGAAAGAATGATTTCTTGACACCATTCTTCTACAGCGCTGTCGTAGGAGTTGGGTTCGTGGCGTAAGTAACGCCAATTGTTTTCACAGTGTACTGGGTGCTGAAGAAACAAAGACGTCTCAAGCGACCGCACTACTACGTCGTTCGTATCGAGCTGATTGAAGGGTTCAGAGGGAATCACGGAAACCGAGGTACAAAACAGCGCGTCGAATCACATCCAGATAAAACTGGAGGACAATATGCAACACTTGTTTAATTTTGGATATTGAACTTTTGGAAGCCGATTCTAACGATTCCGCTTTGACTTAACTAAAGATACTGAAGAATTAAAACATGCACTTTTTTGTAAACAATGGATCGCGATTTACAGCAATGCTTTAAGCCACCTAAGTTCGGGGGTTTTTTTTAATTCTTCCAAAATTTTATTTTGGGTTCACGTTTTATCCACGCGAAGGACAGCTCTACCTGATTTTATACTACTCAATGACCAGTCAAGGTCTCTGCTGTGTGACTTCAGATTAAGATACTCTTTCTTAATTTCAAGTTTTACCGAAAATTATTAGCTTTTTAAAACAGCAAACTTGTTCATGTTGGAATTGAAAGCCTTTAATCTTCTTTTCCTATAAAAGGCAATTTGCGCTGACACAAAATTTCCATCTAGTTTACCTCGCTTTCATGAACTCATGAACTTTCGCTATTAGTGGGCGCAACTCTAACAACCGACAACAACAAAGCAAAACGTTGTTTCGCAATGCCTAGAGTTTCATTCATAGCACAGCAATTTACAAGAGAAAACAGCAGCTATACGTTATAGGCCGATTCTCAGATGGTCCGAGATCGCTTGCCCAAACTCCCTCCTCAGTTTGGACGAGCAACGTCGGACCGTCTGAGAATCACGGTCCGAGGTCACTCACCCAAACTGAGGGAGGACTTTGGGCGAGCGACCTCGGACCGTCTGAGAATCAGGCTACTATAAGTTATTGTATGAATTTTTTCAAAAAGGAAGAAATTTCTAGAAAGATAGTAGATCGATTTTCATGTCAGATAGAGTGAGATAATCACTAAAATGCAAAAGAAAAAAGGTAACCTCCTCCAGAGGCACCGATGGGATTCGAACCCATGACCTCCTGTTTACAAGACAGGCGCTCTAACCAACTGAGCTACGGCGCCATGCGAATGCTTAACGTTATGTCACATCTGATTACATGAAGGGTTTGGGTTTTCTAATGTATTTCTTATTCTTCAAAACTTGTCTAAGAAAATGCATTCTATTTCCTTGATTGGTAACCTCTTTAAAGCGCCCTAGGGAATACTAAAAGCATTTTTAAGCGATGATATCGATGAGGTATGCCAGGGACATGGGTCGAACTCGCATCCATCCTTCGGGACCTCTCTACTAAACACAAACGCCCGGAAACTATTTACTTGTAAATTTAATCCGCCGGACATTGTTAAGTGGTGAATATGCTCCGCCAAAACCGCTATTTACTCGAACAAGACCGTCTCATATTTTGTCACCTTGGACTAGCATAAGTCTCTGAACTCCCACATTTGAGTTAAAGTTAAAGAAAAAAACAGGCGGCACAGAATTACTCGTAAGGACAAAAGCACATACGCCACTGATTTCAAGGTGATCGAGGTTATAATTATTAGACGTTCTAAATAAAAGAAAAAGTGGGCCTGTCCGGGAGTCGAACCCGGGACCTCTCGCACCCTAAGCGAGAATCATGCCACTAGACCAACAGGCCCCACACACACAAGGTTAAAAAATTAAAAATTAAAAGATATCAAAAATTAAAATACGTTATTTATTAATTAATCATAACGGTTTAAACAACATTGATCAATAAACTAATGTTGTGTTTGAATCGACCTTTTTCTTGAAACGTTCTCACAAAAATGTTCTTATTTATTTGTAAGTGAGTTGATGAAAGCTAATATTCAAACTAAAGGTCTTTGAACCTTGCCTTGTTTTCGACAAAGAAGAAAGAGACACCTCGAATGGAAATGGCCTCGATGACATTCTCTCCCACGGAGTCCACGATCCTCAGCTGGTTGTTTGTCTTGGAAAAATTCAGTTTAAAATAATTTATGGTTTTCTCTCTTCGACAATTAGCCTTTGTAGTAAGCGTTTCGTAGGCGCGCTTAAAGCGTTTTTTGCTTTTTGTCCGCGCCAATTTTCGAACGACCTTATACAGTATAACAAACATTACAGTATGTTGCCCAGTAACCGACCACTTTATCTCCCTTCACTCGGGAGAACGAGTTCTGAAATTTGGCCCTGACACAGCAAATTTAGTAGCAATTATAACGTTAGAATGTTGACGTTTTCAGTTGAGTATCTGTTGCGCAAATTAAATTTTTGACAAGGTCATACGTTGCCCAGTATCCGTACACCGGGCCCAGTATCCGACCATGGCAATATGTGTGTTATCCACAGAACATTTCAAAACCCAAGCCACATGTACTTAACTTTTAAGATCACTCATTAAGTAGTTAGGTGTTCGAATCGGAAATAAAATTGAGGTTGTAAGGCCTGATCTAGCGTCATGATAAATAGATGTTGCTTTAAATACCGTCACCACTGACATCGAAATCTTTTCTCTACAAAGGAAACCGAGATGTTCGAAATTTGAATGATTTTGAAGTCGTCCAAATTGCCCGACGTGACGTGGATCACATTTTCGTGACTTGATGTTAAACGTGGCTTTCCTAGCAGACAAACACACGGAAAATGATTTGCCTCCAATAATAAAATAAATAAAGTCTCTTTTTACAGAATTTTCTATGACTGGCCATTTAATAATACTTTTGATATCAGTTGAAGTGCCGAAATAAATTTTGTAGAAACCTTTAAAATAATTTTAGACATCAACAGAAAACTGGTGGAATATTGAGCAACTTAGCTCGAAACTGAGTCAAAACTATTAACTTCTGTTTTGCTAAAAAATTTGAAGCTAATTAGAAATTCAATTAGGCTCTGAATACTTTATCTCTTTAATTCTAATAACGCCAAATTTTTTTATTTTTCCTTGAAAATATCGCAGATAACAGACCCTTATTTGAACAACAGTAATTTCATTACGTAGTAAAAGACGTCAAATTTATCCCTCGAGGTTTTACTCATCTAAACAGAGCGGCGACTTCTACAAGTCTCCGTTGCGCAATAAGGCCATTAAACCAAGCAATCAGAAGCTGAAAAAATATTCGTTTTTTCGGAATACTTAGTTTTTCGCCAATTTTTAAGTCCAAACGAAACTCTTAAGTTTACGTTTTGTTGGCCGGATGCTGGTACTGGTTGGATACTGGGCAACATACTGTACCACAAGAAAGTGCGTACCGCGGCTCAGGATTAGCATATTAATGGCGCTTCCTTAGGACATCTTTAATGCAGACTTAAAGTTTAAGCCAAAATCGAACCTGAACTGATGAATTCCTCCATCTCCTCTGCGACTCGACAAAGAATTGAAGCAAATGATACAATGTTCGAGATCGTGCAACTGTCCCAAGTCATGCGCACTGTAAAATATCTTATCATACTTGAATAGGCGCTCTTTTTACTCAACCCTTCGAGCTGAACAGATCTCTCTCATTGCGCTCCAAAAAACGACATCATAATGACCGAACAGACCCTTCAGTTACCTTCTGGTAACGTTAGTACTATTTTAGACGGGGAAACAGCCTCGACCTCCGGGTCTTCCGACAGTTCTGCCAAAAGCAAAACCTCCGAGGCTCAAGCAGGCGTCGCGAGCGGTACAAGCCCGACTGCCACTCCTAAGCCACCATCAGCTTCTGGATCCGTTGCTGCTGGTGCTTCCATCAGCCCATCCAAGGCGTTCTATCAGGTTAGTTATCTCTGAGTTTGCAGAACCAGCCCTGTTTTAGAACACGGTGCGTTTAGGAACGCAGAATACGTTATATACGGGGAACATTCCCGCTTTTGCAAGCGCCGGCTTCTTCCCGCCTTTCTACAATCTGTATCCACATTGACATTTCTGTTTTCCTTCACCGTCGTTTAGGGTACGGGTTTTCCCCCATAGAGCGGACTACGGCTCTATATCGGTCTGTCATTCTTATTAGGCAAACAAGTTTTGCCCTGTGGGAATTTTTTGTTACAATCGCTAAGTATATGCCATCCTTGTCTACTTTCACACCGTCTTATGTTAGGATATTAGCTACTTCTAGTTACTACCTTGCTGGTTTTTTAGTTCTACACCTATATTACTCGCTCAGTTTCATGCTATGTACGGCGATTTTACTATTTGATGCCTTTTGTGGCGTGAATTATCTTCAGTCATGCAGGCGAACATCATATAATCTTCTAGATGGGCCCCTGGATCACTATGGCCCCGTTCAAATATTTTTCGTTAATGTAGCTTCTGTATTTACTTTCATGATTTTTCATGCGCCGGTCATGAAATTGCGAGAGGTAATTGAGGAGGCACGCCGTGGTCAAACTACAGAAACGGCCAAGCTGGCGGCGCTATGGGAGCGGTTGGCTTATTCCCAGCAGAGCGGTCGCCCCGTGGGCCTACGTGCCACTGTATTCGCCTCCCTGGCCACGGAAGCCGAACTGGAAGCCGACAAACTGGTCCGCTGATACGGCCAGCCCGGCCAACTAACCAGAACCGTGGACCGCCCGGTCCTCGGTGCGAATGGGGCGAAAGGCGTGCAGGAAGTACCCATGGCCGTTGTTATTCCTGCGGGGATCCAGGGCACTACGCTAGGGATTGCCCAAAACGACGTCCACGTGACCAGCCTCCACCAAAGAAGCCGAAGGTTGAATAAACCATGTTAATTCAGGCTTATATACCCCATATATATTTTTTTTTCGATAAGCTCGAGCGCTTCATCCGGGGTCCAAATTACTGTCTGGTAATCAGACCTTAAGCTGCTTGAATTCAGGTGGCGGGATGAGGCGGTCCTCCCTCTCCTGGTTGGCTCCTATTACTTCCTTTTATTTTTTCACCATAGACTCCACACGTTCCACTGTGGGAGCTAGAAGCCGAGTTCCAACCCCTAGACGAGGGAACGAAAATTTCGAGGTGGCCCCCTGGAGAGGGAGGACCGTTATACTCATCCACCGAGCCTTCTATCAAGTCAGTAGCAAAAGGGAGAGCATCGGCGTCCGCTGGGGATGTCTGGGTACGGGACCCTGATGGTTTTATAGCGGGGGAACCACATCGCCACTTCGCAGTTTAAGATCAGATGACAAAATCTCACCCCAAAGGAACACGATCCTCGACTGGATAAGAAACGGAGACCCAGTTAAGCAGTTCATTGTCCCTTTCAAAATGGAGTATCGCAACGACCCTTCAACCATTCTTTTCCCCCGAACAAGCGCTTCCCTAACAACCGGAAATGTAAACTCTACAAAGACATTATCTCACGTGAAATTGAGAACAAAATAGCTATGGGCGCCATCAGAGTATGGGGTAAGGTTGGTGAGGCCCCTCCACCCGCCATAGTCATGCCTTTCAGTATTGAGCCTTCAAAACCACGCTTGGTTTATGACCAACAATATCTAAACTGCTTCATGCGTCCATGCCCCTTCTCCTTGGACCAGGTGATCAATCTGCCACGTTACCTTTCCCGTGATTCCTTCCACACGAGGCTAGACGATAAATCAGGTTTCGACCATTCCTTCATTTCTAAAGATAGCCAGCCATATATGGGTGCAGAGTGGGATGGTTGGTGGCTGGTGTGGAGCACCCTCCCCCAGGGAGGGAAGGAAGGCCCGCACATCTATCAGACTCAGGGTGTGGTGGCAACCCACGTTATGCGCGAACTAGGAGTCCCTTGCTCCCAGTACATAGGTGATAGACATCTCGGGGAACTTTGGGGATCAGAGATCGCACGCGCTTCCAGTTTGGATGCCGCAAATTGTGCCTTTTTCGTGGCGGCCACTGTTTTAACCCAACTTGGGTATTTTTTACACATCGCCAAGTGTGTTTCTGTCTCCACACGGCGTCTCATCTTCCTCGGACACCTCGTAGATACAGAAAGCCTGACGTTTTCCGTCCCTGAAGAAGAGAAACATAAGTTTATCGCTTTACGCAAAGAAATTCTTTCTCTCGAAGAGGTAACCTTAACACCCTTACAATGTTTCCAGGGTAAATGCATTTCCCTTACCTTGATGGTCCCCGCGGCACAGCTGTATACGCGAATGACCACCAATACTATCTCTCGTTGTCAGAGGCTGGGGGCACCCGTAAAACTCGAGGCTGAGCTCCGAGCTGAAATAATGCACTGGCGATTCCTCGACACATGGTCTGGGTGCGTTCCATGGCGTACAGAAGACCACGGGGTCGTGCAAACCCTCGCGTCTGACGCCTCTCAGTCCCGTTGGGGTGCCACCCTAACTCTTCCAGAAGGGTTGGTAAAGAAAGGAGACTACTTCAGTCAAGAGATGGGCGCTAGCGATGTTGCTATAAAAGAGGCCTACGCATTGTTATATGCCTTTCAAGCTTCTCTTCTCATCTCGAGAACACGCGCGTGGATGTGTTGGTAGATAACAAATGCTCTACCATGCGTGGCTGCGTCAGGGCTGTAGGAACCAGGGCCTAAATCAGGCTTTGAAGTCCATCTTCGACACTACTCTACGTTATAATATGGCTCTCTCTATACAATGGATTCCCAGTGCTTCCAACCCTGCCGATCAGCCTTCACGCGAGTGGTCAGATGCTGACGTGCAACTCGCTCAGCCTTTGTGGGAACGCGTGGAAGCGCTCCACGGACCTCATACCATCGACCTCATGGCATTAGATTCGAATAGCAAGTGTCCTCGCCACTACACGCCATCGCCGTCACCCCTGTCGACAGGATTAAATTTTTTCTCACAAAATCCCCGCTGTCATGTGCAGGGTCGGGTAGAGAATAGATATATATTTCCTCCCATTTACCTCAATGGACCTGCTGTCCGACACATTTTAACGGCACAGGCAACAGCTACCGTAATTGTACCTGGTATCACCCCCCCCCCCGACCTTTTTGGTGGCCTACGCTACTTCATCATGCTAGGGATCGACACCGCCTTGCTAGGGAGGGGGGACACCGACGCCCTGATTTGGCCGTCAAAAAAACATGGTTTCCATCAACCACGCAACCTCCCCCTGCCATGGGATTTGTGGGCTTTCCGCCTTGTGGGTCCCCAGCCCGAGTGACTTATCCTTTTAACTCCTGTTGTTTCAGGAGGTGACTACGACATTTTGTCCTGGGAATCCTGCAACCCAGTTCGACTGCCCTTCGTACTTCGCTCCCAACAACCCGAACTTCTTGTTTTGCCCCATGTGCGGCTCACCAAAACATAAGAAACCGCGAGGAGACAGACAGTCAGAAATTGATACTACCCCGCTCGAGTCTCGTTGGAAGGTCTTAGAGGACACTATGGAATCTTCCAAATATCGGAAACGACGAAGCGTTCTTGAAAACGAATTCATGTCCTTTCTTGAGAGATTATCCCCCCTAAATCCCTGGATAATGTCTCACCTAGAGACGTTATTTATTTTCTCATCTGGAAAGACAAGGATTCAAAAACTCAGATACACAAGGAGTCCTGCCTTCAACAAGACACCAACTCCAAACAAATCCTACTCTGTGAGTGTCCTCGTCGCTTGGCGTTCAAAACCGTCGACTTTTATCTAGGTCAACTTAGAGCTATTATGCGCGATCATTTAGCAAGTACTGGCTTCACCGCATCAGAGGTCCAAGCATCTAATCCAGTTGCCCATGCGGCGGTCAAACGATACTTAAAAGGTGTGACAGAAGAACAACAGCAAGCGCGCGCTACCCCCAAACAGGCGGAACCTTTATTTATCAGTGATCTTTTAACCCTTTGCCAGGTCATCGATAATAATCTACGTATGGCAGGTACCGACCCAATTCATATTTATATTCGTGCTAGAGATCTGGCTTACTTCAAACTACATTTCTTTTCTGGAGACCAGCCATCGGACCTGAGGCACATCAAGGCAGCCGAAATCTGGCGTCTTCCGAATGACAAAGGCGTCATATTTAATCATGTCTTCGGAAAAACTCTTCACTTGGGCGACTCCAGGGTTTCCGCGGTCGCCCGACACCCCAACCCCTCTATCTGCCCAGTGAAGGCTCTCGATGATTAAATGGCCGTCTGTCGTGCGATTAAGATCTCCGTGGATAACAGCCCCTTGTTTCGGACGACCAGTGGAAACAGAGTCCTTCTTGATGCCTTTTCAACAGATGCTGCTGAAGTCCGCCTTAAAGGTTACTTGTCTGAGGCTGGACTCAGCAACAAAACTCTCTACAGCTTCCGTTGTGGAGGGGCCATTACAATGGCTCTTACTGGTAGTACTTTAAACGACATCGTTGACCACGTAGGATGGAGATCTAACCGCATGGCAAAGTATTATTTGCAGCTACACAAGTCTCTCCAGCCTGACTCGGTCGCTGCACGAATGGCCCAAGCCACTCCCGAAACATCTACTCGCTACGAGGAACTTAATCAGCTCAGTGGCTTAGAAACGGCTTTTCCTCCACAACTGGCTGCCCGGACCTCCGAGCCCCTACCCGTTACAAGACGGCCTCCCAGGAAACATAAACTTGATAAACTGTAGTCATCGGCACGTTCTTTTATCCGGATTGGTCAGGAGTGGGATTGGGATTGGGTATAAGACACGCACCAGTGGGTCGAGGACGTAGTGATGTAAGGAGACGGGTCCTTAGGGGTTTTCGCCCTATCTTTTACTGTAAGCATGGGTGGGGATATAGTACTGTCCCGAGTCATGCGCACTGTAAAAGATCTTATCATACTTGAATAGGCGCTCTTTTTACTCAACTCTCGGGGGAATAGGGTCGGCCATTCGAGCATCCTGTGCGGTATTGGAGACCACGCGAATTCACAGTGGTCGGTCTCTTTTTCCCACCCGCCCTTCCTCTAGTCCGACTGTGCTTACTCACTCTACGCCGTCTTACGGGGTTTTCGCCCTATCTTCTACTGTAAGCATGGGTCGGGATATAGTACTGTTATCACTCATAACAAAAAGCAAGTTGAGCGACGTATTTGTTAGCGCCAGGATAAATTACCTGAATTCTTTTAATTAATTCTTTTGCCGTTCAACATGTTGATTGTTGTTTAAAGGAGCAGGGTCTGTTCTGTTTCGTCCAACAATGTTCAAGACGTTGAATAACCCTTTTTTCATCCTTCGACGTGGCATGCATGATAAACAGTTCAACATTTTTTTAGACATCAGCCGCAACATTTTTGATCCCAGCTTTAAAGCAAACAACTTCAATTACTACGTTCAAGATTGTGATTAATGATAACAAACGTTTGGAGAAAACTATTTTTATCCGTTGTTTAAGTTCTCTCTTTCCGTCGGATGTGTTCCAATGACAACAGTCAATTCACCTTATCTATTTACATGATTTATTCTCTATTGCTGATCAGTCAGGAGGTCTCCAATGGATCTTAATAGTAGGGCCGTATCCAGTATGAGGCAAACCGAGGCACTTGCCTCAGCCGTTTTTTTCGTTTTCTCAGTCATTTTTTTCGTTTAACACCCTAAATACATAGGAAGAGAATTTAACCATGGACATTGCCTCAGTCATAATTTTAACCATGGACATTGCCTCAGTCAAATTTTTTTTCTGGCTACGGCCCTGAATAGTAATCGGACAAAGAGCTGTGAAACCTATATCTCGATCCTTTCGTCGACAATTCGTAACTTTCTATGTTTGTAGTTGGTGGTGTTAGGCTCAACAGCTCATTGTTAGTCATTTTTACATCCGGAAAAAATATCGCCCTATCTGTAAGCATGGGTCGGGATATAGTACTGTTATCACTCATAACAAAAAGCAAGTTGAGCGACGTATTTGTTAGCGCCAGGATAAATTACCTGAATTCTTTTAATTAATTCTTTTGCCGTTCAACATGTTGATTGTTGTTTAAAGGAGCAGGGTCTGTTCTGTTTCGTCCAACAATGTTCAAGACGTTGAATAACCCTTTTTTCATCCTTCGACGTGGCATGCATGATAAACAGTTCAACATTTTTTTAGACATCAGCCGCAACATTTTTGATCCCAGCTTTAAAGCAAACAACTTCAATTACTACGTTCAAGATTGTGATTAATGATAACAAACGTTTGGAGAAAACTATTTTTATCCGTTGTTTAAGTTCTCTCTTTCCGTCGGATGTGTTCCAATGACAACAGTCAATTCACCTTATCTATTTACATGATTTATTCTCTATTGCTGATCAGTCAGGAGGTCTCCAATGGATCTTAATAGTAGGGCCGTATCCAGTATGAGGCAAACCGAGGCACTTGCCTCAGCCGTTTTTTTCGTTTTCTCAGTCATTTTTTTCGTTTAACACCCTAAATACATAGGAAGAGAATTTAACCATGGACATTGCCTCAGTCATAATTTTAACCATGGACATTGCCTCAGTCAAATTTTTTTTCTGGCTACGGCCCTGAATAGTAATCGGACAAAGAGCTGTGAAACCTATATCTCGATCCTTTCGTCGACAATTCGTAACTTTCTATGTTTGTAGTTGGTGGTGTTAGGCTCAACAGCTCATTGTTAGTCATTTTTACATCCGGAAAAAATATCGCCCTATCTGTAAGCATGGGTCGGGATATAGTACTGTTATCACTCATAACAAAAAGCAAGTTGAGCGACGTATTTGTTAGCGCCAGGATAAATTACCTGAATTCTTTTAATTAATTCTTTTGCCGTTCAACATGTTGATTGTTGTTTAAAGGAGCAGGGTCTGTTCTGTTTCGTCCAACAATGTTCAAGACGTTGAATAACCCTTTTTTCATCCTTCGACGTGGCATGCATGATAAACAGTTCAACATTTTTTTAGACATCAGCCGCAACATTTTTGATCCCAGCTTTAAAGCAAACAACTTCAATTACTACGTTCAAGATTGTGATTAATGATAACAAACGTTTGGAGAAAACTATTTTTATCCGTTGTTTAAGTTCTCTCTTTCCGTCGGATGTGTTCCAATGACAACAGTCAATTCACCTTATCTATTTACATGATTTATTCTCTATTGCTGATCAGTCAGGAGGTCTCCAATGGATCTTAATAGTAGGGCCGTATCCAGTATGAGGCAAACCGAGGCACTTGCCTCAGCCGTTTTTTTCGTTTTCTCAGTCATTTTTTTCGTTTAACACCCTAAATACATAGGAAGAGAATTTAACCATGGACATTGCCTCAGTCATAATTTTAACCATGGACATTGCCTCAGTCAAATTTTTTTTCTGGCTACGGCCCTGAATAGTAATCGGACAAAGAGCTGTGAAACCTATATCTCGATCCTTTCGTCGACAATTCGTAACTTTCTATGTTTGTAGTTGGTGGTGTTAGGCTCAACAGCTCATTTTTAGTCATTTTTACATCCGGAAAAAATATTTCCTTATAAGGGTGAAACTTTAACACCTAACAACACTGGTTCGATTCCATTGAAGGTACGTTGAGCCTAACGCCACCAACTACAGATACAGAAAGTTACGAATCTTCCAAGAAAGGATTAAGAAATATGTTTCACAGTTCTTTGTCTGATTACTATTAGTTTTTTTTTCAAGGTCTCTACTGGAGAACCTATGACTGATCAAACAGTAGAGACTAAATTAGATAAGGTGACATGACAAACGCCAGTCTTGCCCGGCTCCTTGGCGAGAGATCTCAATAGACCGGCATAACTGGAGGAAGGTATTCAAAATCCATTGTTTACAATGCAAATGTCAAAGTGGCAAAATTTAACACCAAACGGACTCTCTAAACTTACCTTCTGTTGACTTTGGAAATTCTCTTTTTTTAATCGATATTATGATATAATGGTTATATTGTACATACAATGTTGATTTCTATCGTCTCATGCGAAGAAAAGATGAAACGAAGAAAGTCTATCTCATTTCATTACCTGTATTAATGAGGAACCGTTTGAAGTCATTTTTCAGATGAACCACTGGTGCAAGTGCCTTACATTATTTAATCCGTTTTTTTTTCTGATACATTTAGAACTAAGCTGAACCTGTTTGGGCCACGTAAATATTCAGACCTCCTGAAATGCTTAAAAGTATAACACAGACAACAAGAATCAGCCAAAAGGACTTGCTATTACTGCGTTAATAAGCTGGTTCGTGTGGCCTTTTTACGCATTTTAAATGGCCTTTCCTCTTTATGACATGCTGCAATTTCACAGAGAACAAGAATCAGCCAAAAATGACTTGCTATTACTGTATTAATAAACTGGTTCGTGCACACTTTGACCGTCATTCCAAATGACCTTTCCTCTTTATGACATGCAGTCTCACGTACTGAGTTCGAAGTGAAGGTGACGTCATCAGGTACATCCCACAGGAAACAACCACATCCGCTAAGGAAGGCAATAGTAAAGCTGTAAATAGCCTGAGAACTAAGAGGCGTATCTGGCTGAGAAATGACAAAGAAAAATACGCCTGTGTGCGTGTTCGCACGCTAGGTTACGCAAGCATTATAAAAAGGTTTAAGTACGGGCAATTTCTACCTATGGGAAAACGTTTCCAGTTTGCTACACGTAAACAGACCCTCCGCAGTTGCCAAATAAGGTTGTTAATCGTAAATGAAACTAGATCTTGTAGCCATCCATTCTGGATTGTTGAAAATCGTTTTCAATTTTTGCCGATACTAAAGCAACCGGCTGGCTTTTGTCACCGGAGTTCAAAACTAAACAATCATTTCAATGTTTACAATAGAAGCGTACTCGCAAAGGATCGCCCCCATGATGGGGAAGAGTACTCACTTGTGAAAAACAGTCGAAAAGAAAAGGCTCTAATATCAGAGTTTCACAGGGAATCCACTCCCAACGGGATTTCATGAAGGTGGTCTCAAAAGAGTGGTCTTAAATGTACAATTGACATTATATTAAACAAGGTGAAGCTCTTCTTCCATTATTTCTTCAAATGATAGACATGAATTTGGGCATTCTTACGTAATGAGAAAAAAGGGGAAATTTCACATTTTTTGAAATTCCACCTACGCTGATCATACGATTTTACCTTAAATGACCAGCTAGTTGGTCTAAGGTTTCGCGCCCTCTTTAATTTTCCTTGTTGCTATTCCGTAATCCCTGTGAGTCTAGCTATAACTATGTTTCAATTCCAACGTTCACTCACATTTTTAGTGAGTTCCATTTCCAAGAGCGAACCTTTCTACAACTCTTACAGACCAGCGTGCGAGATCTTGAACTTCTTCTAACTTTAGAGAAAAAAAGATATAGTAAATTTTACTGTAATATTCATCCACGATGAGAACGCTAAGGATCAACGTTAAGTTCTCGATATATTATTCTATTATTCTTGTTTGCCTCTTCATGAGGATTTCTTCTGCTGCTACCTTCAATTGCTCCAAAGGTAAGGTCAAGTACAGTAAAAAAAAAAGAGTCTATGGCGCATTATAATATAAATTTGTTTGCGAGGTTTACCCTACTTAACGACTCAGCAGAATCGCAGACGGACTCTTTGGTAGCTAAGTGCAGAAAAATACATCAATTTTCAGTCCAAATTATGACAAATGAAATGTTTGCAATCTTAGTTGGCAAATTAGATTTTACGTGTGCCCAGAATTGCTCAGACAGACCTTTTCTATCTTAAACTGAATCATGTCGTGTTAAGCCTTTAACATTTGGGAGAGGAGCTGTCTTATCGAATCAAATCAGTTCGGAGATTTGTCTTTCGAAAACTTGGCTAAGTGCGCAGAGTACAGAGTTGTTGTTGTTGTTTTCTTTTTTTGTGTTTTGTTTTTTTTTTTCACAAAATATATATTTCCATTTCATAGTGAAACGTAGCTGGGGCGAGTCATAACAGGTAAAGACCTAAAAACTGTTTTCAAAATATCGAGTAAACACGCAAGAGCGCCAAGCTTGCGAGCACCAAAAAGGCTTATGAGCAAATTTCTCAAACCTTCTCTCTCTTCGTTTCTCTCGTCGTGTCTCAGAAAAACGATAATTGTCTCTTTCTATTTCTTCCAGTTAAAAGAAAAAAGTTTCTTTTAAAGCGGAATTCAATTTCCTCTTTAAAACAGTATTTTAAGTTTATACAGCATTGTATTTTTTCTTGGTGATTGGTTTCCCTTTTGACTTCTTTGTTTTTTGGCACCTACGTAAGATCAAGTTGAATTTGTAGTTTTGTAGTTTATTTTTCATTTTTTTTTCAAGTTTCGACCTTCTGTTATTGAATGTTTTCTCTCCTTTTGAGGTAATTTTAGTGACTTTTATTATATCGTGGTGAATTCACGAAATTCGTCACGTTCGGGATCACGGATTCCTAAGAGAATGATGTGATTTCTACTTCATAGGAAGCGATAAAGGCAAAAAAATGGATCCGTTATTTTTTAGCTTACTACGTACACAAAACTAGTTAATCAGTATTAATAAGAAAAAAGTTCAACTTATGCTTGAGCAAATCAAAAAGAAATTTTATTTGGGTTAATTTTTTTTAATTATTTAGACTTTATCACTGTATTATTTTAAAGTGACTAAAATAAGTGAAATTTCACATTCTCAAGAAATCTACCAACGATGTTCCGTTTATTGCTTCATCGTTCTGTCACAATTGACCAAAGGAGCATGATTTCCCATAATGTTTCAGTTAAACGATAGACATTATCTTAGAATTTTTAACGAGCGAAGAAGTTGACACTTCACATTTTTCGAGGAATCCACCTCCAATGATCCGTTTGTCGTCTCATTGTAGGCGGAGCCGTCGAAAAATTTGAAAACTACTCGTACTTACAAATCGTTCAGACTATTGAGATAATAGCGTCACTCTTCGCGCCTTTACAGCTTTCTTTTTTGATGAATTGCTAGTCTGTTATTTTCCTTTTTATAACATGTAGGACCAGAGGAAATTCATAATACCAAAGAACATACAGGCCGACAAGCTGAACGAAAGAATGATTTCTTGACACCATTCTTCTACAGCGCTGTCGTAGGAGTTGGGTTCGTGGCGTAAGTAACGCCAATTGTTTTCACAGTGTACTGGGTGCTGAAGAAACAAAGATGTCTCAAGCGACCGCACTACTACGTCGTTCGTATCGAGCTGATTGAAGGGTTCAGAGGGAATCACGGAAACCGAGGTACAAAACAGCGCGTCGAATCACATCCAGATAAAACTGGAGGACAATATGCAACACTTGTTTAATTTTCGATATTGAACTTTTGGAAGCCGATTCTAACGATTCCGCTTTGACTTAACTAAAGATACTGAAGAATTAAAACATGCACTTTTTTGTAAACAATGGATCGCGATTTAAAGCAATGCTTTAAGCCACCTAAGTTCGGGGGTTTTTTTTAATTCTTCCAAAATTTTATTTTGGGTTCACGTTTTATCCACGCGAAGGACAGCTCTACCTGATTTTATACTACTCAATGACCAGTCAAGGTCTCTGCTGTGTGACTTCAGATTAAGATACTCTTTCTTAATTTCAAGTTTTACCGAAAATTATTAGCTTTTTAAAACAGCAAACTTGTTCATGTTGGAATTGAAAGCCTTTAATCTTCTTTTCCTATAAAAGGCAATTTGACGCTGACACAAAATTTCCATTTAGTTTACCTCGCTTTCATGAACTCATGAACTTTCGCTATTAGTGGGCGCAACTCTAACAACCGACAACAACAAAGCAAAACGTTGTTTCGCAATGCCTAGAGTTTCATTCATAGCACAGCAATTTACAAGAGAAAACAGCAGCTATACGTTATAGGCCGATTCTCAGATGGTCCGAGATCGCTTGCCCAAACTCCCTCCTCAGTTTGGACGAGCAACGTCGGACCGTCTGAGAATCACGGTCCGAGGTCACTCACCCAAACTGAGGGAGGACTTTGGGCGAGCGACCTCGGACCGTCTGAGAATCAGGCTACTATAAGTTATTGTATGAATTTTTTCAAAAAGGAAGAAATTTCTAGAAAGATAGTTGATCGATTTTCATGTCAGATAGAGTGAGATAATCACTAAAATGCAAAAGAAAAAAGGTAACCTCCTCCAGAGGCACCGATGGGATTCGAACCCATGACCTCCTGTTTACAAGACAGGCGCTCTAACCAACTGAGCTACGGCGCCATGCGAATGCTTAACGTTATGTCACATCTGATTACATGAAGGGTTTGGGTTTTCTAATGTATTTCTTATTCTTCAAAACTTGTCAAAGAAAATGCATTCTATTTCCTTGATTGGTAACCTCTTTAAAGCGCCCTAGGGAATACTAAAAGCATTTTTAAGCGATGATATCGATGAGGTATGCCAGGGACATGGGTCGAACTCGCATCCATCCTTCGGGACCTCTCTACTAACCACAAACGCCCGGAAACTATTTACTAGTAAATTTAATCCGCCGGACATTGTTAACTGGTGAATATGCTCCGCCCAAACCGCTATTTACTCGAACAAGACCGTCTCATATTTTGTCACCTTGGACTAGCATAAGTCTCTGAACTCCCACATTTGAGTTAAAGTTAAAGAAAAAAACAGGCGGCACAGAATTACTCGTAAGGACAAAAGCACATACGCCACTGATTTCAAGGTGATCGAGGTTATAATTATTAGACGTTCTAAATAAAAGAAAAAGTGGGCCTGTCCGGGAGTCGAACCCAGGACCTCTCGCACCCTAAGCGAGAATCATGCCACTAGACCAACAGGCCCCACACACACAAGGTTAAAAAAATTAAAAATTAAAAGATATCAAAAATTAAAATACGTTATTTATTAATTAATCATAACGGTTTAAACAACATTGATCAATAAACTAATGTTGTGTTTGAATCGACCTTTTTCTTGAAACGTTGTTACAAAAATGTTCTTATTTATTTGTAAGTGAGTTGATGAAAGCTAATATTCAAACTAAAGGTCTTTGAACCTTGCCTTGTTTTCGACAAAGGAGAAAGAGACATCTCGAATGGAAATGGCCTCGATGACATTTTCTCCCACGGAGTCCACGATCCTCAGCTGGTTGTTTGTCTTGGAAAAATTCAGTTTAAAATAATTTATGGTTTTCTCTCTTCGACAATTAGCCTGCGTAGTAAGCGGTTCGTAGGCGCGCTTAAAGCGTTTTTTGCTTTTTGTCCGCGCCAATTTTCGAACGACCTTATACAGTATAACAAACATTACAGTATGTTGCCCAGTAACCGACCACTTTATCTCCCTTCACTCGGGAGAACGAGTTCTGAAATTTGGCCCTGACACAGCAAATTTAGTAGCAATTATAACGTTAGAATGTTGACGTTTTCAGTTGAGTATCTGTTGCGCAAATTAAATTTTTGACAAGGTCATACGTTGCCCAGTATCCGTACACCGGGCCCAGTATCCGACCATGGCAATATGTGTGTTATCCACAGAACATTTCAAAACCCAAGCCACATGTACTTAACTTTTAAGATCACTCAAGTAGTTAGGTGTTCGAATCGGAAAAAAAATTGAGGTTGTAAGGCCTGATCTAGCGTCATGATAAATAGATGTTGCTTTAAATACCGTCACCACTGACATCGAAATCTTTTCTCTACAAAGGAAACCGAGATGTTCGAAATTTGAATGATTTTGAAGTCGTCCAAATTGCCCGACGTGACGTGGATCACATTTTCGTGACTTGATGTTAAACGTGGCTTTCCTAGCAGACAAACACACGGAAAATGATTTGCCTCCAATAATAAAATAAATAAAGTCTCTTTTTACAGAATTTTCTATGACTGGCCATTTAATAATACTTTTGATATCAGTTTAAGTGCCGAAATAAATTTTGTAGAAACCTTTAAAATAATTTTAGACATCAACAGAAAACTGGTGGAATATTGAGCACCTTAGCTCGAAACTGAGTCAAAACTATTAACTTCTGTTTTGCTAAAAATTTTGAAGCTAATTAGAAATTCAATTAGGCTCTGAATACTTTATCTCTTTAATTCTAATAACGCCAAATTTTTTTATTTTTCCTTGAAAATATCGCAGATAACAGACCCTTATTTGAACAACAGTAATTTCATTACGTAGTAAAAGACGTCAAATTTATCCCTCGAGGTTTTACTCATCTAAACAGAGCGGCGACTTCTACAAGTCTCCGTTGCGCAATAAGGCCATTAAACCAAGCAATCAGAAGCTGAAATAATATTCGTTTTTTCGGAATACTTAGTTTTTCGCCAATTTTTAAGTCCAAACGAAACTCTTAAGTTTACGTTTTGTTGGTCGGATACTGGTACTGGTTGGATACTGGGCAACATACTGTACCACAAGAAAGTGCGTACCGCGGCTCAGGATTAGCATATTAATGGCGCTTCCTTAGGACATCTTTAATGCAGACTTAAAGTTTAAGCCAAAATCGAACCTGAACTGATGAATTCCTCCATCTCCTCTGCGAGTCGACAAAGAATTGAAGCAAACGATACAATGTTCGAGATCGTGCAACTGTCCCAAGTCATGCGCACTGTAAAATATCTTATCATACTTGAATAGGCGCTCTTTTTACTCAACCCTTCGAGCTGAACAGATCTCTCTCATTGCGCTCCAAAAAACGACATCATAATGACCGAACAGACCCTTCAGTTACCTCCTGGTAACGTTAGTACTATTTTAGACGGGGAAACAGCCTCGACCTCCGGGTCTTCCGACAGTTCTGCCAAAAGCAAAACCTCCGAAGCTCAAGCAGGCGTCGCGAGCGGTACAAGCCCGACTGCCACTCCTAAGCCACCATCAGCTTCTGGATCCGTTGCTGCTGGTGCTTCCATCAGCCCATCCAAGGCGTTCTATCAGGTTAGTTATCTCTGAGTTTGCAGAACCAGCCCTGTTTTAGAACACGGTGCGTTTAGGAACGCAGAATACGTTCTATACGGGGAACATTCCCGCTTTTGCAAGCGCCGGCTTCTTCCCGCGCGGGCGTTGCCTTTCTACAATCTGTATCCACATTGACATTTCTGTTTTCCTTCACCGTCGTTTAGGGTACGGTTTTTCCCCCATAGAGCGGACTACGGCTCTATATCGGTCTGTCATTCTTATTAGGCAAACAAGTTTTGCCCTGTGGGAATTTTTTGTTACAATCGCTAAGTATATGCTATCCTTGTCTACTTTCACACCGTCTTATGTTAGGATATTAGCTACTTCTAGTTACTACCTTGCTGGTTTTTTATTTCTACACCTATATTACTCGCTCAGTTTCATGCTATGTACGGCGATTTTACTATTTGATGCCTTTTGTGGCGTGAATTATCTTCAGTCATGCAGGCGAACATCATATAATCTTCTAGATGGGCCCCTGGATCACTATGGCCCCGTTCAAATATTTTTCGTTAATGTAGCTTCTGTATTTACTTTCATGATTTTTCATGCGCCGTGCATGAAATTGCGAGAGGTAATTGAGGAGGCACGCCGTGGTCAAACTACAGAAACGGCCAAGCTGGCGGCGCTATGGGAGCGGTTGGCTTATTCCCAGCAGAGCGGTCGCCCCGTGGGCCTACGTGCCACTGTATTC
Source organism: Siderastrea siderea (assembly GCA_964030785.1). Taxonomy (NCBI): domain Eukaryota; kingdom Metazoa; phylum Cnidaria; class Anthozoa; order Scleractinia; family Rhizangiidae; genus Siderastrea; species Siderastrea siderea. The sequence continues at coordinate 6,344,919 of OZ034972.1, forward strand.
GCCTCCCTGGCCACGGAAGCCGAACTGGAAGCCGACAAACTGGTCCGCTGATACGAGCGAGCAGCCCGGCCAACTAACCAGAACCGTGGACCGCCCGGTCCTCGGTGCGAATGGGGCGAAAGGCGTGCAGGAAGTACCCATGGCCGTTGTTATTCCTGCGGGGATCCAGGGCACTACGCTAGGGATTGCCCAAAACGACGTCCACGTGACCAGCCTCCACCAAAGAAGCCGAAGGTTGAATAAACCATGTTAATTCAGGCTTATATACCCCATATATATTATTTTTTCGATTAGCTCGAGCGCTTCATCCGGGGTCCAAATTACTGTCTGGTAATCAGACCTTAAGCTGCTTGAATTCAGGTGGCGGGATGAGGCGGTCCTCCCTTTCCTGGTTGGCTCCTATTACTTCCTTTTATTTTTTCACCATAGACTCCACACGTTCCACTGTGGGAGCTAGAAGCCGAGTTCCACCCCCTAGAAGCGGGAACGAAAATTTCGAGGTGGCCCCCTGGAGAGGGAGAACCGTTATACTCATCCACCGAGCCTTCTATCAAGTCAGTAGCAAAAGGGAGAGCATCGGCGTCCGCTGGGGATGTCTGGGTACGGGACCCTGACGGTTTTATAGCGGGGGAACCCCATCGCCACTTCGCAGTTTGAGATCAGATGACAAAATCTCACCCCCAAAGGAACACGATCCTCGACTGGATAAGAAACGGAGACCCAGTTAAGCAGTTCATTGTCCCTTTCAAAATGAAGTATCGCAACGACCCTTCAACCATTCTTTTCCCCCGAACAAGCGCTTCCCTAACAACCGGAAATGTAAACTCTACAAAGACATTATCTCACGTGAAATCGAGAACAAAATAGCTATGGGCGCCATCAGAGTATGGGGTAAGGTTGGTGAGGCCCCTCCACCCGCCATAGTCATGCCTTTCAGTATTGAGCCTTCAAAACCACGCTTGGTTTATGACCAACAATATCTAAACTGCTTCATGCGTCCATGCCCCTTCTCCTTGGACCAGGTGATCAATCTGCCACGTTACCTTTCCCGTGATTCCTTCCACACGAGGCTAGACGATAAATCAGGTTTCGACTATTTCTTCATTTCTAAAGATAGCCAGCCATATATGGGTGCAGAGTGGGATGGTTGGTGGCTGGTGTGGAGCACCCTCCCCCAGGGAGGGAAGGAAGGCCCGCACATCTATCAGACTCAGGGTGTGGTGGCAACCCACGTTATGCGCGAACTAGGAGTCCCTTGCTCCCAGTACATAGGTGATAGACATCTCGGGGAACTTTGGGGATCAGAGATCGCACGCGCTTCCAGTTTGGATGCCGCAAATTGTGCCTTTTTCGTGGCGGCCACTGTTTTAACCCAACTTGGGTATTTTTTACACATCGCCAAGTGTGTTTCTGTCTCCACACGGCGTCTCATCTTCCTCGGACACCTCGTAGATACAGAAAGCCTGACGTTTTCCGTCCCTGAAGAAGAGAAACATAAGTTTATCGCTTTACGCAAAGAAATTCTTTCTCTCGAAGAGGTAACCTTAACACCCTTACAATGTTTCCAGGGTAAATGCATTTCCCTTACCTTGATGGTCCCCGCGGCACAGCTGTATACGCGAATGACCACCAATACTATCTCTCGTTGTCAGAGGCTGGGGGCACCCGTAAAACTCGAGGCTGAGCTCCGAGCTGAAATAATGCACTGGCGATTCCTCGACACATGGTCTGGGTGCGTTCCATGGCGTACAGAAGACCACGGGGTCGTGCAAACCCTCGCGTCTGACGCCTCTCAGTCCCGTTGGGGTGCCACCCTAACTCTTCCAGAAGGGTTGGTAAAGAAAGGAGACTACTTCAGTCAAGAGATGGGCGCTAGCGATGTTGCTATAAAAGAGGCCTACGCATTGTTATATGCCTTTCAAGCTTCTCTTCTCATCTCGAGAACACGCGCGTGGATGTGTTGGTAGATAACAAATGCTCTACCATGCGTGGCTGCGTCAGGGCTGTAGGAACCAGGGCCTAAATCAGGCTTTGAAGTCCATCTTCGACACTACTCTACGTTATAATATGGCTCTCTCTATACAATGGATTCCCAGTGCTTCCAACCCTGCCGATCAGCCTTCACGCGAGTGGTCAGATGCTGACGTGCAACTCGCTCAGCCTTTGTGGGAACGCGTGGAAGCGCTCCACGGACCTCATACCATCGACCTCATGGCATTAGATTCGAATAGCAAGTGTCCTCGCCACTACACGCCATCGCCGTCACCCCTGTCGACAGGATTAAATTTTTTCTCACAAAATCCCCGCTGTCATGTGCAGGGTCGGGTAGAGAATAGATATATATTTCCTCCCATTTACCTCAATGGACCTGCTGTCCGACACTATTTAACGGCACAGGCAACAGCTACCGTAATTGTACCTGGTATCACCCCCCCCCCGACCTTTTTGGTGGCCTACGCTACTTCATCATGCTAGGGATCGACACCGCCTTGCTAGGGAGGGGGGACACCGACGCCCTGATTTGGCCGTCAAAAAAACATGGTTTCCATCAACCACGCAACCTCCCCCTGCCATGGGATTTGTGGGCTTTCCGCCTTGTGGGTCCCCAGCCCGAGTGACTTATCCTTTTAACTCCTGTTGTTTCAGGAGGTGACTACGACATTTTGTCCTGGGAATCCTGCAACCCAGTTCGACTGCCCTTCGTGCTTCGCTCCCAACAACCCGAACTTCTTGTTTTGCCCCATGTGCGGCTCACCAAAACATAAGAAACCGCGAGGAGACAGACAGTCAGAAATTGATACTACCCCGCTCGCGTCTCGTTGGAAGGTCTTAGAGGACACTATGGAATCTTCCAAATATAGGAAACGACGAAGCGTTCTTGAAAACGAATTCATGTCCTTTCTTGAGAGATTATCCCCCTAAATCCCTGGATAATGTCTCACCTAGAGACGTTATTTATTTTCTCATCTGGAAAGACAAGGATTCAAAAACTCAGATACACAAGGAGTCGTGCCCTCAACAAGGTACCAACTCCAAACAAATCGTACCATGTGAGTGTCCTCGTCGTTTGGCGTTCAAATCGTCGACTTTTATCTAGGTCAACTTAGAGCTATTACGCGCGATCATTTGGAAAGTACTGGCCTCACCGCATCAGAGGTCCAAGCATCTAATCCAGTTGCCCATGCGGCGGTCAAACGATACTTAAAAGGTGTGACAGAAGAACAACTGCAAGCGCTCGCTACCCCCAAACAGGCGGAACCTTTATTTATCAGTGATCTTTTAACCCTTTGCCAGGTCATCGATAATAAGCTACGTATGGCAGGTACCGACCCAATTCATATTTATCTTCTTGCTAGAGATCTGGCTTACTTCAAACTACATTTCTTTTCTGGCCACCGGCCATCGGACCTGAGGCACATCAAGGCAGCCGAAATCTGGCGTCTTCTGAAAGACAAAGGTGTCATATTTAATCATGTCTTCGGAAAAACTCTTCGCTCGAGCGACTCCAGGGTTTTCGCGGTCGCCCGACATCCCAACCCCTCTATCTGCTTAGTGAAGGCTCTCGATGATTACATGATTTCGTGCGATTAAGATCTCCGTGGATAACGGCCCTTTGTTTCGGACGACCAGTGGAAACAGTCCTTCTTGATGCCTTTTCGACAGATGCTGCTGAAGCCAGCCTTAAAGGTTACTTGTCTGAGGCTGGACTCAGCAACAAAACTCTCTACAGCTTCCGTTGTGGAGGGGCCATTACAATGGCTCTTACTGGTAGTACTTTAAACGACATCGTTGACCACGTAGGATGGAGATCTAACCGCATGGCAAAGTATTATTTGCAGCTACACAAGTCTCTCCAGCCTGCCTCGGTCGCTGCACGAATGGCCCAAGCCACTCCCGAAACATCTACTCGCTACGAGGAACTTAATCAGCTCAGTGGCTTAGAACCGGCTTTTCCTTCACAACTGGCTGCCCGGACCTCCGAGCCCCTACCCGTTACAAGACGGTCTCCCAGGAAACATAAACTTGACAAACTGTAGTCATCGGCTCGTTCTTTTATCCGGATTGGTCAGGAGTGGGACTGGGATTGAGCACAAGACACGTACTAGTGGGTCGGGGAAGTAGTGATGTAAGGAGACGGGTCCCTAGGGGTTTTCGCCCTATCTTTTACTGTAAGTATGGGTCGGGATATAGTACTGTCCGGAGTTATGCGCACTGTAAAAGATCTTATCGTGCTTAAATAGGCGCTCTTTTTACTCAATAGGGATGTTTGTAGTTGGTGGTGTTAGGCTCAACAGCCTATTTTTAGTCATTTTTACATCCGGAAAAATATTTCCTTATAAAGGTGAAACTTTAACCCCTAGCAACACTGTTTCGATTCCATTGAAGGCACGTTGAGCCTAACGCCACCATCTACAAATACAGGAAGATACGAATCTTCGAAGAAAGGATCAAGAAATATGTTTCACACTTCTTTGTCTGATTACTATTAGTTTTTTTTTTTCATAGTCTCTACTGGAGAACCTATGACTGATCAAACAATAGGGAATAAAAAGATAAGGTGAAATGACAAGCGCCAGTCTTGCCTGGCTCCTTGACGAGAGATCGCCATAGACCGGCTTAACTGAAGGAAGGTATTCAAAATCCATTGTTTACAATGCAAATGTCAAAGTGGCAAAATTTAACGCCAAATTGACTCTCTAAACTTACCTTCTGTTGACTTTGAAAATTCTTTTTTTTAATCGATATTATGATATAATGGTTATATTGTACATACAATGTTGATTTCTATCATCTCATGCGAAGAAAAGATGAAACGAAGAAAGTCTATCTCCCTTACATTCCCTGTATTAATGATGAACCGTTTGAAGTCATTTTTCGATCAACCACAAATACTTTACATTATTTAATCCGATTTTTTTCTGATACATTTAGAACTAAGCTGAACCTGTTTGGGCCACGTAAATATTCAGACCCCCTGAAATGCTTAAAAGTATAACATAGACAACAAGAATCAGCAAAAAATGACTTGCTATTACTGCGTTAATAAGCTGATTCGTGTGGCCTTTTTACTCACTTTAAATGGCCTTTCCTCTTTATGACATGCTGCAATCTCACAGAGAACAAGAATCAGCCAAGAATGACTTGCTATTAATGTATTAATAAACTGGTTCGTGCACACTTTTACAGTCATTCCAAATGACCTTTCCTCTTTATGACATGCAGTCTCACGTACTGAGTTCGAAGTGAAGGTGACGTCATCAGGTACATCCCACAGGAAACAACCACATCCACTAAGGACGGCAAAAGCAAGGCTGTAAATAGCCTAAGAACTAAGAGGCGTATCTGGCTGAGAAACAACAACGAAAACTACGCCTGTGTGCGTGTTTGCACGCTAGGTTACGCAAGCATTATAAAAAGGTTTAAGTACAGGCAATTTCTACCTATGGAAAAAAGTTTCCACTTTGCTACACGTAAACAGACCCTCCGCAGTTGCCAAATAAGGTTGTTAATCGTAAATGAAACTACATCTTGTAGCCATCCATTCTGGATTGTTGAAAATCGTTTTCAATTTTTGCGCTCGATACAAAAGCAACCGGCTGGTTTTTGTCACCGGAGTTCAAAACTAAACAATCATTTCAATGTTTACATTAGAAGCGTACTCGCAAAGGATCGCCCCCATGATGGGGAAGAGTACTCACTTGTGAAAGATAGTCGAAAAGAAAAGGCTCTAATATCAGAGTTTCACAGGGAACCCACTCCCAACGGGATTTCATGAAGGTGGTCTCAAAAGAGTGGTCTTAAATGTAAAATTGACAGTATATTAAACAAGGTGAAACTCTTCTTCCATTGTTTCTTCAACTGATAGACATGAATTTGGGCATTCTTACGTAATGAGAAAAAAGGGGAAATTTCACATTTTTTGGAAGTCCACCTACGCTGATCATACGATTTTACCTTAAATGACCAGCTAGTTGGTCTAAGGTTTCGCGCCCTCTTTAATTTTCCTTGTTGCTATTCCGTAATCCCTGTGAGCCTAGCTATAACTATGTTTCAATTTCAACATTCACTCACATTTTTAGTGAGTTCCACTTCCAAGAGCGAACCTTTCTACAACTCGTACAGACCAGCGTGCGACATCTTGAACTTCTTCTAACTTTAGAGAAAAAGAGATATAGTAAATTTTGCTGTAATATTCATCCACGATGAGAACGCTAAGGATCAACGTTACGTTCTCGATATATTATTCTATTATTCTTGTTTATTCTTCGTAAGGATTTCTTCTGCTGCTACAATTGCTCCAAAGGTAAGGTCAAGTACAGTAAAAAAAATGAGTCTATGACGCAATATAAATTTGTTTGCGAGGTTTACCCTACTTAACGACTGAGCAGAATCGCACACGGACTTTTTGGTAGCTAAGTGCACAAAAATACATCAATTTTCAGTCCAAATTATGACAAATGAAATGTTTGCAATCTCAGTTGGCAAATTAGATTTTACGTGTGCTCAGAATTGCTCAGACAGACCTTTTCTATCTTAAACTGAATAATCGTGTCGTGTTAAGCGTTTAACATTTGGGAGAAGAGCTGTTTTATCTAATCAAATCAGTTCCGAGATCTGTCTTTCGCAAACTTGGCTAAGTACGTGGAGTACAGAGTTTTTTTTTTTTTTTTTTTTTGACAAAATATATACTTTCATTTCATAGTGAAACGTAGCTGGGGCGAGTCATAACAGGTAAAGACCTAAAAACTATTTTCAAAATATCGAGTAAACACGCAAGAGCGCCAAGCTTGCGAGCACCAAAAAGGCCTATGAGCAAATTTATCAAACCTTCTCTCTCTTCGTTTGTCTCGTCGTGTCTCAAAAAAACGATAATTGTCTCTTTCTATTTCTTCCAGTTAAAAAACAAGTTTCTTTTAAAGCTGAATTCAATTTCCTCTTTAAAACATTATTTTAAGTTTATACAGCGTTGTATTTTTTCTTGGTAATTGGTTTCTCTTTTGACTTCTTTGTTTTTTGGCACCTACGTAAGATCAAGTTGAATTTTTAGTTTTGCAGTGTATTTTACATTTTTTTCAAATTTCAACCTTCTGTTACCGAATCATTTCTCTCCTTATGAGGTAATTTCAGTGACTTTCTTACATCGTGGTGAATTCAGGAAATTCATCGCGTTCAGAACTCACGCATTCCTAAAAATATAACGTGATTTCCACTTCATATGAAGTAAAGGCAAAAAATTGGACACGTTATTTTTTAATTTATTACGTATAATCAGTATTAATAAGAAAAAATTCAATCTATGCTTGAGCAAACCAAAAAGAACTTGTTTGTTTGCAGTAATTTTTTAATTTTTTAGACATCATCACTGCATTATTTTAAAGTGACTAAAACAGGTGAAATTTCACATTTTCAATAAATCTACCTACGATGTTCCGTTTTTTATTGCTTCATTGTTTCGATTTATATTTCTAATTCACAACTGACCAAAAGAGCGTGATTTCCCATAATTTTTCAGTTAAACGATAGACATTATCTTAGAATTTTAACGAGCAAAGAATTTGAAAATTCACATTTTTCGAGGAATCCACCTCCAATGATCCGTTTATCGTCCCATTGTAGGCGGAGCCGTCGAAAAATTTGAAAAATACTCGTACTTACAAATCGTTCAGACTATTGAGATAATAGTGTCAGTTTTCGCGCCTTTACAGCTTTCTTTTTTGATAAATTGCTAGTCCTTTATTTTCCTTTTTATAACATGTAGGTCCAGAGGAAAATCATAATACCAAAGAACATAGAGGCCGACAAGCTGAACAAAAGAATGGTTTCTTGACACCATTCTTCTACGGCGCTGTTGCAGGAGTTGGGTTCATAGCGTTAGTAATGCCAATTGTTTTCACAGTGTACTGGGTGCTGAAGAAACAAAGATGTCTCAAGCGACCGCGTTAATACGTCGTTGGTATCGAGCTGATTGAAGGCTTCAGAAGGAATCACGGAAACCGAGGTACAAAACAGTGCGTCGAATCACATCCAGATAAAACTGGAGGACACTATGCAACACTTGTTTAATTTTGGTAGAGGTTTTACTTCACAAAAAAAAATTATATATTGAACTTTTGGAAGCCGATTCTAACGATTCCGCTTTGACGTAACTTAAGATACTGAAGAATTAAAAATGCACTTTTTTGTAATCAATGGATCGCGATTTAAAGCAATGCTTTAAGCCACCTAAGTTCGGTCTTTTTTTTTTTGTTATTCTAAAATTTTATTTTGGGTTCACGTTTTATCCACGCGAAGGACAGCTCTACCTGATTTTATACTACTCAATGATCAGTCAAAGTCTCTGTTGTGTCACTTCAGATTAAGATACTCTTTCTTAATTTCAAGTTTTACCAACAGTTATTAGCTTTTTGAAAGAGCAAACTTGTTCATGTTGGAATTGGAAGCCTTTAACCTTCTTTTCCTAAAAAAGGCAACTTGAAGCTGACACAAAATTACATCTAGTTTACCTCACTTTCATGAACTTTCGCTATTAGTGGGTGCAACTATAACAACTACAACAACAAAGCGAAACGTTGTTTCGCAATGCCTAGCACAACAATGTACAAGAGAAAACAGCAGCTGTACGTTATAGCCCGATTCTCAAACGGTCCGAGGTCGCTCGCGCAAACTCCCTCCTCAGTTTGGGCGAGCGACATCCGATTGTCTGAGAATCAGGCTACTATAAGTTATTGTATGAATTTTTTCAAAAAGAAAGAGAGATCTAGAAAGATACTAGATCGATTTTCATATCAGATAGAGTGAGATAATCACTAAAATGCAAAATAAAAAGGTTACTTCTTTACTAGACAGGCGCTCTAACCAACTGAGCTACGGCGCCATGCGAATGCTTAATGTTATGTCACATCTGATTACATGAAAGGTCTGGGTTTTCTACAGTATTTCTTAGTCTTCAAAACTTATCATAGAAAATGCTTTCTATTTGCTTGATTGGTAAGCTCTTTAAAGCGCCGTAGGGAATACTAAAAGTATTTTTAAGCGATGATATCGATGAGGTATGCCAGGGTCATGGGTCGAACTCGCATCCACCCTTCGGACCTCTCTGGCACTACAGCTCATTTTGTTCTCCGTAAGGGCAATACCAACTACCAAACACAAACGCCTGGCGCCATGCGAATGCTTAATGTTATGTCACATCTGATTACATGAAAGGTCTGGGTTTTCTACAGTATTTCTTAGTCTTCAAAACTTATCATAGAAAATGCTTTCTATTTGCTTGATTGGTAAGCTCTTTAAAGCGCCGTAGGGAATACTAAAAGTATTTTTAAGCGATGATATCGATGAGGTATGCCAGGGTCATGGGTCGAACTCGCATCCACCCTTCGGACCTCTCTGGCACTACAGCTCATTTTGTTCTCCGTAAGGGCAATACCAACTACCAAACACAAACGCCTGGAAACTATTTACTAGTAAGTTTAATCCGCAAGACATTGTTAACTGGTGAATATGCTCCGCCCAAACCGCTATTTACTCAAACGAGACCGTCTCATATTTTGGGACTATCATAAGTCTCTGAACTCCCACATTTGAGTTAAAATTAAAGAAAAAAACAGGCGGCACAGAATTACTCGTAAGGACAAAAGCACATACGCCACTGATTTCAAGGTGATCGAGGTTATAATTATTAGACGTTCTAAATAAAAAAAAAAATGGGCCTGTCCGGGAGTCGAACCCGGGACCTCTCGCACCCGAAGCGAGAATCATGCCACTAGACCAACAGGCCCCACACACACAAGGTTAAAAAATTAAAAATTAAAAGATATCAAAAATTAAAATACGTTATTCATTAATTAATCATAACGGTTTAAACAACATTGATCAATAAACTAATGTTGTTTGCCTCGACCTCATTCTTGAAACTTTGTTACAAAAATGTTCTTATTTCTTTGTAAGTGATTAGGTGAAAGCTAACATTCAAACAAAAGGTCTTTGAACCTTGCCTCGTTTTCGACAAAGAAGAAAGAGACAACTCGAATGAAAATTGCCTCGATGACATTCTCTCCCACGGAGTCCACGATCCTCAGCTGGTTGTTTGTCTTGGAAAAATTCATTTTAAAATAATTATGTTTTTTTCTCTTCGACAATTAGCCTGCGTAGTAAGCGTTTTGTAGGCGCGTTCAAAGCGTTTTTTGCTTTTTGTCTGCACCAATTTTCGAACGACCTTATACAGTATAAAACTTTACAGTATGTTGCCCAGTAACCGACCACTTTATCTCCCTTCACTCGGGAGAACGAATTCTGAAATTTGGCCCTGACACAGCAAATTTAGTGACAATTATAACGTTAAAAGGTTGACGTTTTCAGTTGAGTATCCGTTGCGCAATTTAAATTTTTGAAAAGGTCATACGTTGCCCAGTATCCGTACACCGGGCCCAGTATCCGACCATGGCAATAAGTGTGTTATCCACAGAACATTTCAAAACCCAAGCCACATGTACTTCATTTTTAAGATCATTCAAGTAGTGAGGTGTTCGAATCGGAAATAGAATTGAGGTTGTAAGGCCTGATACTAGCGTCATGATAAATAGATGTTGCTTTAAATACCGTCACCATTGACATCGAAATCTTTTCTCTCCAAAGGAAACCGAAATGTTCGAAATTTGAATGATTTTGAAGTCGTCCAAATTGCCCGACGTGACGTGGATCACATTTTCGTGACTTGATGTTAAACGTGACTTTCCTAGCAGACAAACACACGGAAAATGATTTCCCTCGAATAATAAATAAAGCCACTTTTTACAGAATTTTCTATGGCTGGCCATTCAATAATACTAGCCATTTAATAATACTTTTGATATCAGTTTAAGTGCCGAAATAAATTTTGTAGAAACCTTTAAAATAATTTTAGACATCAACAGAAAACTGTCGGTCGGATACATGAGCACCTTAGCTCGAAACCGAGTCAAAACTATTAACTTCTGTTTTGCTAAAAATTTTGAAGCTAACTAGAAATTCAATTAGGCTCTCAAGAATTTATCTCTTTTATTCTAATAACGCCAAATTTCTTGATTTTTCCTTGAAAATATCGCAGATAACAGACTCTCATTTGAACAACGGTAATTTCACTACGTAGTAAAAAACGTCAAATTTATCCCTCGAGGTTTTACTCATCTAAACAGAGTGTCGACTTCTACAAGTCTCCGTTGCGCAATAAGGCCATTAAACCAAGCAACTGGAAGCTGAAATAATATACGTTTCTTCAGAATACTTAGTTTTTCGCCAATTTTTAAGTCCGCACGAAACATTTAAGTTGAGGTTTTGTTGGTCGGATACTGGTACCGGTCGGATACTGGGCAACAAAGGCTGTATCACAAGAAAGTGCGTACCGCGGCTCAGGATTGACATATTAATGGCGCTTCCTTAGGACATCTTTAATGCAGACTCAAAGTTTAAGCCAAAATCGAACTTGAACTAATGAATTCCTCCATCTCCTCTGCGACTCGACAAACAATTGAAGCAAATGATACAATGTTCGAGATCGTGCAACTGTCATCACTCATAACAAAAAGCAAGTTGAACGACGTATTTGTTAGCGCCACGCCAGTAAATTACCTGAATTCTTTTAATTAATTCTTTTGCCGTTCAACACGTTGATTGTTGTCTAAAGGAGCAGAGTCTGTTCTGTTTCGTTCAACAATGTTCAAGATGTTGAATAACCTTTTTTCATCATTCGACATGGCATGCATGATAAACAGTTCAACATTTTTTAGTCATCAGTCGCAACATTTTTGATCCCGGCTTTAAAGGAAACAACTTCAATTACTAAGTTCAAGATTGTGATTAAGGATAACAAATGTTTGGAGAAAACAATTTTTATCCGTTGCTTATGTTCTCTCTTTCCGTCGGATGTGTTCCAATGACAACAGTCAATTCACCTTATCTATTTACATGATTTATTCTCTATTGCTGATCAGTCAGGGGGTCTGCAATGGATCTTAATAGCAGGACCGTAGCCAGTATGAGGCAAACCGAGGCACTTGCCTCAGCCATTTTTTTTTTTCGTTTTGTCAGTCATTTTTTTGTTTAACACCCTAAATACCTAGGAAGAGAATTTAGCTACGGACATGGCCTCAGTCATAATTTTTTTCTGGCTACGGCCCTTAATAGTAATCGGACAAAGAGCTGTAAAACATATTTCTCGATCCTTCCTTCGACGATTCGTAACTTTCTATGTTTGTAGTTGGTGGTGTTAGGCTCAACGGCTTATTTTTAGTCATTTTTACAGCCAGAAAAATATTTCTTTATAAGGGTGAAACTTTAACACCTAGCAACACTGTTTCGGAGAAAGGAACGAGAAATATGTTCCACAGTTCTTTGTCAGTCTCTACTGGAGAACCTCTGACTGATCAACAATAGAGAATAAAAAGATAACGTGAAATAACAAACGCCAGTCTTGTCTGGCTCCTTGGCGAGAAATCTCAATAGACTGGCATAACTCGAGGAAGGTCAAAATCCATTGTTTACAATGCAAATGTCAAAGTGGCGAAATTTAACACGAAACGGGCTCTCTAAACTTACCTTCTGTTGACTTTGGAAATTCTATCATCTCATGCAAAGAAAAGATGAAACGAAGAAAGTCTATCTCCCTTACGTTACCTGTATTAATGATGAACCGTTTGAAGTCATTTTTCGATCAACCACAGGTGCAAGTGCCTTACATTATTTAATCCGATTTTTTTCTGATGCATTTAGAACTAAACTGAACATGTTTGGGCCACGTAAATATTCAGACCTCCTGAAACGCTTAAAAGTATAACACAGACAACAAAAATCAGCCAAAAAGGACTTGCTATTACTGCACTGATAACAGAAGTACCCAACGACACATTTTTCAGAATTGAAGTATTATTGGCCAAAACGCCTTTTTAGTGTCCACAAACATGTTTTGGGTTAATATTTAACTTCCGTGGGAAAAAAATATCCGCTCTTCAGTGCCAGAAAGCTGCAAATTTAACACTTAAAGATGCCAGCCAGAATTCGTGTTCCCCATCCTTTTTCCCAGCCAGAAAGAGGTTTAGTACGAGATTTTCCCAGCAATTTTTCTTGTGACATGATTTTTGCCAGCCGGGGGGATTGTTCCCTACTCACGAACAAAACATAACTGGACCGATGGCGAGATAGTACAGTACGGGCTTTCAAGTATATGTTTTTGTTAAATAAGTATTTTCCCGTTAACATTTATTAAATTAGTATACATTTTACTTACCTCCATACTTTAACACGCTGAACTCTCCACGGAAAAGGTCTATTTCCACTTCGCATGTGGGGATGTAGCATAAAATAATTGTCTTTTGTTAAACATTTGTCTCTGGGTTGTGCACATTTGAGTTTATGGTATTATAGGACCGCAACTCATTTTTCCAGCTGTTAATCTCAAAGATATGATTAAAGCTACATATTTCTAAAAATACAACGTTAATTGTTGTAAAAGCTATTCTGTGAGATAGCAAGGCCACTTCTGAAATTTTTGAATACTTACACTATTTTTTACACCAAAACTAAATTAATTCAGGCAAATTTAGAAAATAATATGTTAACGAAACTAAAAACGAAAACGTTTTTAGAGCCCCTTCTTTTCTGTTTAAAAAGCCTATAATATATCACCAGGAAATATAGATATGGCGTTCAAAAGACTATGAATTGCCCTTTTGCTGATGAGCTCACACCTGATGTGCTCGTTACGTTGGTATTGTGAAACAGGGTTAACATGAATTCAACAAGAACAAGGTTATTTGGAAATTTGTATGTTGCAGCCCTGAATCTTAAGTTCTCCGACAATAGCCAAAGAGAAAGCATCGTGACTTCTTCTCGACGAACAAAACTGAAGAACACAAACTGCAATAATTATGTTTCTTACTGGAGTATGGTCACCAACACCGGTTGCAAGCAGGGATCATATGAGTTGGCGTCGCCAAGGCAACAAGGACAAAATAATTAGGTTATTTGTATATTGCAGTCCTGAATGTCATCAGTTCTCCGACAATAGCAAACTGAAAGAAAGCATCTTGACTTATTCCCGGCAACAAGGACACAATAATTAGGCCAACCGAAAATATTGTGCTGTCATCGCACTATGAGTCACCAACACCAACACAAGCTAGTAAGAGGTCACAGCGGTAGTCAGCAACCATGGCAACAAGGACACAATAATTACGCATTTTGCTTATCAGAGCTCTAAGTGATTAGATACCTACTTCGAAATTGGCGAACCGAAAATACATCTCGAGCAATTAATTTGCCGGTAAACCTGATGAAAGCAAATTGCAATTATTGTGCTGTCATCGCACTATGAGTCACCAACACCAACGCAAGCTCGTCAGAGGTCACAGCGGTAGTCAGCAACCATGGCAACAAGGACACAATAATTAGGCATTTTGCTTATCAGAGTTCTAAGCGATACCTACTTCGAAACTGGCGAACCGAAAATACATCTCGAGCAATTTATTTGCCGGTAAAACTGATAAAAGCAAATTGCAATTATTGTGCTACCATCGCACTATGAGTCACCAACACCAACGCAAGCTCGTCAGAGGTCAAAGCGGTAGTCAGCAACCATGGCAACAAGGACACAATAATTACGCATTTTGCTTATCAGAGTTCTAAGTGATTGGATACCTACTTCGAAACTGGCGAACCGAAAATACATCTCGAGCCATTTATTTGCCGTTAAAACTGACAAAAGCAAATTGCAATTATTGTGCTACCATCGCACTATGAGTCACCAACACCAACGCAAGCTCGTCAGAGGTCAAAGCGGTAGTCAGCAACCATGGCAACAAGGACACAATAATTAAGCATTTTGTTTTTTACAGTTCGGAATGATACCTACTTCGAAGCTGGCGAACCAAAAATACACCCCGAGCAATTTATTTGTCGGTGAAACCGATAAAAGCAAATTGCTTGCCGCGCCAAAGTTAATTTTGCCTTACCTCACTCGCGCGACAAACGCGCGAGATGTTACTCCGGGTCACCGAAGTGACCGAACAATTGTCTACAGATGAACGGTTACTGGCCGGTTATTTTTCAGAGCGTTAGTTGGCAATTCTTAGCGATTTGAACGGGCGCATGAAAACGGAAATCAATATTGTTTAATTGCACAAGAGCCAGAGGATTCAAATACACAATGACACGGGTGGATCTGTTGCTTAACATTGAAATTCATCTGAAATTCAGCGGTCTGTGAATAGGCGGTCGAATATATAACAGCTCTTATTTTAGAAACTGGATTACATTAACGGATCTTTACTGCCCAGATTACGCTGTCGAATAACGACATTTACTTTCAAGTAAAAAAGGACCCTGCTGTCGATTCTGAAGACTTCAAACGATACCACTCCTGAAATACTGCTGTAGATTTTGTTTGAGAAATCACAGAGAAATGCCGGCTGCGAACTTCCCAGCGGGCTGGATCAACAAGATTTCAAAAACATCGATTGATTTCTTGAAAGGTCCTGAATGGTAAACTGCACAATCACCCATCTAATCTGAGACCTTAGCCACTTACCGCTCTAAAACAGCAGAAATATACAAAGCCGACCATGTTTTCCAATTCTGTGGCCAGTAATTCGTGGAGTTACAAAAAGGTCAACCGCCCAAAACTGCTCAAACTGTAACAATTGATCGGCGTCTGTTTTGCGTCTAAGTTGACAGCAAAACAAAAGCTTAACCAGAAAAAGACTAAGTAGTTCACTAGTTAACAAAAAGACACGAACACGCGGCGTGACATCCTGTCGTTTGCCAGCCACAGTAGGTGACAATTTGTCACGCTAGCCGGAATAGTTCAATTTTTTCCAGCCAGAGAGTAAGATGGGTCACAGATCCCAGCAAGCTTTCGCTAGCATTAAATTCCCAGCAAGATTTGCTATGCCAGTGAAAAATTTGCCAGCCAGCTCAAGAATAGCCTGAAGAGCGGATATTTTGCGGAGCGGTTCCGTTGGGTACTCCTGTAATAAGCTGGTTTGTGTGGACTTTTTACGCATTTTAAATGGCCTTTCCTCTTTATGACATGCTGCAATCTCACAGAGAACAAGAATCAGCCAAAAATTACTTGCTATAACTGTATTAATAAACTGGTTCGTGCACACTTTTACCGTCATTCCAAATGACCTTTCCTCTTTATGACATGCAGTCTCACGTACTGAGTTCGAAGTGAAGGTGACGTCATCAGGTGCATCCCACAGGAAACAACCACATCCGCTAAGGAAGGCAATAGCAAGGCTGTAAATAGCCTGAGAACTAAGAGGCGTATCTGGCTGAGAAAAGACAACGAATAATACGACTGTGTGCGTGTTCGCACGCTAGGTTACGCAAGCATTATAAAAAGGTTTAACACAGGCAATTTCTACCTATGGGAAAAAGTTTCCACTTTGCTACACGTGGACAGACCCTCAACGGTTGCCAAATAAGGTTTTTAATCGTACATGAAACTACATCTTGTAGCCATGCATTCTGGATTGTTGATAATCGTTTTCAATTTTTGCGCTCGATACAAAAGCAACCGGCTGGCTTTTGTCACCGGTCTTCAAAACTAAACAATCATTTCAACATTTACAATGGAAACGTACTCGCAAAGGATCGCCACCTTGATGAGGAGAAGAGTACTTACTTGTGGAAGAAAGTCGAAAAGAAAAGGCTCTAATATCAGAGTTTCACAGGGAACCCACTCCCAACGGGATTTTATGAAGGTGGTCTCAAAAAAGTGGTCTTAGATATACAATTGACAATACATTAAACAAGGTGAAGCTCTTCTTCCATTGTTTCTTCAAATGATAGACAAGAACTTGGGCATTCTTACGTGACGAGAAAAAAGGGGAAATTTTTTGAAATTCCACCTACGCTGATCATACGATTTTACCTTAAATGGCCACCTAGCTGGTCAAAGGTTTCGCGCCCTCTTTAATTTTCCTTGTTGCTAATCCGTAATCCCTGTAAGCCTAGCTGTAACTATGTTTCAATTCCAACATTAACTCACATTTTTAGTGAGTTCCATTTCCAAGAGCGAACCTTTCTACACCGCGTACAGACCAGCGTGTGAGATCTTGAACTTCTTACTTTAGAGAAAAGCGATATTGTTCATTTTGCTATAATATTCATCCACGATGAGAACTCTGGGTATCAACGTTACGTTCTCAGTACTTTATTTTATTATTCTTATTTGCCTCTTCGTGAGGATTTCTTCTGTTGTTTCTTGCAAGTGCACCAAAGGTAAGGTCAAGTAGAGTAAATGAAGAGTTTGAGGCTTTTTATATTTTCTTTCGCATACTATAGCCATTTTTGCTAAGTGCAATATTTACAGTTCGCAGAGTATATAGTATATAGTATATAGCATATAGTATATAGTATATAGTATATAGTATATAGTATATAGTATATTTTCATTTAATAGTTAAACGTAGCTGGAGCGAGTAATAACAGACAAATACCTAAAAACTGTCGTTGGAGCATCGAGTAAACGTAACATCGAGAGCGCAAGCAACAGAAAGATGGACTGTGTTCAAATCGATATGCTTATCAAATCTTTCTTCACTTCTCTCGTCGCGTCTCAAAAGACGAGAAATTGTCTTCTTCTTTTGTTTATGCCAGTTAAAAGAAAAAAAGTCTCGTTTAAAGCTCTATTCAGTTTTCTCTTCAAAACAGTGTTTTTAGTTTATACAGCGTTGTATTTTTTCTTCTTAATTGGTTTCTCTTTTGTTTTTTGGCTCTACGCAGTTTCGTAGTGTATTTTACATTATTATTTTAAACTGAGCTTCTGTAACTGATTTTTCTCCCCTTATGAGGTAATTTCAGTGTCTTTCCTTTACAAAATTCACCACGTTCAGGATAACGGATTCCTAAAACAATGGTGGGATTTCCACTTCATATGATGTACACGGAAAAAAATGGACCCGTTAATTTATTTCAATCTTTTAAACTTAGCACGTATACAAAACCGATTTCGCAGATCTCCGTACCAAGGCTTAATCAGTAGTAATAAGAAAAAAAATTTATATTTGCTAAAACCAAAAAGATCTTTAATTGCCAGAATTTTTAGCGACGATAGACATTATCTTAGACTGAGTAAGAAAGGTCAAATTTCACATTTTTCAAGAAATCCACCTACTACCATTTATTGTTTAATTGTTTCGATTTCATATTTGGCAAAACCAAAAGGGCATTATTTCCCATAATTTTTCAAACGATAGACATTATCTTAGTCTTTCTAATGAGTAAAAAAATTTCAAACTTCAGATTTTTCGAGGAATCCACCCACAATGATTCGTTCACCGTCTCATTGTAGGCGGAGCCGTCGAAAATTTTGAAAAATTTGCTTACTTACAAATCGTTCTGCAGCCTTAAATAATAGTGCCGGTCTTCGCGCCTTTGCAACTTTCTTTCTTGATGAATTGATAGTCTGTTATTTTCCTGTTTTTAACTTGTACGTCCAGAGGAAAATCAAAATCAGTACCAGAAAACCTACAGGACGACAAGCTGAACGAAAGAATGATTTCTTGACGGGACTTTTCCACGGCGCTGCTGCATGAGCTGTGTTAATGATAACAATTTATTACACAGTGTGCCACGCAGTGAGGAAAGATGTCTCAATCGACCGACTGTGTTATTACGTCCGGTTCGTATCGAGCTGACTGAAGGATTTAGAGTGAATCCCGGCAGCCAGGGGACAAAACTACAGCGCCTCGAATCACATCGAAATGAAACTGGAGGACACTACGCAACACTTGTTTAATTTTGGAAGAGGTTTTACTTCACAGAAAAACATTGTATCTTGGAGTTTTGAAAGCCGATTCGGCTTTGACTTAACCACAGACAGTGGAAAATTAACAAAAAGGTAATAGGAATTCTTTATTAATCGATGGGTCGCTATTAACAGCAATGTTTTAAGCCACTTAAGTTCAGCTTATTTCTAAAATTGTATTTTGGGTTCTTGGGTCCCTCTTTTAAGTTTTACCGACAGTTATTAGCTTTTAAAGAGCAAACTTGTTCATATTTGAATTTGAAGCCTCTAATCTTCTTTTTCTACAAATTAAGGTTGTTTGAAGCTGGTACAAAATTTACACCTAGTTTATATTACCTCACTCTTATGAATTTTAGATTTTAGTGTGCACAATTAGAACAAGTACAACAATAAAGCAAACCGTTGTTTTGCAGCGCCCAGAGTTTCATTGATAGCACACTGGCTAGTTACAAGAGAAAACAGCAGCTATAAGTTATATAGCCTGATTCTCGGACGGTCCTAGGTCGCCCGCCCAAACTCCCTCCTCAGTCTGAGAATCAGGCTACCATAAGTTATTGTATGAATTTTTTCAAAAAGAAAGAAAGTTCTAGAAAGATACTAGAATGCAAAAGAAAACAGTTAACCTCCTTTAGAGGCACCGATGGGATTCGAACCCATGACTTCCTGTTTACTAGACAGGCGCTCTAACCAAAGAGCTACGGCGCCATGCGATTCCTTAGAAACTTTTCACTTCTCGCATTATATGAAGGGTTTGGGTTTTCTACAGTATTTCTTGTTCTTCAAAACCTGTCAAAGAAAACGCCTTCTAGTTACCTGGGTAAGCTTTTAAAAGCCCCTAGGGAATACTAAAAGCATTTTTAAACGATGATATCGATGAGGTATGCTAAGGACAGTGCTTTCTTTGGGTCGAATTCGCATCCACCCTTCGACCCTCTCTGGCACTACAGCTCATTTTGTTCTCCTTGAGGGCAATACCAACTTTCACACACAAACGCCTGGAAACTATTTACTAGTAAATTTAATCCGCCGGACGTTATTTACTAGTGAATATGCTTCGCCCAAACACTATTTACTGAAACGCGACCGTCTCAAATTTTGTCACATTCGGACTAGCATACCTCTCTGAACTCCCACATGCACATTTGAGAAAAAATTAAAGAAAAAAAAACAGGCGACATAGAATTACTCGTAAGGGCAAAAGTACATATGCCACTTATTTCAAGGTGATCGAGGTTATAATTATTAGAGGTTCTCACTAAAATAAAAATGGGCCTGTCCGGGAGTCGAACGCGGGACCTCTCGTACCCTAAGCGAGAATCATGCCACTAGACCAACAGGCCTCGCACACATGCAAAATATCTGCAAATCTTATAAGAAAAACTAAAAGACGTTACTTATTAATTATAATTAGTCATAACGGTTTGAATAACATTGATCAATAAACAAATGTTGTGTCTGCCTCGACCTTTTTCTTGAAACCTTTGTTACGAAAATGTTCTTATATATTTGTAAGTGAGTTGATGACAACTAATATTTAAACAAAAGGTCTTTGAACCTTGCCTCGTTTTTGACAAAGAAGCCAGAGACATTTCGAATGGAACGACCTCGATGAAATTCTCTCCCAGAGTCCACGATCCACAGCTGGCTGCCTGATCTTGGAAATATTCACTTCAAAATAATTTATGTTTTTCTCTCTTAGACAATCAGCCTGTGTAGGAAGCGTTTCGTTAGGCTTGTTTATAGCCTGAGAAAACAGACGACGTTTCGCGAGGTCGCCATTTGAGCCCTCGCAAATCGACGTCTGAGTAACGAGCGCAGAAATTCCATACTGATGACGTGCACTACCCAGATCTTGGTAGTGCTTCTGATTGGTTGTGCCGCGCGGGAATTTTCTTTCAACCAATCAGAAGGACTACCAAGAATTGGGTGGGGTACGTCATCAGTATGGAATTTCTGCGCTCGTTACTCAGACGTCGTTTTGCGAGGGCTCAAGTGGCGACCTCGCGAAACGTCGGCTGTTTTCTCATTCTCAGGCTAGCGCGTTTAAAGCGTTTTTCGCTGTTTGACTGCACCTATTTTCTCGCGGCCTAAAAGCGAAAAATGCTTCCAAGTTGCGGAGAATCCTACGGACACAATGGGCCCCCTGAAGGAAACGCTGGTAATGCAGGCTTTAATACCTTCCTCGCAGTGTTCAAATTCGGAATTTATCTCTACGTTGAAATTAAATTAGTCCCCGGGTGGGGAGGGGGTCATAAATGAGCTTTAGGACATTAATTCCTTATTTGGCAGCTATAATTCGGAATTAGACCAAAAACTGATAATAACCGATTTTCAGGACCAATTAAGCGGCAAAATACAACGATGTTTCGAACTAGCCAAGTGTTAAAGACCACAAAAAGTGCTAATCAAAATAGTTATATGGGAAAATAATAATAACAAGATTTTGGCGATGTTGCTAAGAAATGGGGAAAAAAAAACCAGGTAGATGAAATTCCAGAAAAACAAAGATGTTGCTAAGAAATGGGGAAAAAAGATACCAGATAGATGAAATTCCAGAAAAACAAAGAGGGCTGGCATCCTATAGGCACCGATGGGATTTGAACCCATGACCTCCTGTTTACTAGACAGGCGCTCTAACCAACTGAGCTACGGCGCCAGATGTTAGATTACAAAGGTTTATAATTAACAGATTAGTTTATAGGGACGGCTTACTACTAATGTATAAGAAATGGTTTGTTTCAGCACGGTTATGCACAGTAATACACTTCCCTCAGAATCACTATACAATTTAAGGACGGTGCCTCCATTTGTTACTGCGCATACGTTCTGAGCATATCGGGATATTCGGGTTTCTTAAGGAATTTGCCCACTAATTCAACAATGTTTTTGCGCGGTTTAAGACAATGTCGAAAAAGGAGTTCTTCGCCAGGGTTATCAGAATCCAAAAAGAAAATTGGGGGTAACCGCGCATTTTTCAGAGATAATTGAGCTTAAGAGTTGGAAGGAAATTGCCATACATTCTTTGTATTTTAACGCTTTTTTAGACTTATGGTTGATTAATTATCTCTGAAAAATGCGTGGTTACCCACATTTTTCTTTTTATATTCCAGTAACCCTTGCTAAGATCTACTTTTTCCCCATAATCATAACCTTTGCAAAAATACATCTGTATTTGGAGGCACCGTCCTTCAGAGCGGTTTGCTGTAAGAACCGACTAAGGGTATGCAAGATAGAAAAATCCAATTTTCTCAAAATCTGCCAGAATAAAGGCTTTGGTGAACTAGTTCTAAAAATATAAGTTTCGGGTCGTTT
Source organism: Siderastrea siderea (assembly GCA_964030785.1). Classification (NCBI taxonomy): domain Eukaryota; kingdom Metazoa; phylum Cnidaria; class Anthozoa; order Scleractinia; family Rhizangiidae; genus Siderastrea; species Siderastrea siderea. Next base: position 6,367,018 of record OZ034972.1, read on the forward strand.
AGATTTTTATTTGTTTTTTAATGAATATTTTCGTATTTTGCCCTTCGCGGCAGTCAAAATCAACACCAAAATCGGGACTTTTCCGGAAGCTCCTGTTCAAATATTGAAAGCGTCCTAAAAAAAATTAACCCGGGGAGTTAAAAGATCTTATTTCCTCTGTTTATTAGCAGTGTCAAAGTTTCATGAAAAGCAAACTTGAATTTTTTACGAAATTTTAAAATTTATACCCAACAACGGTCGTTACCGACAACCCAATTTAGGCTAAATTCAAGGCTCAAAAAAGCACCCTGGTACATGGCTTTACACAACGAGACTATACTCAGGGAAAGAACAATCACTTCAACTAAACATCGGCCAAAAAACATTTTGGGACAAATGAAACGGCGAAGTTTGAGAGCGCTTTGAAAACAGGCTACTTGAGTGATATGAGCGACCCTTTGACCTTTCATGTCAACGGAAATCAACACACAGCAGCTCTTAAATGTGACTTTCGTTCGCCTGAACACGAGTTTGCTTGTTTTTCTAGAATGTTTTCAAATAGAGGAAACTAGGATAATTTTTGAATTTGGAGGCCTTTGTTCCCAATATTGAGCGATGTTGGGCAATTTAGAGAAGTATGTTATGAAATTGACCTACTCTGTTTATCAGCGGATTATACATTCAAAGTCTGTTTACAACGTGAATGCGGAATCAATAACGAAGTAAAAAACCGATTCATGAAATGTTTAGGAAATAAGTCTTACCTAAGTGAGCTTTTCCTGGCTGGAAACTGCAACTTTCATTGCAAAACACATAGCGAGATCGCCGAGCCATGTTGCACGTCAGTTGTCAAATGTTTCTAAACTGCGGCCGAGGTTCCCTACGTTAACGATTAACCAGATTTAGGCCCACATAGCGTGCAGTCGGAAACAACGCTATGGTGGCGAACGCTTGTGCTTGATAGGAAAAAAAGTAGGGGTAAAAAGGAAAAAGAGAGCTTTTATTGCATATATACTTATTATTATATATATATTTTTACGTCCAAATCGGTGACACGTACTACTAAGCAAGTTCTCAAAATGTCGGTGGCCTTTAGGGTTAGAGCCTTATAGTCCTAGCCGGCTTGCAGACGTCTCCTATCAGTTGTGTCCTATTTCCTTTGCTTCACAAATATGTTTCTAACTGCTCGTCTTTGATGATACAGCAGCCACACCCGTAGACAAGCTTTTTGATGCTGTCTTTCCTATGGATGTCGCACAGGTTCGAGTTGTCATATGCGATGAGATTGTCAAAAATTTAATTTTATACTTAAAAAAGTACTTCATCCAGTACAATCTGGCAGGTATCACAGAAGTTTTTCTCACTTAATATCTCCCGTTTTGGCAGCGGTATCTCTGCCTGTCCCTGGAAAAATGCTGAATACTCCGCATATCATCAGGACAATGATTCTCAACAAGCTAACATGCTTACCGGTAGGAAACAGATTTTACTGCATTCAGCACAGCAACCATGTTAAGACCCTTGCCCACTTGCATTGCCAGAGCGAAAAATAAAAACAAAAACAAAAGCAAAAACTGCCCGTGTCGCCGAGACTACATCACAAGAGAGCTCTGCTGTATAACTCAAGAGATCAAGAATTCGACGATCGACACCGCTATCAGTTACGACGTGAGTACGCTGGGTGCTATCAACTGCTTTGTAGCATTATGTACTCTAAAGAAGGCCAATACCTGGACGGGTGTCTGTAGAGTGGATTTGGGTGACCCAGAAAGAGAAAAAGGGGCTTGTGACATAGAGGTAGACACTATCGAAACCCTAGCCCGCGTAGCAAGCGTTTCCGTAGGCCTAGAGTTTTTCGTACGTTCGAAGCATTTTTCGCTTTTTGGCAGCGCGAAAATTGGGGCGAGTGCAAAAGAAGTGGGAGAAGGGGCAGGAGAAAGGAGGAAAGAAAAAGCTTGCCGCAAACCCCACAATTTTGAAAAACCTCTACGCCAACGAACGTCAATCAATTCAGGTAGGTTAATTTGAGCGTGGCCCACATCGACATAACTAACTGTTTCTCTCCAGCTGGAAAATTTCGATGTTCAGGTTTGATTCTAGAAGACGGCTGTTCGGTGGCTTCAAATCTCAGGGACTTTCGGGAAGCTTTCTCTTTCTACATGGACTGTTACCTGATGAAGTTTTGAGCAGCCGTTTAGACAAGTTGATACGCTGATTTGGCGGAGCTTGGGAAGCAGGAGACTCGATATACTTATTGCATTCCGAATAACTTCGAATAATGCCCCTAAGTTCCTAATTTTTCGAGCACAAAGATTGCATACACGTTCCGAAAATAGCTACAAGTTTTCAACAACTTCCACTCTAGCCACTCTGAAAATATCAGCAAGAATTGTTCCTTAAGAATCCTTTCTTTCCGACGCTTTGAAAAGGTTCCCGAAGAAATAAAACTGATTTTCCTAGCAGAGATAAATTTCCAGATTTATTAACTTGAAATTACAACGACAAATCCTGAAGCGCCCTTTGAGTTTCCAACTTTCGAGGCTTCGACATCACATCTCCGAGTGCTTCGTTTCTGCAGTTCGTGGATTTGACTTACGTGGAGCATGTTTTGATTTTGACGAAAGTAAGTTTGTAACATCCGGTGATCTGTCATTTGTTGCTTTATCGACAAGCTGTCACGCTATGAATTCACCCAACCTTGAGTGCTAAAGGGGCGTTTTTCAAACTTGTGGCGTTTGCGGGCAAGCGTTTCCTTTTTTTGCCTCTCCTCCCCTCCCCCTCCCCGCTCCTTCCGTTTTTTGCGCTCGCCTTATAAGGCTACTCCGGACCTTCGCAGGTGTCCTCCGGGAAAAACTTCTGAGTTATGCGCGCCATTTTAAAGAAAACCATGGCAAACTATATATCGTCGGAAAGGTTAATAAATATAGATTTCGGAAAAAAATATGAATTCCCGGAAAAGAAAATCGCACACAACCGCGAAAATGACTGTGTGTCATTCAATTGAATTAATAGGGTATCAAATCCAAGCGCAATCGCAAAATAACTGCACAGTGTTAATCACAAAGGATCAATCATCAAAAGTGTGTGAGCATTTTTCGATATTATGACTGGTTATTTTTTAATTAATCAGTCAAGGTCGAGCAGCAAAGAATACGCAAAGCACTGCGTTGAAGATCGCCATGGGTGAAATATTATAAATTTCAAAAATTCCCGGCACAGTTTGGTTTCACAACATGTAAGGAACGTTCAGACCAAATTTCACAGACCTGCCGAATTTTGATACCCTATTAATTCATTTATCTAATTGAATGGCGAATGGTCATTTTCGCGGTCATTTTTGCAATTTTCTTCTGCAGAATTGAGAAAACCGGCAGTTGGTATTTTTTTCGAAATCTACATTTATTAACCTTTCCAACAATACATAGCTTGCCGTGTTTCCCTTTAAAATGGCGCGCATACGAATTTTTTTCCCGAACGACACGGGAGGACACCCACGAACGTCCGGAGTAACCTTAATTTGGCGCGGCCAAAACGCGAAATGCCTCAAAAAGGCGGAAAAGTCTACGGAAGTGCTTGCTACGCAGGCTATCGGATTTCACGAACTTAGACACATGAATGATTGTCACGATTTACAAATAGCTTGCGACTGTCACTTGCAACTTCCTCAAGTAAGTTCGACGGTGTAAACATGCTAATCAATTTTGAGTTTCTTGTGACACGGCAACAGTTGGAGAGCGAGCGTTTGACGTCGGCAAAGGAAAGCATATCATCAAATCAAAATTAAAGATGAAAAATATTGAGAAAATACTGGCCTAATTTTTTGATTTGCCATGAAAAAGAGACTACTAATCTAAGTTGAGACTACTTTCCCAAAAAAATTACTGTTAGGAGCAAGTGAGGCAACGGATAGCGGCAGTTTATTTTTGCGCAACAAACTGGGTACAGGCAAGAACCTGACAGATATTCGAGTCGCTAAGAAAGCAGATAGGTCGAGGTTGTTCTCCAGGTACTAGTTCCTCACTGCACTGCTTCACTCTGATCGGCGAATTGGCTTTTTACTTCGTGCTAAGCGTTTAAGCTATAGTGCTGCACTAGAGAAGCAAAAGTTCTATATCCGATAGATTGTATTAGATCAAGCTTGTACAGTTATAGCACGCCATTGCTTATAACACTGACCTGAACTTGTGCGACTTACATAAGAAAGGCAGCGTGAAAACGCTAAGCATAGCCATGCTTAGGACTGTTTTTTAGTATTTTGGCTTGGGCAGATGTATTTCTCGCATGGTGCAAGGTGCAATATCTTTCTTCCTTAGCGGACATTAGACCTTCTAATTAAAGACTTTTAGCAAAGAAATAAAAAGCGGCCAAGTCCATGGCTGAGTTATGTAACCAAGGGTAGGGGGAAGGGGGTAAGAACAGTAGAACAGTAGAAAAGTACCGGATGAAGCACTTAAATTTTAAAGTATATTATTATTATTATTATTTTCTTTTTTTTTTTTACAATTTCATCGTTTATGACAAGTTGAACCTGTGCGACATACATAGGAAAGGCAGCAAGAAAAGGCGGAGAACAGCCGTGCTAAAGACTGTTTGTGAGTATTATGGCATGTGTACATATGTATCCCATGCAAGGCACAAATCACAGCACCTTCTGCCGTAGCGGAACCAGTCGAGGGAAGTGGCTGCTGTTTCATCGAAAACTAGAGAAAGACACTGATTTGTGTGTTTTCATGTGTTTATTACCGAAAGGTAAGATGTTTCACTAAGAATCAGGGACGGCGGAGCCCGGGGGGCTGGGGGGGGGGGGGCTTTAGCCCCCCCACTTTTGAGGAGGATGACATTTTATTTTGTTTTAGTATATGTAGTTATTCGAGAAAATACATAAGAGTATTTGCCAGATGAAACTAGTGTTTAAATTGTTATTGCTTGATTAAGTCACCTACAAAGCTCCAACTTTATACAAACCTCGTCGGAAACTTTTCGCGTTTACGTATTTTTAACATTTTCTCAGCGTGTGCTTCCTTCCCACAGACGGGAAGCTTGTTTCAAAAAACCGCAGGTTAGCGTAGGAGACCAGAAGGCTGAGAAATAACCTCCAAAATATTGCTGTAAGCACTAAAAGTACCTTTCATTTTACGCTTTATCCAGGCTAATTATTTCAAGAAGTATCTCGCGGAGAATGCTGTAAATACGATTTCCGAGACTCTAGATTTCAAAATTTTCTGGGGGAGGATGCCCCCACACCCCCCTACCAACTCGCGCCTCCGGCGCTCATTTTCAGCCCCCCCACCTCAAAATACGCTCCACCGTCCCTGAGAATGGGAGTTTGAGAGCCTTCTGGAGTGAAGAATTGAACGAATTTTGTGTGTTTAGTGCGCTTGAGTCGCTTGTTCAACAAGACTCTAACCTTTTATACTACAACGCTAAATTTTAGCGTGCTCCCTTTGGTCGAAATCAATCACGTAACGCGATACTGTCTCTCCTCAGTGGTACCTATCAACGCATATTGGCACTTTTCGCTCAAAATTTAGCGTTGGACGATAAAAACAATAGAGGGATTCTGTCTCAGGCCCTATGTGTGATAGATTTCCTGGGAAATTTGATGTGCAAACTTCATATAAGCCCTCAAACTACGTTCTTGGGCTAATATTTATTGTCAACATCAAATTTCCTTGGCAACGTATCACACGGTAGTGCCATCAACAGAAGAACTCTACAAGGAGTTAAGGTGTAAAACCACTCTATTGTTTAAATAGGCCACCAACATTTTGAGAACTTGCTTAGTAGTACGTGTCACCGATTTGGACATAAAAAAATATATAATAATAAGTATATATGCAATAAAAGCTCTCTTTTTCCTTTTTTCCCCTACTTTTTTCCTATCAAGCACAAGCGTTCGTCACCATAGTGTTCTTTCCGACTGCACGCTATGCGGGCCTAAAATCTGGTTAATCGTTAACATAGGGAACCTCGGCCGCACTTAAGAAACATTTGACAACTCACGTGCAATATGGCTCGGCGATCTCGCTATGTGTTTTGCAATGAAAGTTGCAGTTTCCAGCCAGGAAAAGCTCATTTAGGTAAGACTTATTTCCTAAACATTTCATGAATCAGTTTTTTACTTCGTTATTGATTCCGCATTCACGTTGTAAACAGACTTTGAATGTATAATCCGGTGATAAACAAAGTAGGTCAATTTCATAACATACTTCTCTAAATTGCCCAACACCGCTCAATATTGGGAACAAAGGCCTCCAAATTCAAAAATTATCCTAGTTTCCTCTATTTGAAAACATTCTAGAAAAACAAGCAAACTCGTGTTCAGGCGTTGATTTCCGTTGACATGAAAGGTCAAAGGGTCGCTCATATCACTCAAGTAGCCTGTTTTCAAAGCGCTCTCAAACTTCGCCGTTTCATTTGTCCCAAAATGTTTTTTGGCCGATGTTTAGTTGAAGTGGTTGTTCTTTCCCGGAGTATAGCCTCGTTGTGTAAAGGCATGTACCAGAGTGCATTTTTGAGCCTTGAATTTAGCCTAAATTGGGTTGTCGGTAACGACCGTTGTTGGGTATAAATTTTAAAATTTCGTAAAAAATTCAAGTTTGCTTTTCATGAAACTTTGACACTGCTAATAAACAGAGGAAATAAGATCTTTTAACTCCCCGGGTTAATTTTTTTTAGGACGCTTTCAATATTTGAACAGGAGCTTCCGGAAAAGTCCCGATTTTGGTGTTGATTTTGACTGCCGCGAAGGGCAAAATACGAAAATATTCATTAAAAAATAAATAAAAATCTAAACGACCCGAAGCTTATATTTTTAGAACTAGTTCACCAAAGCCTTTATTCTGGCAGATTTTGAGAAAATCGGATTTTTCTATCTCGCATACCCTTAGTCGGTTCTTACAGCAAACCGCTCTTAAGGCTTAAAGCTTTTTAAGGTTACTCCGGACCTTCGCGGGTGTCCTCGGGGAAAAAATTCGTATGCACGCCATTTTAAAGGAAAACATGGTAAACTATATATCTTTGGAAAGCTCAATAAAAGTAGATTTTGAAAAAAATATATAAATTGTCAGTTTCTTCAATTGCACAAAAGAAAATCGCAAACAACCACGAAAATGGCCATGTGTCATTCAATTGAATTAATATGGTACCAAATCCAAGCGCATTGGCAAAATAACTGCACAGTGTTACTCACAAAGGATCAATCATCAAAAGCGTGTCAGCATTTTTCGATATTCTGACTGGTTACTTTTTAATTAATCTATCAAGTTCGAGCAGCAAAGAATACATGATGGGCATTGCATTGAAGGTCGCCACGGATGAAATATTATAAATTTAAAAAATCCCCGACACGCGTTTTTTTTACAACATTTAAGGAATGTTCAGGCCAAATTTCACAGTAATCTGCCGAATTTTGGTACCCTGTTAATTCATATGTTTGATTGAATGACGCATGGTCATTTTTGCGGTCATTTTTGCAATTTTCTTTTGTGGAATTTAAAAAACTGGTAATTCACTTTTTTTTCCGAAATCTACAATTATTTAGCTTTCCAACGATGTATCGTTTGCCGTGCTTTCCTTTAAAATGGCGCGCATACGAATTTTTTCCCAGAGGACACAAGAGGACACCCGCGAAGGTCTGGAGTAACCTTAATTTGGTAGCTTGAGTCTGCCCAATTTTAGACAATTACCGTTAATATAGTTAATTACAGAATTGATGAACTCCAGTGAATACCATATTTACTCGAATAAAAGCCGCGGCGCTCTTTAAATTTTTAGTGTTTCAGATGCGGCGCTTATTTGAGGGCGGCGCTCTTTAAAAAATCATAATATTTGTAAACGATAACAAGCAAATGTTAACAAAGAAAAATAATGAAACGTACCCACTTCGAACTGAAAAACTTGATTATTCAGGAGAATAAATTTTGGAGGCTGGTTTAGATTGACTTGTACCGTACTTGTTTATTAGTTTGGCTCCTCCAACATTGATTCAGTCTGATGATGCTTCGATTAGGCGCCGCATTGTTGTGAATGAATGCGGCGCTTATTCGAGGGCGGCGCTCTTTAATATTTTCGCTCTCATAGGCGGCCCTTAGTTGAGGGCGGCGCTTAATCGGGGGCGGCGCTTAATCGAGTAAATACGGTAATTTACGTAGTTGATTAAGTTCATTTCCTCCTGTTTTGATTTGCGAAACAATTTGTTACCAATCAAATTTGATTATCAAGATTTATTTCTTTTTCCCTCTCTTTTTCTATCGTATTTTTTCCTGATTACGTCTCTTAACTGCCTTTATAAAGCATGCTTTTGCAATACTGTAATGATTTATAGCCATGCAAATAAAGCTTGTTGTTGTTGTTGTTGTTGTTGTTGTTGTTGTTGTTGACTCACTCAGGAAGATTCAGTCACTGTTTCTGGGTTCCCCCACCCCGACGCTATCCGGCTCTCCTACACCGGCAATGACTTCTGTAAATCTAAGCAATGACCACTTGTACAAACAGGAGCAATTTATAACTGGATCTTCGTCTAGATCAGGATAAGCAATGGACTAGATAGAACAACTTCAAAAAAACATTCGTCAGGGGCTAGAAAAGCTAAGCCGGAAATGGAAGCATGCAAACGGCTGTTTCTAGACCAACGTTTGCTTCCATTTTCACTTAGCTTTACTAGCCCCTGATGAAGGTTAGTTTTGTCTCACCGAAATATCGGACAATGCCATTAATACTAGCTGCTCGATCAGCCTTACTTCTTTGAAGTTGTTTCTCCCCTACTCTCGTCTGCTCAGTTTGTTGGTAAGTAAATTTACGTCGATGCGGCTGTGCGTACTCCGTGCCCATAACCGTGGCCATGGTATGATTACAAACCCTGTTCTTGGCAGCCTTGTCCTTGACCATACTCCCGGGCCGGAGCGATTTGAATTTCCGTTTACACGAAAAGGTTCAAATTGAGTCGGATATGCGTGACTCAATGGGAACTGTTTCTCATTATACGTTCGACGAGGAACTCATCTAATGACGTCACCTTTGGCAACATCCTGAAGGAGGGTCTTAATGGGGTTAACCGCCAACAGTCGGACGGCCTAAAATTTAACCATCAACCGTCGAAAAGCTATCTTGTAAACCGACCTAAACCTTTAACAGTCTAAACAACTCCCTCGATTTTTACCCTTGTCAAGGTGCTTGTTAAGGTTCCATCCGGAAAGTTATCACGAGAGTCCCAAATTTTTGGTTCCCGGTTTGATCACAAGAATTATTAAATAACCCTTTAAGCCTTTAAGCCCTAAGCCCTGATGAAAATGAAATTTCTCTTTACATTATTACTACTTGTTTGAATATTCAAGTGACAAGAATAAAGGAAGTGATCACTGAAGGATGGGATGTCTTGATATTTAGGCAACTAGTTCTCCTTACTAGTTTCATAAGAAATGTATGGAGATCAGTAATGAAAATATGCATTTTTATATCAGGACTTAAAGGGTTAAATTAAATGGTAAGGCAACGAGCCTAGGCATAAGGAAATCAAGGAGGAAACAATACTGTTTCTAGGCAGTTCCAATTCTTAAGGGTTACGTAGACGGTATGGCTTATGTTTACGGCTTTTGTATATGGCTTTTGTCAGCGACTGTCACGAGTGACTTCCGGTAGCTCGCGTGAACTGTCATTTAAAAATTCGCGTGATGTGTCCCTGGAAAGTGAAATTTCGTTACCTTTTCTCGGAATACGGCCTAAATACTGTTGTTATCATTAGACACCTCGGACGTCTTGCCTCGACAAGCTTCGACCGGCTCCTCGTTCGCTACACGCTTTCTTTCTGGTAAAAATCGTCACTCCTGTGCGTGACAACGGAATTAAATGGAGCAGAACAAACCCACACGAAAAGACGTCGAACTGAAACAATAACAGGAAGTTCAATGAACCAAAAGATAAAAATAACACGGGAAAAACAGTCTGTCTTCGTCGGAACACACATCCGGTAATTCAGTCCAATACGCCATAAGAAAGAAAGACTGAAACAAAATAAAACAGCGTCCGGCAAAAAAATGCCTCGCTTTCCTATATACGGAGAAAGATAACTCTAGTGGTTAAAGATGTAAGTTCGAGAAAGACTGTCCGTTGTAACGGCTCGACAGCCATAAAAGGCTAGGTTCAATACTTCTTGTTAAAAAACCCCGGCCAGTGTCAAACCTTAATAATCTTAATCCTTTAATCAAAGTTTTGCCAGTTCAAGATTTTATCTTCATTTTCCTTACAAATCTTTGTCACCACATGTTTAAACCTTTAAGCCCCAGCAATGTTATACAAATTCTTCCTTACCAGATTTTTCTGGTTACTAGTTATGAGAACTTGTTTGAACATCAAGACAATCCGTCAGTGGTGATCATGTTAATTCACAGGATACACTAATGGTACCGATATTATGAGGAGAAATTTAATGCTGGCCACTATTGGGGCTTAAACGGGTTCTTAAAGTTAGACGTTAGTACTGATCTAAAAGTTGACCGGCACAATGAGTCACGCACGCGGCGCTACCTGTCTTTTAAACAGTACTCTATTCTGATGAAGAATAAGGGAACTTGAACAGTCTGTAACTTTTTCTTCTGTTTTATGAAGAGATAATCTTTTTTTTTTTAATAATAGTATAGAGATAATAGAGATCTTCAGTTGCCGACATTAATGAGTTTATGCATAGCTACCGAGTATTGATTCAGTGTCTTAAGTGATCATGGCCTTAATTAATTCATTGTCGTCAGTGTAGAACTGTAGGTCACGTCTCCCACGCATACAAGTTCACAGACATTAGCGATGCATGTCTAAATTTAAATATAAACAACAAGATCATGGTATAAGCAGTACACAATACAGAGATCACAGGGGAAGAAGGGGGAGGGGGGATTGGAATCCACTTAGTCCCGGTATTTAATACCGTATATGAAATAACCAATCATTCAGGCGTTGCCAACCGGAAATCCTGTGAGTGTGGGGTACTCACGCCTTATTTCAATTTTCCTTGTTTCTGTTCATAAAGTTCGTCCTACTTCCGTGGACAGTTGCTATGAGATGCTCATATTCGAATATACAATCAAAGTTTAGTGAGATATTTGGACGTAGTACTTACCTCTCTTCATCGTAAAGACACGTTATAGAAACAACAGAACATTGTACAGTGTGTTGCAGCAACGCAACCGGGAACTCCAACGAAAAGTTTCTTGCGACGTTGCGGAGTACATTTATCTCAAGTGCCGAAAATTAGCGTTTAAATGTTGAGAACTATTATTCTAATGTGGCTCCTTATGGGGATTTCAGCTGAAGCTTTTGGCAATCACACTAAAGGTAAGCCATAAGCTTAAGTAAAAGAGACTTAGCGTTCGTAATTGCAACGTATTTACTTTGCTAGTCTCATCCGACCGTATCACTGTGTTGAGACGTGCCTATCGTGCAGGCAGTTCTCTAAGCAATCTTAAGACTGAATACACAAACAATAATACATTAGCCATTCAGTTTGCCTTTCGTTGTGACAATTGTCTCACAGTCAATTGTGAAATTGTCTAATCTCAAAATAGAAACTTGTGAAACATTCGCTTTTCAAGAAAAGCTTGCTCGCGGGCCAGGGAGGCGTAAGTATGGTCATTTCACATCGTTGTGTTGTAGACAATGGCAGCAAAATGAATATGGGTGCGTTCACTTTGCCATATTACAGAATATAATAACACTGTTTTATCAGACATATTTAACGTATATTTGGAGAGTGACGTCTGAAACCCTTACTTTAACGGGTGCCGTTTCGATTGGCCTCATAATGCATTTCGGGGTAACAATAAATTCACAATCAAGCTTATACAAGGTTGATAAACACATAATTAGCGCTGTTAGAACACGGCAAATACTTTACTTTCGCGTGTCGGCAATTCAGCAAGGATTTTTTTTAAGGTTTTAAAGTTTAAGTAATATTTTAAGACTATCCCGTTTACTGGTGGCTTAATCGAACGCATCCCACTGTGAAGAATTAGTTGAAGTCGGTTATGTGAATTCTTGTACGTAAACATGTATAGACACAATTAGAAAACCTTTAAAATTTAATTCTGTGTTATTACTGACGTTTACCGCCATCGGCCATCTTAAAGGATTTGAGTTTGGGGGGGTTTGAAAAGCCGTCTGTACATTTATGTTTTTTCTTCGTCTCGGATGGTGCATTCTTCTGTAACTAATGCCTCCGTCAGACTTTGTTTTGTTACGGATACGAGGTGAAACGTTTTACATTGCCAGAAACGCGCAAGTACAACATCGATACAGCAAGTAGACAAAGCTAGTTTCCTGGTTCATAGCAAATTATTTTTGACTACTAAACCTACGTAAAAATTGAAAACACAAGCCTGCAGTACACTTCGCTGCCGACTATTACCAAAGAAATGCCAGAAAACATGGCACTGAAGTCTGTGCGCACACGCTTTGGCTACCTACTGTAGTTCTTTGCCTTGCAAATAAATCCTAGATCAGTTATTACTTTTCTTAGTCAAGTTGCGATACAACAGGCTTACGTGGTTCGCTTGCTAGAATACCGCGTTCGTTCGTTCGTTTCGTTTTCATTGCAGCGGAACTGGTCAGTTACGAAAAGGAAAATAAAGCCTGAAATCATGTCAACAAAAATGTGCTGTTCATGCTCTAGTATACGATTTCCTAACTGGGTGAGGCTGGCTTCGTTGCAAAGCAAGATTTTTAAAAACCTCTTGCAAATAAACTGTTTGTGCACCCCAAAATGCTGTATCACTCCTTGCTTTAGAATTGGTCACTTGTTTCCTATAAAAGGAAAACCGCATGCCTTGTTTCCTATACGTAGATACTATATGTTTGTTTAATTCGTTTGTTTTGCATAGCACAGCCGGTGTAAAATAGCCACTTAGTAGCCACGGAATCCGTTTTTAGGTATATATATACAGCCTTTCTGTTTCGAGTTGTGAAATTCCCTGACGAAGTTACAATAATGCCATTACTGACTCACTGCGTCGGGGGGGAGGAATAAAACACTTACTATACGCTGCTTACTGGTGTAGTTTTCAAAACCCGTTCTCTTTTAATTGGGCCATTTGTTAGCCCTGCTAAGAAAACAAACTCAAACGGAAGCGAATTTTGTCAAGCGATTGCCTTAAAATAACCTTAAAAAAACAAAAGAAACCCTTCCTTCCTGGATGAGTCAAGTTTGTATGTTTAGCTTTATTCCACACGTATTTTGTTAGTCTAAAATATGTGCCGTCGAAGCAAATATCCAGTTATTTCCAAAACTGCACTTGCGGTTAACACGTCGTTGAGTGAACAATATAATCGTCAGGCAAAAGGACTACAAAAAATTTTGGATTTATCAACTGAGTTGATAAGGTAGATTGGCCACCGTAAAGAGATTGAAAGCTGATGTTTCGAGCGCTACCCCTTCGTCAGAGCGAATCCTGCACGCCTCTCCAGTTTGGATATAATCAGAATAAAAAATTTCCTCTAACTACGACCAACTTGGGACTCGAACTGCAAGTCGTTTAAGAATCAACTGATCGCAAGAAGTTTACAGTTAGTTTGGCAGTCACCTATATTCCTCGAAATCTATTGTCATTCCAGTTATTTCCAAATTGGACAGCATACATAGCCCTATAAATACGCAAAAAAACACTGAGTAAAAATTTATGGTACACATGGAAACGCCATTCTGAACCGATGAAATCTACCTAGAAAAAAGCATACAATTCTGAAAGAACTGAGAACTGAAAAGCCTGGCAATAGATAGTATTTTAAGACGCACTTGTAAAACGCCCGAAGGGGGGTACTCGAAATAGTTTTATACGGGGAGGTTCCGTCCGGAGGTTCAGACCCTTACCCTTTAATATACCGATTTTTATCAAAACGGTACCCCTTTATTATACCTCAAGGATGAGCCGAAACAATAAAATTTCCTATAATTGCCACATTTCAGCCCCGGGCGTGTTTCGCGTTGTCATTTCCGCTAAAATTTGGCACCCTTTCATATACTTTGCTTTAGCTGCCATCTCTTCCACTTTGCGGCTGATTTTGTGACCTTTTCATACACTAAAATAACAATTTTCTCTACCCTTTAGTATACGGCCGCTTAAAAAGGGCACCCCTTTCGGGTGGAGCCTCCCCGTACAGCCCATTATAGGGAGTACCCCCGGGAGGGGGTAAAACGCCCTACTAAAGGGAAGGTACGTCTTGTCTATTTTTATTCAGATCACAGCTGCACGGAATGGCCGTCCAGTAAATTAAATAACGACTCTCTGTGGTTGTGCGATGATGGATTTAACGTAACCAAAGCATGGCGATGCACCCCTAGCAGTTCAAGCAATAATTCAGATCAAACATTACTAATATACGTCAAGTGCGAGAGATTAAAACCGCCATCTAAGAGTAACGGTACCGGTAAGTCTTCATTCAGATTCATTCAGTAAAACATTCCTTCAGATCATTCGTTTATTTATTCATCCATCCACCCATCCGTCCGTCCATCCATCCATCCATCTGTCCGTCCGTCCGTCCATCCATCCATCCATCCATCCATCCATCCATCCATCCATCCATCCATCCATCCATCCATCCATCCATCCATCCATCCATCCATCCATCCATCCATCCATCCATTCATTCGTTCATTCATTTATTTATTTGTTTACTGAGAAATAATATTAATGTACGAAGAAGTTAATATAATATCACCCGGCTAACGTTTCACCACCTTCGTACCACCTATATTGTGCAGGAGGAAAAAAATACTGAAATTCATGAATACCAAGACAAATGCGGTCGTTAATTTTCCATCAATTCTTATGTGTTATCCTCGGTAGTATAGTGGTGAGTATCCCCGCCTGTCACGCGGGAGACCGGGGTTCGATTCCCCGCCGGGGAGAGGTGCGAACTCCTTTTTTTTTTTTTTTGAATGTAGAGATTGTGCTTTTACTTTTTGCGATCTACTCTGAAAGGCACTATAAGTTTTTAACTTTGAACGAAAAGCGTGGCGATATACAGAAAATATTCACTTTATTGCCCATTGTTTAAATATTAAACCGTGAAGCCCAGCATCACTCCAAAACGCAAAAAATGGAGCGACTCACTTAAGAGAATATGAGAGCGCTGCTCAGATTTCGCCTGATCGCGGGTTACTTTTGGTCCACAGTTTGAACGTAATAAAGGGTTGAAATCCTAGCTAGTTCACAAGGTGATTTTTCTTGCGTCAAAAGTGGGGATTGTTTGTTGCACCCGCGTTATTAAAAGCGCACCCCTCCTCTGTTCTCTCATAAGCAGACATATTCGAGATCTCGTCCCAGCATAACCAAACGGGAAACTCTTCCAAGTGGAAACCGTCATTGCTGCAGCTACATGCAAACACTATCTTTTCAAACTCCCATTAGTGGACACCCCTTCTACGCGCACAGGGTGTCCGACGCCAGGGCCCGGTTGCATAAAGGAACTTAAGATCAAGTGGGAATTTCTGCAACCGTTCCCTATTTTCAGGAGGATCTCTTTGTACCCTCACCATGCTTCCTACATTCTTTGATCCGCCTTTGACCGATTTACCCATAATAGTGAGCAAGAAAATCCTCCAGAACACAGGGAATGGTTGCAGAAATTCCCACATCAGTCTTGAGTTGGTTTATTAAACTGAGTCCAGGTTCGGCCTGCTTGTTGCGGTTTGAAAATTTGCTTTGAATTACTACCGTATAAATTTGACAGTGCACAAGTTTAACAACTAAATTATATTCCTTTTATCACTTGTATATCTAGGTACTGGAGGAAGAAATGTCATCTCTAAGGAACCCACACGACAACCAACTGAACGAAAAAATATCTTCACAGAATACTGGATAATTTTTCTCTACGGTGCGGCTTCCGGAGCCGGTTTACTGCTGTTTCTGGTTACAGTTCTTTGGGTCGTGTACTGCAGAGTGAAAAAACGAAGAAAGAGTAAGACTTTAAATGACCGTGCTGGAGTCGAGGCGCAATGGGGTCTGACCGAGAAGCTTGTCTCTGTCACTGACCAGGAAACAACGCAACCACTGCGCGTGGACGATGAAGTCGTGGTCGTTCAAGATGAAATTGAAGAAGATGAATACGTCACACCTGTAGCGGTACAAGCTGAGACGCAACCTGCAAGCCAACACAATGTAGCAGCGGATGAAACTAGGACTGACGGACCGGTTTACGCAAGTGCTGATGGCACCAGCGCCGATAGTGTCGAAGGAGAGAATGATTCAGATGATCAAGATAAGGAAGACTCGACCCCATTTCAAAAGGGTGAAGTTCATTATCAGAATTCAGCAAAAAGTCGCTATCAAGACCTTAAGAGAATCTATGAAAACTGTATGGATGGTAAAGTCTACATGAATCTTCGCGAGCTAAACAAAGGATCAAACACACTTCCCAGTCAAGATGACAAGAAGAACGGCGTATCAACAGAAAAAGGGTCGACGGTTCGCCCGTCTTCCGTTGCTTATGTTAATTTGCCGAAAGGTCGTCCTAAATAGCACGGTTTTCACAAGCGACGCAAGAACAACACCAGTGCAAGTACCCACCCAAACATAAAAAGCAAGCAGGGTGGTGAACGTATTGTAGCAAATATTTCGATATTTCGAAGGCGGTCTTACACAACTTAAGGCAGCACGGGCCGATTCAGATTCAATAAAACGTTTTCTTCAGAAGTGGGGTACCGATGTTAGATAGCGTCCATGTGCTGTTGTAAATACGATATATAGCTTACACGGTTTACACGTGCCATTTTTGATGCGATTTTTGTCGCGCTCTTCAACTATTGTTCGCTACTTCGGGTGCCATCAGTCGCTCCCATTTCCCAAAAATCGCCGCCAAGTTGCGTCAGGTCTCGGACATGTTTGAAACCTGTGCGATATATCGCCGTGACAAATCGCACGGAAATCACACTGAACTCGCCACTAGTTAACACTCAAGTTCGATAAAAATTGCATTGAAATGTGCGACAAAAGTTGCACAAGAAATCGCATGTGTAAACTGGCCTTTACGAAAACTGGAAAGTTGCAGAAGTAGTCAACAATATTAGAAATAATAGTAACAGTAGTTTTTGCCTTCGAATAGACTATACACTGAGTGAGAGAATTTCCGTCATGGTGTACTGAGAGTCTTATGTCTGATTTGGATTTTTAATATTTCAGTTGAAATATATTCACTTCCAACCGTAATAAAGCAGCTGTGGGACTGTGGGCCCTTGACGGAAGTCCGTTAATTTTCTCTCATTCTCCTGATAATACAATAGGAAATATGAAATATGAAAGGATGTGGCTATCTTCAAATTAGAAAAACATCCGGCGAAATTACATGCAGGTGATTCTATTGTCAAAAGATTACCCTCTTAACCAGGTCGTCCTCGGTAGTATAGTGGTGAGTATCCCCGCCTGTCACGCGGGAGACCGGGGTTCGATTCCCCGCCGGGGAGTACCGTTTTTTTACTCCTTTTTCATTTTTTTATTTATTTTTTGCCCCGTCCATCTTTAACCGCGGCCATATCTTTTCAGATTTCTCCTCTCGTTTCTCGTTCAAAAAGTATCCCCAAAGAGGTCCGCAATATGGGGCTACCATGGTTTTTTCCGTTACTCTCTTCCTTTATCTTTTCACTCCCTCGCATGTGTTTTTCAGGCTTGGACTAATAGAAAAATTTGTTTATTTATTTATTACCTTGTTTAGTAATATTCCCCAATTTTTTTATGAAATCACTCACGTTTTCACACAAAAAAACTAGGTAGAATACAATTAACAATAAATCGTTTTGCGAAAAAGCCTTCAACGGTACAGGCTTTTTATTCAATATTTTTTATTTTCTTCAGTCAAATTATGTTTTCTTGAATAAAGTTATATATATTGCTCTACTTACGGACACGTCTTTAATACGTATACCCTCTATCTCAGTTCTGTTGGTTCGACAGAGACCAAATTTACATTATTTAACCGGCTCTACCTCTGTAAAAATAACACCTCCAATAGTTAACAAATAGATTCCATTTACCCGTGTGCGTGTACTCTGGTAACGCACAGATGACGTCAAAACGTGGTAAGAACAAAGGAAGTACGCTACGTGCCGCAGGCGTGTAGCGTGACTGACGTTCTCAACACGTTTTGCTGGTCGTTAGTTATCTTGTCCCCGCCATGAATAGCATACAAGCTACTTGCGGAGGACAAACATCTCACTATTTGTAATACTGCATATAATAAAGATTGTTGTTGTTGTTTTGGCATTCCCTGTGCGGTATCAAAGTACACACGCACCGCCAGTGCGGTCTGTTTGAAATACACTGCTTTGTTATCGGTTATCCCGCACAAAATTAGGAATGTTTTGCGCGCGCAGAACTTTGTGGCTCTTTACGTCATTCTTACGTCTGTACCTTAAGCATAAACTCCTCTGGACCAAAACGTGCGTTTTAGGTCTTGGTCAAAATATTTTTCTTTTGTTCGCGCGCCATCATCTGAACACCTGAAACAGGCTAACTTTACATGTGCCGAACCTAATGCAAATTAGGGAAAACAATAGCTTTTCTTCATTTGCATTAAGTTCGACACATGTTAAGTTCGACCATAGTTACTCGAGGGACTGGTTATGAAACCTTACAAGTTTCAAAGGCCAAAACAAAGGTGCTGCAATTTATGTTGAAAGTTCTACGACCCTGCACAATCTTTTGTTTTACGTTCGCACACTATGGCTGAATAACTTAACAGTGACATTTTTATTGGTTCGTTGCTCATGCAAAATTCAAACCTATTGTTGTTTGTGCAGGGTCAAGGCTAAAAACGGTAACAAAAACATAAGACAAAAGACTTTGCTGAGCTTCATAACCAGATTATTTTATTAACGACGTTTTACAAAGGCCTTTCTCTGTCCATAGTGGAAACCACGATACGAACAGTCATTGATACCCCTTCGGTGTGCGTATTAAAGAGGTTCGCTCTAATTGAATCAAGATAAAAGTGGTTTTCCGAGATGACCTGCAACTAAAGCGTTGCAAGCGAATGAAACGCAGAAATTTCAGTTTCAAATTCGAACTCACAGTTGGTTTTGCTTCAATTCCAAGGGTTCGATAGCTCAGTGGGAGAGCATTTGTACCGCCGCGGAATCGCAATGTTTCAAATACCGTTCAAGCTGGCATTTTTTTCAGCTGCTTTCGTTCCTTAAGAAGACATTACGTTCATTTTCTCACGAATATCATCTTGCTGTAATGCAATTTCGTCAGCAACTTGTCTCGCAATGGCATTGCGTCGCAAGTTACAGAAAAATTGCCTCGTGTAACAGCGCCTTTAAGGTAATGTTATACGGGACGATTCGCAACGACGATGGGTGCGCGGGCAATTTTCTGCGCAATTTTTGCGTTGCAAGTGCTTTTTCGATGCTGAGTTGCGCTAAAAATTGTCGTTGCGAATTTACCATCAATATACTGCAAACCAATCGTAACTTGGACAATATGCACATGTTTTCCCGTGCTTAGCACGGGGTGCGTGCTCTTTATTTTGAATTCTGATTAATTCATTATTACGTTACTGGCGTTTGCTGTGATTGGCAGATGTTTTGGTTTTACGACAGCTATAAGAATATTACTTTTTGCCCCAAGTAGCATCTCTTAGCAGTACTTTTAACATTTCAGACTGTTCCAAACGACTCGGAAAGTGTTCGTGTAGCTAAATGTCATTTGTCCTTCACACAAGATGTCTTTGATAAAACAGCACACTGACAGAGAAGAGTCAAGTTGTAACCATTGGTAACGTGAGCTCCGGGGACGAACGAGGAGGCATTAAATCTGATACAGTGTCTGTAGGAATTTATGGCGCGCTTCTGAGCAGGAATCCAAAAGTTTGTTAGGTCTGCAAAAAATAATAAAAATGATTTTCAGTTAGGTTCACAGGTTTTTTAGAACAGGCTTTAGAGGCATAAACGACTGAAAACAGAGGTTTTCTAAAACGATGACGTTTAGCGATAATGGTAGCGTTTGTTTTATCGGTTCTCAATCCTTTACGTTTGGACAGTAAAAACGAAGGCAATTTGTACGTACAGACAGAAGACTTTCTGAAAACTCGTATTCACCATTTTTTGTTGTTGTTGTCTCCTACTTTAAAAAAAAAAACATTTGAGAACCGATATGTGTGGACAGAAAACTTTTTGAAATGGCATTTTCATAAATCCCCCATCCACAACACAAACATATACACGCCAACACCACCGAAAGAGCTATAAAGTTTTTAAATAAATAACGTTTGTAGGCAGTAAGCAAAAAACACAAATGTAAAGAAAACGAAAGAACGTCTCGTCGTTCTTACTTTGAAATAAACGCTACGAAGAACGATTTGAGATGCTTTGGAAAATAAGGTTGTTTAGCAGCATTCTCTAGCGCCGTCAGTGGACCGGAGATGTCTTTGGCGGACTCGACCTTTTCCTCGCCCTGAAAATAAACAAAGTTTAAAACAAAGTTTCCAACAATGGTCCACCCCCCAGCTTAGTAAAAATTAGAAAAAGTTAGCCGGCGCAAAGCTGAAAAACGCAACAAATCGACAGCGGTACTAAACACGGCTTTAAAACGACCCGTTTATTTTCCTTCACAAATTGTTGTTTGGAAAAATTTTGATTTTGTCTCAAAGGAGGAAATAGTTGCGAAGACTATTGGTGTTTAACCAGGGCCCCAGCTTTGAATAATGAGTGGTTGACATTTTTTTAAAATGGCTTTTCGGATTCGAAAAGTCACTCGGGGCTTTCGGGAAACGGACCCCTGTCATGAGTTTTTACGGGGAAGAAACGATGCCAATTACGTTCTTTTGTGCGGATCCTCGACGCAAAAAGCTTAAACTTTTCAAAACAGCTTTAAGTTTTGGGTAAAAAGTGGAGAGCACAACCATAGTATAAAAAAGTAGTCCGCGCCAGCTGTAGCAGCAGTTAGCGCCATGCAGCTACAGTGGAACCCTGATATAACACTGTGGCAAGGACGGGGAAAATGTGTTCGTTATAAAGGGGGTTGGTTATACACTGTAAACGAAATCCCCTTGTAACGAATTTGTGTCAGGGCAAAACGACCAAAATGTTCGTTGTATCGGGGTTTGGCTAAAAATTATTTTGCCTTAAAATTAAGCAGTATTATGTTGCACTAGTGGACATTCGGTTTAATCGCGCAATTACTATCCGGATTTGAACGATTGACCCATAAAAGCCCCAATATCCACACGCATATTCTTCTCACTATTCCCCATGCATTTATGTTGCTAGTTGGAAGAATTTGATTAAACAGCAACACATTTCATGTCTGCTGATCATTTCCTTTATTTTCATGTTCTGAATATTTGATCAACTAGTGATATTGTAAGGAGAAATTAGATGATTGTCACTATTGGGGCTTAAAGGGTTAAATAAAATTTTATGATTTAGGCTGTGTATGCATCTCCGTTGATCTGATTCGTCTTCAGCTTTGGTCGCATGATGACAGCTATTCGTCGTATCGGAGTAAATTTTGGTTTGGGTTCTGGGTAGACCACGAGCAGTCTCTCTTTCCGCTTATGAAATAGTCGAGGGAAACGAACAAGCAAGCGGGCAGGAAAATCGCCGCGGTATTGAAACGTGACGCGCGTGTCGAGCCCCTAGTGTAGTAAGCCGGTTCACTACACTAGCGGTTCGACACGTGCGTCACGTTTCAACGCAGCCGACAGTTCAACGCGGCAGGCGATTTCGCGCTCGCTCGCTCGCTTGTTCGTTTTCCCTGACCATCCCTGAGCGGAAAGAGAACTGCTCGTAGATTAGCTTCTGGGATGTGTTCGTTATACCGGGCTGAAGAATATCGTTCGTTATACCGCGCTGAAGAATATCGTTCGCTATGCCGAATATCGTTCGTTATACCGAATATCGTTCGTTATACCGAAGACTTTGCTATAAAGGGGTTCGCTATATCGGGTTTTCACTGTAAAACTGTGCACAGTGAGATCCTGTGACCCTCATACCTTGAGAAGTCCCATGTAAATCAACAGAGAAGACACTAATCCCTCCTCCTTGCACTCTGCTGATTCAAAGGCTGTCTTCAAAATGGCGTCTGAAACAACATTACAAAAGATTTTAACTTTTAGTAAGCCCGCAAAACAAGGGGGAAACGGTGCTGGCTGTGACACATTGATTCCTATGGGAACTGTTTAATCCCTAGACTATCCAAATATGGTACAATGTTCGCTCTAAAGAAAAAATTGTCTCTTGAGACCACTTCCATTTTAGTTACAAATTCAGTATCTGGGATAGAGACGTGACATAACCAATATTTATGGATTTTTTAATCCACTGAACAGAGGTAACCACTAGGATCTGGTCAGCGCTATTAAATTGAATGTGAAGTACTTTTCCTTTAACTTTCGCAATGGGAATTAAGGCAAGCATTGATACAGATACCTTTAACAGAACTCACCTGAACAATCAAAGAGTGACTCTTCATCATCTCGAAGTCTAACACAAACCTGGAAAATATATTACCTTTGCCTTCAGAAAAATGTAACTTTGATTGTGATCTTCAAATTCTGACAAATAAGTCAAGAGCCCCGAATATCTGTTGCGAACCCTTATCTGGATCAAGAGAGGGGAGACGGGGTAAAAAGCCAAAACAAGTGAATTGTTGTTCTAAGCCGTAGCTGAAACGTTGGAAATACTACCATAACACAATACAATACATTCTACTAGTTCATACCAAAGGGTCTGTTCGGAACTAATTTAAAAGAGAAGTAGGGGGAAAAATACAAACAACTGACAAAACTGATACAAATAAATTACAAACGAACTGGAACAAAAAAAAAACAGAAAAAATCACGCAAAAAAAGAAAACAAGCTTTGCATAACGAGTTAACTAACTATACTCACCGATACAAAGAACCTTGCCACTTTATCGGTGTCGTTCACATACTCCTGTTAAAAACAAGTCCAGAAAACAGAGTCAGAATGGGCTTTAACACATTATGCTTTGTTTTCCTCACTAAAATGCTTATGTTTCAATTTTTCCAGACTCCTACACTGGCATAATTGAAGACGTCAAGCAACGTAGCCTTGCATGACTACCCACTGAAGTCTTCTCTACTCAGACCCCGTCTGCACTGATGCATTTTGTTTCAAAAAGGCATACTTTTTATGCGTTTTTGCCGATTGAAAACGGACACGTTTGTCCTTAAAAACAGACGTTTTCGAAATCCGGTTGTAGTTCAATTAATTTTAACGCCAACCTACACATTTGATGAAATTTAGTGTAGATTTTGCCTTGACTTTTAGTGCGCCTTGAAACGACCGGCGATGTTTACCGCGATTTTACCGCAATTTGACTGCGATTAAGTTGCGATAAAAACGGTGCGTATGCGACGGCAGCACACAGGCTGCCTTGAGGGACCCCCAAGGGAGCAAGTAGCCCGTTAACTGTCAAAGAGATACCTACCCTTAAATATTCCGCTATCAGAAGTGACCTTTGTTTGGTTGGTATTCTCTTCAGTTTCTCCAATGTTGGGGCCTTTGGAAAATCTTTGATAACGTCTGTGTTCGCCCCCTGTACGGAAAACAACAATTTAGAACGTCAATTATAACTGAACACTTGACACAATCAAGCACAAAACTACACAAAAAATGCATACAACATCGCTTGCAGTCTCTTCAACAGAAAGTACATTTCATTTCTCTAGATAATGTGTTGACAATTTAACGCTCTCGGACTCGTCATCAGTCTATTTAGTCCTAAATTTTACGGCATAAAGGTCGATTTCCACTTTTCATTTCGTTTATGAAAAGCAACCAATATACAAAGTAAAACTCGTTAACCCGTACGTTGATCTTGCAATGTCTCATTTCCACGTCGCGCACTTCTTCTCCGCACCTGAACCGCAAGTTACGCTGAAATCTCTTGTGTTTCTCAGAATCTCCTATGTTTCTCAGATGGCATTTACCAAGTAGTATTTTTATTTCTTCGGGTGGGTGGGTGGGTTGGTTGGTTGATTTTTGCCTCATGTATGCAATTTTGAGTTCATTTCTATGGTGTGAGTTGGGTGCAATAAAACTCACTAAGGCCCATCTGGTACAAACCATTCTAACGTCAGGCGTACGCCAAACGTAGGTCGACACTAGCCTGTTTGCAGGCGGTTTGAGGGTGTTTTTTTCGCGGAAAAACCAAGATGGCGTCGGTCATCGCCAACTCCGCGTTTTTCGGGGTTTTCCGCGATAAAAACACCCTCAAACCGCCTGCAAGCAGGCTAGGTCGACACTTAACGTTGGAATTAACAGCAGACCACAAAAGAGGATAAAAATTGGCTTACTATGGATATAATTTTAACAAAAAAGACGACACATTGGATTTTTGGACAAAACATGTTTCAACCGTTGCAACGATCTTCTTTAGTGGTAGTGGAATGTACAGTTTGCAACATTAAAACATGTTTGGTCTAAAAAAGTCAAATTTGTCTTCTCTTTCCTTAAAATTATAGCCAGTCTTCTACCACCCAGATCTTATTATGGATCCTATCAACAGACGCAATATTATATCACACTCTTTTTAATAATTCGTTCAAATACTCTAACTACCACTACTTTAAATAAAATATCACAAATAGAATTAGAAGAAATAATTCACTAATCCAAGTGCGTGTTTAAATGAAAATATATGACAAATAATTGCAAAGTTAGCATAATCCAGCGCTAAATTGAATATTAAAATTTGTTGAAAATTCATATTAAATAGTACTAATTAATAAATTCGTTGATCGGTTTTGCTAAAAATTGATGTTATGTAATGCAAGACAATCTTGGACCAAAAAAAAGGTCGACGCATTTTAAAAGAACTGGTTTGGTTCCAGATGTAACTACAAGTATGTTATTTTATAAACACTAATTACACATTAAATTGGGAGAATAAAATAAATACAATAAATACTTTCTATCGTACATATGTTACAGCGTATTGACTACTTAAAACTTAGAAGATAAGGCCGAAGCTTCTGTGAGCGTAAAATACTCAACAATGCAGAGCGGAGTTAACCCTTTACGACCCAGTAGTGACAAGCATCTTATTTCTCCTCACTATATCACTACTTGATCAAACAAACAGGACACCAGAATAAAGAAAATGATCACCAAAGATGAAGTCTTGATGTTCAAACAAATTAAGGTTCAGCCAATGAGATTTTCGTATTTAAAACAGACCATGGACGAATGTCTATTACCAAATAACGGCTTGATTTCAGTGACTTGAAAAAGACGTAATGAAAAGAGAGCTACAAAATTATGGACAGCAGCAAACAACCTAACATTATTTTATCCACTCCAGCAAAAGAGGTATGCAAGCTTCTGTGAAGTAAATTGCAAGAGATTCCCCGACAGTTTTGAAATTGTTAAGGGCGGGATTTCCGAACGAAGAAAAAGGAAGGATGGAGTTTGTCACTTTAACTGAACGTTTGAAAGCTATTCCACTCAGAGAAACGTAGGACGGAGCCATTGCAAAAACCTGGTCTTCGAAGTGAGGATCACGATTAGCCGACAAAAACGTCGGAGTGGTGGAATTGAGAAAATTGGATTGAATAAACATATTGGGTTCCCCCATAAGAAAAGAAAAGAAAAAAAAAGATTAAGCTAGTTTACACGAATGGTCTGTACAATTCACTCCGGCTTACGTACTAACTACATGTTAAAAAATCTCAACGATCGTGAAGAACTAGTGAAGTGTACTTATTTCTACAGTGACGTCATGCCGTATTAGAAATTGATAATTATTATCAGAAAATATAAATCATGAAAGATTCTTCTTGCATGACAAAATGAAAAAATGTTCGGTGAAACTCCAATTCAGTGGATCTGCACATGTAGTTCTTATCAAGAAGTCTTTGTGTCTTTATTGGAATCCTCTCTTGGCGACTTATGTCCCTGTGAACGGTGTAATGAGAATACCAATTAGCGTTTTGCACAACAAAAAATTATAAAATTCTGATTGGCCAAACAAAGTGCGGCTAAAATACAAGGTGCAGATTGAATCGACAGAGTGCCACCTAACAATTCTTAGACAGAAACGCTAAAATAACATCAAGACCATCAAAGATTTACAAATGTCATCTGCTTGTTTGTAAATGTGCGTGTATCTTCGCCTTGATGACCACAAAAGGTATGCTAGTTTTAAGTTACTGTGACTTTCACCACGAAATTCGAATTTTTGAAATAACCCTTGCTTTGACTTGCAATTTTGTTAGTGTTTTAAAGATTCTCTCTTGTATCTAAACTGCATACAATCTCACTATCTATACTGATAACAGAGAATAAATGTGGCTTGACAAGAGCGGCTTCGCGTCACATGCAAGACATCTATACAGTAGGGTCCGGTTGTTCAAAGGTTGATTTGGTTAATCCAGGATTTGCTTCAATTTAGAATTTAGCTTGATCAATTACGATTGTAGAATATTTTTTTAAACTTATACATTTTCAAATCAGGCATGAAAGTAATAACAAGATACGAAAAACCTTTGGTTAATAGTTAACCCTGGATTTGTGTAAATAGGCTTTCAAACAACTGGGCAACGACAAATTTAGCCTGTTCAAGGCTCTCAGGTAGTAAGGACGACACAAAAATTAGAAAGAGAACGCGAAAATAAGACGTGCGGGATCTGGGAAAGGGGGCGGCATCTCGTCTCTCCCCAGCCCCCGTGCGTTTTTCGCACTCATTTCTCAGTTCGTGCTTTCCCCACTATTACGGGACTTGGAACAGGCTACGGCAAATCCCACAAACACTCATCTGCATTTCATGCAAAAGACGTATGCACAGGGCAAAGCTGCGAGATGAGAGCTGAACAAAGAAGGCAGCTAGTCGTTCATAAGTCGGTGTTTTGTATCCTCTCATATGACCCTTGCACAAAACCACAAGACGGTTGAAAGAGTGTCAATTTCTCTTCGATTACTTCTATTCAAGTGGAAGGCTTAAAACTTACATGTACCTGAGTAAATGGGTAAACAGTTCTAATTTCCATCCCAATAAACCTAAATCACATTTCTGGACAAAGATAATACTTAACCCTTTAATAAGCATCAACGTGAAAATGCATGCTCTCCTTGCTATTCTCCATAGATTTCTCACGGTACTGGTTGGGAAAATTCACATTAAGTTAGGAAATTTTATCCTTGATGATCACTTCCTTTATTCTCATGACCTTTATGTTTGTTCAAGTAGTCATACGGTAAGGAGAAATAAGATGCTTGTCAAACTTGTCAACCTACCTTAATAAGTTCTGCCTCCACTTCTTCATCGGTGCCTAGCAACGGTGACTGAGGCTTAAGACTGACACCTGTCACACTTAAATTCAATTCGTTGTCACCTTCTTCATCACCGCCTTCACTGTCGCCACCACCCAGCCTTTCATCATCCCCTTCCTCCTCATCGTCATCGTCAACTTCACCTTCATCATCACTCATGGAACCCAAAGTACCAAGACGACCATTTGTCTCGAGCCAGGCTATTACTTCTTCAATTCCATCTTCTCCTATAGCATTTCCTGCAAAGAAGAAAACAAAATTATTTTTTGATTCCTTGCGAAGCAAGGAGGGCCGAGGGGTGGCACGCAGCTCTTACTAAATTAGAGGTTGTAAAGAGCTGCGTAGTATCTGAGGGCCAAAGGCATAGCAAGGTTTATAAATTTGTCAGAATTTATCACTTGGGGATGGCGAATTTGTCGCGTGGGATCGCCGCGTGGATCACTTAGGGCAGTCGAATCTTGGGTTGCCTATAGATATATTGCAAAGGTGTCTGCAGTTGCCTGGCAACAAAATGGAATTGCGACCGCTGACAATAACGCGCCCTCATGTTTGTTCTTTGCATGCAATCTTGCAATGCGGACACGTTTATTCATCGTCTGTGAACACTTTAATTTTCAACTGTTTATGACTAATTTGTAATGCTAGATTTTCAGTAAAACCAGAAATTCCATCTCTCTCGCACCCCCATTGCTCAATTTTGCGGTGCACCCTTTCCCCAGCTTTGCGAGGTTCTGCAAGCCACATATTTCTAGTTACTTTACTCCCTGATGGTTTCAGTTGAAAGCAAAAATATAGCACCTAAGGAAAGTACTGCTCAAAAACGTGATAATTTCAATGATCACACTTTATGATTTTGTCCATAGACTCAAAAGTTGAAGTTTGCCTTATATAGCACAATAAACAGCACCACAAGAAAGTATTGCTAAGTAGCTTTCATTTGAAAGTTCACTCTTAAGAATTTCATTTGTAGACTCAAAAGTAGGAACCAGCATGTCAAACACAGTAAACGAATAGACTTAATTTGAAAGGTCATTTACAAACATTTCATCCACAGACTCAAAAGTTGGCACCACTTTGTACAGCATAATAACCCTTTAAGCCCTAACAGTGACCAAAATCAAATTTCTCTTTACATTTTCACTACTTGTTCAAACATTCAAGTGACGAGAATAAAGAAAGTGATCATCAAGGATAAGATATTTTGATGTTTAGACAAATTCATCTTACTAGTTCCATAAGAAATGTATGGAAAACAGTAAGGAGAATACGTATTTTTATATCAGGTCTTAAAGGGATAAACAGTAGCAGAGGAAAGTACTGCTCAGTAGCTTTCATTCAAATGTCAATGGTCACTTTTAAGAAAATTGTACTTCGTTGGTAATCATATCAAATGGGCTATCATTGCATTATGTATTATGGAAAAACAAAGCCACAAGTGCTACAATTTTTTTTCCAGCTATGTTTACAGTTCTCCTAAATATACATCAAATTAGTGACAGTCCTGTCAGTTTGAAGGAATTCAAAACCGATAACCCCATTCCAGGACTCACAGTTTAACTCAAGAAAGAGAAGGGTCCAAAATACCCCATTCGTAGGAAATTAGCCTCTTCTGCATTAATCCCTGCTGTTTGATTAGCCTTCCTTGACCCCTTCGAGGTAATGAAATATAACATAAATGCCCTGAAGCTTTGTCACAGGTAAACAAGAGACCCACCATTTAATTCAAGTTTCTCAAGGGAATCTTTGCTTTCCAATGCCTCAACAATGGCTAATGCTCCTTCTTTGTTGATCTCATCAAAAGACAGGTTAAGTTCTTTCAGGTTGTTCACTGCACTTCGTAGACTCTTTGCCAGTGCTTTGGCCCCTTCTGTTTTAACCAGGCAATCCCCAAAGTTAATGACCTCAAGGTTGTTTAGGCTTGGCAACACCTGCAAAAAGTGATTGTCATCAAATTTCTCCTCATGTTATCACAGCGCAATCAGACAAATGAGCGAGAATCGCAATCATCAAGGACAAAGTTATTTTCAGATGAAAAACAGAACATATCTATCACCAAATTGAAAATGGAAATGGTTTTCTGTTTTGGTCTTAGAAAAGATTTAATGGTACTTTTTACAGCACCTTGGACAGGATACTGTACCTTTGCCATAGCAGTTGCCCCTTTAGCAGTGAATGTGTTATCATTCAAATTCAAAACCTGCAAAACAACATACAGAATAAAAATTTTAAAAAGAAATTGATAATAAACATTTGCAAAAGTCTTGCAATACATTGTACTTCTACACAAGTCTCCCAGTAGCTCAGTGGTTAGAGCACAGGTCAACCAAGCTCACTTTGAGGGGAGTGCATATATCAAACTGTTCCTTTTTGCATAAATTATGAGTCGGCAAAATATCAGAGTTTGTCTGAAAAAATGCAACTAAGACGGTGTAAATGCCATAAATGTGAAATAATTCATAATATAAATGGTTCACCTTGTTTCTGTGTTGTATTAATTGCTATTTGATGGCCTTATAGGGTGATTTGAAGCACTTTGAGCGAGAATGAGCGTCAGTGATTATTTGCACCAAACACGTAATAAGCGAAGCGAAAGGTAACACACTGTTGGCCGTCACGTGACCGAGTCAAAGATATTTATTTGGTGTAAATCTCGAATTTTGGCACCTCTCTCCAAAATTCTTCAAGAAACCAATAGCTTTATATCATAATAATAAATACGACCTTTCCCTTATCAAAATCGCCATTTTCAATCTCTCCACCATGTCGAACCATCCGTGTGACGAACTGTTCGCGAATGCAAATTTCTGATTTCTTTTCATTGGAAGACTTGCACAATGGGCGCTTAGGACAAAAATATCCCACGTATGGGAGGTGTATTTGACAAACTACATGCGAAATTTGAAAGTCACACGTGAACTGTGCGAAATGCAGAACTTGTGATTTACGCCAGTTTTAGCGCCAAGGCATTACCGGGAAAACCACACATGGTTGAATAAATTCAACAACAACAACAACAAAAAACACATTTACTTTTATAATTTTATCTTGAACACAGAAAAGCTAAACAGAGGTCTTTTTTGACACCCTCTGATAGTATTGAGGGTTGATGTTTGAAATGTCACTATGTGTAGCAGGTAAGTAATTTTGAATTTTTATTTTTCAGTATTATCAGCAAGGGTCTTTAAAAATTTTTAGCAGTAAAAAGTAATCAGCCGTTTCCACCACGCTTCACGTGCGATTTTCAAATTTCGCACGAAATTTGTCCAATACACCTCCCATACATGGGATATTTTTGTCCTGAGCACCTATCGCGCAAGTCTTCCAATGAAAAGAGATCGGAAATTTGCATTCGGGAACAGTTCATCACACGGATGGTTCGATATGGTGGAGAGATTGAAAATTGCGATTTTGATAAGGGAAAGGACACGAATATTGGACTTTTTTGGACTGTATTTATTGTTACGATCAGAAGCTATTGGTTCCTTGAAGAATTTTGGAGAGAGGTGCCAAAATTCGAGATTTACACCAAATAAATATCTTTGAATCAGTCACGTGACGGCCAACAGTGTGTTACCTTTCGCTTCGCTTATTACATGTTAGGTGCAAATAATCAAGGACGTTTATTCTCGCTCAAAATGCTTCAAATCACCATATAAGGCCATTAAATAGCAATTAATACAACACAGAAACAAGGTGAGCCATTTATATTATGAATTATTTCGCATTTATGGCATTTAAAGCGTCTTAGTTGCATTTTTCATACAAACTCTTATATTTTGCCGACTCATAATATATGCAAAAAGGAACAGTTTAATATATGCACTCCTCTCAAAGTGAGCTTGGGCGACCAGTGGTTAGAGCTATTGACCGGTGTATGGAAGATCATGGGATTGATTCCCATCAGAAACTCAGATTTTTTCCTTGTTCCTAGCTCCTGACATATTCAATATCACATCTGTCATAAATTATTTTTCCTTTTTCCTACTGTGAGCCTAATGGAAAACAAACACAGTATCAGCATAAACCTAGGCACACAACCACCCCAGTAAAGGTAAACATGATTTGAAAGACATCCTACACACCTTAAGATTTGGATTGGATTTGAATGCTTCAGCAAGTGCCGCTATTCCTTCATGCAGGATTCCATTCTGGGGCATTTGAACTTCTTCTAGTGTTCCTATTGTCTGGAAACAATTTGCAAGAAAAATTATTATTATTATTTTATTTTTCTTGCAATGTATTTATGTATTTCAGTGTTCTCCTTATCAGGCGGTAACTGGTAAAATTTACTGCCTGTAGAAACACGTACTAAGCTAAGGCCTGGATTGAATTATGAAAAGATTTATGGCAGACATACAACGTACCACCTGACCACCTGAGTCTCATCTTGGTAACTTTTCTAATTGTCCATGCATTTGTACAATGTCAGACAAAGTCTTATCTCTACGTTTCTAAGTTCGTTAGATGATGGTCTCATCTTCTCAAGGTTTCTCTGCATGCATCTACCTTCGTAAGATGTTAGTCATATTTTTTAACGTTTCTCTGTATGCTAGTACAGTCCTAAGGTATTAGTCTTTTCAACATTTTCTGTGCAATAGTATGTTCATTGGTGTTGGTCCTGTCTTCTCGACTGCCATCATTTCTCCGTACGTTAGAACATACAGGTCACATTCTACAGGTTCCCTAACCTTAATTCAGGCCAAAACTCATCTAGTATGTCAAGTGGGGGTGCGGTGGTGTAGTGGTTAGAGCGTTGGACTTCAGATCTGAAGGTCGGTGTTTCAAGGCTCAGTCCCTGCCATCGTGTTGTTTTCTTAGACAACAAACTTTACCCCACATTGTCTCTCTCCACCCAGGTGTATAAATGGGTACCGGCGACATACTGCTGGGGGTAACCCTGTGATAGACTAGCATCCCATCCAGGGGGGAGTAGCAATACTCTTAGTTGCTTCATGCTACAGAAACCAGGATAAGCCCCAGCCGTGTGGGCCCCCTTGGCTCGCGAGCGACTTTACCTTTACCATGCTAAGGGTCAATGTTCAGTTTTGTTATATGTCAGCAACACAGTGACCTATAGAATTTGACCTGTAAAAAAACCACCATCTCTCGCAAAGTACCACAAGACAGAAAGTGTCACATGACTCAGTGACAAGTCGTCACACCAAGAAGACAACAGAATCAGTCATCAACAACAAAAAACATGTTTTAATACCTGGAAAGCTTCTGCCAATGATGTCGCTCCAGGATTTTCTAGTCGATTTCTGCCAGATATGAAGACTTGAAGGTGAAGCGGGGTTCCGGCTTCTGAGCTTGTTTTGTGGCAGTCTATCAGTGCTTTTGAGAGAATCTGAAAAAATAACAGGCCAAATCATAATTGCAGTATATCAATGACGTATCAATAGGTACATAGCCAACTATCATTAGTTAAGAAAGCACCAATTTTAAGAAAGCAAGTTTAAGACATTTTTTCCAGAAAGTTTTTATGTAATTTAATTTTTTACCAAACTAGTTTTTGTTAAATTTGTTTTGATTGTTTTACTCGATTTTAGTAGGTTTTATGTAGTCTGTATGATTATAGTATCCTAATTAGTTTTCTTAGTTTTAACGTTCAAATACTTTTTTTTATATTCTAGTTTTTTATGCACTGATGAAAATACCTATTATTGATATTGGTGCTACATAAATTAATTATTACTATTATTATTATTATTATTATTATTATTATTATTATTATTATTATTATTATTATTATTATTATTATTATTATTATTACCTGGATAGCCTTCAAATGGCAGGGTTGGAGAAGTGGGGGCTTCAATCCGCAATGTGCCAACACCCCATTCAGAGGAGAGGAAGTACTGTAACACTGTTACATACACGTAGTTGTTTCACGCTATAGACGCTGGAGTTACCAGAGAGAATCGTGCCTTTGTATTAAACGGTTGGTGTGCAGTTAAGAAATATCAAGTACATACAGGGGAAATGCCCAAGATTCTAAAAAGCCCTTGGCTTAAAAACTGTAAATTGGTGGTGAAAACTCGTGACATACAAAGGTAGTAAACTAAAGGTCAGAGGGAGTTGCCATGAGCAGTGAAAAAAGGTTGCCGAAATCAATAACAAAACTGATTCAGAAGTACCGGTAAATGACATTTACTAAAAACATTCCAACTGTATAGTTGATAAATGTACCCATTCACCTTGCCTCCTCCAACACCAAGTCCATTGTTATTCAATTTAAGAGTTCTTAACGAGTAGCAGGCTTCGCTTGTGAGCAGTTTTACACAAGCCTTCACTCCATCAGGACCAAATGCATTGTCACTAAGATCCAGCTCAACAAGCTTTGCATTAGCTGTTATAACACCATCACTCAAATGTCCCTGCAAAATAGGACAAAAGGAAAGAAATCATGACAAATCAATGTCAGTCAAACTTCTGTCATGAAAAGATCTTGATGGCTTACTTGGTCACACACTGCACACCAGTTGACCGTCTTTATAAGCCCTGATATAAAAGTGCATAATCTCCTTACTGTTCTCCACACATTTCTTATGGAACTACAGTAGTAATGCAAATTTGTCTAAATATCAAGACATCTGATCATTGGTGATCACTTCCTTTGTTCTCATCACTTGAATGTTTGAACAAGTAGTGATAATGCAAAGAAGAAATTTCTTTTCCGGCACCATTATTTCAGGGAGACTAGTGGAGAGCTATAATTGCGATCACTAATCCTGGGACACTAACACAAAACCTCACACTGCAAGCAGTGTCCCCCAACCCCCTATACGAACCCATCGCTGTCAACATTGACCAGCAGAGGGGGGTTAAAGGTCAATAAGTTCAACCAACAGTCAACATTGGACATGAAAAGGGGCAGGGACAGTTCAAAGAGTGTGGAATGTGGTTTCTAATGAACCCCTGTTATAACAAACACATTTTCCAAGTTCCTCGGCACTTCTTTATATATCAGGGTTCCACTGTATGCAGACGGTCAAGGATTCAACTCCCACTGTCTAGAGACTCAAAATGCTATCTCTGTAACCCAAGCACCTTAATAACAAACTGAATGCAGCATAGTTATTTCACTTTATTATTTATTACTATTGTTTAATTTGTACAGTTTACTTGTCAGTAAATTAAATACCAAGTTTTCAAGCCAGTCGTAATACATACCAGTGCCAGTGGAATTTCTGATCTCAGCCTTCCAGTAAATATATCACTCCATAATGCTCTCTAAAATGAAACAAAAATGTACAAAACCATGAGATTATGATTATGCCGTAGTTACACAAATCCCTGTTGGATGCAGTGTGCCAGATTGCTTATAAAGGCAGAGGGTCAATAAAGAATTTTGAGGGGTCAACAGATGAGGATCTCGTCAAATCTTCTCAAGTTGACCATTTATTTTGTTGGGTCATGTTGCCAGCTTTGTCGGGTTTTTGACCCGAGACCGCTCTCTTATCTGGAACACTGTGGATGGCAATGTATTATGCATTTAAATAGGATTAAACCTAGCAGCAAAAAGAAAAAGGCCAGTTTGAAACATTTTGTTATGAGTGCAATTACACTTGACCTGCACAACATGGATTCCCATAACAAACTACCCCAAAAAGCAGTTTCTTGTCATTTGCCATTTAAGACATAAATGGGATTAAGTCAATGTTTAGTCTACATGTACACTACATACTAATCCACAAAGAAAAAAAAACCTTTTAGGATTTTTAACTCTGTAAAACTGTTAAGTCATCATTTTTATCGTGACAACATGCACAGCATAACTCACCTCAAACTCTTTTCTTGTTGAGAGTGCTTCACCAATTGCTTCGGCAGCTTCCACACCAATTGTGTTACCTTCTAAGCACAATGCCTGGATGTCTTTACTAGCCTTTATTGCATTAACGACTTCTACAGCTATAATTAACAAATGTGAATGTGACGTGACCAAAAATAACTCATCACTGGCCATACATGTAGCATTCATTCTTTAGCAGACATTTACCATGTTCATTCCTGAATACATGAATCTGATTGGCTCTATTATCATTGCCTATTTAACAATTATTCACCAAAGTGGGGGTGAATAGTGCTGGATATTTGCCGAGCCAGGAAGCACTGAGGTAAATATCTACTACTCTTCACTGACACTAAGGTGAATAATTGTATATACCAAACCAGTGGATAGCCAGCACCAAATAGTTCTTTTTTTCTGAGAAATGAGGGAAAACTCGCATGCGATTTCCAGAAAAATGCTGGGAGGTGAATAGAAAATGCTATCCCGAGTTTGAGCAGCCAAACAGAGCACCCAAAAAAAACACTGTTCACTGGTTTGGTATTAATACTTATTACTGAGAGTCAGTGATTGTGTGTGTTTGTCTTAAGAAAGTAAAGTTTCTTTTGATTTCTCTCTTTCTTTTTTTGATATGATTATGTCCCATATATCGAGTTTTACTGAAGCATATATTATGTTTCTCGGCAGTGGCTAAAAGCTCACACAGAGAGTAAGATCTAACCCTTCAGTTGTGGTAGAATAGAACAAATACTCTTTTACAAACTCAGACTGTAACACATTAAACCTTTTTGTAATCCATGAGACTGGGTTACTGCCCCATATTGCTTCAGATGCAACCTCTCCATTTTCATCCTTTTCCAACTTTTATTTTTCTCATCAGGAAATGTCAATGGCAATACAAAAACAAAAAAGTGGATGATCTTATTCCATAAAAAAAATCAGTTCACATTGCATTCCACACGGAAAGTTTGGAGAGCACAAGAGAAGCATAAGAGTTGCCTCCAGCACAACTGGGAGCTACCCCAGCTTCCCCAATGTTCTCCAAACTTACCAAGCAAATCATAACTTGATATACTCACAGCCAAAAGCACGAACTAATTGTTTCATAACATAGCCAGTGGAAATGCAGGGCAAAACCTGAATTGGTGGTAGCTATTGGCACAACAGGTTAACTCTGTTCACACCATCAGCGTGCTAAACTAGATCATGAAGCATGCTTACATGTGGTGAATTTGATTGTGCAGATTTGCCAGCTATGTTATGAATTTGTTTCTTTCACCAAGTGTGACAGTGTATTGCATTGCTGTGGCAGTTTTAATCCATAGAAGAAAGTTGAGGTGGTTTGAAAGCTAACTAAGAAGCAGTATAAATGTAAAGAAGATCCTCGTGTTATTAACGCAACTTATGCAGTTGCGAAAAGAAGCAGTATGTATTAAGAAGCAGTATGTATTACGTATGTACTGTTGCATTTGGGTGCTAATTCAGTCAATCAACGAAGATCTGGACAATTTGAGGGTAACAGCAATAAGCTGATACCAAATTCAGAAGTGAGAAAGATTGGGGTTTTTATTTTCCGCCCGACAGTGCTTGGATAATTGCAGTTTTAACTTTGAACTTGCCGAGCTGCACTACCTCTGGAAAAAAATTTACACAGATTAACTTTTTACACCACAGTTTTAACCGTGCAAAGAGACCTAAGTTGTGAGCTCAAAAACAAATAAGCTCAAGACTTACATGATTTTATGACTTTTTCTCATCGAGATTCCACACATTAAAGTTGGGCTGCCTTATTCCTTTCCACGTTTTCACAGAAAGCAAGAATATTTAAGAAGTTATTGTTTAAGCAACTTCAGATCAACACAAACTTACCGTCATCAGCAGAATTTAACTTGAGGCTTTTTCCTTTGAAACTAACAACGTTGAGTTGTTCAACCTTCGTTTTTGCCAACAACTCCGTAACACCTTGAACATCGTCCTTTGTGTCAGCCATCTTGGAAAATAAAAAGTACAAATTTCCGTCTATGTGTCAACCAAGCAAACACGACTCGTGCTGAAAATCAAAAGGTGGAAAAGAACCAAAAGATTCTGATGAAATTTATTCAGCTTACCATGCATGTGCATTGAATTTCAACGATTTTGCCGGCTACCTACGAATGACTTGGGAGAGGAGACTGGAAACTAGTGTATTTGCGCATGCTCTTTTGTGGATTGTGCTAATTGCGGGCGCAGTGGACATGAGAAAGCGCGCGCAAATCTCGTGAAAAGTTCACATGTTCGTTTCATTCGCTTCGTAATTTTATTTCCTTTATCTACTTGCCCAAGCAATGATTTTCAATTTTTAAAAATTGACAGATAATTTTAGGACAAGATGTTCGACGCTGCTTTACGTCATTATCAAATCAAAAGGTAAAATGGAAAAAGTTGACTTGATAATGCAAAGGGGTGTCGAAACGGTCGTCGATTTTTACAGTTTTTTACAATTTTTTATAAATCTTTTCGCGTTAATTTCTTCATATCAGTGCATTTCAAATCTGGCCTCATACGTTTGAAAACTTGACAATTTTAAGAACTGTCTGGCAGACTTTTCAAAATTTTTGCTGTCGATCAACCAGTGTTGTCACGGAGTTTCAAGGGTATCTGATATAGAGGGTATCCCATCCTAGTCTTGTACGAAGGGCGGTAGCACTAAAACGAGAATTAGACCCTGATGACCTTGTAACTTGTCAAGTACTTCGTTACTGAGACAGTCCCAGGGCAATAGCCGAAATGAAATATGGTCCGATAAGGGTCATAAGAGTTCCACAGCAATATAGCTGTATCTTCACATTTGAGCGGCCTCAGCTTTTGAAGGGCACCTATACCAGAGGAAATAATCTTAGCAATCTCGTAGACATATCAGGAGCACGACATATTTTGGCTAGTTTAGCTTCATGTAAAGGATTTTGTGTCACACACTCTTTTAACTTCTTGCCCTTCTATACTGACAGGGCCGTAGCTAGCATGAGGCAAGACGAGGCACTTGCCTCGTCTACAATGCTTAAACAAAAAAATACCGTTGGAAAAATAATCCCTACGAAGCATGTACCACTGAGTGATAATAGATAAGCCCAAGTAAGGTGTTCGAAAATAATAGATCAACCCAAGTAAGGTGTGCGAAAAAGGCTTTGAAGACTCAAGTGGTCCGGCTATCGGCTTCGAAACAGTGACAGGCTGTGTGACACCTATCCTGTGCGCATTGCTACTACTATACACAGCTGATCCAAAGAAGCATGGGATAAAAAAGGCAAACGTTTTATAGAATCGGTGCCCGCGTTTTCTTGAGCTACTTTGTCACACTTTTTGACATACATTGCCTAAAACAAAACTACTAGCGTACTGGATTATAAATTCGCCTCGGTATTCTGTCTTGGAAGAAACGCAGATCGGCACCGAAAGGTTCTGCGTTAATCATCAATACATAATTTAAAATAAAAGATTGGTCAAGACTTCCACTTTTGTACTTTTGTGATGGTTACTAAAGGAGCCGCTTGGTTGGCTCAAAGTTTTTCACCGAGAAGAGTTTCCGTAAAAGGTCTTTCTCTAGAACATCCATGCTGTTTACCAGTGAGATCACGTTCTCTCTCAGGCCACAGTGGGGTTCTACAGATCGCAGCTGCAACTGAATTTGATAATCTTGAAGCAGCACGGTTTTAGCATTCGTTAGAAACAGGGAACCAGCCATTGCTAGCGAAGGAGCAGGAGGGCAGGGGTGGGGTGTATACCGTACTGTGCAAAAGTAATGCAAACGAAATTCCTGCTTTGCCCTTGCGAAATATCGGCGATATTTCACATCGCCTGAAAACGATTTTTCGGCTAAATGGCGCGATATTTTGCCGTTTCAAGCAAAATATCGGTGAAATATTCGTGATATTTCGCTGAGTAAACGAAACCATTGACGAAAGTTCGCAGTGGCTAAAATTCGTCTGTACAAAATTTCGCTAATAAATTGAGAGGCGAACCGAGGCGAAATGTCCCACACACAACGAAACACGGCAAAGAATCGAACAATCGAAGTGTGGCACCATAGGCAAAAAACGAACAGCAAAGTACATGTTTTTAGTCTTCAAATTTAATTTTATTAACCACCTAAAACATGTAAAAGGACCATATTTTGGCAAACTAAGGAAACACTTTGGCAAACATGGCGAATTTAAAATTGAAAACCACGCACTCATAAAAGACGGCAAGTGATGTTCGCAGCGCAACAGAATCGTCGGAAAGTTTATAATTCGTCTTTTCCCGAACAGTTTGAAACGATTTTCGTCTCCATGGAAAGCGTAAAACTCATGACGCTTAGCTAAAGTAACAGAGTAGCTAACGCGATGCAAAATTCGGGATAGCCATCTTCTTGGTGCCAGTATTACACGCCTCGATAATGGGGTATAAAAAATGTCGAAAGCACTAAGAAATCTACCATTTTACACTTGCCGTTTTGCGATTTTGAATTTTGAAGGAAAATCTCATAAAAAAACACCTGAAAATAGCATTTCAGCGGGATTAGATTTAAAAATTTTCTAAGGGAAGCATACCCCCCCCCCCCCCCCTCAGAAGCCTGGGTCTTTCACACTCGCGACACTTGCTTCGTCTGTTCTGAGAGTCTGGCTACGGCCCCGACTGATGTATTTTAACAACGGCCGTGTTTTGGGATTTCGTGACAGAAGACCAGTTTTGAAAACCAAGTGATGCACCTCACAAAATTCTAACAACAGGTGTTTAATCTAGAGCGATAAACTGTTGATCAGAGGTAGACAGAGAAAAGTGAGAAAATTTTCCTTCGGTGAAATTGAAACAAAATTTTCCCTTGGGAATGGATACTATATCTTGTTAAACTTTTTCCCTTTCCTCAACGTTTAAATGGACTATGTCACTTTATTTTAGAAGCTTTTTTAACAACTAAAAGTGTCTCTGCATCAACTGAATTCCAAAAATAAGGGTCTAGCTTTGTTAATAAAGACTATCTTAAGGTACTGAAACTGTTTCCTTTCGTCTGTTGCTACTGATGGCAAGGATGGAAATGAATTGAAACTTGAAAAAAATGGGCCAATTTTTTCAAGTTTTGATACTGTGTTCTTAAAAATCCCCCCCAAAATTATTATGGTTAGCTGTCGCTGATGAAATTCATTTGATATCCTCTTCATAGTATTTACAGGAGCACTCTGTGCAAGAGTAAAGGCTCTAGGTAATGATTTTAGCACAGAATTGACCAAAAATAGCAAAATCCTTGTGACGTAGCCTCTTTAAGTGCAATATATCTTTTCCAAAACAAGAAAGACTACCAAGCGGCCAACAAAAGCTAACAGACTCACGTACTGACTCAGCATTAAATCCCAAAAATTATGGCCTTGTACGGCATCGTCTCGTTCCAAAACGGCTCGGTTTAACTCGTTCAAAATTTTGAATTGTGTGCATGCCCAAAGTCAAGTTCGCGAAAAAATGCCTTCGAAGTGGAAGTGACGTTTAGTTTTCAAACTGCAAAGAAAGGTTTAACAACAGAAGGAATAGAAAATTGACTTGACCACCAGTCTGGCTGACTGCTTCCCTGATTCTGTTGAAACTGTGATACCGGAGAAGAACGACTGGTTGAGCTCTATAAATGCTAAGGAAGGTGCTTAAATGGCCATTTTAAGCAACTTGGTAGGCAAATTCTTCAAACCATCCACTTTCTTAACTTCTATTTTTTTCAAATAATTTCAGACTTCACTGAGTACCACAACTGTTAAAAAACTGAGGAGGTCTCGTTTGCTGGATTAAGATAACATTCCGGTGCTTTATCAACCGGAGGTATGTCCGTTCTGCCAAATCACGACCAATGTTTACGGCAGACCCGTAGCGGGGGGAGGGGCAGGGGGGGGGGGCTCGAGTCCCCCCCCCCCCCGAATTTTTGGAAGTTAAAAAACATTACAGTTAATGTGCCAGAAAATATATAATTAAAACAAATTAATGCGCAACAATCAGTCTTGAATGCTGATGCTAAAAGTGCCTTTTATAATTTCACAGCCTTTAACAGGGTTCGACACCTAGATCTGTTGAGTCACTAGCCACCGGGCAAGTGAGCTCCAAAAATTTACTAGCTCACCGCACATTTCAGTCTCCTAGGTTCCTTACCAATGTCTTTCTTCACCCATATCTCCTTGACCCTGGCAGTATAGCTTAAGACTGTGGTGGACCTGAACACCTTTAATAGCTAAGCGACTGCTGTGTATTTGTTGCAAGCGTTAAGTCCATCGTTGTAAAACAAGTCTAAGGAACAAAACTATACCTACCTCACCAATCGAGTGACAAGACTTACATAAACGTTTACGAGAGTTAGGTAAAACAGGTCCGAAATTCGCAGCTTAGCTGTCGAAATGTCTGAATTTTAACAAACCTCGTAACTTTAAAGATACTTTTTTAAAACTGATGCTATAAATCTGGTGGATATTGCCAACAACTTTATCGGCGAAAAAGCAAACAGGAAGCAGCTTTTTGGCAAATTTTCAAGGAACGATGTCCCCATAAAGGTGTCCTTTTTGATGAAATCGGTTCAAACCGAGGCATTGTGGACATTGTTAGTATCTATCTGACATGAATTTTTGTATGCCTTATGACCTATTTGTTAACGTCTAGGGGAGGGGGGGCTTTGACTAGGCCAATTTGCTCACCCCCCCCCCCAAGTTATTTCAGCCTTGCTACGTGCCTGTTGCGAAATGACCATTAAAAAGGCCTCTGCCATTTCTGGTGCAGAGGTTAACATGGTTAATATTTTATTATCCCGATTTCTTTACCAGGAACGGCTTTCTCTCTGTGTAAGAGCGAACTCAATTTATTAATTATTTGCCATGTTTTACGGAGATCGTTTCTATTAGCAACTAGGTTGTCGTTAAAATATTTTTAAACCCGGGCTATAGAATTGAAAAGATCTTTTTGCCGGTACAGAAGCAACGCTGATTTTGCCCTGAGGGCATTCCACAATGCTCATTTTAAAAAACGAATTTATTCTCTGACTGTTATCTTGTAAATTGAGTATGAAGATCCCTCTGGGGAACTCAATAAACTTTATTCTATTCTATTCTATTCTTATGATAGCCTGCGTAGCAAGCGTTTCCGTAGGGTTTTCCGCCCGTTCGGAGGCGTTTCTCGCTTTTTGGCGGCGCAAAAGTTGGGGCGAACGCAACACTGATGGAAGCAGCCTTTTCCCCCTTCTCGTAAATTTTTGCGCTCGCCCCAGTTTTCGCGCGTTCAAGAAGCGAAAAATGCTTCAAACCTGCGGAAAGCCCTACGGAAACGCTTGCTACGCAGGCTAGTGTTATGATAATGCACC
The DNA here is from genome assembly GCA_964030785.1 of Siderastrea siderea. Classification (NCBI taxonomy): domain Eukaryota; kingdom Metazoa; phylum Cnidaria; class Anthozoa; order Scleractinia; family Rhizangiidae; genus Siderastrea; species Siderastrea siderea. The sequence continues at coordinate 6,409,402 of OZ034972.1, forward strand.
ATCATTACAACAAAAGAACAAATCAGTTTCAATGAGTATCATGGGCTGTCCAACGGGACAAAGTCAACATGTCTGTTATATCGGTAAAAAGTTCTATTGTTAACCTCACTTCTCGCTGCCTTTTAGTCAACCAAATAGAACCGATCTTTAGTTTGTTCAGTCTCTTTTTCAGGAACTCCTTTTCAGTCATTTTACATATTAACTCGTAAGTAATCCAAAAGGACCTCTTGACCCCATATTATGTTCGTTTTTGAAGGGGCATGTTCATCGATGCAGTTCAATAATTGATTTTTCCAAAACTTTCACATTTCGTTTAGGGTAAGAATGGAGACTAATAGCATCGCGTTGTCTTTGTTCTGCATCAGTTAGAGACTCCTCTTATTAAATTTTTTAAAACTTTGAGTATTAATAACATTAACATCCCGAGAGTAGTATAATGGGTTTATGGCCCTTGGGTTACAAGGGAGTGGTCACCCAATACCTTGCGGTAGAACTCCCGAACTAGCTATTTCATCGGGAGTATTAGTTATACATACAAACAGTGGGAGTTAGTTTCTAAAGACACTGTGGTGCTGCAAAGGTGTGGAAGTGAAAGACAACAATTTGGATTTATCAACTGGGTAGATAAGGTAAATTGGCCACCGTAGAGAAATTGAAAGCTGACGTTTCGAGCGTTGGCCCTTCTTCCGGTTAGAGCGAATCAAGGAATTGTGCTCCCAAATTAAGCCGTCAATTGTACCAATTAGATTATCAAAATCGTTCCACAGGACAGCAGTAGAATTGGAATGTTTATGCTAGGTACTGACACGGGATTTCTAGAACGAGGTTTACTTATTTCAACGGTTAAACCACGCTCTTTATAATTGAGATCACTACGTAGTCAAAAACAAACCCCACTGCCCTCTCAACAGTTAATTTGCCTATCATCCGAACAATTTCAAGACCCAGTATATAGACTTCGTGATCGTTAACCGTATTATCTACGTTCAATTCACATCATTTGATGACTGGTCCCTCGGGAAACCAGTTAGTTTTGTTTTCCTCGAATCTCAATGTTTCCTTCGTCTCGGGAAACAACGAGATATTCCCGCGAAAAAAAATTAATTGGTTCCCCGGAGGACCAGTCATTAAGTGTTTAATGTCACATGTCAGCATTAAACAGCTGAGTAAACAAACCAAGTACTGAATAAAGGGGTGATTCGCAAAGGACGACAGTAAAGACAAGATTAAATATTCGTTTACTTATTGAAGGAAAGGCAACGGTGGATGGTTTTAGAGCGGTTACAAGACAACACGGTAAAGTAAGTTTCATCCCTGATGAACGTTTGTTGTTCAGGAATGAACAAGCGAACTGTCCGCGGGACACTTCACATCACCTGTTTTGAGTCGCTTGCCCACAAACTGTCCACTCAAAACATAACTGGATGTTTGGCTTTCGTTGCTTTTAGGGGTAGCGCGCTCTATGACAAAAACAACTGTATGAGGGACGTTCGAGCTAAAATCGTCTACAAAATATATTTCTTCCAAATGTTTGCTACAAACAGATAATGAGTCAAGCTTATCAGAACTGGCAACAATTGGGGGTCACTGACTTCGTTTCAGAGAAAAAAAACGTGTGGAAAAGTACCCCGACTTTTAAGAAACGACCCTTGTAACTCAGCATGGGCTCCTGAAAGTTATTCTGTTGTTAAAATTACAATTTTAAAAGTGAAAATCGCACGAAGTTTACATCGTACAAGTTAGGGTTAGGTTAGAGATACCTTAACCGTAACCCTTACCCTAACTTCTAAAACAAACATTTTATTCTACATCTTTCTCTAGCTTGTCTCTAGTTAGCTGCTAAACTAAGAGTATCTTTTCCCAAGGGCAGTCCAACTACGTATACGAGATGGACTTTGTATATATTACTGAGTCTGTTCCACATTTGCAAAAAGCGGAGCTCCACATTTTTTTCCGCTGGTACTTATTAATTTCAGAAAACATTCTCATTGAAGTAGTAAAAAAAAAGACAAACTCCCCCCCCCCCCCCCCTTGCAATCGAACACCGGGCCATTGGCTCCGGAGGAAAGCGCCATGACCAGTTGGCCACGCTCTTTATGTCAACATATCTAGTGCTAATCCAGCTGTTTATCGATCTGTTTATCCAGTTGTTTATCGTTCGCAGCTCGATCGATAAACACGCGGGTGTTTTACCTGGGAAAATGTGTTCGGACCGCCACAAAAACCATGGTTGAGGACAGAAAAAACCAGAATGCACTAGCTCTGCTATATTTGGCATCGGGACCACTGCCAAATGCTGCAACCTCAAGCGACGTGCGGACCAGGTTTGCAGCGGAACACAACAAAGATGAAGTCCTCGAAGGCAAATTTCGTAACTTGAACTTTTCGCCTTCCACCAAAAGGACAACTGAGTATTGTTTTGAACTTTTTCTTTCCATTTATGGATATTGATATTTTTTCTCAAGTTTAAAACTTCAACACTGTCGAACAATCGTTTTGCTAAATAAGTTTAAGCTTTTAAAGAAACCTCTTTTCCAAAAGCGACGGCGGTCATGCCAAGAAAAACGCCGGTTGCCCAAAAGCACCGCGCGATTTCCCGCCAAAAAAAGATGGCATTCTCCACCCCCGTCGCGTTGCCTTGGGACTCCCCTCCCCCTCCCCCAGAGTCTGTACGGACTTACGTGCGGACGTACTCTGACGTCCCAACCAAAATCTCTCGCATCGATAGGTTACCAGATTTGCTTACCCATGGTGCTCCGCCCTGCGACCTTGCGGCCTTGGGCCGCAAAGGAGCTCCGCTACTAACAAATAACATATTCGTTATTTCACCTTTGCTTTTGTCACCTAAGACTTGCTATCAAGCTGAATTTTAATTGTGGAAGGGTTACATGGCGCCGTTTACCATTCCATCTGCCTTAATCACATATGCCATCTTTTCTATCATGGTGTCTATTTTAAAACAAAAAGAAAATTTCATGCACTCACAGCCTGTTATGCTCTAATGCATCTTTCTTGTAAACTTTAGTTGTCACAATACACACAAATGTCATCCATGGTTCTGCTATTTGTACGTATCGCTGTAAATTAGGACAACAACATTCCAGACAATCTGAAAGTGTCCACAGAAGTGTGAATCAATTTTCCTCTGATCCCCTTTTTTGTCCTACTCATCTTTAGCGTGTAGATGTGTTGTGGATGGGGATGGGGGATGGGGGCTGGAAGTGAAGGGGCACTTCCTCGACCACAGCTCTCACCTTCTTGCGCCTTACTGTTAAAAATATATTCCAGCCATCTGCAACTATGTTCCTGTAACCTTTTTTCCTATACTAAAAAGCATAATTCCTCAATGAAAAGACTCTTTTTTTATGAAAAATGTCTTTTGGACTGCACCAGACCATAAAACATTTCAGTTGATTTCCAACTTTATACTGACTATACAACCCAACCCCAACGCCCACCCCCCCCCCCCCAAAAAAAAAATTTTAGCAAAAATTAGAATCCGTTGCATGCTACGTGGTTACTTTTTTTTAAGTATAATGGAAGTGGATCCTGGACCTAATTATCCAGTGATGCCTGAACCTGAATGGGCCAAGCCAAGAGACAAGAATGCACCTTCAAAGGTATGAAATATGTCCTAACTAATGTCTGTTGTTATCTACACAATAAAGCAATTGCTCTACCAAGTCAACTCCTAAGTCAGCTCATCTAAAAGCCAATGAGATGCAAAGCGCCAAGATGGCCAAGAATTCGTGTATGAGTAAGGGAAGTCAGTTTAAATCACCGAGATCTTATTTCCTTTCGTAATACTACTGCATTGTTTAGGTGATGGTCGTTCATTACTTGCTTCTTTGTTCTATTAAGGATAACAATCAGGATATAATTGCTGCCTTGAAGAAAACTGCATTAATTGTTGTTGGTACAGCACTGATTTGCTTTGCAGCAGCAGGAAACACTATCACATGGTTAGGCCTATTTTACATCTATATTTCTCATTTGTTTTTTAGTGCTGACTGCAAGGAGAAAATTGTTGCTTATGGGAGGGGTGTGTTGGGGATATGGCGACAAGATTTTTCCGCTTTTCGCTTTCCGCGTCCTTCTGATCCCTACAGGCCCTTAATTCCCATTCTTTTCACTAGCTGATAATTAAGATCCAAAGGTACTCAGGCAGTCAGCACCATTACTATCTGATCCCTTGATGTCTTCCATCTTTATATTTTAACTTTGAAAAAACATCGCCCAACGCATAAGTCTATTATTCGAAAGCCTGGCACTGTTCATATACTTAAGTGACTCGTGGCCTGTCTACAGCACTCTCAGCACATGTTGAACATATGAAATCTTTTAATACTCCACTCGATGGCTATGCCGCTCTTCGTTGGACAGTTTCTTGCTAACCGCAACAAACTGGGAATATATTGCCGTCACGCTCTTGCATTAGTACTGCTCCAATCCCATTGCCAGAGGCGACTGTCCTCTAGTATAGGGTCTTGTTAGGATCCTGAAGATACAAGTTTGGTTTACTTATAAAGTAACCCTTGATTGTTTGATAGATTTCCTCTTGAACGTGACACACTCCACTTTCCTTGGCTGACCTTTAGTTTAGAACCGAGGAGGGGATCTGCAACAGCCGCAAAGTTCCAAATGATATCTTCGTAGTGTCCAGCTAAACCCATAAACGAACGGATCTCTTTCTTAGTTTCTGGCCTTTGAGCACCTCTACTCTTGGCTAGGTTGTCTTAATGAAGTCCAATTGGGCCTTTCTGCAACTGGTGACCAAGAAAACCTAACATTGTCTACCCTAATTTGTACTTACTGTAGGTCTGTTTGCCAAAACAGCTTGTGACAGTCGCTTGAACAGCTCGCAAGATGTTTTTCCCACGTATGGGTGTGGACCAAAATATCGTCCCAGTAAAGCTTCACGTTGTCCAACCCTTCATCAATTTTTTTAAAAAGTGTTTTAGTGTAGCCGCCAAATTATCCATTCCAAAGGGCATCTTCAAGAACTCTTGCGATCCGTCAGGGGTAGCAAAAGTGGTCTTCGGAATATCTTCCTCTGATATAGTGATCTGCCAATGCCCTTTGCTGAGGTCAATCTTGGAATTTACTTGTCACCACTCAGTTTCTGGAATAAGTCCTCCACGGTAGGCACTGGTTCGGGATCAAACATTGTCAGCTTGTTCCTGTGGTCTACGCAAAGTCTGTCAGTGTTATCCTTTTTCTTAACAGCCACCATAAGTGACGCGTAGGGTGAAAAGGATTCCCTAATGGTTGTCATCTTGATCGTGTCGTCAATGTAGTTCTGCAGGGTTTCTCTCAAGCTGTAAGGAACAGGATACGGTGTCCATCTAACTAGGTTTTGGCTCTTGTTAACGATTGAACAAACGCACTACTCAGCAGCAGAACTGCCTTTCCGTGGGCTAACAGGCAGGCTAAAGTTTCTTGTTAAAAGTGTAATCATGGGTTGGCATGGGGCTGTGGTATTTGATAGCCTTCTCATAGCCTTACCATCCCTATTCCACCTGGGTTAATCTACTCTCCCCCCTCCCCTCCCCCACCCAATCCCTCATCTATACCTAATTTTTTATGCTTATGAAACATTTCCCTAAAGATATAATTCTAAGCTGTACGTGAATTTTGTCATAGGCATGTGGAACACCTCTGGAGGGCTTCTGGTGATTTCTGGCAAGGGAAGTGGAAGAAAATCCATGCGGCCAGTTTCGGAGGAGATCAATTTCTCCTTTTTGCCATTGGTAGGTTCTCTTAAATGTAAATTTATTTTGTAAAGAAAGTTCGTTCCTTGCCATCATTACATGTACAGCCTGCACTTTTATGTCCCCTTTTCTTTCTTCCTTGTTAGTTCGAGTCTCTGGGTTTTTTCCATTTTATCAGATCAACTCAGAGGTTAAGGTGGATTAAGTTGCTGTAAGTTGTAAAAACAAAGAAAAAACGTAAAAAAAAGCAACCCTTTCTGATTTCACTAAACCAACCGGCCGAACGAATCTCACTATTTGAAGGCCAATTTCTCAAATCTGTGCAAATCAGCCGCTGAAGAGATGTATTAAAAGACACTGTCTAGTGTGTCAAAAATGGAACAGGAAATTTGATCTGACCATTTTAACCTAAAAAGGCCCACCTCACCCACCGCAACAAGATCTTCTTGACATGTCTTTGTGTTTTCCTTGCTTTCAAGGAACAAATGTGGTGACATTTTCTGTGTTTTGGCTGTTCAGTGCTATTTACATATTAGTAGACTTCACCGGCAGACCCAAGTGGACCTTGCAATATAAAATTCAGGATGGATCAAATCAGGTTGTAAGTTATTAATTATTGTTGGACAGGTTTTAAGGTATCGTAAATTGATTTGTTGGTCTGTGCTCGTGAACACAATTGAGAAAACTTTTAAAATGAATCAGATATTTTGTAGTTTGGCTCTTAGGGGGCATGCCTTTGGGACTAAAGTATTCTAGAATTGGAATACTTAGAAATAGTCTTAAAATAACCTGAGCTGAGCTCTAAAGAAAGGCGTGATATTATTTGTTCCCAGGTCGACCGTAAGAAGTTCATACGTGCTGTAAAGCTGGTGTTGTTTAACCAGATAGTAGTCGGAGGAGCTGTTTCTGTTGTCCTGTACCCTGTGTATGTATGGCGTGGCTGTTCATTCACTCCAGAGTTGCCTGGTTTTCACTGGGTGTTGTTTGAATTTGCAATTTTTAATTTGGTGTCAGAGGTTTAAATCTACTACTCCCACAGGTGACTGAATGTTTATCTTGTCCATCTTTTTATCTCACTCCTGAGATTGTCTTTTGGAAGATAATATGATAACAATTTCCACTTAGAGGAAGTTTAACTATGAAATCTACTACAGGAAAGTACTGCTTAGTAGCTTTCATTTGAATGATCACAAGTGCAGCAAGAGTTGGAGCCGTATTTCAGATATGACTCAAGTTTCAAATACGGGGGCTGAGGGTCACATTTGGGGTCTGGGCCTGGGCTCTGTGTTGCCAGTATTGCGACCCGAGTACAGCTTTACCTGTACCAGCGGCTCAAATACTAGCGTACAGTTGTGTACAAGTTACGAAAAAACTTACAGTGTGTATCACCCCTCTGTCTATGTTTCAATGACCAACTTAGCCTTAACCTGAGAGCAAAATACCACAAAATTTTTGAATTCTTTTCCCCTTTTCTAGGTTTTTCCATCATCCTCGCATTTACCGGTACGTCCACAAGATTCATCACGAATGGACCGCCCCTTTCGGCATTGTTGCGCTATATACGCATCCTCTGGAACACCTTGTATCAACCATGGGCCCTGTCATCCTGGGACCTTTTATCATGGGCTCTCATATCGCTTCAGCCTGGATGTGGTATGTTGTCGCTGTTGTAAATGCAATCAACATACACAGCGGTTATCATTTCCCGTTTATGCCGTCACCTGAGGCCCACGAATTTCATCACCTCAGGTATGTGGTTACACTGCCTCCAGTTTTTTAATTGCAGATAACTTTCCTTTATCAGTTTTGATTTGCGATCGACATACATTTTATTATTCTCATAATGGTTTCACTGTGTTTTCTTAACTTTCATTTCATTTTTTTACCTTTGTAGCACGTATTTTGAGAAAACGTGACCAGAAAACCGCTCACTGAATAAATTGTCACCTTAGAAAACCCCTGTCACGTGATAGCAGAACTAATTAATTGATCGTATCTTGTGACTAGGTACATCGTGCATGACGAATGTGACAAACCAGTACAAACAAACATATCAGTAGCCAATAAATAAATACTGCCAACAACGCGAGTGACACAAAATTAAAAGATGAGCCCAAATCAGTATCCCCAAAACAGTGCCGGTATTGCTAGAACTGGACTCGCCCCAGGCAGCACGGTTAAAAATGTGCAATTTTGCGTCAGTTGCAAAGAAGAAAGTGACAGGGCTACTTGGCCTCACTCCACTGAAGCAAACCTTCCCTGATAACCCCAAGAAGGGAACAGCTAGGAAGAGAAAATAAAACTTGCTCGCATTATAGCTTGTTTTCTTTCAAATCTAACATGGTTTTAACAAGGCAATATATTGTTACTGAGTAAAATGCAACTATTGGTCTAGAACCTATCCTAACTTAACCCTTTTAGCTGAAGTTTATTTATGCTTTTAGCTGAATTTTGTCGCCTTTTGTTATTTTCATGCACTTGGATAAATTGACGTATTTTATAGTTTTTAGTAAAGGATTATATGCTTTTTCGTTTTGGCCGGCGAATTGTATTGGAAACCGGTGCAAAGGATTAAATGATCTTGAATATGACGGGACAACAAATGTTCAAACACCTTTTTTTCCTATTTTAAGTGTGTCTTGCTCATATCTGGCAAGGTATTATGTTTTAGACACTGTGATCAGGTGTTGCTGGTATCAAGCAATAAGCGGCTCGCAATGAGGATGTGCAGACTTTTGTTACGGTATATTTTGGGTTTATTTTGGGACTTTAAAAAATATTATTGTAAAAAACGAGCATCCTAAACTATAATTAAGCTTTCTTTGATATTCCAAAACAAAATTTACTTCATTTATCCAGGAATACACTGTACAAATTAAGTTGTCTTTTTTCAATTATATTAGAAAACGATTTGAGCTGCTCAGCTGCTTAGTTTAAGGCTAGCGCTCGTTAACACTTTTTTTAGCAAAGTCCGCATAATAAAAAGTTTTCTACTCCTTATTAAAATCTAGGTCCGTTCGCCCTCCTTCTCACCTTTTAAGGTCTTTGTTCTCGTTTCAGTTATTTTCAAGTATAATTTCAATTTCAAACTTAGCTTTACTCACTATCCGTTCCAATCCAATCTTGTATCGGAATTCAGCTCTTGAGAAAAACTAAGATTTTCAAATTTTTGCACAAGTAAATAAACTAAGCCAAATCTGAATTTCTTTTGTTCACTTAGCGAAAAGCAGCTGGAATCACTCTTTCCCTGCATGACAATACTGCTTGCAGTAGAATCAAACTTGTGAACTGTAATTACTCTAGCGAATTTCGCATAAATACGAGCAGTTCTTGTAAGCAATCTTCACTCTGAGTTCTGAGACCTGAGTAGTATTAAAGTACACTTGGCGCTTCATCTGTGGTCTTTGCTTGCTTCAAAATCTGTACCCTTACACTTTGAATAGGTTCTTTCGCCGATTGGTACCTTAGTAGGTGCAGGAGCGGGTTTTGGAAATTTGATTGGCAGCTGAGTGATTCGCTCATTATGATTTCACTACGATTGAAAAATGGAGACGTATATTCGCCTATAAGAATTAGAGTTCAAAGGGTAATACCCAGTTCCCGAAATGTAAACATGTATCTTGCTTCAGTGTGTAGATCCGACTTATATGATTCGCATATGACCAAAAAAATGATAAAGGAAATTCACTGATGGTTAATCTGGCCCCAGTTGTTCAAAGAGCGGATAACTTTATCCACTGAATAATGAGTAATCCAGCAGATGCAAAATGTGGGAAAATCTCTACATAGCCCTATGATTTATGAAAAGAGCAAGAGTGTATCTATAAAGAAGTGTGTGGCCTTAAAAATTTGGCCAAATGTGTACGTTGAAGGAAAATTGATCCGTTAGATAGTGACTTATCCACTGGGTAAAGTCATCCACTTTTTCAACAACTGGGACCTGACATTTTAGGAAGTCAGTATTTACTGTTTGGACTCATTTTATTGGCGAAATTCTTTCACTGTTCAGTGTTGCCTGGACATGGATGAGTAATGACCGTGGAATAATAGTCGGGGCACCTTGTGTGCAAAACATCAGTCTGATGTGCCACAGTAAAATCGGCTTGACTATGACAGATCAAGAGCCAAGCCGATTTCACTGGGTTAGCTTTTTAGCTCGAGAATGAAATCACGGTTTTATGAGTCCGCTAGGATGTGCATGTCAGATGTAAGCTCAGATGCAATTACTTTTAAACTGAAATCTGTTCATCTTGTCGTAGTCTTGATTTATAGCGGAGCTCCTCGAGCGCGGTGGCTCATACGTATACAATGCGTATATCCATGCGAGCCGATTTAGATGATCATGACCTTTGCGACCGCGACGACGATGCCGACGACCGTCGTACCATCCTTCTTGGCCGGAAAAGCGTCACTAAGGGTCCTACCGAGAATATTTAAAATAAATGAAACTCCTCCAACCCTCATATCTTGAAGTCGCAAACAATGTTTGACTAAACATCCGACAAAGAGAGTCCACATAACGCTTTTTGCGTATTACTGCTAAAATTAACATCGACACCACCCACATTCCGTTTCTGATTGGACGCTTTTTCCGCTCGCGCAAGCCTTGCAAATTGTTGGCAGAGGTGGCTAAACGATCAAACATTTCTTCGTGAGGGAATCAAACGTGGAAAACCATTTAAATACAAAGTTTAGAGACGTGACTGAACGATATAACATTTCTTCCAGTACGATGTTGGACGAAAATGTTTGATCGAACTTAGCCAGGGCTTTAGCGAATGGGCGTGTGACGTGATCCAGTCAGCATTTACCAGCCCTCATAAGAACCAGACTGGTTCCTCATGTAAGCGTCATCAAGTGTTCCCATCAGTTGTTTTCCCATAAACTCCTCCAAAGACCAACATCTTGGAAAAGTTAACCAACAAACCGTGTAACGTCATTTAGTCAGCTTTCAGTTACTTCTCTCAGACCCGCTTCAGATTTCATGTTAACTCCTCCGGACTATGTCAGCCCATTAGACTGCGAGTAGTCTCTAATTTTGGCGATGCCGATTGTGGGGCTGGCAAAATACACACGCGCGCGCGCGAAATTTCGAGGAGACGCGACGCGAAGGGAGCGCCGCTCCCTTCGCGAAGGGAGCGAAGGAAGCGCGCGAAGGGAGCGCCGCTCCCTTCGCGTCGCGTCTCCTCGAACTTTCGCGCGCGCGCGTGTGTATTTTGCCCGCCCCACAATCACAATCGCCAAAATTAGAGACTACTCGCAGTCTATCAGCCCACGAGCACGTGACTTCACTTCTCACGACTTCTCTGCCCAAAGAGCGGCCTCATTATCCCGTATCTCCTTAATGCTCGACCAAATAAATCCCGTAACCCCTCAATTAGACGACTTTCCAGTTTTATCTCTAGAATGAACTGCATGATTAGCGGCTCGTGTGACTACTGAGTCAGCTGGGTTCATTTGCCACACTGAAATTAGCTGAAATCGCGAAGTTTTGTAGGGATCTGATTCATTTTTCCCCTTAGTTTTGGCAAATTCAGTGCGGCAGACATCGATCTATTAATGAACCCGCTGAGTCATCGACACGCTTTGTAAGTTTGAATATAGAGGCCAATACTGCAGGTTGTTCTCTACCATGTCTACTTGCTATTATTTCAAATATCGTTTTTTTTGTTTTATATTTCCGGATATTCTTTTCAATTTATATTTTAAAATATTGTCTATTTTTTTTGTCTATTTTTTGGATGTTTTTCTAACAGATACAACGAATACCCTCAGAAGTGCCATAAGGAATTAGAAGTCCGTTGGAGGGCAACCTTTGACCAACCCGGCCCTCCCCTCAGCCGCCCCTTGGAGCGCGCGGAATTTCTATTGATCGCGCGAGTTTACGTCAGATTGATACCAATTGTTTGCATCATTGGTTAGAACTACTGCATCCAGTTCATCTGATTTCGATGTTTTCATGTTGCCTCGTTGCCTCTCTGTCTGTCCTTTAGCTTAAATACTTCAAAGCCAAAGAGTCGTACAAATACCAATCGCAATATCCTGGAGTGGGCAAGATAGTCATCGGACTTTGGACCCGGTTATGTCACATGACCACGACAGCACTAAACAAAGCAAGAAGTGAATCGACGCCAATCGACGGATGATTCGCAAAGGACGACAGTGAAAGACAAGATTGGTTGATATCAGTTTACCTGTTGAAGGAAAGGCAGTGGTGGACGGTTTAGTGGTCAAAAGGCAACAGGATAAAGTAAGTTTCATTTGTGATGAATGTTCGTTGTTTCAGTGACGAGCAAACGAACTGCCCGCAGACCACATCACCTGTTTTGAATCTCCTTCCAGCAAACTGTTCACTCAAAACAGCGGGATGTTATCGTCTTTCTCTTGAGTTTGCAGCGAAAGTGGGGGAATTTTTGTTTAAAGTTTACGTTTGCATTCAATCGTTCTAGAAATTCTCCAGGCATTTACTTTGCTGCTTGTTGTTTTGAGGGTTAACTAGTGATTAAGCTTACATAATTAGCGAGAGGAAAATGGCGGAATTTCCAGTGTTTTGATCATTGTCCAAATATATGAAGTCATTTGCGAATGTTTGACTTAGTGTGCTTTAGATATAAGACTTTCGTTAGAGCAATTGAATCCTATTTCAATATTGGAGATTTATATTCGACATTTATTGAAGAATCTTGGGCTGAGGATGCAGACATGGTAGTCGTTTTCGAGATGAATGAAAATTTTATATTGACAAAGATGGAGGAATTAGTCAGTTCTGTGCCCTCTTATCAGAACGTCAGTTGAGTTTAATAGTTTATCGTCATGAATACTTTTCAACGGCAAATTAATTTTCTAAACAGTGCTTACGTTTGATGGCAAACAGAGAAATGAGAACGCTTCTAAATACATGTGCTGTGCAAAACTTTCATGGCGTGTCTGGAACAACTCAGATGGGGGCGTATTGGGGGAGGGTCGCATGCATGGCGCCGTTTACCATTCCCTCTGCCTTATTACACATATGAGATCTTTTCTATTTTGAAACAAAAGGTAAATATCAGGTTATGCTCATTACGATATGCTCAAATGCAGCATTCTCGTAGCACTGCTTTCCAAGCTGTTATTAACATTCCTGAAATTATTTTAATACAAAGAAAGGACATTCAAGGTCACCCAAGGTTCTGTTGTTATGTGTTTATCACTGTTAAGGGGGGAGACTCTTAACTACCATGTTGTTGTTATGGGAAGTTCCTAATCATCATATCCTGGAAACCCTAACTTCCACAGATAAGCTGCCTTGCCATGTTTGTTTCTTGAAATTCGCTTTCTTATAGAAGCTATGATGTCATAAGTACGTGAATTTATACATTTTGTACTGTAGTTTTTCTGTTCTTTATATCAGTAACCTGCGATCAGGCCGAATTTTAGCATCGCTCTCATATTCTCTTACGTGGGTCGCTCGCTAAAATAGGGCCTGATACAATCTCTCTCAGTTTATTCATTCAGTGTTACACTTGTAATAATGTCGTTTTAATGATCTCTGACATTGATATCAAAGGATCTGACTAGGCTTATAATAAATGTTCTTCGTTTTAAAATTCGCTGCTGTTTAGAGATGAAATTCGCTGGTAATCTCAAATATTTATCACTTCTGGAACTAAATTAAATTACAAAACACTAGTTTGTTTATAAACGGTTTTATTGATATCTTTTTTCGAAACTGAAGGTATTTCTCTTAATTTCCCAAGGTATTTTACGCAGAAAATCGGTGACAAATGCGTAGAGAATATTTCCGGATACCACCTGAAATGAGAAAGGATTCAAACATGCAGCATATTTTGGTACATGACAACCTCGTCGTGTTCTGAATTTTCATTCAGTTTCAGCTCAGACAGAGCAACTATGTACAATACCGGAGCGCGTACCTTCAAGTTGTAAATTTGAACGCTAGTGCCAAGATTTATCGTAGCCTGTGATTTTCTTATTTTTGCCGACATTTGAGGACTTTTTGCGAATGCCATTACATACACATATGGGAAATTTGCATACCGAGGAGCGTGCAAGCAAAACAAATTTTGATTGGCCGTTTTGTTGAATGTCAATCAATCAAAAAAGTGGGCGGCAGACGTTCCGTAGAAGAATTGTATCAGGCCCTATTTTTCGTTTCGCCCTTCCCGTCGGAATGTTTCACCGAGCGAAACGAAAATAGAGCCTGATCGCAGGTTATTATATCAGATTATAAAGAAGGCTGAGTTATGTTCGATTTGCAAAAACAAAAATTGGAACCCACCTCGTTTCCTCCAAGTTTTACGAATTTTTCTTTTTAACGCATGGTTGGTGACTGGCACTAGCTACACAGTCACGCAATGTCGATTTTTAAAATTATGTTCATCCTCATACATTTCACCAATCTAGTGGTACAAAATGCTGCAAAACAGCATATCACAAAATACCATTCACGAAAATCCCTTAGCAACAATGGCAGATCTGTAGTTAAGAGTCTCCCCCTTGACTAGGACAACACATTCCAAACAACCTGAAAGTGTCCACAGTGCTATGGATCAATTTTAAGTGATTCTCTTTGTTAATCCCACTCCTCTTCAGTCTGTATGTGTATGGGGGCTGGGTGTGTGAAGAAGGGGTGGGGGGAGGGGGGAGGGGGGAGGGGGAAAGGAATGAGCTATCTGCTTCTCGTGCTCTCTGCTTTTGGTTCCAACCCCTCCCTTCGAAACTCTTTCATCTTTGCACTTTACTGTTGAAAAAAGGTGTAGTGTTGGAGCCATCTCAGAAAGATGTTAATCAACACACTCATGCTCTTCAGGCATGTTCTTGCCCCACTTCCTCTGTCCTGAGTTCTTCCCTCCCCCCCCCCCCCAACTCTGTGAATCAGTCGCATGCTGCGTAGCTAGTGGGTTGTTACTGAAACAAACTTAACTTTAATTTGTACTTTTTTAGCATGATGGAAGTGGATCCTGGACCAAATTATCCAGTGATGCCTGAACCTGAATGGGCCAAGCCAAGAGACAAGAATGCACCTTCAAAGGTATAAAATATCCATCAACCATATTCCATTATTAGAAAATTAAGTGTTACATGAATGTATTCAAAAGCCCACGAGATACAAAGTGCTAATTTGGCTATGAATTGATGTGTTTGAGATGAGGTAGTCAGTTTAAATCAGTGAGTCCTAATTTCAACTTTCAGTATTGTTGCATTGTCCAGGTGGTATTATTGATTGGTCATTCTCAGTTACGCTTGCTGTTTCATTCTGTGTAGGATAACAAGCAGGATATAATTGCTGCCTTGAAGAAAACTGCATTTGTTGTTGGTACAGCACTGATTTGTTTTGCAGCAGCAAGAAACACCATCACATGGTTAGTCCTGTCTTGCATCTTTGTTTCCCATGTATCTTTTTCCCATCCTTATCCCTACATGTTAACTCACCCATCCCTCTTCCCCACCTTGTTTTATACATGTGTTCTCATCACAAACAATTTTGTTTCCTACGAAATGGTTATAATAATTCTTTTTTTTTCATAGGCATGTGGAACGTTTCTGGGGGGCTTCTGGTGATTTTTGGCAAGGGCAGTGGAAGAAAATCCATGCATTATTTGGCGGAGATGAATTTCTGCTTAGTGTTGTTGGTAAGTTCTCTCAATATGGATAGCTCATTTGATATTTGGTAAGGAAAGTTCCTATGATTATTACATGTATAACCTCACCTCCTATACTATGATGTTTCCATTTCCTGCTTTCCTTGGTACTATGATTCTCTAGGTCTCATCCATTTTATCAGATCAACTCACAGGTTAAGTAGGACTTGCTGCAAGATGTAAAATAGACCAGCCCTTTCTGATTTGCCTAATCCTACCCCAAATTGTGGAAATCAACCTAAGAGATGCATTGAAAGACACTCTCTGTTGTGTCAAAAATGGAACAGGACATTTTGGTGTGACCATTAATTTTTAAACAAAAAAGAGGCCCACCTCACCCATTGTAACAAGATCTCCCTGACATGTCTCTGTGTTTTCATTACTTTCAAGGATCAAATGTGGTAACATTTTCTGTGTTTTGGCTGTTCAGTGGTTTTTACATGTTAGTAGACTTCACTGGCAGACCCAAGTGGGCCTTGCAGTATAAAATTCAGGATGGAACAAATCAGCCTGTAAGTTAGTTATCCATTGCTTTACATTTTTTCATTTTATCAATGTTAAGTTGATTTGTTGCTCTGTGTTTGCCTGTGTAGTTCGTCGTTTGATTCTGAGGGTACATTCATTTTGGACTTAAGTCAAGAGGGGGGTACTCTGTAAATGTTTGGGAGGGGGTGTGCAGGGTTCAAAATAAAATCAGAGGTTTCAGCCTAAATTTGACGGCTTTTTTTCTCAAGGCTGACTTTTAGCTGGCTGTCAACAAGAATGAACAAGCACCTATCCCAAATATGGAATTAAATGTTGACAGGCCAAACGCGGCTCATATGCTCGTGCTAATGTGTTTGTATATTTCTCTTAGCAATGGTTGATTTTTAATTAAGTGCCATTTGCTCATAAGGATGTTCTTAAAATCAGGCACAGCTGGGTGTTACTTTGTTACGAAAGGCAGAATTTTTTTCCGCACTGTCTCTCTTTGTTGAAGTGCCGACTTCCTTTCACTGAATTTGACTTCGGACGTTATTCTTTCTACCAGACTGTTGGGGTAGTCTCTCGCACTGAGGCGTGTTTTGAATTGGGTGATATTCTCCGAGAAAGATTTCACTAAAGAGTTTGTTCTTAGAAGTCGTAGGGCTTCACCTTCGATAAACCCTTTTCTAAACCCCTAGTGGGTGGCAGGAAGAGAAGTGAGTGTATTGGAAAGTTTCTGTGACCTTGAAATGTGTGGGGATATCAAGGATTGCTTGCTTGTTAAATCTTTCGCCTTTGAAAACAGTGGTATCCAGGAAGTTTATTTCTTTGTCTGGGATTTCTGCCGTAAATTTAATTGTCGGGTGGTGACTGTTTGCTAGGACAATAAACTCTTCTATCTCCTTCACTAGTTTGTCAACATTCCACAGCGAGAATATGTCATCGATGTATCTTTTCCACTCAAGTGGTAGAAGAGTGTAGAACATTTGTACAACTGTTTGACTGAGCATGTGGCATTATGCTAAGCCCGATCAGTGCCTCTCTTTGATCTAGATTTATCAGATTTCGCTCTTCGCAACTTATCATTGTTGCATTCAACGCGACGATAATGAAACTTGGTAAGCGCGCCTATAAATTTCCATTCAGCCTCTCTCTTTATGGAGTGTATTTCTGTCTTAAACTCCTCGTCGGGAGTGGTGTTCACTTTTGCAACATATTGCAAGTCTCTTGGGCATGTGCCCTTTTCTGTGTGGGCCTAAAGTTTAACTATCAACGTTTCTGAGTGTTGGATTTTTGTCTTGAGTATGGAAATCTCGTCGACGGCGGACTGGCAGGGTCGCTTGCTGGCGTTTCACAAAATTATTTAGATCAGGCCTTTGAAAATGATAAATGCTGCAACAGTGACACTGATTTTCAATGCGTCGGTACATTTCCTTTGGTCTCCAGCAAATTAAATTGGACAAGAAGGCGAAAGCATGCGAAAAAAGTGACAAGGTGCTAAGTGAAGCAGGATCGAAGATGCATTGGTAACAGAAGTCGTGAATGAAAATTTGCCCATGCAGTTCCTAAAAGAGAACTGAATTGCTGCGACACTGCTACCCCGTGCCTGGCCTATTTCCTCCAAAGTCGCGTTGTTGAACATGTATGAAACCACGCCAGAAAAAAAAGAGTGCCGGCAAATAGAGATAGTTGCTAGAACGAAGACTTGATTTACAAGAGTCGAGACAATAATTGTTAACGTTCTGTAATTTGTTGTTGATTGTTTCAAAAAAAGCTTTTAAAACGCAATCTAATTCACTTTTGGTATGTGTGTAAGTGTTTCATGGCTGCATTACTTTCTGATATGAAACATTTACTATGATGTTCCAGGGACATTGATTTTGCCGATCAAGGGATGGGATGTTATTTTTTTCTATTTCTTGGGTGAAAAATCGCCGGCAAGGGTGGCCAAAGTACCAGCTATCGCCGGCAGCCGGCTGCTATTTTGAACCCTGGGTGTGTCAGTAGTACTCTGAGAACCTTACCCCATTCCAGACCATGTTCAGCCACTTGCCACAATCCAGTTGCAGAATGCACACCAAAAATCCCTACCCGATCTAAGACCCTGTCGAGTGTCAATCCCTAGTTTTCCGACAAAATTTGATGCTCTATTCTAGACCAAACTCTCTGATTTCAGTCATCTATTCAGACGAAACTGGGCTGAGTTCTAAAGAAAGGCTTGATATTATTTGTCCCCAGGTTGACCGTAAGAAGTTCATACGTGCTGTAAAGCTGGTGTTGTTTAACCAGATAGTAGTCGGAGGAGCTGTTTCTCTTGTCCTGTACCCTGTGTATGCATGGCGTGGCTGTTCATTTTCTCCAGAGTTGCCTGGTTTTCACTGGGTGTTGTTTGAAATTGCAATTTTTACTTTGGTGGAAGAAGTTGGTTTCTACTACTCCCACAGGTGAGTGTATATTTATACTGTTTGTCCTATTACCTCAATCCAGACATTGTCTTTTGGAGGGAAAAACTGTCATGTATCAAGAGAGAAGAGATTTTAAACTTAGACTAACTAGTGCTACACGAAAGTACTGTTCATGGCTTTCGTTTGAATGTTCACACTGGGGTAAAAGTTAAAAAGACAATTCAGATAATATGAATTTAGATTTAGCTTTAGCAGGCAGATCAACAGGGTTGTATGTGGGTGTGAGCCTGAGGTAGTACTGTGGCACAATGCCAAAGTAACTTGTACTTTTGGCTCAAACATAGGGAGTTGGATATGGTTATTTCAAAGGTTATGGATAGACGTAAGTGTGTTCTTAATTTCATGAGTATTGTTGTGCAAAATGTGAATCACATCTCTGTCCACGCATTACAATCATCCATGTACTAGCTTTCACGTTTACCACAAATTTCTTCATGCTTGACGGATCCATCCTTTGCCTTTTTGTAGGCTTTTCCATCATCCCCGCATTTACCGCCACATCCACAAGATTCATCATGAATGGACAGCCCCTGTTGGCATTGTTGCAATATATGCACATCCTCTGGAGCACCTTGTATCAAATCTGTTCCCCATTGCCCTTGGACCCTTCATCATGGGCTCTCATATTGCTACATCCTGGATGTGGTTTGCTCTGGCTCTTATGACTACAATCAACACACACAGTGGTTACCATTTCCCATTTATGCCGTCACCTGAGGCCCACGACTTCCATCATCTCAAGTAAGTGTCTTTACTCTCTCTCTTTTTTTTGTATTAACTTGTTAAACTCATCAGCAATAGATGAGCTTGGGGAAGGTGCCTGAAAGGATGGTAGAGCCACGAGCAATTGAGCCGAGCACATCAGGTAACCATGACAACCCTGTGGGTGGCAACCACCAGGCACCATCACATTGAGTGGGAGGGGGGGATAGGGGGGGGGGGGGGGGGGGGGGGGGGGGGGGTTAAACCTCCCTCTTCTCGTACCCTTTAATCCCAGTTCCCACCCTGCATTTGTTGGCTCCTGCCTCTGCATTTTTTGATTGCAAAATATTGTGCAATGTTGCATAATTCTTCCCTTTTTCTCCCACTTCCTGCCCCCTCTTCTCCTGCCTTCCATACGCCTCCCACCCACTTTTCTCCCGGTCTCCCGCCCCCAGTCTCCCCCCCCCCCCCCCCACCACTGAGAGCAGTGGAACAACGATACTTACCACATCAGAAGGAGGGGGAAGGGCAGGGAGTGAAAGCACCGAGAACAGTCAAGGAACGCAAAAGCATGTGAAATGAATCGACCTCAAAGGCTGAGCTGTAAAACGCAAAAGGCCCCTGCGAAAACCCCCGGCCACCCTGCAAACCCACCACTTGGAGGACCACTGACCAGTGTTGTTTGGCATTTAACTTAGCCTAAATTACAATTAGCCACATTTTTTTATACAAACAGGTTTTTTTTGGAGCTGCCGATGAAGGCTCTTAATTTATGCAATTGAGGAAAATAATAATAGATAATAATACCTTCACCCCGAAACCAATTGTGCAGTTCCAGAAAATATCCAAATTACCCCACAGAAGGTCAGTGGAATATCAATCCAGGCAGCCTAGATAAAAAGTGCAGTTTCTTATCAGTAGCATAGAAGAAAGTGACTAGAGCCTCAAAAGAGTGGTGGTAAACTGGTCATAAAGGGCACAGGAATTGGGAAATTCACTCTCCCTATTCAGATCCCTCCAATGAAAGCCCAATAACGTTGTTTGTCTCATTTTCTGTAGATTTACACAGAACTTTGGTGTTCTTGGGGTGTTGGACCGTCTCCATGGCACGGACATCATGTTCAGAAATTCAAGAGCTTACGACAGACACATTATGTTGCTTGGCCTCACTCCACTGAAGCAAACCTTTCCTGATAACCCCAAGAAGGGGTCAGCAAGCAAGAAGGAATAAAACTTGCTTAAATTCTAACTTTTTTTCTTTCATGTTTAATGTCATGTGATTTTAATGGGGTGAATATACTGTCACATGTAGTGCAACTTGTGTTCTTAATTTAAATGAAGCTTAAAAAGGTTAAGATTATTTTGTTAGCAGCATTTTGTGACTTATTTATTTTCATGCCATTGAATAATTTGCAGTATTTTACGAATTTCAGTAAAGTAATATAAATTATGCTTTTTACTATTTGTCAGGAAGTAATTATTGTAACGCAAGTAGTGCAAAGAAATTGTCATTTGAGTACGAAGGGTTATTATTTTGAAACCTTTGTTAAGTGTGACTTAATAACTGGCAAGGCATTACATTGTATGTTGAAGGCGGGGTGTTCTTGATGGTGAGTTAAAAGAGTTGGGTTACAGTGTCTGGTACATTGAGAAGATAAACTTAACGATGTGTTAATGTAAATGAAAATAAAAATTCAAGGTCTTCAAATTCTATTGTGAACTCTGTGGTTCTTTTATTCGTTTCTTCCCCAGAGTGAAACTTTTGAGTTGCAGGGCTCGAGACTACCTTTTCAGCTTAGTAGCCAAGTGGCTAGTGAGAGGTTTGATTTCACTAGCCAAAATAAATTTTCTCTAGCCAGAATTTTTTGCATAATCTCATACTGTGTTCAATATGTCTAATTCTTAGCTGAGTTAGGTACTGTAAACATGCCTCTGTAATCTCAAGAGTGAAGAACTTGAATGTTGACTATTCTTTCCAACAGTTAAAGATCCTTACACAAATGCAAAGAAAGTATTATGTGCCTTTAGGGCAAATTCCAAGGCGCCATGTAGTTCACGCCTCTCTTTCCTGTTTCGGTCAGATCATAACGAATAACTCGAACAGTAAGTTAACCTTGGATGAGCATGTCATCGTACGGAGAAACGTTGGAAAGACAAGACCAACATTGTGCGAATGTTGTAAGGTACGGCGAAACATCAAAAAGACAAGACTGATACAGCACTCAACTCACGTATGGAAAAACTAACTAAGGTACAGAGAAACGTTGAGAAGTCATATCAAACACGTTGGTTGCAAATGCACAACAGTAGGGAGAAACGCTGCCAACGTACCAAAATACAGAGACTAATAAATTACACTACTACTAACTTACGGAGAAAGGTTATTAGACAAAACTAATTCCGTAAAAACGTGTGTGACGTACGGAAGAACGCCGAACGGACAAACTGAACTATTACAGTGGGACAATAAATTAGGGAGAAACGTAAATGAAACAACTAAAATCACACTAACGTACAGAGAAACGCTGAGCAGTGTTGACTGGTCGTACGAATGTACTAACACACTGAAAACCTTAGGAAGAGCAGAACAGTGTCGTGCGAACATGCTAACATACAAAGAAACGTTGAGAAGGCTAGACTAATAAATCGACGAACCTAATTGCGTACGGAGAAACGTTGTGAAGACGTTACGTGAAGAGAAACGCCGGGAAGAGACACTATTGCACGAACGTAGCAATTAATAGAAAAAAGTCGATAACAGAAGACTAAAGAATTGTGTGAACCTGCTAACATGTAGACAAATATCATATGAACGCACCAATGGACCTTTCAAGGAAACGTATGGTGAAACGTTCTGAAGACGGTTAATTTCGTTTGAACGTAATAATGACGGAGAAAACGTTGCCATCTGAGACAAGAATTAGTAGGGAAAAACGTTGAGAGGACAAAACAAGTATCATACGAACATTATGATATCCTTTTATCGAATAAGTTTTAGGTTCTGCTCACTCAATTTGCTTTTGGGATCCGATCATCAGAAGCAATATTTAGTTTGGTTTCCATCCAGTGCTAGCTAGTGCTTTAGTGCTTTGAAATTTTCACTAGCCAAAATGGCTAGTGAAAGCGCAAAACTTACTAGCCAAAACGGAATTTCTACTAGTCTGTGACTAGTTGGCTACCGTTAGTCTCGAGCCCTGAGTTGTCTGCTATGCAGCCATTATTTGAATTGTGTTATTTGTGTGACAACCTAAAAGGCTTAGTACGTGGCACGTAACTTTTTCGGGTTTGTAATCAAATATGATCCTAACCTTAAAGTCAGTTAATAACCTCCTAAGTTGTGACCATTCAAATGTTCACAGCATAATGTTGTGAAAGGAGATTCTTTTTAGTCTGTGGATGAACTGCTTAGTGTGACCATTCAAATGTTCACAGCATAATGTTGTGAAAGGAGATTCTTTTTAGTCCGTGGATGAACTGCTTAGTGTGACCATTCAAATGTTCACAGCATAATGTTGTGAAAGGAGATTCTTTTTAGTCCGTGGATGACCTGCTTAGTGTGACCATTCAAATGTTCACAGCATAATGTTGTGAAAGGAGATTCTTTTTAGTCTGTGGATGAACTGCTTAGTGTGACCATTCAAATGTTCACAGCATAATGTTGTGAAAGGAGATTCTTTTTAGTCCGTGGATGAACTGCTTAATGTGACCATTCAAATGTTCACAGCATAATGTTGTGAAAGGAGATTCTTTTTAGTCCGTGGATGAACTGCTTAGTGTGACCATTCAAATGTTCACAGCATAATGTTGTGAAAGGAGATTCTTTTTAGTCCGTGGATGACCTGCTTAGTGTGACCATTCAAATGTTCACAGCATAATGTTGTGAAAGGAGATTCTTTTTAGTCTGTGGATGAACTGCTTAGTGTGACCATTCAAATGTTCACAGCATAATGTTGTGAAAGGAGATTCTTTTTAGTCCGTGGATGAACTGCTTAATGTGACCATTCAAATGTTCACAGCATGTTGTGAAAGGAGATTCTTTTTAGTCCGTGGATGACCTGCTTAGTGTGACCATTCAAATGTTCACAGCATAATGTTGTGAAAAGAGATTCTTTTTAGTCTGTGGATGAACTGCTTAGTGTGACCATTCAAATGTTCACAGCATAATGTTGTGAAAGGAGATTCTTTTTAGTCCGTGGATGAACTGCTTAGTGTGACCATTCAAATGTTCACAGCATAATGTTGTGAAAGGAGATTCTTTTTAGTCCGTGGATGAACTGCTTAGTGTGACCATTCAAATGTTCACAGCATAATGTTGTGAAAGGAGATTCTTTTTAGTCCGTGGATGACCTGCTTAGTGTGACCATTCAAACAAAAGCTCTGATATTAACAGGCCTTACCCGTGAACCTTAACCCTTGACACCCTGGTGTCATTATATAAATTCTCCTGAGTAACTGGTCTTGATACATTTCATCGAGTACCAAATTGGGAGAACTTGTTTAAACATCAACGCATCGTCTTTGGTGATCATGTGTCTAATTCTCAAGACCTGTCTGTGTTATAATGCATCAATATGATGAGGGGAAATTTGATGCTGGTTACTATTGGGGCTTTTAACCACAAAAACTGGCATAAAAATTGTTGTGCACTGCTCACAAGGATTATTTTCTCATGAATCACAAAAAAACATCTGAACACAATAAATGAAATCAATAAAGAACATTTTGCCGTGTTGTTTCTCCAAGTGGAGAAACAACACCGAACCAAAAACTCGCCTAAAACGGCCACAAATTGCGCCCAAATTACAAATAAGACACAAAGACAACCCCATGTTAAGGTAAGTGAAGTTTATTTCCACATTCATAACCTTACTTTAGCATATTGAGAACCAAAGTGAATTTCCCATGCAAAGTCTTATAGCAAAGGTCATATTTTGCAACTCGATCATATTCTCATTTTGAGCTTGGGCCGTCTGTGTCTGGACCAGAAGCCTAGAGCAAGGTGTGAATGTTGGTGGTACGCAGCCTGCAACCTTTTTGAAAAA
Organism: Siderastrea siderea; assembly: GCA_964030785.1. Classification (NCBI taxonomy): domain Eukaryota; kingdom Metazoa; phylum Cnidaria; class Anthozoa; order Scleractinia; family Rhizangiidae; genus Siderastrea; species Siderastrea siderea. Next base: position 6,433,428 of record OZ034972.1, read on the forward strand.
AAACTTATTCTATGATGTCATTTATTAAAACAAAAAACACTCTGAAATAATCTCTTTCTGGTCAAGAAAAAAGGTCTCGTGTTAAACGGTAGTAAAATGAACGGATTTTGTCTTAAACAGGGTCAGGGTTTGAAGGCCTTGGTGGCACACCCCCCACCCAAACTTCCCTTAAGTGCCCCCCCCGGGGGGGGGGGGGTTGTATCAGACAACATATCACACAAAATGTTTACACCATGACAAATTTATTTGGATACACTCTAATTGGAGTTATACTTTATTCTTAATGACAAAATTAAAATAATAAATTTCTATGTTCTCCTGCAACTGACATATATTTGCTTGTGGTTCGCATCAATACAATATTTACCTCAGCGGTTAATAATATTGCACATCTAATCTTGATTATTTTAGTACTCTAATTGAAATTCTATAATTAGCTCGTTGGGCAGTGATGAAACAATAATAGAAATTCAAATTTAAACTAGAAAAATAATTCCTTTATAAAGAAATATTTAAAGCATAAGCGAAATAAAATTGTAACTGGCATCAGTATCTTTATTATGTACATGACTGGATTCTAATTAAAATAATTCCTCCAACACCCTCTGAAAGTTGCCTTTGAAATTAGATTGAAATAGCACTTCAATTGTCTTTGAAGTGCGATAATAATTTCCACAACTGAGACAATAAGTTGCCACAAAAAATATTTTAATTTAGAACCCTCCTTACATACATTCAGCCATTGAGGTTATTAACTTACCGATTCTGTCATTTGATTGAAATATTAAAATTCAGCCCATCATCCGATGAAGCAGAGCAAAATTGTAATCCTGTGAAGTTTGAAACTTATCGGTAGAACAGAAGATGAATAAATGGTTTCTACAGTTTACATCGTGCATTGTCACTTTTTTCAAAAATTAATTTGTAGTTAGTGACTTTTCATCCATGCTTTCTCAAACTTACTGGAGACTGCTAATTTTTTTATCTGCTCTTTCATATGATGGACCATAAAATTACCTGAAATGCTCATTAATTAAATGTAAAATTTTCTCGCTAGGATAATATTTAGCCCAGCAATCACTAAAATAAACCTAGAAATTGTTGACAAACTGGACAAGCTATTTTGTCATGTTTAAGAGCCTAAAATACCCTAACCCAGGCCTAAGAAATATTTTAATCGTATGTATTGATAACATTCCTTGCTACAAGCAAATCTACTTTAAGTACTTTACAATAATCATAACATTTTAAATCTCAAATTCCACTATACGAAAGAATGTTGGCGTGGGATTAAGGGAGACATACTGAATGGCAGTTATAAATGCAGAGCATTGCTTTATGTACACAGAAAATGGAAAGCCTTGCCAGTTCATACTGGAGATATAATAACAGGGTAACACAAATGCAGAGAACCCTATGTCAATCGGTGTTACAGTAAGTGAGTAACATCATCACATTATAGTAACATAATAATATTACTAAGGTCATGACTGATCTTTTCTTTATGTTATGTCCCTGTCATTATGTCACAAGTGTTAACAAAGTTAAAAATTCTTAAGAATTAAAACTGGGCTAGTTTTACTCATCTATTGTCCCTACGTCGGGGGAACTAGCTGACAGACGCCAGCTGTTTCGTTTCGACGTAGCTGACAGTGGAAGTCCTTCCTCAGTCGGTGTACCTGGTGGACTGGTACTGTTAACAAGACGCCATTGTAACTCCTCATTTTCCAAAGAAAGCCTTTTGTTCTTTGCACTCTCCCTTTCTAAACTGTTTCTTAACGAGTCTCGTTCAACAGAAAGTTGCCTGAAATCGGTAGAAAAAGAAAAGCCATGACGCTGCTTGACATCTGTGGTTTGCAGTTTTTAATTAAGACGCATCAGGAAAGGAAAGGTAGCGAGGAATTGTGTACAAATACAGGCCCTGGCCCTGGCACACTTAACACTGTTATTTAAAGCCCCTCTTCCCCAATGGCCCTCTCCCTGGGAGTGAAAGCCTTGGATGGATACTTTGTTTCTTTTAAACTCATCAACAGTAGATGAGCGTGGGGGAGGTGCCTGAGAGGTTGGTGGAGCCAAGAATTGCATTCAATTGCAGCTAGTAACCATGACAACCCTGTGAGTGGCATCCACCCTGGCACCGTCACACTGCTAATCAGTGGAAAACTAACCATACTCACCATATGCTTACCAAAGGGAGGGCTGGGCAGGGGAGCAGGAACTTGCAAGCGTGTGCAACGCGAGGTAAAACAAACAAAATGACCTGACCTCAACAGGGGAGCTGTAAAATCCTGAGTGGCCCCCGCGAGGTTAAGTGACCGCCCCAAATACTTAGAACGGAAAACTGCTGGCCAGCATTGTCTTGAGTTAAACTTAGCCTAAATTTCATTCAGCCACATTTATAAACTAACAAATTCTGACAGAAATGTAAACGACTACAGGTATATACACACCTCTCATATTTTGACTTGTTTTCCACTACAAATGATAACGACTCATTCTCTTGTTGCAGTTTCTTTGTCTGTGCCTTGACGTCCTCGAGTCTCTCCAGCTGAAAATTAAAAATAAAGCTTTAGGGATTAAAAAGTATAACTTATGCACCAATCACAAACCTACAAGGGGGTGAGGAGGACAGGCAGATGCCGGGAATTTGACTTCAAAATCCTTACCTGTATGACATTTTGGGTGACTTATAACCCTTTTGAGTACATAGAGGTCATGTATACTCATTGTTATTGTTCACATTGACAGTTGAATTCCATAGAAGGGGGTGGGGGGGGGGGGGTGGTAATAAAAAGCATATTGCCCACTTGGAGTCTGGTTTGTCACATAGCAATAAGGAAGTTAACAATTGAAGGAAACACTCATTAATAAATATAATACCTCCAGATGTTTTTCCATCTTTTCCTTTCTCAGCTGTTTAATTTCCTCATTCTTCATTTCCAGCACAGTTTTGATACTCTCAAGCTCTGCTGGTAATGATTCATACTTCTTTATCGCTTCCTAGATGATAGAATTGGGAAACATAAATCACAAGAAAATAAGCAACAACATTCCACTTATTAACATCAGGGGTGAATTCGTATCAACTCATTGGAAATGAAATCTTCTGAAAAAGGGTCTTTCAGAAATAATTTCCAAAAAGCCATTACATTACCAATATGTAACCCATTCAATCAAAATAAACCCTAAAAACTCCTGGAAAGGAGATCAAATTATGGAATGGAGGTTCAGTCCTCTTTTTCCAAAAATTGAAACCAAAGATTCGTTACCATTCATATAAAAAAACTGTTTCACTATTACATGACAGTTAATTCCATCAAATCAAATGCACGCCAGATTTTTAAGCAACCCAGCAGCTAACCTAACAAGTTGCTACAAAGAGTTTTAAACAATTATTAATAATAAACTTTGTATGACAACCTGGATTCTGATTTCAATGTCCTTTTGGCTTTGGTCTTGCAGTTGCTGAAGTTTGTTATTCAAAGTGCTGTATTCGCTTGCCATTTTGTCATATTTTTCCTGAGGAGAAAGAATAAAAATGCTCTGATATTACATTCTATACGGTGCAGACAAGAGTGCTTTAGTGGAAAGCAGACCACTTGTAAAGTTCACACGAAACTACATCTGGAATGCAAGTGGCATATTTTTCGTATACTCACTAGTGAGGATATTGATGACATCATTTTTACCACTTGAAAATAAAATTCATATGTTCGTGCCGCCATGTAATATCCTCTGTAAAATTACATCACAATACATCCCATCAAATTTTAATTGTAATCTTAAGAATAAGTACTGTTTCTCACCTTAAATTTTGACTGTTGTTCATCATAGTCTGACTTGATGGTTTCAATTTCAACTTGGTGTTCTTCAACAAGCTCTACAAATCAGATAAATGACAGAGATGTCAAAAGCTACACACATCAATGCAGGCTGTCTACAAATGTCACAAGCTGAGAAAAACCCATAATATCACTGGTGTACATTAAGAAAGTATATTAATTTTATTATATAGACAAGAGTGTTTTAGTGGAAAATAGACCACTCGTAAAGTTCCTACAAAACTACATCTGGGACTCAAGTGGCATATTTTCCACATCCTCACTAGTGAGGACATCGATGACGTCATTTCCCACTCTTACAGTGTTGTTTGTGCAAAAATACTCTTGTCCATATAATAAAAAGAAAATTACACGGTGGCTTGAAGATGTGAATTTTATTTTCTCGTGGTAAAAAACAATATTTTACTCACTCACTGCGTTTGTTCGTTAAAATATATTTGTTTTTACCACTCGAAAATAAAATTCATATCTTCGCGCTGCCGTGTGATATCCTCTATATACTGTATTTAATCGATTAAACGCCACGGCGTTTATTAAATTTTTAGCGTCTCTGATTCGGTGTTTATTCAAGGGCGACATTTATTCGAGGGCGGCGTTTATTTCAAAATCATTTCTTAAATCGATGACATTACAATTACGGTAAGTCATTTGTAAATATTATGTAAAACAGAAACATGTTTAAAGTTCCTGACCAATGTTTCGCTTTTTTGCATTGTTATACAGGGAAATAAATTTTTGAGGATGGTGTAGATTACCGAGTTGCACTGTACTTGTTATTTCTTTCTTATAATCCTCGAATAAACGCCGCATTGTTCTGATTGGGTGCGGCGTTTATTCGAAGGCGGCGTTTATTGGTAATCTTGCTTCCATCTGCGGTGTTTAATCGAGGGCGGCATTTAATCGAGTAAATACGGTATTTAGACAATACGTGGTAAAGAAGAATGCAGCACCTTAAAAATTATGGGAAACATATGAAAAATCTTAAGTCAAATCGATCAAACATTAATCTTGAGCAATAAGAAATATTTTTATTTCAATTTATTAAGCTTGCCAAAATTTGTTCAGCATCTTTTAGGCAAATTCATGGTATTTTTGCAAATGACTGCAAATTTTGCAAATTTTGCAGTAGCTCAGTGGTAGAGCATCCGACTAGATCACAGAGGGTCGTGGGTTCAAATCCCATCTGGAACTCGGAATTTTTTTCCGAGTTTTTCAGTTAATGCAAAATTTATCATGCTATATTTCTACAGAGAGTGCAAATTTATGCATTAATTTAATTTATGTAATAATTATGTCAAATATGCTATTTTATGCTAATTTATACTAATTTCAAGTCAAGTAATTTTACGCCATGTTTCTGCCTTCATCTGCAACTAGATCACCGGACCAAAATTCTTACCATCAACAGCACTGGAATGTTTGCTTTCTAATTCCACAATTTCATCTCTGTGCTCTTCCTTCAAGGCTGCAATAAGCTCTTCATGAGATTTCTTCAGTTCTGACAGCTGTTGAGATAAAACATGCAGTCAGATCATTACAGTCTTTAAGATGTATTGGCATGTCATACACTTGAGGGGTAATTAAAAGCTATCTAGACTCCCTCTCTAATGCCGTGCCCTCTTGAATGTTGAATTTTGAAAATGTTCAATAGTGTCATTAAGTATAAACACTGTTGTTATTGTATTAAATGGTGATTTACACCCAAATTTAGTATCTGGAATTAGCCCCCCACAGCATCCCATTAAGTCCCCTTCCTACAAACACCAACCCTTCCTCAACTTCCTGAGGCCAGAAATTAAACACAGCTTCTTGTGAGCTAAATAGAACTTTTACAGTTCTGTAGTAAAGATAAAATCTGGTACCTCTTTTTCCTGATTTTGCCTCATTTCATGAACTTGTGCCTTATGAGTCTCAATGGCTACAATAAAAAAAATTGACAGTTTATGAATAAATAGTTCAATACAGCTGGAACCATCACGGCGGGACCCTGGTCTTTGCTTTATGAGTTATCAAAAGAATATAAAAATAATTTACTAAACTAAGTTTGAGAATGATTCTTAAAGGGGCATAGTCACGAGGATTTCGCAGATTTTTGGTCAAAACTGTGCTAAAATTATCGGTAGCTAACTTTATCCATGACCAACATTGTGTTTGAACATTTAAAGGACCATAATTTTATTAACTTAATTTCATTAAGAGAAAACAAACCATGACTTTAATGTCAAGATGCTGAAAGAATTTGAAAAGTTTAGCCTATTTTTTTCAAATTTCAATCCATTTCCATCCATGCCATCCATAGCAACAGACGACAGAAAATAGTTTCAGTGAAGTAATATAGTCTTTGGTAACAAAACTAGACCATTATTTGTGGGCGTTCATTGATGTGAGGACATATTTTTTATTTTTAAAGTGAACTAAATTAGCGTGACTATGCCCCTTTAAGTACGAACGTATCCTGCCATTTGCAAACATTGTCAAGTGAAGCATGACAAACCCGCAAATTGATATGTTTTGCTTGAGGGACTGCTAATGCTTAGTCAGCTAAGCACACTGACACTAATATGTAGAATTGTGAGCTACTTTTCACACAAAAAATCTCACACCTGTAACTAAACCTCATGCGTCTCTGTGTACCAGTGCTGAGGTGGCTCACTACCTCATTTACGCCACGGTAAATGACATTTTCTGATAATTGCTTGAATGCATATAACCCACCTAATGCTATTTCTCCTTCATGTTTCATCTTTAGTTCTGTACTTGTTCGTTCCAGCACATTCTCATAGTCAGCCTTTAAGGTTTCTATAGCAACAGCATGTTCGCTACTCTGATACATCATCTCTTCTTGGAGTTTGACACTGTTGGCTTCCTCTTCAGCTGTGCAAGTATTAAAGAATACACAAAAATTACCTTAATGTTAAGTGAGACAAAAGTGTGGTTGTTGAGTTGTATTTGAAGAGTACCAGGAAGCACGTTCAGCATCACAAGAAGGCCATTGGAGATCCCTCACGTAAAGAAGCTTGTCCTTTTAAGATTGTGTGACATTAATACAGTCATGTGACTGCAGAGCAGTGCAGTCTGCAGTATGTTTTTTGCATGTGCTTAGCTGTCGCACCCATTTTCTCTTGTAAGCTACCAGCCATTTTGTTTTGTTCTCGTGTGATCTCAAGATTTGTAAAGTTATCATTGTTTATCGGATCTCTGCTGTCATTTTAAATGGCCTGAACAGTAAGACATTGTACAGAACATTCTTTCAGTGTATTTTGCGCTAGGTTTCCAGTTTTAGTAATAGCGAGCAACCACATGTTTTGTCATGCAGATTGTTATCTCGGGAATCAGAATTCAAACTCACAAGTGAACGGCACATGCTGTACCTGACCTGTGAATAAACAAAGTTTGGGACGTTCTGTAGTTTGTCATATAACTCTTCTTGCTATGTACAACGAGAGGCCAGCCACAATACATGAGAACATATAGGAGAGCAGGAAGTTTAAGACAAGTGTTAACTGGAACTCCAACAGGTGCTGTATTGGCTGAACAAAAACTGCCAGCAGCAATATGCAGTTTGGTTGTTAGCTTACCAAGTTTTTCTTGAATGACATTCATCTCCTGTACAGTGGATTCTAATTTCCTTTGCAGTTGATTGCTGTGTTTTTTACTCCACTGCAACTGTGGGTTAAAACAAATAACAATGATGAACAACTGGCCTGATGACGACAGTGATGGTGATGGTGATGGTGATGGTGGTGATGGTGATGATGATGATGACAACGACGAGATTGATGTTGATGACTGTGGTTAGTGATATATGGTGACAGCTATGACGATGATCTTTGTGACGTTGATGGTGAAGGTGTTGAGAATGATGAGATGATGAGGAGGATAGTGATGACAATGATGAAAAATGTGAGGGCACTGATGAAGATGATGACAACAATGACTGTCCAGGAAACAATGTTCAAGATGATGATGATGGCAAAGATGTTACTAACATAACTACAAAAACAGAAATTGCATCAAAAAGGTGATAAGATCACTTTTGATACCTTCTGACAAATGGGTCATTCACTCACCTTATGAACAAGTGTCAGAATCATGACCGAAGCTGCCACAAAGTCAATGGTGTCCTCATCAATTTGGTTCTGTAGCTCCCAGCACAGATCCGTCCTTTGTTTTGCAAGCTCACGCAGATGATGCCCCTTCTCTTTCAGAATTTGAATGGTTTTCAAATCACTATCATCCTCTACTTGAACACCGACAGAATGCTTGCTTAGGTATGGTGTCTCACTTAAGATATCGGGTGGCATTATCCTGCAGGGTTGTCCAATGGGAGAACTAACTTTAGCATCTATCTCGTCTTGTTGTAGGACTCTCCTGTCATGATCTGAAGCCTCAGTGCTCACAGACACAGCATCAATTTCAGGATCATGAATATCCTCCAAATTATCCTGATCTTTAATGCTACTGGTCACGGACACACTGTCACTTGCGTTGCTCAGTTGCCCTGACACCTTTCTGGGTAGTTTACACGTCACCTGTTTGGCAGTTTGCTTCACTGGTTGTACTGGCTTTTTAGTAACAGAAACTGACGTAGGTTGTTTTTTGGTGTCTTTGGCAGATGGCCCTTTGGCTGCAACAATAGAGGGCAAATTTTGTTAAAAGCAAGCAGCATTATTCAACACCTATACAGACATTACCTCATTCAATGTTTGTGTTGCTAATACATTAGAACAAGGGATTAACAGTGGAAAAGGGGGGGGGGGGGAGGGGGAGAAATCATTACAAAATGCCCCAAGATGAACATAGGCCAAGGCACCCACTTATGTCCATAAACGCATGCAAATTCGATTTTTGGCAAATTTGACAAAATTTTGATTAATTTGTCAAACAGTAATATGTCAAATGTATGCAAACAATTACCAGTTAATACTGTAAAATACCAAAGTTATACAAATAATTATCAGTTAATGAATAACTGTCAATCGATCCTTCCATGGCAGAATTGACTGTTTTTGAAGTCTGGCAAATTTTTTTAAGTTTCATGAAATTTCATTAGATTCACTGCTTTTCTCAAATCTATCATTTGCATCCATCCTCTAGCTAACTTATTTGCACTAACTCATCATATTTGATCTAAATCTTCAAATCTGCCATTCTCACCAAATTCACTTGACTGTCGGCCATCCACCAAACCCATATTCATCAAACGGATGTATTTGAGACTATCATGAAAATTGGCATACAAATGTGCCTATTTCAGGACAAATTACTCGGATTCATGATCACAGCAAGCATAAGCCATACTTAAAAAACACAGACAAACATCTGGCTAAAAAATGCACCGGGAAACCATTACAATGTTCATTGCCTACAGGTAAAAAGTGCAGTTAAATAACTCTTAGTTGTCAACTTTTAATATTTCTATTAATTGCACTATTCTCATTGACAGAGTTTTTACAGAAGACTGTTCCACTGAACAATACAGCCATTGACGATAATAATGCCATTAATGCCAAATAAAAAATACAGTATACAGATGGTTGTTGTTCCTTGACTTCATAAAAGAGAGGCCAGAGTTAGCAATAAATTAACTGCTACTTGGTCAAAGCTGTGGATAAGTTAGAAAAACTGTTTCAATGTAAACCTTATTCAGATTCTTGGTCAAAACTTCACAGTCAAAACATGTGACCATGCATAATATGTTAAATATATGAAGCTATTCATGGTAATAACATTTTGTAATAAATTTTTTTGGAATTCTTGAGCCATTAGCAGGTAAAAGAACTTATTAAAATAATTGCAGAAAATGTTACAAAAATTATAAATCACTTCACTCAAGTTAACAAATGCATTGCCATATTTTAAAGTAAAAATCAATTACCATTACAAAATACAAAACCAATTCAGCTTCACTGATAAATTCCTATTATTTTACCTGACAAAACAACGCCAGGCTCGCTGTTCCACTTGCTTAATTTGGCCTTTGCTTCTCTTTTTTGTCGAAAATATCGTACAAGAAAACAATCCAAATCTTTCATGTCCGAGTTAAATCATTGCAGAAAAAGTTCAAGAAATCAAAAATTCTCCTCATTTAAGAATGAAAGCTACATGAAATTGCCAAGCTTTCAACTAACACTATTAATTATAAATGAGATTAAAATCATCCATAAATTAAATATTGACTTGAAAGGACTGTTTATAATAATATTGAGTTAATTATGAAGAAATTAGCATGAATGCACAATATTGACCAATGGATGCTTTTTTAAACTTAAAACTATTCTAGAACATACTTTAAATTTATCCAAGATAATACCTTACCTAAAATATTATTTTAAAATTTCACTTCTTCAAAGTTAACAGTGGGACTAATCATGACAAAAAAAATACCATTATCAAGTCACTGTGGTGATTTTCATTATTGTCCAATGTTGCATACCAGTCTTTGTACCTTCTTACAAACAGACATGTACACTCTGTGTTGTTAACTAGCATTTAGTCAGGTGGGTACTTGGGTTTCCTGTGAAAGCCTCTCTTTTTTCAACAAATTTGGGAAATTTTTCCAAATTTATTGGGGGCACAGGATACCCACTTTTCGACTTCTGGAGAAAAGCTTGGTTGTCAAGAAAGACAAAAATTCAAATAATAATAATAACAATAATAATAATAATTATTATTATTATTTTAATTATTATTATTATTATTATTATTATTATTTGAATTTTTGTTAAATACCTTTAGCAGAGCTACTTGATCTGGCCACACGTGATGTTTGCGGCTTGGATCCAGTCGTGGTCACCCCCTTCAGGCCTTTGGCTAACAAGGAAGCCTGTCCACCCACCGCCTGTCCCACAACACTTAATTCTTTCTCTTTTCCTGTTGACTTCTGCACAACTTTACTAGGCTTTCTGATTTTGGAATCAGACTGTGTTACTGAAGAATTTCTTTTAACTACAGGTACTGCAGGTTGCCGACTTGCAGCAGCACTGTCTCGCCTCTGAACAGCACTACCTGTGTTTGTGTTCCTCTCTATCTTAGGTAAAGCTGTTGGTCTTGAAATTTGTGATGGTGTTGACATTTTCTTAACAGGGAGCTTAGTGCTTGCTTCTTTCACATCTGATTTTCCTGCGATTCCTGTGATCCCTTCACTCAAAGGCCTTTTGCTAACTGCTGGCCGTGGCACAAATGATTTCATATCTGATATTCCACCCAGTGTATGCCGTTTTTTTATTTTAGAGACACTATTGCTCTCCGTATTACTACCCGTCTTATCTGCCAACTGTGATTTGTTGGCAGCAGATGGCAACAGGCTTTTGCGATTCTGCTGCTGTTGACGCATTTGCTCTAATCTAGATTGCTTCTGTATTGCTTTTGGTGCACTTAAACCACTTGACAGAATTGATTTTGGTTTTAAACCAGAACCCTTTGTAGAATTATGCATTCTTCTGTTTGTGGACATTTTCTTTCCCTTGCTGTCACATGTCCCAGTAGATGAAAGCGAGGCCTGCGATCCAGAGAGGCTGCCAGCATAATTTGAACCTGCGTCAACAGCTTGATCCTCTGATGCTATAGGCACTGGCCCTATTCTTTTATTCACAGACATATTGTCACCAGCTCTTGAAATACTCTCTAAATGATGATATTTTTCAGCTGTGTTATTGGATATCAGCTTCACTTGTGCCAATATTGAACTAAATCCCTCATCAAAAACATCCCCATTGCCAGTGGCACCAGGGGTATTAACATCATCACAACTACCATAACTCCTAAGCGATTGCTTTGGAGTAGAAGTCAGCCAGGGCCAGCTACTCTTGCGAACAAACTCAGAATCTCTAGAACTAGAGGACTCACTCCTCAACGTCTTGGCTGTCTGAAATAGTTTTTCCAGTACCTCAGATTGTGAGTGTGAATTATGAACATGATTATTGGGAACACCAGCAGCGTTTGCAGTGTCTAAACTAGTGACATTTTCGCCTGTAGCTTCATGAATAACTGGCCTCTCCGTGTGTCCCAGATCTAGACATGTTGTAATAGCTTCGGAGAAATGGTCTGCGCAGTGCAGACTGGGACAACTGCAATACCGTCCCTCAATAAACGGGTCTTCCTTATTAGCATGATGTGACTGATAGCTAAATTCCTCTTTAGGTCCATTTGATGTGACAGTCAACTGTCCCTTTTCAATCATAAGGTGGGTGTCCAAAGAAAACGCGTGCCCTACCTTGTGTGCAACTGTTCCCCCGTTACTGACATTCTGACCCATGTTTGTGTCATAATCTTTTGATTTATGCAAAGAATCCTCCAATGGCAAATTTCCAGGGCATGTGAGCTTTATGTGTTCAGATCTGCATGTACCATTTATTCCTTCCTCTGCGGGGCACACAACACCTGTCGTGTTTGTATTTTCAGGATCATCTTTTTGCTCCCCATTATCAATGCACCCTTCTTTCGTGTTAATAACTTCGTTCTTTTCGTTCCAAAGATTCCTTTCCAAGGGCGCCATTTCGCTAGCAAAACAGAACTCGTTAGAATCACTGGCATTTTCCTTGCCGATTTTAGGCAACGAAACAGAACGATTAATACGATTCTGCTCGCAGGTGTCCACTTTATCACTCTTTTCGGCGTTGTATATTAAGACATTTAGACCTTTCGCCAGCTGTTTGGTTTTCAGGAATAAGTATCTGTCCAAAGAAACAGAGCGATTCCTCCGGGTTAACCTCAGCGATTTCACGTCACGATGTTTATACACAGTGTGGTTTCCATTGACGATCTCGACGTCGCTCGAAGCCATCCCTAGTTCGCTATCAAGGGCTACTTTATCCCGCTTTTCCGTTGATTCCGGACTGCAAAATCCCTCCAGCAAGTTTAGCCTTGAAAGCGTTGTTTCATCGGCGCATTTGACCTTGTGCGAATGGACAAATATACCGTGCTTATTTCTACATCGAAAATACCGAACGCCTCGCACAGAACCGTCGTTTTTTCCGCAAGGTTCGTCTAACAGAATTCCACACCATTCACCATCAGCAAAGTGCGTCCTTCCGATGTATTTTAGAATCCCGAGTTGCGGTTTCTTGTTCAAAATGCAAACGACTTTGTCGCCTTGACTCAGTCGTTTTCTTGAGAAGTTGTCATCTAAACTTCCGTTTGAAGAAGAGAAAGATGGCGGTGAACAGGCAGTGTTGATCTACAAAACCAGATTACAAAGAGACGACTTTAGTATATAGCTACTAATCTTCATTTATCTAAAACTGGATGAAATCTGAAACCAACGATAAACGTGACGTCCTTGGCGGATCAATAAAATCGACGTTCTCGCTATAGCAACGTCGATTTTCCCGCGAACTGTTTGCCCAGGCGCGAGAAAAACAATAAAATTATTATGGAAAATTTAAAGATACACTTGTAAGTAAATAGTAAACTACATCTTTATGACAAGAGCAACTGCCTATCAAAAGAAATCACTTTAAACATTGACTCTTCTTATTTCTAAACCTGTTTATGAAGATGTCAAAAAATTGCGCGAGATGAAGACGAGGAAAAAGTATATAAATCAATTTTAACAAAATACAACATCCAAGGACGAAATATTTGGATATTTTTTATCTTGACAGTACTAACCAAAGCTGATGTAAGATCGTTGGCTTGTAATCCGGTCGAAGGCGATAAAGTACCATGAAATTAAATAGCCGGGCGAAAACAAGACACCAATTCGCGCCTTTGTTTGCTTCGGGAATTTTACCTTTGTAGCTTTACTTCCCCAAGAAATTTTTCTACAGCAGATGGCTCTCGAGAATATTAACACAGCTATAACTTTAGCATCAGCAGGACTTAAAATACCTGTACTTCAACGTCAATATATACAATTCCTTCTCTACGGTTCGCTGCACAATTCATGATAATAACAGAAATATGCATGAAGAGTCGAAAAAGCAACCGGTTATTAGAAAACGGAACTCCTGGAGAGAACTCTTATTTAAAAAATAATAACTAAATTGTAAAATAGTTACCTTCTAATAAGCCTTTTCTTATTCTTTTAATCTTTCAACGTCCTTATATTAATTCGAAATAAACTCGTTGCATGCTCGAAAGCATGAAACACGCACGTCGTATGGACGAAATGAACACCGATGCAGTTTGCATTGCGTCGAAGGGACAAACAGTCAAAAATTGACTCAAAAACTAACTAAGTATTTACTCTCACCTTTCTTCAAATAATACTCATTTCTTCTCATGTGGAGAATAATTTCCTGGGAAAAAGTGTGTGTTTGTCGCTAGGACATCCGTCTTTGAAGTCACGCCGAACTGTGTTTTGCGATAAGTCGAACTTGACTGAAATAGATCACGCGGGTTATGAAGAATAACCAATGAAAAGCGAGTGAGTTGAATCACACAGCGACAGCTCAAGGTGATCGACTTTTATGAATGTCCTTAATTCCTTGAGGTTTTACATAGTTGTCATTTTTTAGGACCTAATCTTAAGCCCAAAAAAATCATCAGCATTTGTCTGTTATGATAACAAATTCTCCGAGATATTATGCATTCATTCAAGTTTAAGTTTTCTCAACCACGATCACACGAATTTTATGTGAGAGCAGAAAGTAGAGAAAACGTAATTTGCATATATTGGTCTATGTTGAGGTGGGCCGGGGGATGTTTGACTGTTAAGAGCGAAATCGCAAGCAACTTAAAGAATGCAACACTGCGATTGCTGTAGGAGACATAAGTCACATGGAGAAGAACCCCTTCTAAACCAGGAAAAAATACTCGGTCACGGAATAAGATCCCCTCTGGCCCGGCCTCTGGCGCCCCTACATGTCCGAAAGAAAGAGATATGGCTGAAGTGATCGTAATCTGGAAGGCCCACATTTCTGAGAAATCTTTGAAAGTCTTTACTCGTATCCTGTCGTGTTACATCCCATCCAACAATCGAGTAGATTTTTCCATTTTTTTTAGCAACATGTTATCTTGAAGACGTTTGCACGATTCAGTCAAGAAAGTTATATTACATTTTGTATCGATAGGAAAACGCAGAAGCACCTACCCCGGGTTAGAGCTGTGAAATCCTTATTGTTTATCATGTAGTTGAGTTATCATCAGTACGTACGGTATTACATTTGTTGTTTTATTAGTAAAAGTACAGAGCGTAAGACCGGAATTAGAATTACTGAGGCAAATATATGACATGACCTTGACACCAAATCCTTTACTTGGAAACCAATTGAATGCAGCAATATAATGGAATTTGGAGTAGATCAGTGCGTGCCGGAAAACTTAGCGAGGTGGACTCGTAGTTATTTTTGTTGTTTGAAATTATTAATCAAAATGGGCAAAGGAACATTCTTTTTCTACTCAGGATGAGTTATAATTACGTTGTGTTGGTGAAACTGTGTTCCGTAAGATTTTGCCCATGGTTTATGACCGTCACAAAATAATTACAAATAAATTTTTCTCTAAATAGTGCTCAGAAATCCTTCTCGTTTGTTATGTAGTTGAGATATCATCTAGAGTAATTACAATTCCAGTTTTGTTAGTAAAAGTGCAAAGCGGAAGACAACAATTAGGATTAGGCAAATATGGTGTGACCTTAACACCCAATCCTTTACTTGAAAACCATTTGATGTGCAACATTTTGAAAACTGGAATAGCTGCGTGCCGAAAAACTTGGCACACTGGATTGGTTTACCTCGTTCACTCTAATTTTTTTCTACTAATTTATGGCAGTTATTTTTACTGTTTGAAATCATAATTTAAAATGGCCAAGGGAAAATTCGTTTTCCATTGTGGATAAAAAATACAGGTCATACAGGTGTAACGGCGTTATGTTCGCAAGAGCTGTCTTCCATAAAAATTACTTTACCCACATTTTATGATCGTGAAACTATCGTCACAGAATATTAATAAATAAAGTTTTCATTCACAAATGTTTCAATTAAGAGAGAAATGGTTCATTCATTTCATCTGAAAATCAAAGCAGTCATCACCCATCACTTTGACATCAAGAATACAACCTAAAAGAAGAGTCCGCAAAACAACACATACATGGCGGGTCCATATAGATCGAGCACGGATAAGATGTTTATGTTACAGATCATAGTTTTTGTTATTACTGCCCTGGTATACCATTTGATGTACGCGACCTTTAAGTGTTTTAGTTTTCTTTATCGACTCAAACCACGTGTAATTTTGGAAAGGCACATCAGACCTTCGATTTTGTAGGCAGATCTTTTTGTTTAGCACCGCTATGCCGGGAGCAAAATCAAACAATTATAAGAGCCGATGTTTAAAGGTAACTGAATAAGTCAATATTCATGTCATTGCATTTATTTGGTATTTTTACGGTTTTGTTTACTTATTTCTGGAATTAAATTTAGCAGCTGCCTAACAAAAGACAGAAAAAGAAGAACCGTTTATAGCACGGTAGTTCCAGAAAAAACTAGTAATTTACATTTAAGTTTTATATTAGTGCTTATTGAAAACAATAGAACTTACCTTTCGCCGGCGAAGTTTGGTTGGTGATTTTTCTTCTTTCTTGCCTACAGACCATAGAGAAACTGGCCTTCTCGGGGGTTTATTGCTGATTTTTCTAATATTTCCTTCTGAAATAATCGACGGATCTGTTTTACTTCTTCTGAAAACTGACTCATCAACGCGCTGAGAACTTCTGATTTCGCGGGAAAACTTTGGAAAGGTATCGCGTCTTTTTAAAGTCCTTTCCTGCCGTGCGCTTCTTGGACGTGAATTCACGGATGATTTCCGTGGAGTTTTTCCATAACTCCTCTGCGTGTAAGTGATAACTGGAGAACGATTACCCTTGAAATATTTTGCATAGTCCGGTTCTTCTTCATATACCTCGTGAAAGTCGTTCTCCCACAATCGTGGCACACCAAGCGATCGTTTTCTCGTTGGGCTGTCATGCGGACTGATTTTCTGTGATGAACTTTTTGTGCTATTCCACGGTTTCGATGGAACTGAATTCTTTCTCAATCCGTGAAACGACGAAATTGGCATCTTCTTTAGTTAGAAAATTAAACAAACAAGTGCCGGGATTAATTTAACGTTTCCTCCTCTAGTCCCTCCTCTACGAAAACAAGTGCTGTTTTAGAGTTATAATCGTTTAAATACAATTTCAAGCTTCATTTGATGTGTACAGTGCTGAAATTACTCCACGTTATTCTACACTCAAGTCGCCGTAGTAGATATTATTTACTTAAGACAGTAAAGATGCGTTGGTTGCCACGAATACTTGTCAAGATCCGACTGCGAAGCTTTCTATTTTAAAATAGCTCCTTTTCAATTACAATTCGCCTCGCATGAACACTCAAGTATCCCGTCGTGGAATTAATGAAGTGTCTTTTCAAGCCATTCAATCTTTAGACCAACACTGTCTGCTTCAAAGCCTCGACGATTAGCCGGAAAATTAGCCCAGCTAAAAACCATGCAACTGGTACCAGAGAATCACTTGCAAATCGTAAACTAACATGACTAAGGCACTTGTTTCGGTAACCCGCAAACTTGATCAAGTTTCAAACATCCTTGTAAAGCTGTGAACGCTTCTCTATGTTGTCAAAAGGAGACGGCACCAATTAGTTGGGTTTCTTGAAGCAAAACTAACAGCAGTAACTTTTCGCTCATAGGGTCTCTCGCAGAGAAAAACTTTTGTTACAAAACCGCGCATACATAAGATAGTAAATGTCCTGTCGAGCAAATAGCTTCAGTAGTTTTTGTTTGCTTAGAGAAGTTGAAATACAATGGTCGAGAATTTAAGATAAAGGCATCGGATTCCGCCATAAAGCTCCGGCTACACACAAAATTCAAACTAGTTCATTTTAAAGTCAAGACAGATAGTGTCAGTAAGTTTTCAGCCATTAAAAGGGCCGAAATTGCCTCTATATTTTATTTGTTTTGACTTTTATGTCAAATGACGTAACTAAACCACTTTAGAGCGTCTGTAGAAAAGCAATTTGGTTTAATGCATTATGTAAATGGAAACAAAGTTATTCAAATGCAACTATGAGATCAAACTTCTAGGGAGTTTTCATCGCCACCATTACAGTTATGTCGCTTGCGAATATAGGGAGAGTGCTCTCAGCCAATCAAAATCCAGCTTGGTTGGCTTAGAGAGTTGAGCGAAACGAGCGTCTCATTTTCCCTCGAAGATCGTGGCAAAACATGCTCGCGGCTGAGGCGCCTCAAGTTTTCTCGCCACCATTACCCATTTCGCTCGCGCTCATAGTATACTCGGAAGGCTAAAGAAGCTCTGTAGTAAAGGTGAAGATTTTTTTTAACGAGCACTGAAGTCTGAGAGGAGATCTGATTAAGTGCATGAGCATTTCCTTTGGCTCAAAGACTGTCGAGTGAGAAACACTCACTGTACCAACGCGCGCTTTAGAAAGTCGCGTCCCGCACGCGAAAACTTGTGGATGACGCGGCTGAAAGAGGGACTACCCGAAGTGTTACAGTAATTTTCCTATGTTTTACAATATAAAGGTACATGTGCTACCACTCACACCTGCTTGGCTGTCCTGGCTCAGGTTTACATTGAATATGGTAATTTTTCTAAAATAGGGAGGTAGTTTTCAATGTTTTTTCCAAATATCATTCGATAGAAAGCTCTTTTGTAACATTCAAATGAACCAGTTTAAAATGCAGAATGAAAAAGAGTTCCAAATTTTGTCATTTTGGCATATCTAAAAACAAACCGTGCAATACCTGCAACATGAAACTACTGCCCAATATCATTCTGTGAATGGTCACACGTTAGGACTTTATCCACAGACTCAAAAGTTAGAAACAGGGTTAGAGCCACCTTGTAGTCCTTGTACAGCATAATAAACGTTAACACGGCATGTTTAGGATTTTTTTAATAGCCACAGGCTCAAACGTTTACAGGGCGGTATTCCATGAGCTAATTTAATTTAATAAATTATTTTAATAAATTAAGCTAAAGTTTTTCTTTGCGAGTAAAAAACGGTTAAGAAAATACAGAAAATTAAGCTCAAGTTTTTCTTTGCGAGTAAAAAACAGTTAAGAAAATACAGTGTCGATATCAACAACAACAAAACTTTATTTACATGAAAAAATCAATATATTGAAAATACAGACTACCTGCAAATAGCGAAGCTAATCGAGGCAGGTAATATGGAGACGTATCACTTACACTTTTACTGATACTAATACATAAGGATGTTACAAAATAATAAATTACAATAATTAATTTAATTATATTTATCATAAATAAGAGGCTAGAGGAAGGATAGAAAGACGTAGAAGTAATGGCTTACGAAGTCACAAGCACTTAGAAATATCAAGCACAGATATCAGTGTTTATGTCGCCATCCAGTGAGCAGGACTATCATTTGCACGACTTGTCAAAGATTGATTTGTATTAGTTAATACTCTGTCCTTTGTTGATTAAACCTATGTTAAAAGCATATAGATCTATTTTTAGCCGATACACCTTTTTGCGTGCATTTGATATTAGGACTGAGCAATCTGAATGCCACCTTGCCTAGTTCACAGACCTTCACGGTCAATGGGACCAGGTCACCCGAAACGGTTCGACCGCGGCGAAAAAAGGAGACCTAGGAACTGGTCAAAGTGCCACTCATAGTCTCAGTCCTACTAATGACGCTCTACATCGCGCTATAACCAAAATGAGATCTACAGCGTAAAACCGGGGGGGCACTTGACCCATGTTTGGGTGTTGGGGTGCCGCTGAGGGTTTGAAACCCTGACTCTGTTTAGGACAAAAAAGCCCTAAAATATCAACCCTGTTTAGGACAAATGACAAAATGCACACTCTTTTGTTTTACACAAGTTTGAGGTGTTTCAAAGACCAGCAAACGTCTCCAGATCTAGGATAGCTAAAAACTGTATAAGCCATATTTAACAACGACGACCCCGTTTACAAACCGTCCAGCGGCACGTCCCCGTACAGGTCACATAAAGGCATACCCCCCTCCCCCCACCCCTCCCCGGGAAGGTAGAGGGCCTTACTTGGGCGGAGAAAACTGTACTAAAATTAAACCTAAGTATCTTCTACTGTAAAAGAAATACTCCTAGAACTCACGCGAGAGGACGATATCGAGCGATTTTCTCAAAAGGGAGAACAGACCATATAATCGTCAGTTTTTTGCGAAAAAAGCGCGCTTTATGTCACATATTTTTATCATAATTACTGTCAAAATTATTTCTGATTATGACTATTTATTCATCTATTTTGTTGGCGTTAACGTGTCAACTTTTGTCATTATTTTGACTTTCTTTTCAGTCCCGCGTGACCCTTTAATCTTTACCGATTTTTTAACCAGTTGACTAATTTTTTCTCATCTATTGTAAGAAAAACACTTTTGTTCTAGCACTATTGCAAAGGTAGACTAGCTTGGCGTGCAGGAATGCACGAGAAATGTGGCCTTTACAGAATATTCCATGTTTAATTTATGCGTTATTCGATCTTGACAAGTTTTCCTTGAGTTCAGTTCTTCGTTGTCCGAGATCCGGAAAAGACAACCGAATCCACTACGTTTTATCTTCGGTGTCTTGAGATGACCGGCTCCACAGTGAAATCCAGTTTACATCTGAAGTCTTCTGAGAGTGCGATAAGTAGTTTTATTGTCCAGTTTTGTGGTCTAATGTTGAGTAAGTTGTTATATACATCGAAGACTAACGTTTTTCTCCGAAAGTCATGCTCGCCCCGTGCAAGAGTCTGTTTTATCTAGCACTCGATAGGCCATTAAGCTCGACGATAGTGAATACGTTTCCAACCAAGTAGTGCTCGGAAATGTCACCTGGCTGATGGCTAACTTATTATGAGTCCAGGAAATTCGGCCGTTGACAGTTATCACTGAACGGAGGAGCAGGTTCATTTGTGGCGTTCTCCCGGTCAATCAAGACAGGATAAGACATGTTTCAGTTTAAGCAGCGTTAAGCAGAAGGCTTTTTTCTTTAATAAAACATGCTGGGAACATGCAGCCAGAGGGCTGCATCGCGTCTCTTTATTTGTCTACTAGAATCATCATCATCAGTGTAACGCACGTAAGCAGGTTTTGCTTGGGAAGTTTCTTTGCTAAGACGTTTCTTTGAGTTTGTGTACCTGGCGAGCATTATTTATTAAGAGAATGGCTTGGCGGTTTTTATTGTGTTCGTGCCAACAATAATAAAGGTTTTCGTGTAGAAAATGACGACCACAAAAAAAGAAAAACACGCTCGCGTGCATTACGCTTGACCGTCTCATCTGCATGGATAGATTGCAAAATCCTAGAAGGGGCATTCGGCAGGTTTCACCACAGAAACTACGAGTAGTCCCTCCTTATACTCAGGAATAGTCGGGCGAGAAGAACACGCGAACGCAGCCGACTTTGGTGCGCGTTCCATGTTCTTCTTGCCTGACTACCCCTAACATTGGGAGGAACTACTCGTCGTCTAGTTACAAGGTGCAGTGCTCAAGGAGATAAAGGATAACAAGACCTGAACAAGTATTTACGGGCGAAATCAGTAACTCGCGGCATCGCCACTCTTTTAAGACACTCCTGCATGACAAAAACTATGAGAGCAATCTCGCAGGCCATTTGTAGTGGGGCTTAATCATTTTACTACAACTACAGGAATTTATTTCGTTTTTCCTCCTTAATGAACAAATTGGAATCTTAGAAAGAATTAATTCAGCAAAGCCAATATTTGTATAAGAACAGCAAAAACAAACCAGAACAAAAACTGACGCATTCTAGTAGTTGTAGTAAGATAACGCTATCATGACAATGGCCTATTGTTCTCAACAAGGAATAATAGGTAACTCTGAGCCAACACAAGCCAAAATGAATATAATAAGCATAGACCAATATTGGTCCATATCGATCAGTATTGTTCTATATCGATTCCTGTGGACCCATATTCACCAATGTTAATTGATATGGACCAATATTGGCCAATGTTGATTCCTATGGACCAATGTTGGCCTATATTGATTCGTTTGGACCAATGTTGGTCTATATTGATTCCTATGGACCAAGACTGGCCTATATTGATTCCTATGGACTGATATTGGCCAATATTGATTGCTCAAGACCAAAATTGGACGATACTGAATCCTATGGCCTAATATTGGCCTATGATGATTCCTATGGGCCAATATTGGGCAATGCTGAATCCTAGGGACCAATGTTGGCCTATATTGATTCCTTGGGACCAATGTTGGTCTATATTGATTCCTATGGACCAATATTGGCCAATATTGATTGCACAAGACCAATGTTGGCCTATATTGATTCTTATGGCCTAATATTGGCCTATGAGGATTCCTATGGGCCAATGCTGATTCCTATGGACCAGTATTGGCCAATGTTGATTTCTATGGACCAATGTTGGCCTATATTGATTCCTATGGGCCAATATTGGCCTATATTGATTCCTATGATTCAACATTCGCCAACGCTGTTTCCTAGGGACCAATATTGGCCTATATTGATTTCTTTGGACCAATGTTGGTCTATATTGATTCCTATGGACCAAGACTGGCCAATGTTGATTTCTATGGACCGATGTTGGCCTATATTGATTCCTATGGACAGATATTGGCCAATATTGATTGCACAAGACCAATATTGGCCTATATTGATTCCTATGGCCTAATATTGGCCTCTGATGATTCCTATGGGCCAATATTGGCCAATGCTGAATCCTATGGACCAATATTGGCCTATATTGATTCCTATTGATCAACATTGGCCAATGCTGATTCCTAGGGACCAATATTGGCCTATATTTATTTCTTTGGACCAATATTGGCCAATGTTGATTCTTTTGGATCAATATTGGCCTATATTGATTACTCGGGACTAATATTGGCCATGTTGATTCCTATGGACTAATATTGGCCACTGTTGATTCCTTTATTGATCCTATGGACCAAGACTGGCCAATGTTGATTTCTATGGACCAAGGTTGGCCTATATTGATTAATATGGACCGATATTGGCCAATATTGATTGCTCAAGACCAATATTGGCGTATATTGATTCCTATGGCCTAATAGTGGCTTATGATGATTCCTATGGGCCAATATTGGCCAATGCTGAATCCTAGGGACCAATATTGGCCTATATTGATTCCTTGGCACCAATGTTGGTCTATATTGATTCCTATGGACCAAGACTGGGAAATGTTGATTTCTATTGACCAATGTTGGCCTGTATTGATTCCTATGGACCGATATTGGCCAATATTGATTGTGCAAGACCAATATTGGCCTATATTGATTCCCATGGCCTAATATTGGCCTATGATGATTGCTATGGGCCAATATTGGCCAATGCTGAATCCTAGGGACCAATATTGGCTTATATTAATTCCTATGGACCAGTATTGGCCAATGTTGATTTCTATGGATTAATGTTGGCCTATATTGATTCGTCTGGACCAATATTGATTCCTCTTGACCAATATTAGCCTATATTGATTCCTATGGATCAACATTGGCCAATGCTGATTCTTAGGGACCAATATTGGCCTATATTGATTTCTTTGGACCAATATTAGCCAATGTTGATTCTTTTGGATCAATATTGGCGTATATTGATTCCTCGGGACCAAAATTGGCCAATGTTGATTCCTATGGACTAAATAATGTTGGCCACTGTCGATTCCTCGGGACCAATATTGGCCTATATTGATTCCTATGGAGCGACATTGGCTTATACTGATTCCATGGACTGTCACAAATATGTGACAGATATCCAACAATTGGATCCCTCCCCCAGTAAAGTGAAGCCTGGAACCGTTGACCTTGCTGGACACCGACTAAAGTTGAAGATTATCTGAGGCCTTTTTCTTTGCAAAAAAGATCATTCCTGGACAGAAACTTTCTTCTTTCTAGTCACAGCAGGAATGCGACTTCTGGGTCAGGCCGACGCTATACTAGACGAGGCCAAGGGACTCTTCAGTGACAGAAACAAGTTTCCATTTATGTTTAATTTAAAGGATGCTATAATTATCAAGGGTGCATTTGAAAAAATATATGCTTGGATTACAGTGGACTTGTTAAAGGGTTATTTCATCCCTGGGAATTCTGACTCCACTTACAGGATCTAGTTAGACCTAGTCCAGGCCTCTTACCAAAACACGTTCGAGGACCCCGAGACCGACCATGATACCTTCTCTATAACAGTGGGTGGGAGAATGTATGATTTGTTTGGTAAGATTATGTCAGCTATGGGATGGACCAGGCTCGCAAACAATACCTCGAAATTTTCTTTGAGCAGTCAATTAAAGATGACACAGGAAATGATATTATTAACAGTTTGGTCATCATAAAGATTTTGAAGAGCAAATGACCATCAATGGCGAAGAGATCAGTTTTGTGGGAACGGCTTCAGTTGTGCTTGATGATCGATCATCGAGGGAACCTTTTTTGCCCATTTTACGACCACCCACGTTACACAGGGATTTCTAAGGTTTTTAACAGGAATATTCTATGTCGCCTGGGATGTGGGAATGCTCTGTTCCAATTGCACGAATTACCCCTCTCGACAGCCATGTTTGATCAGAGCTCCCGAAACATTTGGCCAAACAGTACTAGGATAGTAGCATTAACCCCTACTCTAAAGATGTCTTCTTTGAGAGTAATTATATCTAAGAGCTTGTGACTTGACGGAGAACGTCACAAATTCACTTGCTCAGCGGTTCATGATCAGTGTTGTCTGCCCACAAAAATATTCCATTTTTTCTCCCGCGTTCTCGCTTCCTTACCCCTTCCCTGTTTACGCCTGCTACGCAGGCTAACAGTCATCTTTAGTCACCGAAGAAACAACACGATCAGTGGCTTCAATTGATTTTGTGAACTGAGCAAAGTTCTCATTCCTTTGAGTGAAGAGCTGAACCAACGAGTTACTTGAAGGAATGAATTGTCAAGACGAAAACTGAATAATTAAGATGTATCGTGTAATGTGCTACATCTCCTGTGCATTCCCGCGTGCGGCGCGCCACGATAATTGCTATTTTACTGGAGCTAGGGCAATAATGTTTGATTTTACAATAGATGTGAACAAAATTATTCAAATGATTGCAGACGCAAGAGTTTGTTTGCGGAATATGGCATGTGTAATGGCATCACGGTAGATTTCAAAGAAAACAATGACAACAGGAGACAACACTGAATGAATACTGACAAAATGGGTGAGTTAATATTTACAACCTGATAACTGAAATAGATGATAGTGAAAGAGAACTATGGAACCCAGGGGGGGGGGGACTCTCATATAAAAGTGACGGGGATGCTCGTCGGAAAATTAGAATTAAACCCCTAAAGGAGACCAATCTGGGCGTGGTTGAGGCGTTATTTGACCCCTAAACGAGACCATGCTAAAACAGACAACCAAATAAGAGCTTCAGTGATTTAAAATGCGCTAAAGATTGACTCTAAAGATTGACGTCCGTTGGTTTTTTCATATAGATATTTCTTTACGCACACCCTAAGCGATACCTGAATGGGTAAAAATATTGGCTTTCCTTCCTAAGGGACGGACCATTAGAAAAGTGATGGGTGGGGTGGGGAAAAAACCAAAAAAAAATTCATGCAAGGGAAAATGTCCGAAAAAAAAATTCATGCAAGGGAAAATGTCCGGAAAAAAAATTCATGCACAAGATGGGCCTCATTTTGATATGAAACCATAATTCGTTCTACCAAAGTGCTCAAGTAGTGTCTCCAGTGTTTAAAAAATTGGGCTCTGCCAAAAAAAAAATTGGGCTCTGCCAGGATGCTATAAAATAGTTTTCATAATTAATATTTCTTTTATCGGGAGTGGGATACCTTCGCCTGGAACAAATTTTTTGTTGTTTTTATAGTCATAGTCATGCAGTTGAACCCCGTTATTTTGAACCATCAGGGGAAACGAAAAAAGTTTGAAATAGCGGGAGTTCAAAATAACCGATAGTAAATGAGTGAAGGGCAAATCCAGTGGGATCATTCTCACTACTATCTTATTACCTTCAGTTAATGAATTCTGATACATGTATGTACCCTGTTGTTGTTCAATTTTATCCCCGGTTTAATTTTTAGTGTCCTTTATTCCTGGGTATGGTGATGTCCGATAATGACTTTAAACCAAAGGGAAAAAATAAAAACAAGGATAAAATTGACCCACAACATGATACAATGGATGATTTCGGTTAGTGAATCGAAGCAGCTGTCACTAGCCACTTGGCTAGTTAGCAAAATAATTTATACTCTCGAGCCCTGACAGGGCTTTTGGGCTCCCTATAATTTTTGTTACAGCACAACCCTGCATTTTAAAGCGAGCATTATTAAAAAGTGTTTTGTAATAAAATAAACTTAAAAATGTAAAGTAACGTAACTGTACAAGCTATGTATTTAGTAAAACAAAGTTGCATTGTTTTTAATTAATTCAATAGCAAATTGTGCATAAGGAAAATATTTTCTCAAAAAAAAAAATTCATGCATAGGGCTGTAGCCAAAAAAAAAATTCTTGCACTGGAAATGGGCCAAAAAAAAAATTCTGGCGGGCAAAAAATCCCCCATCCCCCCCATCACTTTTCTAATGGTCCGTCCCTAAAAACCCTAAGTGAGACCAAAATCTGCAATTTACAACCCTAAGCGAGACGACGGGCATCCCCGTCACTTTCACATGGGAGTCCCCCCCTCAGGTTATGGAACGAAATTGAACGAATATAGCATAAAGAGTGTTTTATTTAATTCGCGCCTTTCGCCACGTTGTTTGTGGAGCTCAGTGCTAGTCCTTGTCTTGCGTTCATGCCCTTTTCAGCAGAAGACCATCGCCTTATTTTTTTCTTTGGGTGGCTTCTTTCTTTTGCTTTCTAAGGCTCAGTGCCTAGAACAGGCTTCATCACGCCTTCGTCTGTTGATGCAAGCATGACTTACGTTTTCGTCAAGTAAGTTTGTCGACGGTGGTGAAGGATTGGAAAAGGAGAAGAAGATACTGTTGTACAAAATAAAAGACTAAGGAATAAGTCTATTTATCATCTTTGGGCGTTTTCGTATGAGAGATTCACTTAGACGATTAACCCATTTGTAGACTACGAGCATCCCTCTTCCGCTCAGGGATAGTCAAGTTGAGTTAGACGCAAGATAGGCGCAAGTTAGAGGCAAGATAGACACAAAATAGATGGAAATGAGACGCAAGTCAGACGGAAGTTAAAGGCAAGACGCAACATTTACTCAAGATAGACGCAAGATAGACGCAAGTTAGACGTAAGTTAACTGCAAAAAAGACGCAAGTTAGACGCAATTTAGATGCAAGTTAGACGCAAGATAGACGCAAGTTAAACACAAGATAGACGTAAGTTGGATGCAAGTTAAACACAAGATAGATGAAATGTATGCTCCATTGACCCCTATAGCTGAGCATGATGTTCCACAGAAAGAACCTGGTGTGGGATTTTTCTCGGTCATAAAGATGAAATTCGTTATGTATCTACCGATTATTGATCAAATTCCATACAAAAAACGGGGTTTCCAGTGCAACAACCACGAGATCTACCCACGGAGCTGTTAATGGGGTTAACCACTGCATAAAATTACAGCGAAGTCGTAACCTTTTAACCGGCTTTAAGGGATGCTTGGAAAATAACCACCCAAAAACTGCTCCTTTGTAACCACTACGTGAAATTACAGCTGATCCTGCACGGCTTGTCAACTGACAAAAAGGAGTGTTTTAAAATGACAGCCCAAACTTGCTCCTTTTTAACTACCACATGAATTTACAACTTAATCGTGGTCTTTTTACTTGCTGTAATAACCACCCAAACATCTTGGTCGTGTATAATTGGGTAATCGCGAAAAGAAGGATCTTCTAACAAAGCTTTGATGATCATGAGTTTAGAATGTGATAAAAAGTTTCTAATTTTTTCAGGGATGGAATTATACTCCTGAGAGTTAGGCATTCAGATTTTGGACAGCGAAGGAAATGTTGCGCACGAAGAAAAATCTTTCGAGGAGAAAAAGGAGAGAGGAATAGGTACTTGTTGACTAATACTCCTTTCTTCTCTTTTTCCTCACAGTATTCGTTTTTTCCTCGCATGCCTTTTCTAGATTCCCTATAAGAAGACTGAAGAAGAGGACACTTGGTGAGATCTTACATGAAGAGAAGTGGCCCAAATAACGGGCTAATTCTTAGCTTTTCTCAACTCAAAACTTGGCGTGGTTTCTAAGCTAGAGTATTCTATCTTTTCTTCAACCATGGAATTTCTCTCTGTTTTCCAGAGTATATCTTTGATGACTATTTTCTACGCACTACTTCTTCTAATTCCAATTGTCCTAGTAACGGTGAGTATGATCAAGGAGAATCTTGCTTAAGTAACAAAAGCATTTTTGTGAAAATCGCTATTAACTTCTTTTCACGTGACAAGATCGAAGATCGTCCAGATTAAATTTCTGTGATTTGTCCTTTTCGCAGCTTCTTATCGGTATTCGCTTGACGACTTGGAATCCCGTGCCAATGATTTCCAGGTTTGAGAGCGAAAAATATTACAAGGATCCGAACAAAAACAGTGCCACGTATCCGTTTCCTTTCATGGAAGAAGAAGGTTCGATCGATCTATCAGTGATTGTGCCTTCTTACAACGAGGAAGAGAGACGTGAGTGTAAAATGATTAATATGCTAATAGTATTTATTTGTTTAGCTGTTCGATTGAATGATGCAAGTATTAGTAACTTGTCTTCTTGTTTGGAGGGACGAAAACTAAAGAAAAAAGTCTGTAAACCATTATATTCTGGCTTAACCTAACTACAAAATACAAGGCCACTTTTTCAGGTATACATCTAGGCTGGCTTGGTGGATTGTCAGTCACTAGTAGGCTACTGAGCCCCTAAAATGTTTCCCTTCCATTGTTCCATAGAGCACCAAGTTGACTGATGAACACCGAGACACCAGGCTGCTAAAATGTATATTCCACATTTTATAAAGTGCCAAATTGACTAACTGCCAGGCTGTGGAGCCACTGAAATATAGTAAAATCATGGTTATAAGCCTCTCCCCTCCCCTCTCCCCCCCCCTCCCCCTCCTCCCCAGTTAATAATCCCACCTGGTGATAGAAACGTGGGTTTGATGATAGTGAGACCCTTTTAGGGGGGGTACGTATGTCCCTAGTCTGAATTTCAAAACCCTTCGTTTCATGTATTGAGGAGGAAGCCATGTCCCTGTCGGTATTTTACTTTTGTATTTGCGCTTGTTTCCGTCGCTGTCGCAGTTTCAATCCATTTTTGTGTCATTTGTCGCCATTTCATCTGTTTTATGTCGCTGTTTCAAGGCCATGTTGCTTGTCGGAATTTACCCTAACAGGGCCTCGATAGTCCTAAGGAAAAGTAATAAGAAAACAAGCATGAAAATACATGAGGAAACAAACCATCAAATAGCGGAGTCAATGGATGAAGCATGGTTACTTGTTTGTGTTGGTGCATGCAATTGTGCAATTAAGGTTCTAGTCTACTTTTCAGCTCAAAGGTAGGAGGAGTATTGGGCACAGATTTCATAGAACGAAAAAGTCCATTGGTCAACTGAGCCATTGCACATGCATTCAATTTAGACCACTATAAAGATCCACAAGTGAAGTAGCATGTTTTTTCTAACATGTAAGTATGGTGTGACATTGAGTACATCAGAAAAACTGGAAGTCTAGGGTCAGTGTTACTTGTAAAAATTGGAACTGCATTGGGTGCTGTGTTGGTCGAGCAAAAACCACGTGACGGGGCAAGTTGCAGTATTCGGGGGTTTCAAAAACTCTTTTTTCATAAGTGGCTGCTGAAAGGAGAACAGGCGGCTGTGACCACGAAAAGGTCCCTTCCTCCCTCATAAATAAACTCTTAACAAATGGCAATAAGAGGCCTTATAAGTGGTAGTGCACCACTGGGAACCAGCTTTTATTGAAACCCTTGGTATTACTAACTTGAATCATACTATTTGTATGTAGCCCTTGCATTGGTATAATACAAGGGTTGTTAGTTAGTTATCACCATTTTGTTGATTTAAGTTTCTTTTGTTTTTTTTATGTAGTGCCTATAATGTTGGATGAAACTTTAGAATACCTAGAAAATGAGAAGGTAAAATTCAAAGATTTTTGTGGTGTATCTGTTGTAGTTCAATATTTTTGTCCTTGGTTCAGTTTTTATTTTCCTTTGTTCTTTTTTATGTTAATATATGACAATGAATATAAAACAAAAGAAAATAAAAATTTGAATCAAGGATAAAATTGAACTACAACACATCAACATAAAAGATCAAGTTTGTGTGTTTACATTTTTGCAGCATTGCTGTCTGGTGTAGTTGCAATGATAGTGTTTATTTATAATGTATTTTTCTTCTTTTTTTTAGAAAAGCAAACCGTCTTTTACTTATGAAGTTATAGTTGTAGATGATGGTAGCAAAGATTCAACTTCTAAGGTTGGTAAAATGGAATGATTTTGTGATAGCCATTATCACGCATGGCTTTTTAAACTTAAACTTAAACTAGAGGTGGTCGCTTACGAGAATTGGGCTCTCATAAGTCACCATGTGATAAAACAATAGAGCATGGTCACTTACGAGAGCTTTAAGCAGAAAGCTTGGCATATGTTGTTGGTTACCAATAGTATTGTAGTTTCTTACTGCCTACAAGAGGTTCACAAATATACAGTTCAATGAACCATTGTCATTGATATTATGTATTACTCTAAATTTGATCAAGAAGTGAACACTTTTGTTTGAGTGTTCACTGAGTGGTCGCTTACAAGAGCTTGAAAACAAAGAAGAAGACCAGTCTGTAAATCACAAATTAAAGTGGTCATGGTCGCTTACAGGAGCAGTCGCTTACAAGACCCTTTAATTACAGAGTTTAAGTGATAATTCAAACAGGGCTTCACAATGCTGGTCCTAAGTAGAGCTGGTTGCTGAACGAGAGTGGTCGCAAGGAGAGCTTTGACTGCAGTTATATTCAAAGTGAAGGAGTTGATGGGTAATTATTGTTCAGAGATTGTAAGGAGTCATGGAAGTAGAAGAAGTTATAGATGCTGAAAGTTTACAACATAGGGTTTTTGTGGATTTTTACAGACTTTGCACAGTTGCTGACCTGTGACAAACCGGTCTGCGAGTTTAATCAGTTTTGCATAGGATAAGTTGATTGCCAAAATTGCTGCTTCAGTGATTCTTGCATGAATCAATTAGCACAGCAAGTGATGCAATTCACATATTGCGTGAAATGAGATGTAACTGGTAACTTACTTTTGAGTGATACTGTACATTAATTGGCAATAAAATACCAGCAGAGGTTTCTTTATTGCTGTACTTACTTACCTAGGAAGTACTCCCACATGTAAGGTATATAGGTTTGGCTGCTGTTAAGGGTATGGTTTGACTGGGAAACTGAGCAGTGGTATGGTTGAGTTTTAGTCTAGAAATAGGAATTGATACTTGGCAAGTCTGGGATACGGTTGGGATTTTTGGTGTGTCGTCTAGAATAGGGTTGTAAAATGGAGCTGAACAAGGTCCCTTTAAGCCCCAAAAGTGACAAGCATCTAATATTGCTCCTTACAATATCCTTACTTGTTCAAACATGCAGGTCACGAGAATAAAGAAAATGATCACCAAACATGAAATGCCTTGATGTTTGTGCAAATTCTCTCAACTAGTATCATAAGAAATATATGGAGAACACTAAAGAGAATATGCATATTGATATTGGGGTTTAAAGGGTTAACAGAACACCCCCTCCGGGTATTCCAGCTAGCAAAGAAAACTTAAGTCTTTGATTAGGTGCTGATACAAGCCCCCTGCTCACAGGATAGCTGGACAAGTGTGCTTTCCTTACAAGTCACACGATACATGTGGAAACAATTTGATGCCTTTTGCAAGAACACGTTCTCTGTTTGGTATGGAAAAGCAGTGAGAGAAAACCAGTGTCAAACAGGTCGAAGTTTGATGTTTATTTGTATTTCCTAGGTGGCATTAGACTACGTGAAGAACCATGGTGTCCACAAAATGCGAGTTTTGACTTTTGAGAAGAACAGAGGTAAAGGTGGAGCTGTTAGACTGGTAAGGAGTTCTGTTTGTTCATTGATCATATTGTTACTGTAAGAGCAAGTCTGACTGTCTAGTGAAAACTAAAAAAGTTGGAAATGAAAGAAAACACCTGGTTTTTCTTTTGGCTAGTTAAAGAATGCAATTTGTTTCGATTATTCTTCCCCATAAGATGGCATGACTCATGCTGCTTTGTTCCATGGCTATTCACAGAGTGCGCAATTATAGGCACCTCCTGCCAAATTATTGATTTTGCTAACACCACCATTTACCAGACAGTTACACAGAGTAACAAGAACTTTTGTCCCCCACCAATGTTTTTAGGATCCTGTGTAAGATTTCTGTCAGGATAACTGTTATTTCGTTCCAGACCATACATGTGCTCACTTGAAACTCGCACTTTATATATTTCTCAAAGGGTGTGCTTAGCTCCAGAGGCAGAAGAATTCTAATGGCCGATGCAGATGGAGCTAGTAAATTTGCTGACTTAGCCAGATTAGAACGTGCCTTAGATGAGCTTAATGGGAAGAAGGTAAGCGTGACAAAATGGACTTGAAGATGGCGAGGTCTTAAATCAAAATATGAGCCACAGTTCACATGTCTTTTCAGTCACCTTAACATCTCTGACATTACCTTCATGTACTAAATGATCTGCATGATTGTGTCACATCCACAAGTCTCCCTGTAACTCAAAAGGTAGAACATCTGACTGGTATCCATAAGCTCATGGATTAAACTTCCATAAGGGACTCAGTATTTTTTCTTAAATTGTCACACCTGTGACAAACTGAACAGTTTTCGTACTTAACAGGAACCCTGATATAACAAAGTGCGAGGGAATGGGAAAATGTGTTCGAGATAATGGCAGTTCATTTTATTGGGGTTCTTTTCCATACATTTTACTATTTCTGGGCTGAAAAATATTGTTTGTTATACTGGGGTCTTCTTTACGTAGGGGTTTGTTATATCAAGGTTCCACTGTATCTTTGGTCATTAGGACCATATCTCACTATACCAGCAGGCACATGGCTTCACTTTAGACACATTGTCTTTTCTTAATCGTGAATTTTGCATGCTTTAATGATCTGAAGAGATATGCTGGCTGGGGTCGTGGTTCCTGGTATGTTCAACCATGCTGGATTTGTCAAGGGGGAGGGCTCTGACAAAGGACAGCCCCTGGCCCTCCAGGTTGGGGGTTTGGACATGAGGCCAATCACCCCACTCAGTAAAAACCAGTCTTTATCACGGAAACTTATCTCTGGTATTGCTTAGTACGAGTATAAATCAAACTGATTAACAGATACATGCAAAGGGAACACTGCTTCACATTTCTGTCTCAGTTCTCCCAGGCATTGTTCATCAGCTTGTATTTTTTCTTTGTTTAGGGAAACAAGGCCGTGATAATCTGTGGTTCACGAGCTCATCTTCAAGAGGAAGCAGTAGCACAAGTAAGGACACTTATCCATTAATTTAAGTCTCAATTCTCCTCAACCTTTTCCAGAATTGTAATTGAAAGATACTTTTTTGTGCACCAAAGCTCTTCTATTTGGAAATAAATACGCGTGCACAGCACAGGTTTGTCTAGGCTTTCCTGGGCCGTTTGTCTAAGATACTTCACCAAAACCATACAGGAACTTGGCAAGCTTTGCGACACATTTGGTGTGTACCAGTCTGGTCTGGTGAGCTGTGGTGGAAGCCCCACATACGTGTGATGCTGGGAAGTAATTTTGCGATGATCTAGAATGCCATCCAGGGGGGAGTAGTAAGGGGCGATTTAGACGGTGCGATTTTTGCTTACGACTGTCGTGTGCGACAGTTGTATACAACTCCTCATTCTAATATTTTGACTGTGGCTACGACTGTCGTAGGGTTTTAAAGCATGTTTCAAAATCCTACGACATTTTTTGTGTTGTGTGCGTCTGTCGTAAGGATGTTGTAGGTTGATTTACACGACGTGATTCGGGTCGTAAGTCATGGCGTAAATGTGTCACATGCAATAATCGTAGGCAAAATCGTATCGTCTAAATCGCCCTTAATGCTCCTAGCCACTTTTTGCTGGGTATCCTGTGGTGGACTAGCATCCCATCCAGGGAGAGTAGTAATACTCCTAGTCAGTTTATGCTGGGTATCCTGTGATGATCTAGCATCTCATCCATGGGAAGTAGTAATACACTTAGTTCCTTTATGCTGGGTATCCTGTGATGGACTGGCATCCCATCCAGGGGGAATAGTAATACTCCTGGGGCCCCTTTCTCGAAACTCCTGATAACTTTCCGGGCCTGAAAACTATTTTAGGTGCACAATATTCTCGAAAAGCTATACAATTTTTATTGATTTTGAAAGCCACATTTTAATCTTTATAATTTCGTGAAGCATATTGCTAAGCTTGCGCCAGTAATTGCCATTAGCTGACAAATCAATGAGCTCGAAAAAAATACTTAACGAGCCCAGAAAGTTATCGGGAGTTTCGAGAAACGGGCCCCTCGTCACTTTATGATGGGTGTCCTGTGATGGACCTAGCATCCCATCCAAGGGGGAGTAGCAATACTCCTAGTCACTTTATGCTGCTGGGTATCCTGTGATAAACTGGCACCCTATCCAAGGTGGAGTAGTACTTTAATACTCCTAGTCACTTTATGCTGGGTATCCTGTGAGAGACTAGCATCCCATCCACTGAGGGGGAGTAGTAAATACTCCTAGTCACTTTATACTGGGTATCCTGTGACAGGCTAGCATCCCATCCAGGGGAAGTAGTAATACTCCCAGACACTTAATGCTGGGTATATATCCTGTGATGGACTTCCTATCCAGGGGGGAAAAGGGGGGAGAAGCAATTCTCCTAGTAACTTCATAGCACAGAAACAGTATCCCACTCCAGGCTCTAAGGTAGTAAGAATGAGCAAAAAGAGATAATGATGTTATGGTGATACAAAAGACTGAAGTTAACATTATTGGTTTTTTTCTTCAGCGCTCTATTTTAAGGAATTTTCTAATGTATGGGTTTCACTTTCTGGTGTGGTTTCTCTGTGTGCGAGGAATTAAAGACACACAGGTAAGAGATTGTTATGAGAAATTCTAATCAAATATTATTAAAAACAGTATATGGAGCCAGCTTTTCTACAACACTGTAGTTGCCACGATGTCACATGAATGCTGGTGGGCTTGTGAATTAAGCCAGGTTTTAGATTCAACGATTGGGTCATGCCTGGTTTCTGTAGTCTTGTTGCTGACTTGCACAAGGCACATTGTGTCTACATTGTCTCTCCACCTAGGCAGTGTTCAAAATCATACCAGTCCTGCTTACTGATGGGGAAACCTCACAAAATGATAAAGGGTCAACCCTTCAATGGTAGGGCTGCTACCAGTTTTTGGAGTAGCTGGAAAAACTGTATTTAGTGGTATCAATGCCTTGTTATTCCATCAAAGTGGCGGGGCTCAAATCCACAGCCATTGGCCTTTATTCACAGCCCTAAAAAGTCTAGCATTGGATTCATGGGGGAGTAAGAATACTGTCTCCTACATGTTGTACTTGCTTCATGCTGGAGAATCTGGGGTAAGTCCTGGCGGTGTGGCAACCAAGTGCAACTTTATTAACTTTTACCTCTATTCTAGTTTTTTAATGATGGCTCGAATTGGGATCATACCTTTGTTTATTTGTTTTAGTGTGGGTTCAAGCTTTTCACAAGACCTGCAGCATTGTTAACCTTCACTGCCCTTCATGTTGAGAGGTGGTAAGTGTCAGTTAAGTCTAAAGAATTTGTCTGACAGGAACAAGCTCTTGGTAGTTATTGGCTGACTAATACAGATGTATTTTTGGAAAGGTTATGACTATGGGGGAAAAGTAGATCTTTGCAAGACCTACTGGAATCCAAAAAGAAAAATGTGGGCAACCACACATTTTTCAGAGATAATTAAGCACCAATAATTCTAAAAAAAGTGTTGAAGTACAAAGAATGTATGGCAATTTCTTTCCAAATTTAAGCTCAGTCCTCTGAAAAATGCGAGGTTACCCCCCAGTTTTCCTTTTGGATTCTGATAGCCCTTGCTAAGATTTGCTTTTTCCACATGGTCATAAACCACGCAAAAATATTGTTGTATTAGAGAGCAAATTCCTTAAGAAACCCGAATATCCCGAGATGCGCAGAACGTATGCGTAGTAGCAATAGGAGGCACCATCCTTAAACTAAATCTGCTGAAATTTTGCCTGCTTATCATTGTCTTGTTCACTAGGTAATATTATATTTTCTTGTTCTCTTCAGGGCCTTTGATGTAGAACTGCTTTACATTGCTCAGCGACTAAAAATCCCTCTTGCAGAAGTAGCTGTCAACTGGACGGAGATTGATGGTTTGTGCTAAGCTCAAAATAGTGATTCTCCTATATAGATGCCATACACTTTTTTCCTCGTTGCTTCAAAGAATTTTTTGGTGCATCAAGGTGATTTGCCCTTTTTGATGACTTCTTTTATTCCGTGCTTCAGGCGCAAAGGTAAAGAGGGGCGTGGCATGGTGTTTGGGTTGCTGGACTTGTAATCTGGAGTTCCAAGCTTCTAGTCTTCCACTCTGACCATTCTCTTTCCGTGGTTTCATTAGAAGAGATACAGGTGTTGGCAGAGCTTCCACTTGTGTTTGAAGCCACATAGCCACCCTTTGTGCTTTTATTTTTACTTTGATGACTGTGAAAGATGTTATTTCTCAGATGCTATACATACTGCAGTGACCATTTTGGGAGTCTATTTTTAGCATTTTTGTTATGTGGAAAAAAAGCACAAAAATCTAGAGGCCACTTTATCACCTTAAAGTACTTATTATTCCTGAAACTCTTGAAAAAATCCCCTACAAAGTATGGTTCCATCGTTTTTCCAAAATTTTGGGCATTCTCAATTGGCCACATTCCAGAATAAGAACCCGTGGAACAAAAAAATATAAATAAAATAACCTGAAGGAAATAAAATAAAATGATAATAAAATTCAAGGGAAAAAAACTTGAAAAAATTATATGATCAACTACATTTGACCTTTATTAACTCTCAACACTTGCTGACCTATTACTTATTTGGCTAGATACCGTTGGTTTTCTCTTCTTTCTAGATTAAGGTCAAGGATTCTATTGATGGTGATCTTTCTCATTTCATATAGTCTTATTCCAAAATACTGTCAATCAAACAGAACCGAAATACCCACAAAAATTAGTGAAAATAAGTTGTCTCTGACACCTTCTTGAAAAGTTCTTTAAACCCCAGGACTGATTACTGTTTTTGTTTTAAAGGTTCAAAGATGATTCCATTCTGGAGCTGGCTACAAATGGGTAAAGACCTGCTTCTTATAAGTTTGCGATATGTGGTTGGAGCTTGGAAGATTGAACCAATGAAGTTGAAGACCCAGTGAAATATAACTTAAAATAGCCCAATTTATACTAGAGAAAATACCATGTCTTCAAATATGTTTTAGAGATTAATTACTGTCTGCAATGGACAATGTGTCTATATTGCATGACTCTATTTCCATGAAAGTGAAATGAGTTCCCCCCCAGATGTCTTTCCTTCTGAGACAAAACTTTTTGCTTTTACCTTTGTTTACAATACATATATAGCAAATTCTATGTAGAGGGTATATGCATGTCTAATATCTAAATTATAACTTAATTATAACTTGTTTTGTTACAGTTTTGGGAATAAGTATGACATCCCTGTCAGAAGAAATTTGTCCAGTGATTTTACTTTCTTTGCATCACTGTTGCAATTTCGTGGCAGCAGTCTTGTTGGTCATCAAATTCATTATGCTCACGTCACTGTTTCAATGCTGTGTCAGTTATCAACATTAACCCTAGCTGCAGAAAATCATTACTCAGAATTGTTTGTATTTATTTGAGAAGAGAACAGACTTCATACTTCTTTGCATGGATTTTTCATTCTGGGAGGAAATTTTATCCCTCTGCAAAAAAAAGATAAGAAAATATCCTAAGGTGAATTAATTACATGCAGTTATTGAATAAGCAGCAAAATAACATTTTCTGTTCCCAGGACTAAATGGCATGGGCTTGCTCAAGATAGCAGCCTCGTAAAATTATTAAATTTTGGTCTTCTGATAAATTGTGGGGCATAATTTTAAACCTGGTGAAGCCAGTGCAAACTGATTAGGCCTTGCAGATATTCATGCAAGAACCTTATTATTTTAAGCTTAAGGCAACTTATCAGTCTACCACAGACAGATTACCCCTCTCAGTGTCAAATTATCTGAACCTTATCCAAATTATCTGCTTGAAGTGGATTATTTTCATCTCTAGTATAAATTCATTACTGTGCAATGTTGTCTGGAAACTGATGACACTTCTATTAAACTTTGAAATAACACAAATAACTGATAGAGAAAATATCATTTGAATGGTCACACTTTAGGATTTCACCCTCAGACTCAAAAGTTAGAACCACCTTGTACAGCACAATAAACAGCAACACAGGAAAGTACTGCTCAGAAGCTTTCATTTGAATGGTCACACTTTAGGATTTTATCCACAGACTCAAAAGTGAGAACCAATTTCTTAGCTTGGGAGTCAACGGCTACACTAACACAAACTTCAAATCAACTGTGGAACTACGTACGAGAAAACGGTTATTCTCTCTCCGCCAGGGAGGCTCAAAGTTAGAATCGGGGAGGAGGACAATATCCCAACACCCCGGACAGTTATCTATTACATTGAAATTGAGATTAAAATAATATTCTAATCTGGGAGTGTCTTTAATTTAATAAGTTTAAATTTTTATCAGCCTCCGTAAACCGCTTTTTGAAGTGGGGACTAGTGATTTTGGAAAATGAAATAGGATCAAAATGTTTGAAGAGTAAACAAATAAAGTACAAATCTTGTTTGCAAAGGAATGACGTTCATTTTCTTATGAGAGTTCTGTGGTGATCGGTGTGAGATGTGACGGAAAAAGTTTCTTTACAGTGGAATTCCGATTTTTCGAACCTCCAAAAAAATTGGAAATTGGTTCGAAAAACCGGGAGTTCGAAAAATGGAAGGTGGCATCAAATCACACCTGTTTTACCATGGTATTGTTTTCAGTATAAGATCCAAGAAGGCAGACAACAACGGTATATCACTCTTGTTAATGTGTGAACCATCTTTATTTACCAACAAAACTTGCATTTAAAACAAAACGAAAATCTAAGGATTTAAGCCAATTTCGGCAGAACAGAAACCAGTACTGTACTGACACAGGTGTCTGTAATTTTGCGCAAACTCTTGACTGCATTTCCTTCCCCTTACTGTATCAGAAGAAAAGTACCCTGTACTCCACGGTTTAAAGGAACAGCAAAATTTATTAATGCGCTACGGCAAGAGCTTGAAAAATACAGCTAAACGAAGGAACTTTGATCATGTACAGTAATTCAAGACCCTCGATTGTGAAACGACGGCGTTGTAGTTTCTTATGACTTCAATGACACAGGTCTGTTACTTGCTTTGTAATAAAAAATGGATGAAAACACCTTTTCCGGAACTTGTTAATTGCATTCAGGTGTATATGTGGCTAAAACCGGTTTTTGTTGGTTCCTGAGTTTTCAACGTTCCAATTAGTTCGAAATATCGGGAGTTTCGAGAAATCGAGCATTCGAAAAATCGGGGGTAAAATTACAGTGTTTGACCGAAGCAAATCCAAGGGAAATGACTTTTGATTCGAAGAATCGGGAGTTTCGAATAATCGAGTAGTCGAAAAATCGGGATTCCACTGTATTTGATTTTTTCCCTTTTTTGTTGGCATCATATCTCTTCTGGTTCAAATTTTCCCTTTGTCTTATACTTATTATCATTAATTATCAAAATCTGAAACAAAAGAAGGACAATGAAACAAAAAATTACCACAAGCTTTCAAACCTTTTTGCCCTCCACAGGCTTACCATCCTTTGGTGGTGGCGGCAGGAGCCTGTGCATCTATGATGCTGTGATGAAAAGTAATATCAGATATCAGAGAGGCCTTTCTAAAGATGATGTTTCAGGTTTCCATGCTAATGAAATGAAATGAAAATAGTGAACAATATTTCTACAATTTATGCATTTATTTATACCTCCACTACTTATGAGCGAGTAAGT
This sequence comes from Siderastrea siderea, assembly GCA_964030785.1. Lineage (NCBI taxonomy): Eukaryota > Metazoa > Cnidaria > Anthozoa > Scleractinia > Rhizangiidae > Siderastrea > Siderastrea siderea. Next base: position 6,473,369 of record OZ034972.1, read on the forward strand.
TTCAATAGCTGTTGCCTTATTAGGCCTCAGTTTAAACAGCAATGAAAAACAGTGAGGGAATATTTTTGAAGTATTTTTATGTCATTCATTTCAATGCAGAAACCGTAATTACAAGAAATATACCCTTTTGAAAGGCCAGTCAGCATATTGTACCAGACATTTTAAAGGCTCTCCGGTCGGGCAAAGAGCGCTTTTTCCCCACTGCGGAGCCTGTTCACAGGCTAACTAAATGCGTGATATGGTAATCCTTTGCTAATCTAAACTTCACTCCACCTTCATATCAAAGTCAAAATTTTGTAATCAACTGTCAATTTGCAAGGGCATCACGGTGTCTGATAGCGTCAGATAAACCTATTCATTAACGTCCGTTCATCGCTCCTGATTATCTGATTACCAAGAAAGGTGATGTCCTTTCGCTTCTTTATAGCTTGAACAGGAACAAACCACCGGAACAAAACAGACACACATGTTATTCAACAATCATTGGCAAAACAACGCGAGGAAATATGCAAATTTTCAAAAGCAAACCTCAACCAATACTCATAGACTAATAACTAAGACAAAAGAAAATTATCCTTTGAGCAATAACGCATCAAGATTGGCAACAGCTGAAAAAGGTAAATAAGTTGTTTATCTTACTCTAATAAATTTGCCTCAGGGAAATTATTGATCCGACATCCAATCACCCATTGCTCGCAATTTGGATTTAAAAACTACTTAATCTCCAAGGTAAACACACTCTGTATTTATTCCTCGATACAGATTATGAATTGATCCTTCAGATCTCAGACAACATAAATTAGAGGCTTTGTGAAAGATATTGGTCCATGTTTTATTGTGTGCTTTTAAGCTTTGTGCTCTTCTTTGAACTGCGATGGCGCCACAATGACATCGCTATTTTTGTGCCTTTCTTGTTCTTTGAATGAATGATCGAGCAAAAACAATTTCCGAAATCAAATTGCGTTAACACTTAAGAATTTTTTCTTTAAAGCTTCTTTTGTACTACTTATTGGGCGAGCGGACATCGCACCGGAAGTAATCAAATAACAGTACACTAAGCTTCCGCCTTAGTGTCTCCACTTCCGACCAGTTCTAGACATTTTTTCCCTCAATAGCAAGTTAACACAATATCGTTAAATTTGAGTGCTTTAAAACCTGTTTACCACAGAAAATAAACTACAGAGAAAACAAAGCAGCAAGGATGATTTATTCAAATGCATCATTTTAAAAACACGAAATGTGCTGCAGTGATTCTCACCGGGGGGCGGGACATGCGGAGAGCCTGGCCGGGGTAGGGGTAAGGTGATTTTATTGATAATACAAATGTGAATTTCATTCATCGAATGAACTACATATTTGTACATAGAAAAGGGCGTTTTTCATAATAAAATACCTTGCAAGGATATATTTTGAAAAATTTCCATTCAGAGCTGAGTTTTACGCTCAATGAATAAACATTACCTCTCCCTCCCCCGACTAAAAACAAAATTACACCATTCTCTTGTCAGCTTGTCACGTTGTCAGACCCTCAGACAGGATGTCGCCAGAGATGTGACGTCATGGCACGTTAGGCCTGCCTGACGAATATGATGAACACAATTTGACTGCGAGAGAACAATTGTTTATGCGATTCACTCACGTTTGAGTTTCTTTTGGGTAGTTTTACAGCCTTGTAGAGCGAGCTGTTTGGCTGAGAAAATTGAGAGCGAAGATTTGTCGCCACTGTGTCGAGATTTGTATTCTTCATACGGCGACGCCATCGAGGCGCCAGTGAAACATTCGATAGTTCGAAGGCTTGGCGGTGGTTTGCTCGTTGGAGTTGTATTTGTAAACTCTTGTTACTATCACGCCTAAGCCGAAAGTTACAACCTCTTTTATCGATCATCGAAACAACGACACGTGCCTGAACAAAACAGGGTAGTACGAACTAGAGAACGCGGGAGGAATTTGACAGTACGACCTCTGACAACATGACGACTATGGCCTCACTGTTTTCGTTCACCCCTCCCGCCGTGAAAAGACTGCTTGGCTGGAAGCAGGGCGACGAAGAGGAAAAATGGGCGGAAAAAGCCATCGAGTCATTAGTCAAGAAGCTTAAAAAGAAAAAAGGTGCTCTAGAAGAGCTGGAAAACGCGCTGTCAAAACCGGGTCAGCCGTCAAAATGTGTCACTATTACCCGAAGTTTAGACGGGCGCCTTCAAGTCTCTCATAGGAAAGGTTTGCCGCATGTAATTTACTGCCGAGTGTGGCGATGGCCCGATCTGCAAAGCCACCATGAGTTGAAGCCTTTGGATTGTTGCGAATATGCGTTTGGATTGAAACAGAAGGAAGTATGCATCAATCCATACCACTACCGACGAGTGGAAAGTCCCGGTAAGTTTAAGTTGACAATTGAAGAGGTGCTTTTTGTGGGATTGTAAAGAAGAGTCTTTGAAATAACGAACTACTTATATAAGCTTAAATAGCTCGCGATTTATCACGCCATTTATATCCTTTGTGTCTTCTTTCTTCTTTAATTTTGGGCTTCATTAGCTAATTTAACTAGTTGATGATCCTGTTTTGCGGTCTATAGTGCTAGGGGTATTTGAAAGGCTGAAACATCAACTTGTGTTCTATTCTACTTTTCTCGATCAGTTTTACCGCCAGTGCTTGTTCCAAGACAAAGCGAATACCCAAGACCCCCTCCGCCGCTTCCATCGCCATTCCGAAGTGTTGACGACCCTCCAATGCCATATAATGCCTCATATCCGTTCTCTAATCGACCAAATCAACTGGAACATAGTCCAGCAAGCAGTTTCGATATGCCAGGTGAGATCCACGTATGATAATTTACAATATTTTACTGTGGCAAGTGTGAATAAAATTTGTTTCTTTCTGCCCTTTCTCTGCCAGTAATGCTATTGATTACAATTTTTCTCTCCAGAATTGAAACAAATGGAATGTTTACCCAAGCTTTTTTGAGCTTATTGGGTAAAATTACTCATGTAGTTTATTTTTGACCTTACCAAGGGAAATCAAGACATGGTGTGATATTGATATATTAGGGCCTGGGGGCTTGGATTCAACTGGCATTCCACAGTGAAAAAAAACTTGAGGTAGAATATCGTGATTTTCAAAACACTGCTTAACAAAGAACGAGCAAACTAAAAACATTCTAGAATATGTATGGTAAAATTCTGGTTATAAATATATGGAAGAAAAGATAATCTACAGTCCATACAATTGTGATTTATTGTTGTCTTGAATATGTGACACTTCAGTAATCCCTACACGAAGAGAATGTTCAGTTTGTTATTTCTCTACACATAAAAGGTGCGACCAATAGATCATATTACAAACTAGAAATTACTAATTGGTTTATTCTGTGATATCTGCTAACAGTATTTAACTTGCGACATTCATGAGACTATAGACCCAACTTATTTTAATGCCATTTGTTCTACTCACTGGATGCATGTGAAATCCCTGCTTATAGTTTTTAATATCAAATAACGCATAGCCTTAGCTTGTGTGAGGGCTGTCTGTAGGAGCACAAGCAAGGCCTCTTTGTGGGACATGATACTAGTACAACTTTCGTACCCGCTGGTACAAATTCATACCGTTTCCTCTTGTGGCTTTGTGTCTGTTTAATAATAATAACAATAATCTTTATACAAGGAGCTCACTTCACGTAAGTGATCTATTTCTGTGAGGCCATGTTAAAAGGAAATAATGTGTTGTAAATTAAAATAACGGTAATAATAGATAACAAGTTAAAACATTAAAAGATATAATATATGCAAAAGCTGTAAACATATTGCACATAGTTAGGAACACATTCCTTAAAAAATCTTTGTAAAAAAATCCAAAAAAATCTATGCTCATCGTGCCATTCCAGAATCTCTCATCAGTAAGAGACATACCACCACAAGTTCACCCTGCTAACTGTACTACAATAGATTGAGATTCTCATCCTAGTAAGAAACTCACACGAGTACCATGATCACGCATCACCAGTATCATGAATGTTTGTTTGTTAATCGTTCTATGCTTTACTATTTCATTCAGAATGAAACTTAACCATGAAAACACCTTATGTAAATGCACTTGTAAAGTTTTCATCTCACACCAGAGTGAAACTGGTACAACCATGAAACAGCTAAATTAAATGTAAATGGGGCATAAAGTTTTCATCTTTTGCAAAAATGAAAGTGGTACCAGCAAATTGATTGCAAACACCCCCTAGCCTATTGCTGCCATTCTTGTAACCATAGTCAAACTTTTTTTTTTCCAGAAACACCCACAGGGTACATGTCTGAAGACGGAGGGTCTCCCCGCCCTGTGGACCCTAATGCTATGGACGTCGATTCTGTGAATTCTCCCCCAGTGGTGTCACCACAGCAAGGTGAGTGGAAAAGAAATCATTAAAGCATGGCATCCTTTTTGCGTAGAGTGGCTTTTAATGGAGTGTCAAAGGTACATGTACTAGGCAACTTTAAAAATACTAGTAGTAGTTTGCTGTACAGCAGTATTCAAAGGACCAAGTTTCTGCTGAAGAAAGATAGAAGGCATACTACAATTAATTACCTTGAGAAACTGTCATGCATAAGAGCAGAATTTGGATTTGTGGACTTAATCACTTTGCCCCCACCCTCCCCCTTTCAGTGTTGTTTTGCTACTCTGACCATGTCGTGAAACATTGGGCATCAGCACTGAAGATGACTGGAGGGGTACTTGGGGGGAAGGTGGGCAACAGTGTCTCAACAATTTTGCAGCTAATTGTAGAAATAAAAAGTGACAAAATGCTAGTCAGTTAGTTGATGGAGACCTTTAATGGTGTTTATTTTTTTTTAGACTTGTCCCATGTGACTCCCGTCAACTACCAGGAACCAGCCTCATGGTGTTCTGTGTCGTATTATGAGCTAAACAACCGTGTTGGACAGCAGTTCCAAGCCCATACCACCAGCATCATTGTTGATGGATTCACTGATCCCAACACCGAAAACTCTGAAAGATTCTGCCTGGGTTTGTTATCTAACGTCAATCGTAACTCAACTATTGAGAGCACAAGACGACACATCGGAAAAGGTGTGCATCTGTATTACGTCGGTGGAGAGGTTTATGCTGAATGCCTGAGTGATTCTGCCATCTTTGTGCAGAGCAGGAATTGCAATCACAGTCATGGCTTTCATCCAACAACAGTTTGCAAGATTCCATCTGGCTGCACACTGAAAATTTTCAACAACCAGGAGTTTGCCCAGTTGCTTTCACAGTCTGTCAATTATGGTTATGAGGCAGTGTATGAGTTAACAAAGATGTGTTCAATCCGTCTGAGTTTCGTCAAAGGCTGGGGCGCGGAGTATCATCGTCAAGATGTCACCAGTACTCCATGTTGGATTGAAATCCATCTGCATGGTCCTCTGCATTGGCTTGACAAAGTGCTGAGTCAAATGGGATCGCCACGAAATCCAATATCTTCTGTTTCTTAAGCCAGACTTAAGTTCATGATGTTTTTAAGTGTTTTATGTTCTGACGATGCCAACAACATTTTATTTGTGCTGATGGAAACTTTGCTTAAAAGAGAGGCGTTGCATTTTTGTGGTAAAGCTGGACAAAAGCTTAAGCACTAAAAAGAGCTTTTTGATAGAGTTATGAATGTTGAATTATTCACTGCAAGTCGGATGGTTGTGATTCAATGCGTGTCAAACAATATTTTTCCAATGAAAACTGCAGTTTAAAGGTGATTACACATATCAAGGAAAAGCTCACTGTACTATATGGTTCTGTTATTCACTAACTTGTACATGCTCCGACATTGAAATTGATAAACACTTATTGATCCTGAATCCCGACAAGTTATGGTTCTGTTGTGAAATCCAAAATATTTCTTGTTTTACCGTGAATGTGTACTAACCACCATTTATTTTATAAGTTTATGTACTCATGAATGTATGAGACTAAGTAATAATTGTGTAAGAAAAATGCTGAACAAGATAAGAGGGAATTTTAAATGAAATGCAGGTTTCTTTGTTTCTTTTACAACAGAGTACAGTAACCTCTCAGCAGTTTAGGAGTTATGCATGCAAGTGAAGGTTCAACTGAAGTACATGATGCACTAGACTATGAATAGTCACCCAGGAGATAAGTTATGATATCACGGGGGTGGAATTAATCCACAGACTCAAAAGTTAGAAACACCTTGTACAACATAATAAATAGTACTTTAAGATATAGTACTGCTCAATAGCTTTCAGTTGAATGGTCACACTTATGGGTTTTATCCACGAATTGAAAAGTTAGAACTACCTTGTACAGCATATTTAAATAATCAGTACCCCAAGGTAGTAACTGCTCTATAGCTTCGATGGACACACTTCTAACTTCACCCTAAGACTCCAAACTCATTATCACTTTGCATAGCTTCTGCTCATCCCCAGGAGATCAGGGAAAATGGGCATAGGGTTTTATTGCAGGAAGACAATGCAGTCCCACAATTCTATATGCACTGTGCTCCATGAAAGAGCGATCCCTAGGAATGAGGCAGATACAGTACAGAATAATAAACAGCACCACGGAAAAGTTCTACTCAGGTGCTTTGATTTGAATGGTCACAGGATTTTGCCCGCAGTCTCAAACATTGGAACCATCTTGTACAGTATAATAAACAGCAACACTGGAAGGTACTGCTCTGTAATATTTAGCTTTCAATTTAAATAAATGATCACAATTCCTATTTTCATCGAGGACTCAAAAGCTCGAAACCACATTTACAGGACTTGAACCCTGTCTCTAGGAGGTAATTAGAGACTAGGAACGCTGTACAAATTTTTGTAACGTCACATGACTATTCAAAGCTGTGATAAATTTGATTAAAGACTGTTTTTGCATGTAGTAGTGTAAACACTGTGGGGGTCGAGCATTCCATCATTTCCTAAATCAATTCCCCCTCACCTGGCAATTCCGGCGTTGGGATTTATCAGGGTCTGGAAGGGTATTCTCGGGATCTGGGATTTGGCCAAAATATGGTGCGGGATTCGGGAAAACGCAAAATATATTGACGGGATTCGGGATTTGACTGCTACCAGGGAAGCGGGATTCGCCAAAATTTGGGCACGGGATGCGAGATGTTTTTGCTTGTCTGTCGGGTATTCGGGAAATCGCCACGAACCAAGAAAACGTTCTAGCGGCAAAAGCGAATCAATCGAAAGGGCCAATCTACATCTTTAAAAATTCATTAGCTTTTGCAGAAATTAGTCTTTTTTAAATGTATTTTTGGGAAAGAAAAAACGGGATTCGGGATAGCGATGAAAAAAGTGCGGGATGCGGGATTCTCGTGAAAAAGGAGCGGGAATGCGAGATCAGGACCCCCCCCCCCCCCCCCTTCCAGACCCTGATTTATACTAGGCTCGCTCGCAAAAAACCCAATTAATAAACACGGAAGTCATCTCCACGTTCCTACCTGTTGCGCTACAATTTACGGAAAAATTTATGTGCCGATCAATTCGCAAGTTCAACATCCCCCCTGGGCATTTGAACTTTTAAAGATTGGCTTGTTCAAATTCCCTCCCCTCGGGGCAAAAAAGCCGTTCAAATGCCCCACCAATTAGTCCCGGGGGGTACTCCCTCATATGGCCTATACGGGGATGTGCCGCTGGATAGGGTATGGTTTTTGGCCTCTCTGTCCTAAACACGGTATGTGATTTCGTGCGAGTCTGTCCTAAACAGGGTATATAATTTTGCGCGAGTCTGTCCTAATTATAAACAGGGTATTGCGTGTCCTAAACAGGGTAATAAAATTGAGGTTGTTGACCTAAACAGGATATGTATTTTAGGCTTTTTTTGTCCTAAACAGGGTCAGGGTTTCAAACCCCTCAGCGGCTCACCTATACCCAAATATGGGTCGAGTACCCCCCCCGGGCAATTAGTAATGAACTACCTCTCCTCAAAGACAAATTTCGTCTTCAATCAAACACTTTGCACGCTTTCAGAGAGACATATGCTGTAATGACACCTTCAAACTTCTTTTAAAGACCTTTTTGAAAGAGTCATTCACTAAAAAAGGCGAAATTCTGTCTTGTAAATCCGTCAAACCCCGCAAAAGCCGAAAAAAACTCACGGGCGTATTACGTCGGAACAAGAGATGAATCCGGTTCAAATTCCCCACCCTTCCAACGCAACGTTCAAATTGCCCCCTTTTCCGGGCACGATGCACAGTCAAATGCCCGGGGTATGCCCGGGGGTGGGGGGGGGGGAAGTTGAAGGTTCGAATTGATCGGCGCATTATGGCCATTGAACGAGTGTAAGAGGATGGGAGCGGTGTGCCCGGCTCAACGCTGCACAAGCCCTGGATCCTGGAGAAGGTTAACTCTCCCTTCTGTAAGGTCGTTATATAACCGAGCTGTATCAATTCGTTTGTTCCATGTCCATAACTTTGGCTTCTGAGAAGACCCAAGGGCAAGTAATCGGGACGGGCGAAGAATTCGTGCTCAGGCGCAAGATCGGCACGAGCGGAAGCCCAGGTCTCGAGAACCCATTGAGCTGGATATAGTATACGAGAGAGCCGGGCCTACGGCACCTGCATGGGTGACTAGAGTTTATAATAATGTAGGGGTGTTTCAAGGGGAAATTGATAATCGTTTCCCGCCTGACTTCACAACTGGCATTTTCTTTTATTCCCTCGGAGTCTATAATGGTACTGAAATATTTCCGATATTGGACCTCATGTTATGAGGTATTTACAGCAACCAAAAGAAACACAAATGTATGCAAATAAAAAATCCTGATTAGTACTTTGAACACGTGTTTTAAGATTATCGAGATAAAAAAGCGACGTTCGATCAGCTGGCTCCAATGCAAAATGTTATAATACGCAAACTTCCCATTAGGGAGGGGTAGAGAAATCTCACAAATTTTGGTAATAAAAACTGTACCACTTGTAGAAAATCGCTTACCATTTATCCAGAGTAACCCAAATAATAATCTTATTTTGAAAAGCAAACTTAGAGGTTGTTTTCGTCTTAATTTCGAACCTTCCAACAGTTATGGCTCCTCTACTCTCCCTCCCTTCCCTTCGTATCATTGCATGAGTGAAAAATTCACTCTCCGTGGGTCCCTAGTGTAAAGTAACTTGCACGCCCCACAGACTCTGACGTCGGTACGAACGGTGAGTGTGTCTGAAAATATTCAAGGTTTACAAACACCCAATGACTCAGGAGTTTTCCTGAAGAAATGGTTGTTCCTTCCGTTCCTCCTTAACGAAGACCAACAGGAAGCCGCAAGTGAAACCAGAGAGGCGGGTGGATTTTCGCCGGGTCGACAATTACAACAGCGTAAGCTTTACTACGACAAGATGGCGAACATGGCCTCTTTGTTTTCCTTCACCCAGCCTGCGGTAAAAAGGCTTCTTGGCTGGAAACAGGGCGACGAAGAGGAAAAGTGGGCGGAATTTGCCATCTGTTATTTAACCAAGAAGCTGAAGAAGACGAAAGGTGCTCTTGAGGAACTGGAAAAAGCACTGTCAAACCCAGGCCAGCCGTCAAAGTGTGTCACAATTGCTCGCAGTTTAGACGGGCGCATTCAAATCCTTCATAGAAAAGGTTTGCCGCATGTAATTTACTGTCGAGTGTGGCGATGGCCCGATCTGCAAAACCACCATGAACTTAAGCCGTTGGATTGTTGCGAATATGCGTTTGCGTCAAAGAAGAAAGAAGTATGCATAAATCCATACCACTACAGACGTGTGGAAAGTCCCGGTAAGGGAAGAAACCCCCCGCCCCCGTGATTCAAAACCCCAGCGAAAAATTTTTATTTCCCCCCAGCCTTATACAGTCAGCTCCCATATCTAAAAATCCTCATCAGTATGAAGAGAGAAATTTATCCTCATACCCCCCCCCCCCCCCCCCCACTCCAGCATTTTGGATGTCAGTGGTTCAACGCCAGTCCCGGCCATCGTGCTGTTTCCTTAGACACGAAACTTTACCTCATAAATGTCTCTCTCTACCCAGGTATATAAATGGGTACCGGTGACATACTGCTGGGGGTAATCCTGCAATGGACTAGCATCCCATCCAGGGGGGAGTAGCAATACTCTCAGTTGCTTCATGCTACAGAAACTGGGTTAAGCTCCGGCTTATGTGGGCCACCTTGGCTGGCGAGCGACTTTACCTACCTACTTACCATACCCCCCTCTCCCAATACAGTGATCACATAACCCCAGGGAAAAATATTTAATAACCCTCACCCCATTACAGTCCCTGGTTGGGATTTGAATTGAGGACTGTTGTTTCAAGTGCATCAATACTTTCATTCAACCGCACAGGTAAAATTTGTTTGGTTTTCTAGATGATCCAAAAAAATCTGTCATATCTCACAAACTTAAAAGCCAGCCTGAACCACAACATGCTGCCATTACATGACCAAATGTGGCATAGGAACTAACATTTTTGCATACCATTTATGACACTGAGGAGTAGTGGCGTGTGGTCCCTAGGAGAAGAGGCAAGCTACTCAGAGAGGCTCCCCCCTGAGTCTCAAACCATAACCCCTTTTTTTTGTACTATTGGAATATATTTCAGTGACTCTTTAAATACTTAAGGGACAAATTTGCTTACCCTTTTATGTGCAGCAAGCATACAAAGGCACCCCTTTCAGGCTGAGCCTCTTCATGTAGCCCACGATAGAGAGTACACCTCCCCCTCCATTAACACTAATCTTGTTTATTATTATTTGGTTGAACAGAAAGTAAGCTTCTATTTTCTACTTTCCATTCTTGTGCCCTTAAGTGTTGCCTCCAGTCTTGGTTCCAAGGCCTACTGGTCCGTATCCAAAGATTCCACCACCTTTGCCTGCACCATTTAGAAGTGCTGAAGAGCCACCGATGCCATACAATGCCTGTTTTCCATTCAAAACATCTCAGCAGCCGCAACCGAATCAGAGCCCAGCTATACATGTCCCAGGTATAAAAGTGAATTGTCTTTTGTGATTTGAATAGCTGTTATTACATTTGAGCCTGCGGTCCAATTTCCTTTTGTTTAAAAAGGCACACAAATGAGGCTAGTGGGACAATAACATGCGATACAAAGCAGAATGACCCACTAGCCTCATTTGTATGTCAAAACCGCTGACAACTGTAATAACAGCTATTCTAGCCTCATAATTTTTATACATCTCCTTTAATCTAATACTTCATGCGATGATATTATTTGGTTCTATTTTCAACATTTTCTAGAGTCACCCAAAAGTTACATTTCAGAGGATGGTGGTTCTCCTTGCCCTGTGGACCCTAATGCCATGGATGTGGACTCTATCAGCTCTCCGCCAACAATGGTCAACACTCAACCAGGATGTAAGTTGACAAATACCTCAAGCAACAGTCTATGTCAGCTGTTTTTAGTAACAGTTTGAAAAGCCAAAACTCACCGTACTAGTACTGTAAAACTGTTAAATTATACTGGTAGCTAGGAATTCAATAACCAAGATTGAGAACTAAACAAATAAATTAATATAAAATACTACACTATGATGTGGAGTGGACAGAAATATCTAAACATCTGCTTCCCACGCCTTCCTGGCCAGCTCCTGCCTCCTGCAAAATACATTGTAACGTAATGGTATAATTAACCGGCTGTCGTCATAGCGATGGCTGGTTTTTAAATTGGGCTGGGTTTTTTTTTGGTCACTTGTCTTAGTCATCCAGTTTTGTCTCAACTAACACAGTCTCCATAAACTTCCTGTTTTCTATAAACTTTTGTTCTTAGGCCATCGTAGCTTGATTAAGAATAAAACACAAACAGCGGTGATAAACATTGTGAACAAATGCATTTTGATAAACTAAAAGTGACCAAACATCAGCCATAGCTGATCATATGAAAACCACTGGTCACAACATTAAATGGGATCATTTTGACATTTTAGCCTCCGGCAAGACAGACTTTCATTGTAAAATAAAGGAGACTTTGCTGATTCAAGAACTACAACAATCTTTGAATGTTAACGTTAGCAGTGAGAAGCTGTTGCTTTGTTAGCTACAGCTTCTCAGGACAGGCAGTCCTAAGTATTAAATTACTGTTAAGAGCATTTTTCTTAATCTTGGTTCCAGACCCTTATCATTGTAAACTATATAAACAGTTTTCAAACACTGTAGCGGTTACTTTTGAAAATGTATGTTGACTAGCATACGAAACATCAAGTTTATCAAAATGCATTTATTCACAATGTTTATCACCGCTGTTTGTGTTTTTTCCTGTTTTCTCCTGATGATTACCTCAAACTTCCGGTTCCGGTTATGATGTCATGCAGATGTTACATCATGATTTTATCACGCAAGATAAACAAAACTGAAATGTGTCACATTGCACCAACAACGTTACTTCTTCAATGTTAACGTTCCATACTTATTACACAGAGACAAACCGCGCGTTACTTTTATGACAAGATAAATTGCTGTTAACAATGTGGCCGCAGTTTAGGTAGCATATCTTACATACAACACATGTGCAACTAAGTTCGACTCGGTTCTTGCTAATACATTCAATTTTGCCTAAAGCAAATAAATATATCACCGCATGATAGAGATGGACTCGTCACATTGTGACCCTCGGACATTGAATAATTTTATGACAGCGGAATCATTACATCACAGAGAAGAGAAAGCACCACTCTGAATTTTGCAATTCTAGCATATATTTAGTTTGTTTTGTTTTACCTTTTTTCGTTTCCAAACCTTTTGTTTGTTTTTAGAAAAGATCCTTTCGATTTTCAATTTAACTAAATCGTTACGAATTCCGAGTCAACTTGTTTACTTTTGTGAGGGATTCCTGGGTGAGCAATCTGGATTTAAACATCACGTCATGAGATATGACCGAACGTGTTGACCGTGAAGTGGCGATATCATTTCCCCCAGACTCTGATCTGCTCCTGTTTATCAACCATTATATTTTGATTTTATCCTCACTGTTTTTATCCACAGTCTAGACACAACAGTAAATATTTTCTTGTCTCTGTGTAAGCATTTTCAGTTGTGGGTGAATTTATACCGACGTTCAACACTTGAGTTAAATTATTTGCTTTTTTCAGCAGAATAAATAATAAGCGAAAACAAAGATAAGCTGAGTCATCAGAGTTAAAACATCACCTTATCCAGTAATGCCATTGTCAAATTACTGTGTCACACAGTCACACTTTTCGTCATGGTAGTTCGTATGAATACGGGATCGTGCTAACATTTGTTGACCTGGGGGTGGGGTGGGTCAGAAGAACCATTTAAAATGCCTATTGGGCTTTCTTCTTAATTTGCTTCCCACCATCCCTCAAAATATGCCCGTTTTCTCTCAGTTTCTGACTGGAATGTCCTGGAAATTTTTAGACATTCTGTTTAGGGTCCTGAAAAGTCCTGGGCCCAGTTGTTCAGGTCAAATCCTGACCTCAGTAAATGTAAGTAAATTCTATGTGTAGACCTGACTGTAAAATTATGTACATAATTATATCAAACAGTCTAGTTTTTGTGGGATTGTCACAGCTTTTCAGTACAAATTGCACACAATTTTTAACTAATTTTAGCCACATGATTTGTGATTGAGATTCTTGAATAGCCCTGCCCCCTGTCCCATTTTTTTCTTTTTTTTTTGGTAAGGAGTGCAGCCCCCTAGTATTTTCATGATGAAATTTTTCCATACAAAAACAAGAAAGAATTTTACCACTATTGGGCTATTATCTGCATTATTACTGTACCAGGCCCGAGCATGTTGGGCTTATTTCATTTTTTTTTTCGGTAGATTTATCCCATGTTACTCCAGTGAACTATCAAGAGCCACCTTCATGGTGTTCCATTTCGTACTACGAGTTGAATAACAGAGTGGGAGAGCAATTCCATGCCAGCTCAACCAGTGTCGTGGTCGATGGATTCACAGATCCCAGCTCTGCAAACTCTGAAAGATTCTGCTTGGGTTTGTTAACTAACATCAATCGTAACTCAACCATTGAGAGTACCAGACGACACATTGGAAAAGGTGCGCATCTGTATTACGTCGGTGGAGAGGTTTATGCTGAATGCCTGAGTGATTCTGCCATCTTTGTGCAGAGCAGGAATTGCAATCACAGTCATGGCTTTCATCCAACAACAGTGTGCAAGATTCCATCAGGCTGCACGCTGAAGATTTTTAATAACCAGGAATTTGCACAGTTGCTTTCACAGTCAGTTAATTATGACTTTAAGACCGTGTATGAACTGGTCAAAATGTGTTCAATCCGTTTGAGTTTCGTTAAAGGTTGGGGAGCTGAGTATCATCGTCAAGATGTCACCAGTACACCATGTTGGATTGAAATCCATCTGCATGGTCCACTTCAGTGGCTTGATAAAGTGCTGAGTCAAATGAGTATGCCAGATGCTGGACCAACTTCCCATTCATAGTGGAGAACAACTGAGTATTTAAACATTTTTGACAAAACAACAATTCACTATTAGCAAAGAACCACAGCACCACAAGGGGGTGACCTTTGCTGACACATTTACATCTTGCATCAATATTTTAGAAATTCAAATGGAAAGAAACAGCTTTCACACAGGGCTCAATAAAAACTTGAATTTTAGCTTGGCCTTTGGGGAAGTATTACTCCCAATGTTTACATGTCCAGGTTAAAAAAAATTCTTAAAAACACAGAGAAAGGCATGTGCTGTCATTGTCTGTGACTTGTTTTAAAACAAAATCCTGGTGTTTGATGTGGGATATCTTTCTTGAATGTTTGATACATTAATCATGTGCTAAGTTACAGACGTTATTCAAGTTGGCAAACTTGTTCTGTAAGTTGAGGCTGTGTGGTTTGCTTGGGCCCTTGCCCGTTGGACAAGTGAGTGGAAGTTACTTGCTCAACTTAAAAAGCCTACTTGTCCCAGATGAACAGATGGGAATATTGTCAAGCGCTGATAATAACTACAAAGAGCATATAAAATTTAGTTATTTTGCCAAGTTTGAAAGGAAATGGGTTAACACTTGTTTCAAGAGTCGCAACATTTTCAATTGTTTGTGTGGCTGTAAATTTGATGTTTAATATGGAAGGTTTTGTAATTTCAATATCTTATGAAGTCACATATTTGTTGCAGTTGCTATCAATTTATCTTATCTACAAGTTTCGTAGACTAAAATATAATTAATATAATGTGTAGTTCCAGAAAATACCCTCACTCCCTCCATGGAAGGTTTTTGTTTTACTCCCACCCCCCCCCCCACCAAGAAATTCCAGTTTAGCTTTATACTCTGCTTCTAAAATTTTGGCTTTTAAGACCCCCACCCCCTAGGAATTTCGGATGGGCTTCCATGGGGTTGGGTATGGATTTTTTCTGGTACTACACAATTTTCAGTAAAGTATAATATTGCTGAAGAGGATATCAAACAATGCTAACCAAAACAGTTAAGAATGGTCTGTATATAAATTATGCAATTGAAAATAATGCTCATTAGCTTTCATTTGAATGGAGTCACTTTAGGCCTACATCCACAGACTCCAGTCAAAAATTAGAACCATCCTGTACAGCATAATAAACAGTGCCATGGGCAAGCACTGCTCAGTAGCTTTCGATTGAATGGTTACACTTTAGAATTCATCCACAGTCTCAATAGCCTCCAATGCAGACATCCTTGGTACTCTTGTGGATGGGGACAGGGGGAGGGAGGTGTATGGGAGACGGGAGAAGAGGGGGCGGGAAGCGGGATTCCCAAGGTGGCGGGAAGCAGGATTCCCAAGGTGGCGTGAAGCAGGAGAAAGGGAAAAATTAAGCAACATTGCACAATATTTTGCAATCGGAAAAATGCAAAGAGGTGGGAGCCAACAACCCCCCTGCCCCCCCCCCCCCCCACTACCACCACTCTTCACACAATCTAAAAAACTGCATTGGAGGTTACAGACTTGAAAGTTAGAACCATCTTGTACAGCATATATCAAGCAGCATATAACGAACAGCAGCACAAATAGTTAGAAGTAGACTACATGTCTCTTAAGATAGATTCTTGGGAGTTGAGGTTTGATAAAGATCCTAAAATAGGGAAGTTGTTATAAAATTGTATTAATAATGTCATTTCAATCAATGGTACGTACTATATCTTACCTCAATAGCCAGTTAAGTAAGTGTAAATCACTCTAAAATATTTACCAAGTTTTGGCAGCCTGTAAAATAATATCATAATAAAATATCTAGAGATAAATTAAAAATATGTAGAAAAAAACATTAAAAATCCCAGGTTGTGGTTTTATGGAAATAATGGAGAAGAGGTAATGAAAACAAGAACTGAATGTTGCACTTTTATTTTTGATTTCTATCAATTCTGTTCTGTTTTCTTTTTGCATCATATTGTACTACTGTCTTCTAGATACTTGACCTAATTTCCTGGTGATCCAAGATCAATTGCTTGATTTCTTACCTAACTTACATGGTAGCAGGAAGAGATAGAAAACGAGCTTGGACTGCCACAGAATCAGGATTAAGAGATAGCCAAAATTGCCCTTTTATGAATCAGACCAAGGCAACCATCTTTTACTTTATGTCGTGACTTAAGTTACTTCATTGCCCGAAGAGCTTTTATAATGTGATATATCCCCAGGGACATGGCACTTGAAGCCGCTCTGAAGGATTAGGGGGCAGCTTCCTCTGACTTGGTGTAAAATAGAAATGGTTGCATAATAGCAAACACTTCTTATTTTTACCGAGGAAAATTCAAAAAACAGAGGGAAATGAAACTGTTTTCCGCAAGTTCACATGCAACTACAGTAGCAAACGCGAGAACCCATGTGGAAGGCACTTGAAGGCGCTCTGAAGGATTAGGGGGCAGCTTCCTCTGACTTGGTGTAAAATAGAAATGGTTGCATAATAGCAAACACTTCTTATTTTTACCGTGGAAAATTCAGAAAACAGAGGAAAATGAAACTGTTTTCCGCTAGTTCACATGCAACTACAGTGGCAAACGCGAGAACCTATGTGGAAGGTTTAAATGATATGATGGCGATTCAGATCTTAATAATTTTAATAATTTCTTGCAACCAAGAAATTTCTACTAGTTATTTATTTAGATTCCACTGAGACTGGCCATATCAGTTGCAAAATGACGTGTATTTTTTGCTGTCAAATTTCGAATTAAAGGTCTCGTTTCCTCTCACAATACCACCTTTTGAGAGCGCTCTTAAACACCCAGTTGGTCGTTTGCACGCCTTACAGACTTTGACGTCAGTAAAACGTCTGAAAACATTCGAAGTGTATATTATTATACCATGACTCGGGACTTCTCCTGAAGAATAGTTGCTCCAACAGCAAACCTCAAGCGAAACGAAACGGGCGGCTTATAGATTTTGGACCATCAGCAACAACTTGAGATGACAACAAGATTTTCGTTGTTTTCGTTCACCCACCCCGCGGTAGAAAGACTTCTTAGTTGGAAACAGGGCGACGAAAAGGGAATGTTGGCGGAAAAGGTAGCTATTATGTCATTAGTCAAGAAGCTTAAAAGGAAGAAGGGTGCTCTAGAAGAGCTGGAAAACACCCTGTCAAAACCGGGTCAGCCATCAAAATGTGTCACAATTTCTCGACGTTCAGACGAACGCATCAGTCATATTCGTCGCAAAGAGTTTCCCCATGTCATTTACTGCCGAGTGTGGCGATGGCCCGATCTGCAAAACCGCCTCGAACTGAAGCCGTTGGATTGTTGCGAATATGCGTTTGGGTCAAAGAAGAAAGAAGTATGCATAAATCCATACCACTACAGACGCGTGGAAAGTCCCGGTAAGTGAAAACAACCCCCCGGTGGGGGACACTTTTTAAGCCTGCAGTGTTTCCCGGGCAGTGTTTACTGTGTTTACACCAAGCAAAAATTGTAACATGAACTGTGACCACGATTGTCCTTTTGAAATTCCTACAACATTTTCTTGCAATCTTTTAGCAACTTGTAGATTTGATTTGGACAAAACAAATCGTGTTGAAGGCGTTTTGTCATAGGCGACAAAGTTGCACTGTGTAACAGTTACCTTATGACCTAAGTGTGATAGTCACGCTCTAATTGCAATCGAAGATAATATAGCCTAAATAAAAAAATGATAGACGAAACTCAATTAGATGAGCCTTGTTTGGCTTGATAGAGGCCATAAAAGATGACATAAAATCACTCCAACGTGAAGGGTCAAACACTGCGGGCTGCTCTGTTGGACCCTCTTCTTGCTGCCCATTTCCACGTAGACCTGCGAGATTCCATGTAGCAGCTGACTTTTCGTCCGCATTTACATGTTGTTCTCGTTTGACTATCCCTGGACAGAAAGACCGGGAGAAAGAGGAACTGCATGTAATCTACCACACAGGTAATGTACAACCAATACACGCTCAAAATCTGGCAAAGGCAGTCTGCTAGCGTCGGTGCCAGCCAATCCCAACATGCTGCCGGCTATCATGTGAAAAGAAGTCATACAAAAACTGGTATTTTTTGATAACATCTGCAACTCCTACATCAGCAGCATGCGATTATTCCTCCACTGACTACTCTTGTCATTGGTTGGGACAGGAATTAAGTTAATGCTTTTAATCCCGCTTCTCCAGTGTTGCCTCCAGTGCTAGTTCCAAAGAATCCACCAACATTACCCCGGCCTCCCTTTAGACGTGCTGAAGACCCACCGATGCCGCACAATGCTCTTCCATTCCAGTCGTCCCAGCAATCTCATTTGAATGAGAACCTAGCTGTGTATGTGGCAGGTGAAGTGAATTCTTTCTTACACTAACATCAACTGCTTCTATTGAAGTTCTAACCTTCTGTCAAGGAAAGATTCTAAATAGGGGTTCAATTTCTGTGTTAACGACAAGGTCTTCAGTACTTGCGATTGGCATCAATTTTTTTTTCCAATCACAACATGGCGCTACTATGAAATCGGCCACGTGTATTTGATGTTGCCAGTGAAATTGACTCAGGAACCGCAGCAAGTTGAAAGGAATTCATATTGCATGTTGAGGAAATTTTTATTCTCTAATTGCAACTGGTCCACAGCTATTTGCAAATTCAAGGCAGGTCGTTAACTCAGTTAACTGTGAAGTGCTGAAGGAACAGATTTGTGCTTCCCCCACACAATCCTTGTTAGAGGAGATAAAAATAAAGATAAAAATTTTCCCGCATGAAAGGTACATCCTACCAGTAGACTGAGATAAACAACTGTATATGCCCACTAAACCTTCCAATTAAGCGGGAATTAAACAATTCTGAAGAAGCTGAAAACAACTCCGCGACTGACATGTAAACTTTTTCTAGAGTCACCCAAACGTTATATTAAAGGGGAAGGTGGTTTTCCTTGCCCTGTGAACCCTAATGCTATAGATGTGGACTCTATCAGCTCTCTGCCAGTGATGGTCAACGCGGAGCAGGGAGGTAAGTTAACAGGTATAATATTGTAGTGAGCCGCAGCCAACAGTGGCTTTTAACTCTGATAGGAACTTTCCAAGGGAGACTGCCGTGACACCAGATCACATCAACCTCGTTCCCAGGGTCTCTTTAAGAAGAGAGACCCTGGGAACGAGGTTCCATATCACATGTCATATCATATCGTATCGTCACGTATTATACCATATCATGTCATATCATATCATATCATATCATATCATATCATATCATATCATATCATATCATATCATATCATATCATATCATATCATATCATATCATATCATCATATGAAGGGCCCGGTGGAAAAAGGGCGTAAGTGATGATTTGAGGTTAAAATCGAAATTGCTCCTATTTAGCTGAACATTGGCACACAGTCTTGTTTTCATGCGAGGAACGCTGTTGCACACTTATTTCTTGACCTGAGATCTAGAATTTGAAGAATTAGCGTATTACTTTTACTTAAAAGTGACACAAAGAAAACAACAGGACCGCGGATTCTAGGTTGAATTCCTTTGTTTTAGTTCAGGCAGAGAACAAAAGAAATCTTTCATGCATCACTTGAGCGAGTTCAGTTCAACAAAACTTTTCAGGCAAAAGTAATACGCTAATTCTTCAAATTTTAGATCTCAGGCCAAGAAATAAGTGCGCAGCAGCGTTCCTCACATGAAAACCAGCCTGTGTGCCAATGTTCAGCTAAATAGGAGCAATTTCGATTTTAACCTCAAATCATCACGTACGCCCTTTTTCCACCGGGCCCTTCATATATTCAACAGGAAAAGTTTATTAAGTGTCATTGTCTTTTCTGGTGTAGCGTTTGAATTCACTTAAGCTGGTTTAAATTACAAAAAAAAAATTAAGCATTCATTTTGGTATTTTAGTAGGCACCAGGTAGGCACGATGTCAACGGTTAGCTTTCACACAAGGTTAATTTGATGGTTACTCAGCGTACTATCATTCTGTAGCTTAACTCCCGGGGGGGTGGGGGTACTCCCATATATAACCTATATAGGTATGTGCCGCTGTGAAGGGTATGGTTTTCAAGCAGTTTGGTCTGGGATAGGGTATAGAAATCAGGGAGTCTTGGTCTAGGATAGGGTATCAGTTACCGGGAAACTAATGGGTGGTGTGAAAATTTAATCGAATTAATTAATGGGTTTGAAAAACTCGGAAAAATAAAATATAAATGAAATCGTGACAATATTGTTGATCGAGAGATGGTTTTCCATTAAAAGCACTGTGTGGTTATATTTCTGATGGATAGCTCGAAAATAGCTAGTCTGGGATAGGGTAGGGATTTTTGGCATCTAGTCTAGAATAGGGTTGCAAAAACGACATGAACGTGGTCTGGTATAGGTTAAGGGTTTCAGAGTCCCAGCGGCACACTCCCATCAAAATTTTTCCGAGTACTCCCCCGGGGCTTAACTAGAGTTCATGTTGAACTAAATTCTATTAAGTCAGCCCGATAACATTTTCAAAGCTTGATGAGTGAATTTTCTTTGTACTGTTTTCAAAAAAGCCGGGATCCGTTGGAAATGCAGAGCTTTAATTTCTACTATATTCCCAAAAGCTTGCAACCTTTTTATTATCAGGTCCTAACACGTGGGGTATCATTCTTTTCCTTGAGTTCTCAGTTTTCTGTGTTATTTTCTGGTAGATTTATCCCTTGTTACTGCAGTAGATTACCAGGAACCAGCCTCGTGGTGTTCTGTGTCGTATTATGAGCTGAATAACCGTGTTGGACAGCAGTTCCAAGCCCATATACACCAGCATCATTGTTGATGGATTCACTGATCCGGCCAACACTGACAACTCTGAAAGATTCTGCTTGGGTTTATTAACTAACGTCAATCGTAACTCAACCATTGAGAGTACCAGACGACACATTGGAAAAGGTGTGCATCTGTATTACGTCGGTGGAGAGGTTTTCGCTGAATGCCTCAGCAATTCATCCATCTTCGTGAACAGCAGGAGTTACAACGGCAGTCATGATCTCCACCCAACAACAGTTTGCAAGATTCCATCAGGCTGCACGCTGAAGGTTTTTAATAACTAGGAATTTGCACAGATGCTTGCACAGTCTGTCACTTATGGTTATGAGGCAGTGTATGAGCTGGTCAAGATGTGCTCGATCCGTTTGAATTTTGTGAAAGGTTGGGGAGCAGAGTATCATCGTCAAGATATCAACAGTGTTCCATGTTGGATTGAAATCCATCTGCTTGGTCCACTTCAGTGGCTTGATAAAGTGCTGAGTCAAATGAGCCCACCAAGACTTGGTTTTATTTGCTGCAGTTAGTAAATCTAATAACTATGCATGTTGTCACATTTAGATGACATTCAAGGAGACTTCGTCATAAATAAAATACCAATGTTGTATGCATTGGGCTGACTGTTTGTGTCTACAGTATATTAAAGAGCTAAGGGGAAGACCCTCCCAATAGCCTCTAACGCAGACGTTTTTTTTGGCTCGTCACGTGCACCGCCCCTTGTCAGGGGAGGAGTAGATTGCGTGACGGGCCATAAGGACGTCTGCGTTGGATGGTACCTTCCCAAACGTAACGTAACGATAAAATTCGATGGTTTTTAGTGAGACCTGAAGCTCATAATGACTAAACGAAGGGACACCCGCAAATAAGGACCTAAAACCTTTGAGTTAATAGACTCCCGATGACTCGAACCCTCGATATCGATAACTCGAAGTTCCGACCCAAAATCGATTTCCCCTGGCTTTGCTTAACTTCGAGGGCAGCAAAGGGGGGGGGGGGGGGGGGGGCGGGGGAGTCGTGGTCCCGTTTCACACACACATTTTGAGAAAATTCACGTATCACGTACATTATTGACGAAATTTCACGAATCACGAATTAATCAAAAGGCGCTAAGAATCGAAACCACAGTGATCGTGGGTCGCGCTTCGCATTTCAGTTGACGATCCTAGGTTCTTCCTCTTATCAGAATGTTGGCACGGCGATCTCTTCCACTCGCAAACACGAGGCCACAGTTTGTAATAAAACGTGAAAGTTTCAAAGGCTCAATTTCTGTTTCCTTTTTTTTCCCACAGTTTATAAGTATTCCGGTATAATGTAAACATAAAAAGGTACAGTAGATCTCAATATAATTTTTTTTTCTGTCGAAAATCGGCAATTTGCGTATCTAGCTCCTTTCATTCCCTACTTGGAATGTTTTGTATAATGAAAGATACGATTGATCATGGTTTGTGTATGAAATGGTTAGTTTATAGTGCCTATGACAGTCAATTTCTTATTGATCGCAACGTTTCAACCGCTTGCTGCTGGTCTCCATCAGATGATCGTGTTGTTTACGGGGCTATAAGTAGCACCATGGTTAATAATAATAATAATTAATAATAATTTTATTTGTTTGCTACAGTGCCCTTTAACATATGAATGATCAAAAGCACTTAGTGATTGGTGGATTTCGATCCTTATTGCTCATGCTAAAGGCTGTTCCCTGAGTACAAGAGGTCAATCCAAGCTGAGCGAAAAAGACTGCTGAAAATTACAATCATCCAGAAAAAGGTTGTGGTTTTTCATCGAGGTAAATACAATAATGATAAAGTTATCGTTTATCTCACGACGTAGTCAATTGGGATATATATGGCGACGTTTCGACTGCTTACTGCTGGCCTTCCTCAGGCGATGAGGTCGAGTGATTACGCGCGCAGTGCCTTTTAATTTTCTATCGCAATGGTCAGCTGTGATTGGTGCATTTTGATTCTCACTGTTCATGCGATACGGAGAAGTCGTTCCCTCGGCAGTCCCCTGATGTACTATTTTCCTGTCGTGTTTTCTAACCATGGGCATCCACGCGTCAGGAATTTTAGTTCCCCCATCCCTGTTGAAGTTGTTAGGGTGAAGTCTTATGTGGATAGCTTTCTTGATCCTACGTGAGTACCAGTGTGAGTTTGGGTCAATAAACTCAATCTCGTTCCAAAGCGGATAATGACCGGTCTGGTGGGCGTGCTCAGCAATCGGCTATTGGTACGATTCACTCCTAAGAAGGAATAGCGCTCGAAACGTCAGCGGCTCAATCTTTGTACGGTGGATAATTTTACTTTGGTATATATAAACCAGTGGGTAGTGTTTTTCGTGCGCTCTGATTGGCTACTGAGACGCGGGATAGTGCTCTGTGCGACAAGAAAATAACTGTTTTTTGATTCCAAGAGCTAGGTGAGGAATTTCATTCTTGTTTCAACCTGTCGTTATGGCCAACAATTGATGACAAGCTGATCAATAACAATTTTACAGCTTGCAAACAAGAGTGTGGATCAAACACTATTGGTGGGTGTTACCCCCTCTGTACAAAGAAAAGCCAAAAACTTACCCCCACCCCACCCCCCCTACCCGCCATCAAAATTCAAAATAACGAGTTTTCAAAACTTACCCAACATGTTTTTTACAAGGTAAATAATCCTAAATGAAGCTTGGTAAAAAAATTTGCCCATCTCACAAAACCAGCTGTAGGCAACCGTTAAGGCTCATTTGCAACTGAAGATGACATCATGTCGAAACAGGTTTTGTAAATTGAAAACTGTTGTTTCTTTATTGAGAGCTGTAGAATTAATTTAAAAGTCACAGTGGAGATTTCCTACCCTGAAGCGTCCTGTCACTAGTCGCTATTGTGGGAAATTCATGGTTCCAGTGCAAGCATCTTGCGTGCGAATTGAGAACACGTCGATTTTTTACCCTAGCAAACTTCTGTATTTTGCCCTATGCCTTTTGTTAGGGCAATTTGCACGTGGTCATTAGAAAGAAAGAATGATACAAGGACTTAAAAGTAATTGTAGTCGCCGCTGCAAACAGGATTTCGACTTCTTCTTTCATACTATTACGCGAAAACAAAGCAACACGAGTAATCCTAAGTGGTTTTGTGGGGGTCTGGCACAACCGGGACAAAACCCAAGTCGGCAAAAATGCCACCAACGGCGATGTCGCTGTTCTTGTCGTTCAGAACTTATCGTTTTTTTTTCTTGTTTTTTAGTTTGTTTTAATATATAAAATCTGAGGGAAATAATTGATTTTCACGAAATGCAACAAATAATTCACAAGTCCCACACATCCTACGAGACAAATCACGCATCACATTCACGGATCACGTTCCTTTTTGGGGGACTTTCACAAGTCACCCACTAAATTTGGGCCTAATCACGCGTCTTCGTTCACGCATAAACCCTTTGCTACCCTCAACTTCTTCTTCTCATATCTCGAACCTTTCTCGATTTCCCTTGCAGGTTTGAGTTATCAGGGGTCGACTGTAAAAGTTAACTCATCCTGATGACACTACCCACGAAACTCTTTTATATAATGTATAGACTAAAGCCAGTGCCACACTAAGCGAATTTTATACGCTCGTCGCGGCGAATTTGATCGCCAGCGATCGCTGACGATTTTCCCTGCAGCGGACACACTAAGTGCACGATTGCTGGCGATATTCGCTGGGAATTTTACTCCCCGATATCTGACATGTCAAATAGCGGCGATTTTCGATCACTCGTCGCGGCGATCAAAATCGCTGGAAAAATCGCCGTCTTGAGAACGGGCACATGCACTTGGCGATTTTCGCTGGCGATCCAAATTCGCCGCGACGAGCCAGGGGCACCCAACGAGAAAATTTTAGCAAAATACTTGAAATATCGTTTTCTTCTTTTTTTAGATTGTTTCAGAGGTTTTTTAAAGGCATATCTGTGTAAGCTAATACAGATTTATCTGTGTTTCACTAGCCGCATTACCAAGGATTCAAATGTTACACTGTAAGGTTTATTGCCACGTTTCATACAGTAGGTTATTCGAAAGCTGTCAATAGATTACAATTCGTTAGGGGAGTGAAGAAATATATAATAAATGAATAAAAAGTTACAGCTTACCCATTGGTGTCTGTGGAACGGATCCGCGACTAGTGAAGATGATTAAGTTCGTTCTCTCTAATTATCGTTTATTACGTCGCATAATACGTATTTAAGAAAATGTCAGAAATTGCTTTCGTAGGCCGAAACACTCCCCTCTCTTCTAGAAAGTTGTGCAAGTTAAAAAGTTTAAATAGTAAAGTTACAAAATCGAGTTTAGTAAAGTTCATTTAGTCTTTCATTTCGTTTTCGTCCACTGGAACGATGACTATTATCCTCTGAACAGGACGTTCAACCGTTACATAGCCTCCTCCGCGGTATGTCTTTACATGTTCTCCTGGCTTAGTGTTCTTATAGACGATCTCCACTCTGCGTACTCTTCCATCTTTACTCGGTTTGGCTGTGATAACTTTGCCTAGTTTCCAATTTCCTCGAACAAGATTCGAGTCTTGTATCAAGACGACGTCTCCGACTTTAACATCACGGTGTGCGGTGTGCCACTTCGATTCAATAAGAAGACTAGGAAAATAATCGCGCGTCCATTTTCTCCAGAAGCTCTTCACTATATTCTGGACAAATTCAAATCTGTGACGAGGGTTTGTTGTTTCCCTAAATGGTCCGCTTGGAACTCGTGAAGTAGATCTTCCAAGTAATAGGTCGTTCGGACTTAAATATACGCCACCATCTGTATCAGTTGGGTGCTTACCAATTGGTCTTTCGTTTATCAAGTTACCAACTTCAAAGCAGGCTGTCTGTAATTCAGAGAATGTCATGATGTTATCTCCGATTGCGATGTTTAAGCCTCGCTTGACGGAACGTATTAATGCTTCGGATGTGCCATTGTACCAAGGGGCGTCGGCAGGTGAGAATTCCCATTGTAGGCCCTCTGTTACTCCGAATTCGAGTAATTCGTCCCAATTCCAGTTCTTCGTTATATCTTTGAGCTCTTTATCAGCAGCTACTAATTGTGGTCCGTTGTCAGAATACAACTTTGCTGGATACCCTCTCAATGATACAAATCTTCTGAGTACTAATAGAAATGTTTCCGTGCTGTAGTCCGGTGCTAGATCTAAGTGAACTGCTCGAGTGCACATGCAGTTGAATATCACTCCGTAACATTTCCCATAGGTTCTTCGCTTCACTTCATCTCTGATTTTGAAAGGTCCAAAGAGATCTATACCTGTATAGTGCCAAGGTGGGGAGGGTTTCAATCTCTCCTCTGGTAGTTTTCCCATCTTTTGTTGGCAAAGCTGTTTATCTATCTTCTTGCAGATTACGCAGTTGTATTTGATGGACCTCACCATACGTTGGATATTTGTAATCCAAAATCGTGCTCTTATCTTGCTTACTGTAGATGATACCCCATGATGCCCTCTTTGGTGTATATATTCAGCATATAACCTTGCAAGGCGATGCTCGTATGGTAGCAAAATTAAGTCGTTCTTATTATAGCTTATCTCGAGCCACTTTTCAACTCTGCCGCCTACAACTATTATGCCATCCTCTCGCGTCCGTGGACATAGTCTTTTGAATCTTCCCTTTTCCATGTCCGCTGTTAACAATTTTTGAAATCGAAGTATCCAGAATCTTTCTGCTCTGTCTATATCTTCTGGCGTTAATGGACTAGTTACGTTCTTTAAGGAAGGTCGAGGTTTTCGTTTGTACAAGGACAATACCCTTGCAGTCACTCTGATTAGCTTAGTGTAGTTGGAATATCTGTTTATGTCAATTCTTGCTTCTAAGCTATCTTCAGATTTAGCTTCAGCTAACATAACTGTTTTTATTTGTTCTGGTAACTCTTTCTGATAATTTGGCTTGCATATCGGCCACTCATGTTCAGGAAATCTAAGGAATTCTGGACCGGTTTGCCAGATGCTATTCAATCCAATCTCTGCCGGTTTCCTTCCTCGTGTAATCCAATCCGCTATGTTATTCTTACTCTCTACCCAATACCAATCATCTTTGTTGGTTCCCTGTTGGATCTCGCCAATACGTGTGGCGGCGAAAGTATTAAAGCCATATGATTCCTTCTGAACCATTCCGTACACTATTTGTGAGTCAACGATGTGGTAGAATTTAGTAAATTTGTACCTCGATTCCTTTTCTATAAATGTCTTGAGTCTTTTATTCAGAACTGCTCCACATAATTCGACTCGGTCAATAGACATTTTCTTCACAGGGGAAAGTCGATTTTTCGATATGATCAATCTGCTCTCATAGCTGTTGTCCGTGGTGTTCCACCTGGCGTAAGCGCATGCGCCGTAAGCTACTTCTGATCCGTCACTAAATATCACTAAAATTGGATCCCCTCTTGCTTCTTGTTCCATGTTTGGAAGATCATCAAAGAAGTTCATCCATTCTTTCTTAAGCATATCAGGAATTGGATCATCCCAGTCAGATTTGTTTTCGCTTATCCACAAACTTCTCATCAAGCCTTTAGCCCTGATTGTAAATGGAGTGGCGAGTCCCATCGGATCATAAATGCGATTGACTTGAGATAAGACAATTCTTTTTGTAAGTTTGATGTCTTGTGAGCTCGTTATATCAATTCCTTGGGGTGGAGGTCTTTTCCTTTTACTCTTCATCTGTAAATCGAATTTAACGCGAAAACACAACTGATCCGTACGCGGATTCCATACAACTCCAAGAACCTTTTCCGTGGGTTCGTTTGAATCGCCTCTCAAGGTGAGCGTCAGATTTTCTTCAGTGTCATCTTTTGACATTATCCATTCTTTTATGCGAAATCCTCCCTTGATCAAGAGTTCTTCAATAGCTTCTGTTAGTTGTTTAGCTAACTTAGTGTCATCGACGCTCTCAATTATGTCATCCATGTAGGAGTTTTCCTTTATAATCTGAGCTGCTTGGGGATGAGATTCGATACCCATTTGTGCTGTTTTTCTCATAGCAACGGTTGCTATCGTTCCGGAAGGTCTGTCGCCAAAGGACACTCTTTGTATCACATAAGTGTCAGGTTCTCTTGCCGTGTTCATGTCTCTCCATAGGAAACGATGAGTATGTTGTTCAACGACCTTAGTTTTTACAGTATGATACATCTTGCTGACATCTCCAATGAATGCAACACGATTTTCGCGAAATCTTATGAGTATTCCTAATAGGTTATTCAAGAGGTCTGGTCCCTTTGCCCAATATTCGTTTAGAATATGGCCCATATAGCTAGCACTGCTATTGAAGACGATGCGGACAGGTGTGGATTTTGAATCAGTTTTCAAGACCTCGTGATGCGAGATGTAATGCACTGGCCCGTTATACTTTGTTATTTCTTCAGTGTTTAGTTTACGAGCTACATCTCTGTCGATCATATCTTGTATCTGTTGTTGGTACACTTTCGCGTGATCTGGATTTTTGCGCAGACGTTGTTCTGTTGACATCAATCTTCCATACGCGGCTCTTTTGTTGTCCGGGAGGTTATGCGGGTCTTTAATCCATGGGTAGGTAGTTATCCATAGATTCTCTTGTGAATTATATTCAAGATTATTCTCGATAAGATTCAATTCCTTTTCTTCTTTGAGCGTATAATTCTTACTGCCTGGTGGGCATTTCCCACATTTACAGCCGCCGCAGCGCGGTGTACACTCCACGCCCAGATTTTCTATTTTGTAGAAATCGCTTAACTCGATTCCTCTTACATGATTTACATGTGCTACATTGTATTTGAAACATTCTGCATTTTCTTCAATTGCTGGGTGTGTCCCACCGATACAGAAACCAAAGCGATTCTTTAGCAACAGGAGGTGTCCCGAGCGATTTTGCATTTCTGGATGCAATCCTGCATAGTCATATCCTATCAGCACGTCGATGGTTCCAGTTGGTCGTTCTATGTCCTTCTTTGGGACGTCAAAAATATGGAGTATTCCATCGATCTTGATTTTGCGGATG
The DNA here is from genome assembly GCA_964030785.1 of Siderastrea siderea. Taxonomy (NCBI): domain Eukaryota; kingdom Metazoa; phylum Cnidaria; class Anthozoa; order Scleractinia; family Rhizangiidae; genus Siderastrea; species Siderastrea siderea. The sequence goes on from OZ034972.1 coordinate 6,502,501, forward strand.
TTAGATGTTATTTGGTCGATTCCATAAACTTCAATGAGGGTCTGATGTCCTTGCAAATCAATAAGTGGTAATGTGTACTTCTTCGTCGTGATATCCTTTTTCTCTGCTCCAACCTTTACAAGTGACAGCTGAACTGTTGTACCATGCAATTTTTGCGCTTTGGCTGTCTTGTTCGTAATAAAACTAAGCGAAGATGCATTATCCCACATAACATTGAGCCAATTTGCGTGCGTTTTTATGCGTTGTATCTGTAAGAGGCATGTGGTCTTACTACTGATTCTCGAACACGTGTTTGTGGTGCCAGAGACTTCTTCTTCTTGATCATCCTCGCCGGTTGGGGTGTTCCTTTTATTCTCGTGAAGAGTTCGGTGATGGAATACCTTGCAATTATCAATTCCACATTCTTTCTTCTTTTTGCACTGAACCCAGCGATGGCCTGGTTTCAGGCACGAAAAGCATGCAAGCTTATCCTTTACAACATCCTTTCTCTGTTGAACAGGTTTAGCTAGATAATTTCTACACTCGTAAGTGGAATGCTTCGCGTTACCATGCACAAGGCAATATTTTGCCGTTGGCGATGGTCTCCCATCTGATAAATGGGTTGCGCCTCGCACTTGAGGTGTGCCTGCTGATCTTAAGTCAGATGCGTCATATTCTATGGCACGTTTTTGATCCAATAGAAAATCGAGGAGACTCGGAAATTTGTCAGTTTTGTCGACTGTACTTTTGCGTGAGCTAACAAGCCTAGCCCATTCCTTTCTGTGATCAGGAGGAAGTTTGCTTTCAATAGTGCTAACTGAGCTTGTGGTTGTAATTTCCTTTTCAATACCGAGTCTTTTCAAGTCACGATAACTATCCTCTATCATATCTACGAATTCCACAAATTTCTTGCTTTCTCCCTCTCGGATGACTTTAAATCGCTTGATATCATTGATGATCACATCCGTGACCTTTCCTGGGTCTCCGAACTTTTCATCTAAACGGGCCCACATTTCTTCGATATCATCATCAACTGATTTAACCTGTGCTAGAGCTTCTTTGTCAAGACAAGTACGTAACGTGTACGGGGCTGTGAGCTTAGTAAGACCTGGCATTACTTGCGTTTGAAAATCTCGCTTAAACTGAGGGTACTCTCTTATATCGCCTTCAAAGTGCGGTCTTTTGATCTTCTCTAAATGTACATTATTGGCGGTTCCCGGTGAATTACTGTTGCATAGGGTTGTTTCGCTGAGTTTGCTTTCTTCCTTTTCACTGATTCGGGTTTCAAATATTTCAAATATTTGACTGTACAGAACCTGGACATTTGAAATCCATAGCAGTTCTTGTTCCATCATTTCCTTGCCTATTAACTCTAGATATTGTTCATTCCTTAACTTGCATTCAATAAATGCTTCTTCGAGTTGTGCGAGTACTTTCTTCATGAGAGGAGTTGCAGCATTCCCAGTTTCTAGAATGTGCGTCGCATTGCTAAATATAGCATCAAAAAGAGTGCGCGCGCCGGCTCTCTTTATTAGAATGTTTTCTTTCAATTTTTCATTTTGCTCTCTTTGTTGATTTTCTAGTTCCTCGCGCTCACGTGTAGCGCGCGCGTTAGATTCATCAAATTGTATATTATCCATGTATTCATTTTTCAGATTTGTTGCATCTCTGTATAATGTTTGCAGCTCACTCATCCAATTTTCAGCTGCATCGAATTCTTCGTCGTTTAGAAACGATGTGAATTGCTCATGTTTACCTTCAAGGTCTTTCATAGCGTCTTCCAATTGATCATAGGCTTTCTCTATAGTTGCGATACTGTTTCTGTCTCGAACAGAGTTTAAGAAATCGCTTCTTTTTCTTGTGAATTTCCCTTTAGCTGAGCGTCTCGCTATCTTTGCTGCTTCTGCCATCTTGTTGCTGTCTTGTTGCCGTCCCCAATGTGACTCGGTTTTCAACTTGACTTTTGATTGGCTTTCGAATGTGTCACTAGCCGCATTACCAAGGATTCAAATGTTACACTGTAAGGTTTATTGCCACGTTTCATACAGTAGGTTATTCGAAAGCTGTCAATAGATTACAATTCGCTAGGGGAGTGAAGAAATATATAATAAATGAATAAAAAGTTACAGCTTACCCATTGGTGTCTGTGGAACGGATCCGCGACTAGTGAAGATGATTAAGTTCGTTCTCTCTAATTATCGTTTATTACGTCGCATAATACGTATTTAAGAAAATGTCAGAAATTGCTTTCGTAGGCCGAAACAATCTGTTCGGCATCAGTCGAGTTCGAATGTTGTTCGAGACAGAATCAGTACTATCCGCCGAATTTCCGAGCTGCTTATGACTCTCCAAAAATGCTATAGCTAACAGACCTTATTTTGCACTCTAAACGATACATTTGTTCCTCGGAAAACAATAAGGACTAATAAGTCCTCTTGTTACGAAAGTCCGACGTGATGTTTCACCAAACAAACCTCTAGCTTTCACTGCAATTAAATCTGAATATCTCAGATACTCCCCGAAACGAACCGTTGGGTGCCCCTGACGAGCGTATAAAATCGCCTAGTGTGTTGCTGGCGTTAAGAAATGGAAAGGACGATTTCCCTGAAAGACCAACAATTATTTTTCTGATGATACGACCCGAACAGTACGCATTTTGCTACCTGGAAGTAGCGAGCGCCGGAAAGTAGCGACAAGGTTGCAGTTTCATTGCTTCATTGGCTATGAAATAATGCTGAATGGAAAAGAGTTAATAAAAACAGAAAAAATAACTGAATGTTGCAATTCCAATCAGTACTTTATTGTGTTTGTTTGTATTGTACTATACCGTTATTAATTTCACACAGCCCGTCAGCAAAAAATAATTGAGGAAGGCTAAAGGACTATTAATTAAGGGGGTGATTATTGAAGGAAGACGATTATGGTAAGTTTTGGGGGAATTATTTCTGAACGTTTTCCTCAAAATGGGGCCAATTATTCAAAGGGGTGGAGAGAAACGGAAAAAGCTGCTCCCCTCCTTTACTAGTAAAGGCGCTGTTACACTAGGCAATCTTTTTTGCAACTTGTCTCGTAATTTTGTTGCGATGCAAATTGCACGAAATATCGCCCAGTGTAACATACCCTGAAATGAATATGTCTTGCAACTTTTTTGTTGCCGCAATCGTTGCGAGAAGTAGAAGTCGGTTCTGCTTTTCGCAACGATCCTCGCAACGCTGCAACGAATTTTTCCAGCGTTACGTAGAAGCGTTACACTAGGCAAAGTTGAGTGCAACTTGTCTTGCAACCGTACAACAAAATTGCGGGACAAGTTGCAAGTAAAATTGCAAGTAAAAGCGCCTTAATAGTCTTAATAGTAAATGTAAAGAAGATCCTCGCAGTTATTAACGCAACTTATGAGTTGCGAAAAGGAAGCCTGAAAAAATCAGGCTTGCCGGGATTCGAACCCTGACCTCTGCGATGCACCGGTATCGCAGAGGTCAGGTTCGAATCCCGGCAAGCCTGATTTTTTCAGGCTTCCTTTTCGCAACTGCATAAGTTGCGTTAATAACTGCGAGGATCTTCTTTACATTTATTCTTCATTCCGCAGTTCAAATATATGAATTTCATATATTCATAATTTCAGTCTTAATAGTGTTGCCTTTCGACAGTGCTTCGCGCTCTTTTTGTAATCCGAGACTGTAATAACACAGAAATGGGTCAGCGGCTGATACCCACTATCAAACAATTCAAAATGGCGGCCGATTTCAAGTAAGCTCTCCGTTTGTAAAACACGTGTTTTTTGGTCATTTTTGTGTTATTTTTGGTCATTTACCGTTCTCTTTACTGCCTCGCTTTCCAGAACTGCACAGCCTTTGGAATATTACAGGCAATTTTTGGTAAGAGAAACAGTTTTAATGCTAAATGGAGGGAGGCATGTGAGATGTGTGGAGTTTGGTTTGTAAAGCTTTAGCTTATATTTCAGTACACCTCCAGGCTAAAAAAGTTCTTTTCAAATTCTTTCGACTACTTGTAGAAGGAGGATGTCAGACCAGATGGCCGCTCACTCCTAGAGTTCAGAAAGACCATCCTTAATGTTGGTGAGAGAGAGGTTTTTTCAAAAACATTCAAGTTCACGTGGATAAATGTTCAAATGTTAAGTTAATTTAAGCTGTCACTATTAACTTAAATTGGAGTTTTCTGCACTTGCACGGCTCACGATTTCTTAAAATAATTATTAATTTTTGCTTTCCCAGGATCTATATCGACAGCTGAAGGCTCAGCTTTGGTGAAACTTGGGAATACAACAGTTATTTGTGGAGTCAAGGCAGTTAGTATTCACCTTTGTAATTGGGAATTTTGTGAGGTTTTGCGTAAGCTTACATTATTTTTGATTTATTATACTACATGAAGATACGATGTGATAAAGACAAAGTTAGTAAACGCTAGTATGGAAAGACAAAGGGGTGTAATGTACCAGTCAAATTGAAGCTTCAACATCCTCCCCTGGGCACCCCCCCGGGCATTTGAACTTTTGAAGATTGGCTTGTTCAAATTCCCTCCCCTTGGGGCTAAAAAGCCGTTCAAATGCCCCACCACTTAGTACTGAAATACCTCTTCTCAAAGACAAATTTCATCTGTAATCAAACACTGTTCACGCTTTTCAGAGAGAAGTCTGCCGTTATGACACCTTCAAACTTCTTTTAAAGACCCTTTTGAAAGAGTTATTTGCAAACAAAGGCGAAATTCTATCTTGTAAATCCGTCAAACCCTACAAAAACCCGAAAACACCCACGGGCGTATTACACTAGCACAAGAGATAAATCTGGTTCAAATTCCCCACCCTTCCAAGGCAATGTTCAAATTCCCCCCTCCCTGGGCATGACGCACAGTCAAATGCCCGGGGTATGCCCGGGGAGGGGGGGGGGGGGGATGTTGAAGCTTCAATTTGACCGGTACATAAACTTCTCAGTTTTGATATCCTTCACCCTCAGTTTAGACCCCAGTTTCTCTCCAACTCCCCCCCCCCCCACCCCATCGGATGCAGTAGACTTTGGATCTGAAGGTCGATGATTCAAGGCGTGTTTCTTGTCACTATCCAAAAATAAGCCAAGTGCAAGTCTCTGCCGTCATTGTGTTTCCTTATACAAGAAACTTTTCTCCACATCATCTTTCAACACCCACTAGGGACATACTGCTGGGGGGGGTAACCCTGCGATGGACTGGCATCCCATCCCGGGGGGAGTAGCAATACTCTCAGTAGTGATGAGCTCCAGCCATGTGGGCTTCCTGTGACTCATGTGACTTAACCTTACCTTTTACCTTCCCCCCCTGACTCATCCTCAGTCGTCTTCATGTCACGCGATGCACGCAGCACAGGAACACAAGGTGTGATAGCTTTTTCACTACCCATCACACCTCGCGCTCCAGTGCCGCACATGTCACACGACATGAAGACGACTGGGGACGAGTCATCCTCCCCCCTCCCCCCCAAATCCCCACAAGAAGGCAAGATGGATTATCCTCCCATTAGCTTAAGTCTGTCTTTTGAGGTAAACTAAAGCTGATTGTTCACCTTGACAGATAATCCATCTTGTGCTCATCTTTATACGGACCAATTACAAGACACCTAACCATAAAAACTAAACACTGTTTGCCCAAGTTCGTCCCAGATAGATAATGTGTTTCTGGTATAAAAAGGGCCATTGGGTACCCTCCTCTACTTTAACAACTTACGAAATTGTTAATTATGTTATCATTAGGAATATGCTGTGCCAAGTCAAGAGAAACCTAACCAGGGATACATAGGTCAGTTACAAGCACTCAATTCTAATAAGATAGCTTTGACAAAATTAATTACAACCAGCCCTCTCAGAATGTTTAACTTATAGGGGACAGCATAATGGAAGTAGAAGGCATCATGCCTGAGATCCACAAGCCTGCTAAGGGGAGTCCATTAGCAATAACAACAGAGCTCTTAAGTCTCACTCATTGAGCGTGAGACTCACGCAAATGAATGCAATCTTACGCTGTCAAGCTGAAACTATTATTTCTCACGCATTTAAGGTTTTTGATTTAAACATTTCATTTTGAGGCCGAAAATTACCGCTTAAGTTAAGTGACTGCCTAATGTTCCCTTTGTACCGGCCTCGAACACTTTCCAACAGTGGAAATTCTCGTTTCGAAGAGTCACATTTCTGCTCAGAACAAAGGAAAACATGTCTCAGCTACTCTCAAAATTTTCTGGGGGAGCATGCCCCCGCACCCCCCTAGAAAAGTGATGCCTTTGGCTTTTGCGAAAATCTCAGTCTTTGGGAACAAATGAACTTGAGAGCTCTGTAACAACCGAAGGTGTCAAAATTGCAGGCTGCAGGGCAGTTGGCAAATTTTAAAGAAGGCTGTACAACTCATACAGTTAGATGCACACTCTGTTCATCGAGTCATTGCATGTACATTTCCACACCAACCTCATCTTCCCTTAACTTTTAAAAAAATCCCTCTTACTTCAGTTCCCAATGTAGAGCTGCCTCCTCTTTGTTCGTCACGTTTTCGTCCTGGACCTCCCGGTGAGCAGGCACAGGTTCTTAGTCAGTTTGTTGCAGATATCATCTCAGAGTAAGTACCTTTTGTAACATGTATGTTTTCACAATTCTTGGGATACTGTAAAATCCTGGTTATAAGCCCTGGGCCTTATACAAGTTCATAAGGGGTTTTGGGTGGGCTTATAAATGGGGGGCTTATATCCGGGGGGTTGGGGGGGGGGGGCTTATAAGCAGTGTGAAAGAAAATGGTTTCAGAATGAGCAGATAACAAATAAATTAAGACTAACATATAGGGCTATCCATTGGCAAATATTTTCCATTTACTTACGTCTTTAAGCTTTGAAGCATCACAATAAATCAGGAATTTAGTTCTAAACTTTTATTTGGAAAAACTTAAGTGCAACACAATTTGGAACATCAGTATGATTAAACTGTACTTGCATTATACTTGCCTAATTTTCAGTTTGAAGTTGTAGTTTGTTTTGTGAAAGAACATGTTGAAGAAACAACGATAAGTGGCAGGGGGGCTTATATCCAGGGGGGCATACAATAAAAATATTGAAATAAAATTTTTGTTGACAGGTAGGTGGGCCTATAACCAGGAGGGCTTATAACAAGGGGGGCACTTACAACTGGGATTTTACGGTATGCTATTATGAAGAAAATGAAAATGTGGACTTTCAGATTCACTTTTTTCCCTGTCTACATTTTTTCTCTTTGATATTCTGCAAAAAAGGGCATTATGGGCCAGCCAGAGGCAATAGCAAATCATTGTCTCCAGCCACATCAAAGCATATCATTTTAAGGCCGCGGGTGACAAGCTGCTCATGAATAAATTTATAAGGCAAAATTTTGGTGGAGGTCTTACGTTAAAAAACTTAAGACCTGGATCGTTTGGGAGCCGATTTCGTTGAAAGTTAATAGAGGGCTTAAGGAATGTTGGAAGTGCAACAAGATTGTTTTTCCTTGGATAAATTGCGTTTCTTTGCGATGCTTTGAGTTTCCAAAGCTAAGATTTGGTAAAACGCGACTCCGTGTCCAAGTTTTCTCCTCGTGGAGAAGACAACGCTTCTTGATTTTGCCACTAATTGGTCAATTAAAACCTCTATTGTGTCACAACAGAAGCCGATTTTGTGATTTCAAGTTCCACTGAAAGTTATAAGCCTTTAAATTAGTAAAATCGTCCTTGTTCAAATTTGAAGACTTAAAACTTCTCTTAAAAAGCCTGTTTTAAAAAAGTGCCTCTGTTGTGACAACCTACAACACACCTATTTTACCTGTCTGCTGTGTCAGTTCAGGAAATTTTATATCCGCGCTGTATTCTTGGACACAAAATTGGTGGTTTTAGGGCTTCCGAAGGCTTACCGAAAAAACACAAGTGTTTAAGCCAAGAATATTTTGTTATGTAAATTATGGATATAAAAATTAAGAAGTCATTGTTAACACTCCAGACACAAACAATAGGTTGCATGCAATCTAAAAAAATCGTGTGTTTTCCGTTGAAAATAAACGAAAGAAAAAAGGAGTGGTGCTGAACCAATTAATATTTATACCACACACAAAATAGAAAGAGAATTTTACTATCGAAATTTTCAATGGGATTTTTTCCGCTTAAACGTAGAATTAAACACTAAAACCAAAAAGAACGACGAAATCGAACTCTTTTTATTATTTTCCAGTCTGTGGAGCAGTGTATATATACACAGAAAAAACTTCACAGAGTTCCACTTGCAAAAGACCCAGATGTTGATAATTTTGGACACAAAATTGGTGATGTTGATAAATATTCGAGATAGAGATAGAAACAGTATTTTATTTTCGTTTTGTTTTGCTAGAAAAATTCTAAAAAGTTGCAATTAACGTTTCAACTAACAGATAAAGAATAAAAAGAACGGAACAAGCGAGCGCTCAACACATTTATAATTATTATTATTATTGTAAAATTTTTATTTAACAATACTTAAAATACACAATATTTCCTACCACGCAATTACACTCAAACGAAGAAAACCGTGAACGCTGAAATGTGTGTTTTGACCAATCGCGCGCGAGACCTTGTAACCGCAGAAAACAAATGGGTTTCTCAGTCACGGAATCGAGTTGGTTCTCGAATTGTTTTGAAAGGCCTCAAGATTTAATCTTCATCTTTATCTGACAGGAATTGAAATTACTATTCCTTTCTTTCTGAGAGCCACATGCACTACGCAAGCGAAAATGTGTTTGAGCGCTTTAGGAGAATAAAATTTTTCGACATGGTGGCCCAACGATTAGCGGTTCCAACATTTCAAATAAAAGCAACTCAAGCGGCAGTTCTTTCACCTTGATGTAAAAATTGCAATGTCCTCCCTTAAAACTCGCCCAAAGCTGCTATTGTTTCTGATAGCACAGCTGGCTCAATTTATTTAGGCCGAAATCGTTAAATCTTGAGGTCTTTCGAAACTACGGTGGCCCACAACTGTCACGGCAAAATCTTTTTCGTCACGGCAAAATCATTTTGGCCACGGCAAAATCATTTTGGCCACGGCAAAATCATTTTGGCTACGGCAAAATCATTTTCGTCACGGCAAAATCATTTTCAACCGCGGCAAAATCATTTTGGCCACGGCAAAATCATTTTTGTCACGGCAAAATCATTTTGGCCACGGCAAAATCATTCCACGGCAAAATCACTTCGTCACGGCAAAATCATTTTAACCACGGCAAAATCATTTTGGTCACGGCAAAATCATTTTCGTCACGGCAAAATCATTTTCGTCACTGCAAAATCATTTTCAACTGCGGCAAAATCATTTTCAACTAAGGTAAATATATTTTGTACTCATGCCGGACCTCTGTTCGCAAGGTATGGGAGTTAATCAACTATGGCGGACAACTGACTCGCAGTTTCGTGACTCGTAGAAGATGTTTTACGCAAACTGTGGAGTGCCTCTGAATGCGGGTTAAAAAATGTTGACGGGTCTGCACGACTCCTGCGTTCGTAGAAGAAATTCTAAAGCCCTCATAGCTTAACTCTAACTAGTAGGTCTTGAAGGGATTTCCCTTTTCGATATGAGATCATGGGAGGCTCCTTAAAGACTTTTTTCACCTGTGGTTGGTTCTGTATAAGCTGCCATTTTCCCATCAGAATTTTCTTTAGGCTAGGTAATGCTGGTTGGTATTGTGTGACAAAGGGTAGTATTTTCTTACGTGCAGCCTTGTCCTTCTGTTCTAGTTTAGTTTTTCTCACGGAGAATTGTACTTCTAAGAGGTGTTTTGTTTTATTACACCTGTTGGATATCCTCTACGCTTAGGCGTGATTTAAAGTTTTTGGTGTTTTCCTCAAATGTTTCCTTTGTATGTGTTTGCACGTCAAGGATAGATTTCTTGTGAAATGTCTCACCCTTGTACACTTTCGTGTCCAAGAATGTAATCTCTGTTTCTGATATTTCAGCCGTAAATTCGATTGTTGGGTGAAAGCAATTTGCCTTTCCTAGGAATTCTTCAATTTTTTCTGTGCTGTGTCCCACAAGGAGAACACGTCGTCAATGTATCCTTTCCAGACTAGCGGTTTTTGAGGGTCCACAATAGGTTTGGCGGGATGCGGGATTTGGCTAATTTTTGTGGCGATATTCTCGATATGTTTATCATTATTAATTTTTACGAGACTGCATGATTTGACCAGCGCAGGCTGATACAAATGGATCGTTTGTGGATGAAGTGTGTCAGCTTTCAAGTGATGCATTGATCAAGGAAGAGTAGCCTTAATGACAAGCTATTATGAGTCCTTTTGTGTTAATTTCGGAAAGAGATATCAGGCACATGTGGTTTTGCATTTCTTAGTCTTGTCTGCGTTCTTAACTTTTCCGACCCTTTCCATTGAGCGTTTGTTGGAGCAGGTATGATCAGCTTTGGTTAGTCCAGCCAGTATGGCAACACCGGCGGACGGTAATGTAACCTTACAGCGGTCGCCAAAAACGAGGTATTCGGCATCGTAAATTTTGTTGCTATATATTATGCAGAGTGCGAGCAGGAATGCCTTCGTTCAAAAAAAAAAAAAAAACATTTCCGAGCAGAAATTTACTGGAAGCAAGTAATATAGAGACGCAGAAAGCTTTGAAATAAACTGTGAGTTAAGTGAGTCCACTTCTACAAATGTTTTGTTACATTTTATTTTTGCAGACCCCATAACTGGACCGATTTTGCATGACCTTTGGGCCCCTATCCCTGTCTAAGGACACAATCCGTTTATATACAGCTGGGCCTGTAGAGAACAATGTGGAGAAAACTTTTGTGTCTAGGGAAACGCCGACCTTCAGATCAAAACCAAGTCGCCCTTACCACCCCACAACTTGAACAACTACCGGCTTCATTTACATACTCAGTAGGTTAATGTTGTCTTCCAGAAAAAAGCAGGGCCGAGAATAGGCAGAATATCATAGCAAACAATCTTTGACAATTTTTACCTTCCATCTGTACCTGGACAAAAAGGTAAAACGGGTCTAAAACAGAAACGAAAACACTCGTTACGGCCATTAGTGGCTCGAAGTGGCGATATTTTTAAATGATATCGAGACCATCGACCATAAAAACGTGTTTACTTTTATCCATTGTGTAAAGGTATGTGAGGTTTTCATCATGAAAGTAGAAAACTATTTAAAAAATTAGGCGGGATTGGGATTTTGACGTAAAGAAGGGCGGGATGACGGGATTAACAGGAAAAAAAGGCGGGATGACGGGATCTGAGAACCCTATTGTGGACCCTCGTTTTTTACTGCTCTGTCTAAGTATTTGTCTCTCTATTTTGGCCATGAAGATATTAGCAATAGCTACGGCCATTTTCGTTCCCATGGCAGTTCCATGGGTTTGTAGATAATCGCTCCCGTTAAAGCGGAACGAGTTTTCTTGTAAGATTAGACTGAGCATTTCTCTTAAATACCTCGTAGGTATGGGGGGGGGGGAGGGGGAGAGGGGTTCGATGTAGAATGCTTCGTATGCTTGGCATACGGTGGTAATTCCTTCCTCTTGAGGTATGTTAGAATAGAGGCTAGTAACGTCCATGGAGGCAAGAATCACGTTCTGAGGCAATTTCGTCTTCTCAACGAAGTTAATGAAGTCTGTCTAATCTTTTAGATACGAATCTGTTTTTGTGCTATAGGCTGAATGAGTCGGTCAGCAAATGACGATAACCGCTCTGTAGGGCCATCACACCCCGATATTATAGTTCTCCCGACAGGCGTCGGTTTGTGACTCTTTGATAGTGTGTAAAAAACTGGAATTCGCGGAGGATTTGTCGTAAGGGAAGGCCATTTACCCGTCATTCCGTCAATGTGGTTTCCTTGCAGGAGCGATTTTATCACTGAACTGATTTACTTTCTTGGCTGTGGTTTCAACCATAGGTTCTTCTAGGGGTCGGTAGTTATTTATATCATCTAGTAGAACTTGACCCTCGTTGATTTTGTCTTCTCTGCTCATAACGCTAGGTAACGCTCCGCATTGCCTAGCCTAAAGAAAATTCTGATGGGAAAATGGCACCTTTTACAAAACCAACCACAGGTGAAAAAAATCTTTAAGGAGCCTCCCATCATCTCATATTGAAAAGGGAAATCCCTTCAAGACCCACTAGTTACAGCTAAGCTATGATGGCTATTTCTTCTACGAACGCGGGAGTCGTGTAGGCCCGTCAACATTTTTTAAAACCAGAAACCACATTAAGTCGTTTAACAAACGATCAGAGGTCAAATTAAACTGAGAATAGCAAACAGTGCGAGCCACAAGAATCCACCGGTTATCAGAAAATTGATCAGATATGACCTCGAGAACAAAGTCTTAAAAATACGACGCCTAAGTTGTAACGGCTCAATTGACCATTTGAAAATCCTCCAACTAAACCCACTACAAAAGCACAAGAAGCAAAATTGGTCAAAAGACCAAGATAAGGCGCGGCGTACAAAGACGTGAAGTGGGAGTCGCGCAGGCCTTCCAACCCCATTTTATAACTGGAACAGAGGTCACGTGCGTACAAAATATATTTACCTTGGTTGAAAATGATTTTGCCGCGGTTGACAATGATTTTGCCGTGACGAAAATGATTTTGCCGTGGTTACAATGATTTTGCCGTGACGAAAATGATTTTGCCGTGGCCAAAATGATTTTGCCGCGGTTGAAAATGATTTTGCCGTGACGAAAATGATTTTGCCGTGGCCAAAATGATTTTGCCGTCACGAAAATGATTTTGCCGTGGCCAAAATGATTTTGCCGTGACGAAAATGATTTTGCCGTGGCCAAAATGATTTTGCCGCGGTTGAAAATGATTTTGCCGTGACGAAAATGATTTTGCCGTAGCCAAAATGATTTTGCCGTGGCCAAAATGATTTTGCCGTGGCCAAAATGATTTTGCCGTGGCCAAAATGATTTTGCCGTGACGAAAAAGATTTTGCCGTGACAGTTGTGGGCCACCGTACGAAACAAATTGAGAACCAAATCCTTTCCGTGAGTGAGCAACCCATTTGTTTTCTGCGGTTACAAGGTATCGCACTTGATTGGTCAAAATACAATGAACATTCCAGAAATATTTTCAGTGTTCACGGTTTTCTTCGTTTGAGTGTAAACGCACGAGCAATCATTGATGCATAAACCAAAGATTTTCTACTGCAGAGCTTACTCATGAATATTTCGCGCAATGTCGCTATCATTCGTCGCACTTCGTGCATACGCTTTAAATAAATGAATACTGATGATCTAGTTTCTCACCCGCGGCCTTAAGACTTTAGTAAGGGGCACCTACTCACGTTTATAAAATGGTGGTTAGAACAATAATTATTTATTCAATATGTGCAATTGTGCTGACTTCCATATAAAAGTGATGGGGTTGAAATGTGTGATTAAGTTCTGCTTAGGGTGATTAACTCTCAAAAACCACCTCTGGAATTATTTTCAATTGGTACTTTTTTGGTTGAAGCTAGCAAGAAATATGAAAGGAAATGAAATTTTGCTTTCTGCATTAGTACCCCATCGGGGTGAAAATGTGTAAAAGCCACACCCACAAAATGGGGTGCTGGTGCCATTTAGGGAGTCCTTTCAAAATTTCTAATGATCACCCCTTCATTTTCTTATGTGTAAGGGAGTTCCCCATCTTCTTACTCCTGTGCTTCCCTGGGATGAAACCTTCAATATGTGTTCAACATCAACTGTATCTTTTGTCTGAGCAGCAATCACAAGAGTTGAGAATAGTGTATGTGAGTTTTTACTGGAGATGTATTTGGTTCTCACACACCTCCCTGAAAAAGCCTGCACTGACTGCTGTGCAGGCTTTTGTGTGTAGTATTAGTATTTGCCTAAGTAGACTTTTCATGCTAACTATTTTCCTGCACAATTCTTTGCTTCTTCAGCTGCCAACCTGTCAATCTTGAGGACTTATGCATTGTAGAAGGAAAGGTAAGAGCTGAAAAATATCTTGGTTCTGGGCAGGATCCCGTGCTTTTCCTACCTCTGGTCAAGTTAGATGTGTTGACATTGTTGTCTGTAGGGTGAACTTTGCAGATGTCATTTGTTTGCATCTTGGAAGTCTAAATTCACTCAATAAACTGAAAGACTTGACAACTGGAAAGGCATGGGAACCCTTAAAGCCCCAATATCAATGTGCATATTCTCCTTAGTGTTCTCCATAATATTATATTTTCTTATTGTACTAGCTGAGAGAATTTGCACAAACATACAATCACCATGTTTGGTGATCATTTTCTTTATTCTCATGACCTGTGTGTTTGTTTGATCAAGTAATGATATTGTAAGGAGAAATTAGATGCTTGTCACTATTGGGGCTTAAAGGGTTAAAATGCAATGTTTTAAGAAAAAGGATCCAAAGTGGCTTTGAACGATGCATTTAAAAGTTGCTGGCAAGGTTTACAGACATTTGTATCCCTGGGTGGCAACTCTTAGCACCAAACCATACAAACAATCTTCAAATTTAGATTTTTCCTTTAATTTTTTTATAGTTTAATTTGTCCTTGCTTTCCTTTCTTCAGTTATCTTGGGTCCTGTATGCCGACATCATGTGCCTGAGTTATGATGGAAATATCACAGATGCCTGTCTAATAGCAGCTGTCGCTGCTCTTCAAAACAGTAAGAAACAATGCATTTACATGTCAATTGTCATAAATTTTGTAAGAAAAACAAAGGTAGCCTAAAAATTGTATCATTTTCAGGGTTGTCCCTAACAGCCAGCAGCCGGCAGAATTAACCGGCTAATTGGGTCATTTGTGCCGGCTACTTTTGTGATATATATTTTTTTGAAGACAAATAATTTGTTCCTTTACTGGCACAGATATATATGAAGATGAAACTTATTTCCCATTGCAGTTTATTGACTTGAAAATATTCTGGTTGGCACAGAGATACACGATTATTAGTTCATTACTTTGAGTCCTGGGAATTACACGTAGAAAACCACTGAAGGCATGAGTTTATAGAAATAAAATTGAAAACTTACGATTACTTTTGGAACTGACATTATTGGAAATTTGTGCTCAGAATCAAGGAAATTCCATTTCAGGGGACTTAAGGTGATTCCATTCAATTGCATTGCGCATCCTTTCTGCGCATCATTTTTTGCGTGATTAGCGCGCGCACGAGCGCGCGCGCGTTGGGAACTTGATAGGGTTTCTATGGAAGCTGAGCTGTTCAGAGAAATAAATGGTCTTTTTCTCCTAAACGAACTTGGTGACCCCACTTTTTTATTCCATTTATTTAAGGAAAATACGACTTTACATGATATATTCAAATTTGAAGAACTTTTCATTATTCAATTTTGAAATATTCCGGTTGATTCACTATTACAGCCAGATTTTAGGCGTTTCACTGGAACCGTGCGGACGCTCGATTTGCCTATTATTTCAAATTAGTTTCATTGTTACGGCAATTTTAAGACTTTTTACTGTAACATTGTACTTCTATCATAAGAATAATGCTTATATTTCATTGCTAGTTATAACTTTGTTGAAGTAATGGGTGTCTCTAGTACAAGGATAGGTTTTTTTAATACTGCTGTCTAAAGATAGCAAAGTACCTATATACTACAGCCCCGTAGCGTGAAATCATACACGGTGACCCCCGCTTTTTATTTGATTTTTTTAGTGTACTGGGTGTAATTAGTAACTGTGCAAAGTTTCAACAAATTCTCATTACAATTTCTTTTCGATGGAATCACCTTAAAAATGTAAAAATTTCCTTGGGGGGCATGTCCCCAGTCCCCCCTAGAAGGGATCACCTTCGACACTCGATAATCACTATCCGGCTACTTAGAAATTTATGCCAGCTACTTGAAAAATTGTGGACAACCCCATTATTTTCCAGCACGACTTCATGCAGTCACGATAGATGAGGAAACACAAACTCCAGAGCCATCAGAAGAGAGAGAGATTCCGGTGAACCTGAAACAACATCCAGTTGCTGCCACATTTGGTATATTTGATGAGTAAGTCTCAAAGATTACCTTACAGTTCTTTTTGTTGTAATTTATTGAGGGACCTTCAAAGCAAGTGTAAACACAAGATTTGAGTATGAGCCTCATTTTTCAAACCTACCACAAATTTTGCAGTAGATTATCACGTCCTACATCAGTCTTGCTCCAAGAAACTCTGTCTGTACTGGTGTTCAGTTTCTCAACACTGCTGGCTCCTGCATTCATGCTGAGGTGTCTTGACCATTGAAGTCTCAGGGAAACCATGCTTTGGTTCCTAGGTTACAGCACAGGTGACCCAAGCTCAAGATAAGAGAACATGCAAGAAACTTGACTCTTGCCTAACAGCATATTTGGAGGTGTTGTGTCACAACAGTTTGAATATTTATAAAGATTTGTATGGGAATGCAACAGATTTGTGCTAAATGGTAGCAATTAATATTGTTTTGTCATTTAAGTCAAGTTGCCTTGTTGCTTTGTTGAATTTTTTGTTGTAAGCGTTGTTCAGGGTTTCTGCCTTGTACTGCTAGGCCCTGTTAGGCAAAAGTCGTTTCTCGCGTATTCTCTTATCTTGAGCTTGGGCTGCCTGTGGTTACAGTTCCGCAATCAATACTTTGGCAGCTCTGGAAAACAGGAGAAGTACTGGCAAAGCAAAGGAATTGAACTGTGAACTGAAACAGGTGTATATATATGTTGAATGTTTGTAATAACAGTTTGCTGTTTCTAGTTCAGTACTGTTTGCTGACCCAACGGATGAAGAAGAAAACCTTGTCACAGGAGTTGTCACAGTTGTTGTGACAGACGATGACAAAATAGCTGCTGTTCATAAACCAGGTGATTGTTTCCCTTAAAAAGTGCTCCTAATTTCATAGCCCTTCTGAGCCCTAATTAAGATCAGTGTGGAATTTCTCCTCATCACATTGGTGCACTGCAACACCTACAGGTCATGAGAATTAAATGAATGATCACAAAAGATCCTGCCCCCTTTCTCTTATTTCACTCATTGGCCTTTCTATACATACATACATACAGACAGACAGACAGACAGACATAAACTTTATTGAAGTGTCAGGGGTATTTAGCTATGGATAGCTAATTGGGGACACAAGCAAATACAAATATAAAATATATTCCCCACAAGAGAGCCTGTTTACAGTGTTAATACAGAATGAGACCTTTTTGTAAATAATTATTCTTCTTTTCTTCAAAGGGGGATCTCCCTTACCAGATGACAAGTTACACGAGTGCTTCAAAAAGGCGGTTACAAGAGGAAAAGAAGTCAGAGATCTCATACAGACAGCTTGTACTGATGTTGATAGATGATGCTACCTTTTGTTGGAATTTATGTAAAGAAAAAGAAACCATTCAAAACAATGCAGACTTTTACGTATATCAGTTTGTCAAAATAAGTGCAGCAATCGAGGAAAATAAATTTATGTGTTACCCCAGAAAACCAACCAAAATTTCGGATGTGGTCATTAAAAAACCAAACTTGAAGAAATGCCAAATTTCACTTAGCAAAATATGGGGACCAAAAAATAGTTACACATTAAAGGACCACTTGTTAGATCTCACCGGACTGGTTACCCTATGCATTTGCATCCACAAACTCAAATGGTATAAATAAGAAAAGGTTTGACTCTAAGTAAGGGTTTTGCGATGTTCCTTTGAAGACTGCCAAAGTGAGAAGGGGGGAGGGGAGGGTCATTACAGTCATCATGCTTGACCAGCAGCCTTGTTCCCAGTCACCCGGGGGTGGAAATCAAATGTGACGTTGCCCGTCAGGCTCAGCGGGAGGATTTGTCTAAGATCTCGGCCCCAAACCTCCTGCTGTCACTCGATAAGCACATGAAGGCCTGGGGATGAGGCTGGCTTGACCAGTGTCTCAAACAGTTGATTGCAGAGGGGTGTGAATGAGTTACTACAAAAGGCTTCATAATTTCTCATTTTTATTTCTTCTTTTTTAATATGTACATTTCTAATAAGTCTTGTACACTGATATATAAATATAATAAAATGTTACTATCAGTTGAAAAGATAAAAATAGGAAACCTACTAGTAAGCTAACCTTTCAGTTGTTAAAGCAACAAAAACCTAACTAACAATATATTGTATTCAGTGAATGGAAGTCTCTTTTGCAGTTCCACAGAACTGTTTCAAAGGGAAAGATTTTGATAGAGCACCACACTCCAGTTCTTTTAAATATATTATGAAATATTTATTTATTTTGTGATCTTCGTCTCTGCGCAGGAGACCTTCCCTGTGCTCTGGCAGTTGTTTGGGCTCCCTGTGTCTGCTGAGTTACTTTGACAGTGGCTACTGGTTTGCCTTGAATCTGTAAGAGAGAGAAAACAAATTACCTCGGCTTGGTTAAATAGGCTATAACTACTTAATGGCAGCCCTGCTTTGGAGGGGTGGGGGGGGGGGAGGGTAAGGTCGGTCTGATTCAAAAGGGAGGGGTGGGGTTACTAATTCAAAAGACCTCAATGGGTGTTAGTTCTCAGTGCCCTTATATCCTCAATCACAATTTCAAGTGCTGCTGCACTTTTTCACCATATTACTTGTTGGAATTTACTCTGGCAGGGCCTCTTAATAGCCAGGGATCAAGATTCCTCAACAGAATTTTGTATTTTCACTGTAAGCTACTTTGAAACGCTGTGGCTTCTCGGGAATAAAAAGGATTAAAGGGACAGTAACTCAGCTAATATAATTATAGCCAGGAAGTTGCTGTAAACTTGCTTTGTTATATTGAATTTGTAAGGAAAAAATCCCCAAAAGGGAGGAAAGCAAGGAAATGTAAACCTCAGAGACAATGTAGCTTCTAGAGACTCAAAGTTCCATCAAAATGACAATTTTAATTTCTGGACCGCCTGCCACCAAATCAAATTTAATGAACTGGAATCCACTTCCATCCTTCTTATCCTGCACTTCATAGTCAAACTTACAGTTCTGTTTTGCTCTGTACCAATCTTTTCATCCCATTTAGTTGTATATTTGGCGGCATTTAGCAATATAACATGGAAGTAAGGAAAATTTCATTATTTGGTGGGACACTGTCTCATTAACCATGTTGGCATTCATGGACAAATATATACCCTGTAACTGCCGTAGGCGACTTCCATATTACAGTCTGAACAGCAAATAATAAACGTAACAAACTTTAGTAACAAACAGTCTTTGAACGGTGGAAAATGAGGACCACGAATATTTGAGAATCTAATTTAAGTTAAAAAAAAACATGCAAATAAACGGCTTATGCGTACGTAGCATTCCTCGGGGAGCCTAATTAACTAACGGCATTGTCCTTGGGTGTTAGATCCAATATACCCACACAATCTGAAGGATCCAGGAGGAATCACAAATATCACTAATTTGAATTCTGGAACTCATAAATATTTACGTGTATAAGCATCTCTAATATACCACAGAAACTTAATACTAATCAAGAGGGAAAACTGTTTCAACCCTGCTCAGTGCTGGCCAATTGCTTACCTGTTGTAACCCTTGCACAACTTGAGCCTGCTGTGTGTGAATCTGGACGGGTGTCGCCCCTCTTGGTGACTGGACAATGGTCTGCTGGATCTGGGCAGGGCCACCTTGCTGTGGAAACTGAACCATTCGTACCTGGAACTGGGGCTGCGGTATCTGTGTTCCTATTGGTACCAAAGGTTGCAAGTTTGTAGTGGTGCGGTTGACTGTGGACGTCAGAGCAGCTATGGCTGTTGGTGAACTCCCAGTTCCTAGGTGACATAAGTTGGTAGGTAGGTAAGTTTGACCCTTTAACCCCTGATATCAACATGCACATTCTCCTCACTGTTCTTCATATATTTCTTTGCTTACACATCAAGACATTGCAAAGAAGTGATTGTGCCACTTATAGGAGCTGACAGCCTGTTTGTAGGGAGACAATCAGAGCACACCCATATCTGGGGGTTGTCTATGTCAGGTAATAAAACTCGATAGCCACGTGGAAATTATAGCCAAGTGGAAAGAAGCTATTCAGAAAATCTCCTTGCTTTGTTGCGAAGATTCTTCAATGGCACAATTCACACAGGAACAATTATTACTTCAAACTGATTACTTACCAGCAGTAATTTTCCTTTGCTGTTGTTGTTGAGGAAGTATGGGCCTCGTGTTTAGAGTCACAGTTGTCATCCCTGAGGGAGGAGAGAGTGGGGTGTTTGGCAAGATGGGTGTTGGTTGTCCAGTGGGGGTACCCTGAGGTGATGTTTTTGTCTGGATCTGTGCACTGATGGCTGCACCACCAGCTGACTGTATGTGGGTTATTGGAACCAAATTACCTGGAATCTGAGAATACAATGTGTCAGACTTACAAACTTGTTATCTGTGATGATCCCTATAGAATCCCACACACAGTCAAGTTACTTACAAACTTCTGTGTCTAACCCTTTAAGCGCCAATATTAACATCCATATTTTCCTCACTATTCTCTTATAATTCTTATGTTACTAGCTGGGAGAATTTTATTAAAAATCAAGACATTGGTGACCATTTCCTTAATTCTCATGACCTGTGTGTTTGATCACTTGAGTAGCAATACTGTGAGGAGAAATTAGATGCTTGTCACTATTGGGACTTAAGGGGTTACACTGGAAAGCTTGTTGTGTTAGTAGGACTACTCAACATTTTTTTCCACGCATCTAAAATTTACAGTGCTGGAAATAATTTTTCTTATTTAGTAGGACATGTGTCCTTTCAAATCTTCAGTTTGGTCGGACATATTACAAATTTGACCGGTCACTAATTAGCATAATGTAACTTGCATACAAACAAAAAGAAACTTGTGACGATCTGAATTATTTGTTTTATAATGCAATTTAGGGTGGCATTTGAACACCACTCTAAAACACCATACTTTATCTAATCGCGACAAAATATCAATGTCTACTTTACAATCATTACTAACTGACTTCTGATAACAAGCAGTAAATTTCTTTTTATACCAGTAGTTGAGTTCAGTTTCTCACTAGTGTTATCACTGACGTATTCTTGTCAAAGTAACTGTAGAGATTCGAAAAGAGAGACATTTTTCTTGTGTTGAGATATTTCGTGACACATTTTGGTATTGTGTGACATTGTTGCGTGTACCAAGCATGTGAGTAATGCACGGATTTTTGCCATATTTGGCATATATTTTCTCTCAGAATAGGCGCTACGTAGATCGTAGATCGGAGATGCGAGACTAGTACTTGTTGACGTAAATACTGTGAAAAGCTTGATAGACTGATAGTATGAAAGCGAATTAATAAATGCTCTTGCGTTGGAGTTGGAGCTATTGGAGTGGTTGATAGATACAGTCCTGAACAGTAATTATTGGATGTTAAAATCAGTGTAGGGCTACTTCCAAATGTAACAATTTTATTTACTACCGTATTTTCTCAAATGAACACCGGGGCGTTTATTCAAAACTCAGCCTCGTAGACCCGGCGTTTATTCGGGGCCCGGCGTTTATTTATTGAGTGCATTTTCGACCTTTCTCAGCTATTCATTTTTTTATCATCAGTACTGAAGGTTTTTAACAAAAACGTTAAAAATATAAAACAATGTCACCAACTTTGTCTTGTCTTAGTGAATCATTGTGGTAAGTCATTTTGCAAAAAAATGTGACTAACAGGAACGATGATTAAGGCTTTTCTCAACGTTAATTTTTCTCCGTGGAACACGGAAAAAATGTATCGGCAACTGCTCGACAGCAAACGTACTTTGCAAGGAATGGAGAACAAGGTGGTGTCAAGGTTCCTGCTCCATGAGTTCTGAGAAAGGCAAAATTATGGAACGATTCGAGAAACTGCTGGAAACCGCTGGAGAAACCCTCGAGATGATCCTTGCTTGATGACGAGCCCGCAGAAAAGTTACCATGATTAAAAGAAATGGATACGATACCTGATGCGTCGTTTATTTCTCAGAAGAACAATTGTAAATGGTAGTTTAGGTTTGATTATCGGTGGATAAAATTCAAATAAAATGGTAGAAAGGGAACTAGGATACAGTTACGGCACATAATCCCGGTTTAATATACTCGTTTCGAATAAACGCCGGGACCTCAAATAAACGCCGGGACCTCAAATAAACGCCGGTACCCCGAAAAAACGCCGGGGGCTTTTATTAAAAACTCGGCCCTGTAGACCCGGCGTTTATTTGAACCGGCGTTTATTCGGGGTCCGCCGTTTAATCGAGAAAATACGGTATTAGCCTGACTGAAAGTCAGGGAATTTAAAACCGAGCTGGGCGAGTAGAATTATCTTGTTTGTATATTAAACGTGTACTTTGTCTTGATAATGACATCCAGCCATCGTCGAAACGTTGTCAGTTCTTTTGCACAGCTTTCATGGTTGTTAAAATAAAATAAAAAATTGATTCAGGTATTTATCCCAGACAGTTTTGAAAAACTACATCTGTCATATTTCGACACATTGATTAAAAACCAGAGAATTGAACTCTGCGTAACAAATGCCTCGAGCAACAGTGTAACTTTTACTTCTTGCATTTGTAATGTGAGTCGAAGTCATTACGTAGAATATAAAATGTAGTACTTACATATATAATAACATGGTAATAACGTACTGACATATGAAAAAACGCCGAGAAGACGATTTAAAACGTTTGAACGTACTGACATGTTGAGAAACGTGGACACGGCAAGACGTATATCATGTGGACAAACTAACTTACAGAAAAGAAGGAATGCAAACGAATAATTAACATACGAGTACATGCTGAACGACAAGACTGGTACCGTATGGGTGTTCTATGTTAGGGAAAACAGCCATAAGACAAGATTTATTTAATACGTTGGGATCGAACTCACCTACGGAGAATTGCCGAGAAGATAAAGCATAATACAGTACGAACGAACTAACCGGTACGGTAAAACGTTGAAAAGATAAGACTAACGCTGTACAAACGAACTAACGTACCAACAGACGTGGGAAAGATAACACTAATGCTTACAAACGAACTAACGTACCGAGAAACGTTGCGAAGATAAGACTAATACTGTAAAAACGAACTATCGTACCAGATAAGACTAATACTGTGCGAACGAATTAACGTAGCAAGAAACGTTGAGAAGATAACACTAATACCTACAAACGAACTAACGTACCGAGAAACGTTAAGAAGATAAGACTAAAGCCCCGGCTAAGCTATCAAGCATTTTCGTCCAACATCGTGTTGGACGAACATGTTTTACTGTTTAGCCGCCTCTCTCAACTTTGCACTTAAATGGTTTTCCATTGTCCGAAGTTTGGTCAAACAATGTTTGGCCACCGAACGTTTTGTGTGACAAACACCGTGTTGGACAAAAATGTTTGATCGTTTAGCCGGGGCTTAATACTGTACAAACGAAATAACGCACGGAGAAACGTTGAGAAGATAAGAGTAATACTGTATAAACGAACTACCGACGGTGAAACGTTGAGAAGATGAGACTAATACTGTACAAACGAACTATTAAATGACGGAGAAACGTTGAGAAGACAAGACTAACACTGCACAAACAAACTAATGACGATGAAACGTTGAGAAGACAAGACTAATACTGTACAAACGAAATAACGTACGGAGAAAATTTGAGAAGACTAATACAGTAACTAAACAACCGAACTAATGACGGAGAAACGTTGAGAGGATTAATACTGTATAAACCAAGTAACGAACCAAGAACGATTGATGTGACAGCAGTAACACCAGAGACAGGAACGTACTTCGATATGGAGAAACGTCCAGACGAGACTAATACCGTAAGAACGGACTAATGTGCGGGGAAACGCAAAAAGACAAGACTTATACTGTACAAACGAACTATCAGTTATCATTTTAATTTGGTTTAAAGCAAATGCAATCGCTGAATACAATCTTCAGTGGAAATAGCTAAGACGTTTTTCGTGTTCGGACATCATGTCCGACCATATGGCAAAATTGGTCGGACAATTTCGAAATTTGGTTGGAATGTCCGATGACCGACTTATTTCCAACACTGTAAAAGCATCTACCTTCAGAAAAAGTTCCTCGCATTTTTAGACATCTACAGACATTTTCATATTCTTAGACTCTGAGACTGGCCACTAATTTTAAGGGCAAGCTTATTAAGGAAGCTATGCATATCTAGGCAAAAACCAGTTTAACTGAACTGTAATGATGGTCTGTCTTCAGTACCATTTGAAACTCGTCTAATTTGTTTGGATTTTTCCTTTCATTTTTTGTACTTTATATGCATTTCACACTTTGTCCATTACCACAATTACGACTTCAATGACTGTCAGTTATTCACTAGAACTGATAATGATGGGAGATCCATCAAAATGTCTTGCAAATTTGTTCACAAACATGATTGTCTTGGTTCTGAAAATTGTTAATTAGAGATATTTTTACAACTATATTTAGCCGCTTACCGTGAATGTGGTAGATGGAGATCTGGTCTGATGAACTATCTGCGCTTGTTGTGTTTGGATGGCAGTGGTTCCCTGTAGAGTGCAACAAACAAAGGGCAAGAGTTAACAACTTCATCCCCACAGCCAAACCTTACCTCAATAAATGTGTTCTACATTTTCAGTTTGAATGTGACCATTTAAATGATTATTCTTGAACCCAGCTGACTCTCGTAAGCAACCCCGGCCACTTTTTGGGCTGACAGTTTGAATTTTTCTATTGTTTATCACCTCCAGTAAGCAACCGTTTGACACAAGATCCCCAGGGTTCGTACCCTTTTTCAGAAACAATTTTCCAGGACTTTTCCATGACTTCTCCTGAACTTGGATAGAGTTTTACAGGTCTCCCAAATGCACAATAATAAACTTTTATGTAATAGAAAGCCAAAAATAATAGTTGGACAATTTTTTTTAAAAAGAAAACCTTTTTTACAAGAGTTTATAGATTTTCAGGACTTTCCAGGACCTGTATTAATTTTCCAGGACTTTCCAATCCTGGAAAAAGCCAGAATAAAATTCCAGTACTTTCCAGGATCTCCAGGACCCGTATGAACCCTGGATCCTGTCTCACTGAGTGCCAATTGTGTAGACTGGTGCTGTACATACTTGTGCCACAAAGTCTCCGCTTATGTCAAGCACACTGAACTGTCAATATTAATTTGTGAATGCCATAAAAGGGATATTACACTTCATTTTAGGTTATATGTCAGTCTGTGCATGGATTACTGAGAGTAACCCTCTGAAACAAGCTTAACTAAGAAATGAAAATTTTGACTCCCTGTGATCTGGCCTTTCATAGGTGATCACCTCCCATAAGTGACCATTTAGCCTTGACATTTTGGCTGGTCAGTTACAGGAGGTTCAACTGTATGTGCAAAAGGTCTTTTTGTAGTTAACATTCTGGGTCCCTGGACTTTTTGAGGGTCCATTTTCAGCCTTATGGAAAGTATTTAGGGGTATAACAATTTGACTTCATTTGCACCAGTCCTTATAATATAATATACAAAGCTTAATATATAGCGCTTATTACAACGTCTCTAAGCGCTTTACAATTCTAAGAACTAGGTAACAACTGAAACAAATATTGATTTAAGAAATCCAACTGGTGGGAGGCAAACCAGTTGGCTATTTACAAGTGCAGCCGAAGGATTTATAACTCAGGACTGCCGTGAAACAAATCCATGAGGTGCTCAGAGTGGGATTTGAACCCGGGACCCACGGACTCGAAGTCCAACACCCTAACCACTCGGCCACACTGCCTCCCTCAGTCCTTCACTATAATTTATTATACCTAAGTATCCTCCCTGGGGGAGTGAGACAAAAAGCACCCCGCTTATATTTTCTTTATCTGGACCTCATACTCCATTGTGAGAAACTATAATATTTACCTGTAATAAGGTGAGAGGTGTTCCTGGTGCAGGTTGTATTGTTTGATTCCCTGATTTCAAACCGGTCGCAATAAACTGGGCTGGTAATGGCCCTGACGCAATAGCCACACTGTTGGACACAGGGACAAGAGGCGTGGCCCCAGCGACTGTCACAGTCGTACCAGCAGGGACAGTCACACTCATTCTTCCAGTACCCACCACTGGCTGCAACAATACAGAAACAGAATAAACTTAATAATGTATTATTCTTTCACTCTCCTACTGGTTGTCATAAATATATAATAGCAAAAAATGACCTTCGGTTATTAACCCTTTAAAACCCAGGGTCAGCATATCAATTCTCATTACTGGTTGCCATACATTTGTTGTAGTGCCAGTTGGGAGAAGTTGTTCAAATATCAAAAGAGTTCATCCCTGGTGATCATTATATTTTCCTTAATTCTTGACACCTGTTCACTAAATTGTGCATTGATATTACAAGGAGAAATGTGATGCTGATCACTATTGGGACTTAAAAGGTTAAATTAAATATTTACCTCTCCTGTTCCAAAACTTTTGTATTTGTCTTTTCTGTTATTTTAATTTTATGTTATCTTTACTTTTAAATATTTTTAATATTTTGTATTTTGGTGTGATATCTGTATGGATTTTACCAACTTAATAAAATGTAGATGTAGATGTAGAAAAATGCCTGCCACCCTGAATTAAAACACCTTCAATTTCCACAAAAAGAAAGAAAAAGAGGGGGCATTTATAAATCTTCTTCTCCTTCTTTCATGTTATGAGCCCTCCCTCCCTGCAAGGCTTATGTGCTCGAAAATCTAATGGTCAGTGGTTATCAGTACTTAGTCTTCTTGTAAGTTAATCTTGTAAAATACAAAAGTGGTAAAAGTGGCTTAATTCCACGGCAAAT
The DNA here is from genome assembly GCA_964030785.1 of Siderastrea siderea. NCBI lineage: Eukaryota > Metazoa > Cnidaria > Anthozoa > Scleractinia > Rhizangiidae > Siderastrea > Siderastrea siderea. Next base: position 6,529,185 of record OZ034972.1, read on the forward strand.
TGTCCTGTTGTTTTATGGTTCTAGCGACAAAGCTATTCTGCAGATTTTGTTCTCAGAAGGGAGAGGGTACAACTTGGGATGCAGGTGTTTATTTAAGAGTAACAATCTGGTACAATGTGGTAAGAAATACCCTCCAATGTATTGACTTTGCAATAACCACCCTGGGCATTTATTAGTTAATAACTAAAGATACAGGCATCACTCAAGTCTTCATGCTAAACAAACTGGCCATGAATACAGGACTTGCAACCAAAAAAGTTTACAATACCTGCATGTATGCTCCCACAACCCCTGTGTACCCCCCACTGGGTGTGGTGGGCGACTGTAATGTTGTCTCTGGGTGTGAGATTCTTCGTCCTGTTGCAGGAACAGATTTTGTAACAGAAGAAGCAGGAACTTGCTTGACATTTGTAACTTGAATGGTTGTCCCTGGCTGTGTTGTAGAAATGTACTGGGTCACTGTTCCTAACAAGTTAAAGCAGCATGTTAAGTAAAATTAAATTCAGTTTAAAATGTCATGAGACTTCAAAGTTAAAATATTTTTGTGTGTGTGTGGCTGTGAAGCCAAACATTGTCACTGTGTGTTGTCACTTTTTTAATTGGATGCTTGTTTTTCCACGTCATATACTTAGAATGTTCAGCTCAATTACAGTATGTTGCCCAGTTTTCGTACGGGCCCAGCTTTCGTACAAAAAGAACTTTATTTGATTATTTTCGTCGGTCATTTAAATCTTCGTCAACCGAAGAATTCCAAAGTAAAAGGAACATTTCAGCTATAAATTGCCGGTTTTGCCGGGCTTTTTGACGAAGAAGCAGGTCATTGCAGACAATTTCTTTCGAGGTGAGTAAAAGTTTAGCGGCTAATATTTGCACTTTTCACCGCACAGTAAAGGTATTGTAGATGAACAAATAGCCCGTTTTGTTGGTAATTTTGCAAGGAACTTCATGAGTTTTGGACAGATGATAGATAAAAGATGAAAGTGAATGGAAAAACTTTCAACGCCAGCTTATATTTAACTGCTCCTGAATTTTAGCGGTGAGAATCTTTGCATACATTTCGACCTACTGTGCCAGTTTTCGTACACTTAGCTGCGCCTTTCTAAAAACCTATCTTTAAATAAGTTAAAGAACTGAATTTTAAAATTTACTGTTCGAAAACTAATAAGTCGTAAGTGCAGCAAAGATTACACAACAATCCTTGCAAAGTAAGATACACTACATGTATTTGTTGTGATATAACAGCGACGCTTTACATCCAGGTCATGCAAAGGTCACGGAAATTTAATAAACGTAACCCACGCAAACAATCTAAATCGTCAAATAATTATCTAAGGTAGATGTCTATGCATAGAATGTTGACATACACCTTGAAATATCGTTAGTTTACCAGTTTTACCGATTTTTTTCACTCCGTTGCGATTCTAATAAATATTTACAAAAGTAGGTAAGAAAAGCAAGCGTAAGCGGAAACGGAAGTAAAGCGTTTGCTATTCTAAGGGCGTAAGCGGAAACGGAAGGAAAACGTCGAATCTTATACAGGCCTTTTCTTAACAGTTGTAATACGCAGAATAGTAACCTGTCAACTACCTTTACCAAGGCAGTAAATGACGTACGAGCCAGTGGATTGAGCGTAAGAAAAGCCGCCCAAAAGTGAGGGACAAAAAATCAACACTGCAGGATCGATTAAACATCCACCCCCCGAATAACCATTTGCTTTGTACACCAAACATTGGTCGCTGAAATATAAGCCGATATTTATTCACAAATCGAAGAGAAAACACAATAAGCACTCAGCAGGGTGGCTGACACATCAGTTTGCATCGAGCGTTCTCGTGGAGAAATGTTGTTTTGTCGATGTACGAAAACTGGGCCAGGTGTACGAAGACTGGGCAACTTAGGAGTTTTGGGAAAAATGGCATAATTTTGAACATACGTCGAACAAGCTGCCAATCGTTTTATATATTAAATGTAAGTAAATGAACTATCTTTAAAAGAAATTTCAGAAATTTTCGTCTCACAGACGAAAAGATACAGCGATTACAAACTAAAGTGTACGAAAACTGGGCAACACACTGTATGGTTTAGCTTGGATGGCAAAGTGGATATGCCCATTTCTCATAGAGTTCAAAAACTCTACTCTTTTATTGTAGTTGGACTTTAGTTTTTTCTTTTACTGTGATATAAGCTTCTAAAAGAAATTGAAATAGGTCACTCCCCTCTAATCTTGCATTTGTTAGCTACGACACAAAACCTGAAGGTACTGGACACTGATGGTTGCCTGCTCATTAGAAAAACAAATTTAGGAAAAGGGAGAAAACTTTTGCTATTGTTTGGCCTGAACCTCAACGAGTATAAATCTGCTGGGGATTCAAACTTGCAATTTTTTTTGGCTTTAACTGTCAAGCACTCTTGAGATTTTGAACTGTCATCAAATCTTATTCTTGTGCTTGGCCTGGGCTTTACATTTGAAAATATGCATACAAATATAAAAGGATGCTTATGTGCTGATGCAAAGTTTTGTACATTATGAGTAGGTGGGTAGATGACAAGAATATGGTACATAATCTTGATATTTTGTTGCATGGTGACCCACAAAGCTTGCTTGAAGTTTATCAAATAAAACTGATTTATTAACCTGCTGTAGATATCTTAGTGGATCCACTTAAAGGCACAGCATTCCCACTGGAAACAGTGCCAACAACTGTGCCACGCTGCTGAAACATGGCAAGCTTCTGTCCATACGTCCGAACATTTGACAGGTTGCTACTCTGTAACACAGGCACTTGCGAGACTGTGGTGTTGCCTGGTAACGACGTATGCGATGGCATGGCCAAGTTATTACTTTGTATAACAGTGACGGTGTTTGGCGTGCTCGCCATGGGTATTGCAACCTTTCCCTGTGTTTGTTCTTGTTTAACTTGATTTGCTGCAGCTGGAACTACAGTGGCAGTTGATGTCTGTGTGTCATTACTCAGTGTGTGTTGTTGACTGGTGGCAGCAGCCAGTTGTACCTGCTGTTGTCCAGGGATGTAGGTAAATATCTTAACAGACTTGCGTCCTTCTTCAGTGTACAAGTCTTGGAACTGTTGTAGATACCTGAATGGAAATTTGACAGTCCATTCAAAGAAGGTCCTGGAGCAGAGCAGGTTCGAGGGGTAGGGGGAGTGCAAACTCTCAGCCCCCCCTAAAAAATGCCTTACTCTAAAACCTAATTAGTAGAACATGCATGAAGAGTTCATTCCTCTCCAAGCATTGTATCATACTATTTCCGATTCTCTACATGTCCTCTACTATCCTCGAAGAAAGATAATGACTGATTGCTGATTGTATTATCTACAAAATAATGTAAGTGCCACAAATAACACCATGCATGTTTGAAGTAATATGAAGGATAATGTAGACTCACTTCTGGGCTCCAAGATGACTTCCAAGAAAAAACTGGCAAGCCTTCCCAGATCTGTCAGCGGTATCAGTGGTTGTTGCTGCCCCTTGTGAATTACTGGTATCCTCTTCAAGATAGAGCTCTCCTAAGTACTGTAAGTCTGTTGGACGTCGCCGGATTGTCACGCGGCAGAAATAGTTCCTGTTATTGGTTTTTTCTCCTTCTAGTGTGACCTCTTGCACTTTCTCTAGTGTGTTATCGGAAGTCATTTTTGGACGCTCAATTATTTTAGAATACAAGTCAACCTGAAAGTGATATAAGCAATTTGACATGAAAAACTACAAGGACCACGTTAATCTGATTTTTTAAAAATTTAACATCTCAAGGTACAATATTATTGTGAATGCTAAGGAACATAGAATCTTAAGACTATTTTATTTTTCAAACATTTGCCAAGACGTACTTGTTTGCTATAAACCATTCTTGGGTGCTTCTTTTCAATTACAGAAGCCATAAAATGCAAGAATCCCATCATGCATTGGTTAAATGAAGACAGCCACAAGGGGTCCAAGGGGGATGTACTGCCATACTCGCAAAAAAATCATGACAAAACACCTGCCTATGGTCTTTCATAGTTACGCAGCAGCAAGTGACAACATAGTTTCATGAACTAACAAAAAAGAAATCACAAGAAAAGAAGAAACCAAAGACACATACATCAACCCTTGACGGAGGTGTCAGGCGTATGGGTTTCTGCCTCCACATGTCAGTTGTCTGTGGCATCTTTGCAGGACGAAGATTGACAGGTGGCTGTGGCTTCTTGTAATTTGACAGAAAGTCAAGAACTTTGAGCTGAGATGGAGCACTGCTCAATGACATGAGTCCGGTTCTGTTATAGAATGCCTGGGAGTGCCGTCTAATGCTCCTGTGAAATGTAAAACTTGTTGAACAAGACATGTATCCATCAACTTCCATCATGTTTGCCCAGTTGCTTAAACCTTTGAGCCCCAATAGCGATCAGCTTTGAATTTCTCCTCATCATACAAGTGCACTGTCACACATACAGGTCATGAGATTAAGGAAATGATCACAAAAGATAAATTGTCCTGACTGTTAAACAAGTTCTCCCAAATAGCACTCAATAAAATGTATGGAGACCAGTAAGGAGAATTTGTCTAATGATGCCAGGGTCAAGTACATGTGCTGACATTAAGCAATTAGTCTTGCCTTAGAACTACACTTTCTTGCAGTTGACAAGCTGTTTAAGGACATCAAAGAACCCACACCACTATTAAAAAAGAGCAATTGCCTTGATATAAAAGCGTTTCATTACCATAAATATTCTCATCACAAGATCAAGATATCAAACAGGTGGGGAATAAAATCAAAAAGAATCAATGCCAGCAGGTGGGTAGCTCCAACATACAAATATGTATGTATATAACACCTCCATGGCAAGTCAAATACAGAGAATTTAGGCACATAATTATGTTCATGAAACATGGATGGCAACCAGAGATTAAATGTCTCCATTTTGACTCTTTTTGGTGCCATTACATGCATAAATGGCATGTCATAACAAAACTCTTAGCTCAATCTCATACCAAGAGTCCTCAGGCTTCTTGGTCAGTGGGTGGTTGCTAAGAGAGACTCTGGAGTAGTGGAATTTTTACTGCAGAAATCCTGCAGTTAAGAATTCTTAGTTTTGTTGAGTTTTGTTACTGTGACCAGCCAATAAAATAAATCATATTTTTTTCATTACCCCAGAGTCTCTCCCAACAGCCGCCTGCTAACCAAGAAGCCTGAAGACTGTCGGAACGTATGCCTGTCGCATTTTTGTGGTGCAGATAACATAGCATGCAACGATTAAACCTAAGGTAATGCGCATAGAAGCGCAGTGCTCTACAAGAATCTCTACGCACATTTCAGTGTTCTCCAGAAGCACCGGCGGCCGGCGAAAACGCCGGCTACTCGTGTCTGAAATGCCGGCTACTTTGTTAGACCAAATTACAAGAAATTTTCAACTTGTGTTCAGTTCCGTACTAAACTAATTTCAGTTATCACATAATCATTTTGAAGGAACGATACGTCAGTTTGTATATATGTAAGCATTGGTCACCCTTGCTTCTTAACATTTCTTCGCACTCCAGTTCATATGTACACTACTACCGTTTCTCTTGTTTCCTCAACGTTTTTACGTACGTCAGTTCATTTGTCAGACAGCGTTATTCTTGTTTTTTTTAAACTTCTTTTCGTACGGTATTAGTTTTTTCTTCCATCATTCTCGTTACGGCGTTAGTCTTTTTTTCTAGACGTTTCTCAAACGTTTCTCTGCACATTAGTTTGTTTGTACTGCATTAATTTTGACTTCAAAACGTTTCTCCGCAAGTTACGGCGTTAGTCGTGTCTTCTTAACGTTTCTCCGCTCGCTGGTTCATGTGTAATGCATTCATTTTGACTTCTAAACAGTTCTCCGTACGTTAGGGCGTTAGTCTTGCCTTCTAAACGTTTTTCCGCTCGTTAGTTCGTGTGTAATGCATTCATTTAGACTTCTAAACGGTTCTCCGCACGTTACGGCGTTAGTTTTGCCTTCTTAACGTGTTTCCGCTCGTTAGTTCGTGTGTAATGCATTCATTTTGACTTATAAATGGTTCTCCGTACGTTACGGCCTTAGTCTTTTCTTCTAAACGTTTCTCCATACGTTATTTCCCTTGTACGGGAGAAGTCTTGTCTTCCACTAAACGTTTCTCTGTACGTTAGTTCGTTTGTACGACAATGATCTTGTCTTCTAAACGTTTCTCTCTATATGTTACGGCGTTAGTCTTGTCTTATAAACGTTTCTCTGCGCGTAAGTTCTTCTGTACGGGAAAAGTCTTGTCCTCTAAACGTTTCCCCGTACTTCAGTTGGTTCATTTGTACGGCAACGATTAGTCTTGTCTTTCAAACATTTTCTTCATACGTCAGTTTGTGGGTATGATATTTGGTAGTGTCTGTTATTAGAATGTCTAATGCCGAAAGCAGCGACCCGATCAAAATTTGCTCCCTAGTGTTGTTTTATATGGGTTCCTTGTTTTGAGGACTCATCCCACCACTTTTTTGGATTCGTGGCTTTGCTTTTGCATTTTTGAGTGGGTTAAAAACAAAAGGAAATTTTAATGGCATGCCATGTGTGGCATTTCTTTCACTGCTTATTGTGTAGACCATCATTTCCACATGTCTGTGCATTCACCTTTTCTTGCATGATCCATTGGAGGGTCACTTACATAGTTCCAAATTTGCACGGAAACTGAGCAAAAATGATATATATTTTTTCTCTCTGTGTTGGCCCTAAAATGCACCAGATTGCTTCTCCAGCCACATCATTTTCAAAACTTTTCCGGGGGAGCATGCACCCGGACCCCCCTAGCGACTCGTGGCCTTCGGCCACTCGATTACCAAGTGCCGCCTACTCTCAATTTGCGACCGCTTACTCTAAAATCCCTGGAGAACACTGACATTTAAGTGTCCAAAAACGCGATACAGTTGTGGGAACGAGATTGGCCTTGGAGAAAACCAACACACCAAAAAAAAAAACAACAATGCAATGTTCACCCTACCTTCTGATGCCTCGAGTGTTAAACTTATTTTTATTGAACTGCAGCTGATTGGCCACTTGAGCAACCTCAATTGAAGGGTCAAGACACAATGGACCTTCCGTTGCCAATAGCAACTGTGATTCCAACACTAATTTACTCTCCTCTGTCCAGTGAGGGGACTCTCTTGTCATAGCATTGATGTCACACACAAGGGTCTGGTCAAAAAATAAATAACAAGAAAAGAGTGACTCATTTATTTCTTGGGACAAAGAGGTTTAGTTATCAAATTCACAAGCAGGGAGAAATACCTGATAAGTAGGCCGAAGCAACACATAGTTGCTGTCATAAGAGCCTCCTGGGGGGCAGTGTCGATAGTCACGGACCTCAACAATGACACAGCCACTATAGAATATGTTGGCCTGTTCAAAACAAACAAACAAACAACAGAAAACAGTTGTGCCCCTTGAGTGAATATAGTGAATGACAATGGAGACAGGAAAAAGGATTTTTGGATCACTTCTAACTCCCTCAGATGAATCAGTATTTGTCTGAGAAGGATATCTCAAATCTAGTGGCTCTTCCCTAGATTAGTCTTTACCTACTTGGGTGATCCTAACTAGCACTCTCAATATTAGATGCTGATATATCTGAATGTTTCTTACTATCATTTGTCTTTTAAAGCCTACATAAGAACTACTATCTGTCCACTGTAACTGATTATTGTTAAATATTAAATAAATCATCTTGTCTATCCTCAACCTCCTTGGGTAAGTTCTTTTTTCGTTTTTTTTTTGTTTGTTTGTTTGTTTTGCTCCAGATCATGATTCTCACACAAAGGAAAATAAAAATTTAAACTAGTTTGTACCATTTCAAACCAACCAATTTTTAACCATGAAATAATTATGCCCTATCTCAGACTAACAAGCAACAAAACAACACAAAAACCATACTTTTATGGGCAGTACATGTCTACCTATATTCCTCAAATAGGAAAGTACCACCCTCTCCAAGCTAAGGGGTGGTGAATAACATCCTCTTTCAAGAGACATGAGTGTTGAAAACATTTTAAATTGAAGTTGTTGACTTCTAACCCTTATGGATGTGAAATATAAGAGATTAATCCTTCTTAGACAAATTTTTCTACCACACAACATGTATTGGAGACAAATTACACGACAGACAGAGGGCAGACAGATTATACCCCCACAATTAGGCTAAAACAACAAAACATTAAGTAAACTTAGATTTCAATTTAGAGGGATTATCCACCTCAGTGATTTTAACATCCATAAACTAAAATTTAGGATAATTCTAGATTTGCAAGCTCCCACGCCTTAGGGTCTAAAACTTTGATCCTAGCACTGTCAGAATCATTTCCCAGGCCTGGCTTAAAAATAGCCAGTGATTATAGGTCAAGAATGAGCCACTTGAAACAAACATTGTTTTAACAACTATTTAAGAAACCAGTATAAGAAAATAAGTCACAGAGGCATAGCACCAGTTAAAACTAAACAATAAGGTAAACAAAAGAAGGAAAAAAAAGAGAGAGCTATAAAAACTGAAGGTCATCCAGAGTTTTTTTTTTGGTTTCCAATTATAAACATGTCTGTGTGGTCTAGGCACTTTTGAAGATTTAAAATCTATTAATCAAAACATCAACATTCTAGGAAGTATCACCATTCAAAATTTTAAAATTTAATCAAAGGAAATGATTGTATTTCTGAATATGTTCCAGGTTTTATTCATTTCCCAACAATTTGAATAAGACAAATTATCTGACAGATTACTTTAGTAGAAAAGTTTAAATTCCAGGCCAAGAAAACCTTCTATGCCAATCAAACCAAAATAACCCATAATAACCAAAAAACTAAGGAAGTAAATTCTTTAAAGAGTTCAAGCATTTTATGCATTTTTTAGCAATTTGAAACTGACTTTTCTTCTCGTTAATTAGTGAAGAAAATTTCATTTTAAGCCCTTTGATCATTTCACATGACTTTTCAACAATTTTATTTATGGAGCAAAATAATGTAATCAGAGATTGCCAACTAATAAAAGCAAAATTAAACCTAAACAAAACATACAAAGGAAGTATTTACTAGTTAAGGAGGAAAAGTGTCTCTGACTGTGTTAAATACCTGGGATTTTTCTAGCAAATCGACCAAGATGGGAGGAAGCTGAAAAAAAGCATAAACAGTATTCATGTTTTTTTAAAATTATTTTTTAACCATTTTATTATTTTTTATTTTAATACAAAATTAACTAATAATTAAAAGTGACAACTGATTCCACTCGGTCAGCATGTCTGCCAAGTGTACATAAAATTTAGTGACTTATTATTACAGGAAATTACATAAATATGCTTGATGTGTTTATTAAGGTATTTGAAATTAATGCCAGGTTACTAAAATTAGAAGAAAACACAAATTGAATATAAAATAGTTTAGATAAAGGAAATTCACATGAAAGAGAAGGTTAAATTTCCAAATGAAGAAATATGTAAGCATGGAGGTCCCATATTCTACCACAGAAGAGACTGTTGATCGTTCCTACGGAATTTTCCTGAAGCTAAGACACTGAACCATCATTTTGCATTGAGAGACAATTTTGAAAGCCACAACAAACTTGATTTATAATAAACAATGTGTTGAAAGATTGGAATATGCCTGAGAAAGCTGTTATTAATTTAGTTAACCCGTTAAGTCCCAACATCATTATTAAAATTCTCCTTACTGGTCTTAATACACTTTTTTGAGTACTAGTTAGGAGAACTTGTTGAAACAGCAAGACAATTCATCTAGTAATTTCATAACCTGTTTGTGTTTTAATGCACTGATATCAATGATGAGGAGAAATTTGATGGTGATCACTATCGGGACTAATTAAAGAGTTAAAGCTAAGAATAGGATTTAGAATTTGGAGGTAAAATGATACAAATTACGACCACCTGCAAATTAACACTCCACGCTCCACACTGTGGAAATTATGCTCCTAGAAATTATTGGGACTTAAATTGTGCAGACAGCCAGACTAGGTGAATGATGACGAGTTTTCCTGCTGACTGACATGCAGGATAACAGCGATTTCAAGTACTTGACACCCAGTTAAGTGCATAAAATTGCCTTTTGTGTCACTGGCAGAACACAAACCCATTTAGAAATGGAGGCCTTTAAAATAACTCGTTCGACAAGATAATTATTTACCTGTTGTGCATCCAGGTAGTCTAGGAATTCAGACTCCTGTTTGGGAGAAAATCATTTCCGAAAATCAAATCAATCATTGCATATTTTAATCGCTGATTATCCTTCAGAATATCCTCACTTAAAATAATTATTTAAGAAAAAACTGCAAAAACTATTTAGGATAGAGATTACGTACAGTACAGTCATTTTTTATCATTGCTTTTCTGAGGTTTCATTACATAATAATTACAGTATACAGCACACATTGACTGTAAGTTGCAATGATAAAAATTAAGTGACAGCCTAGTACCATTAAGAGTTTAATGTGTTTTTAAAATACTTGACACTCTGTACCTGTAAACAAAAAATTCTTTTAGATGTCAGTTCAATTCTTATGCTCATTTTGCTCATGGAAAGATGTGGTCATTGAGATTTTTTTCTTTGCAGGTTCTTTCTTTGACTATCTATGACATACCAAATATGGCTTACATGTACACAACTAAAGTAAAAACTAATATTGTCTTTGAAAACCATACCATTCACTTACTTCATAAGGTAGTTTCACAGTTTCAGCATCTGTGGAATGGATAAAAGAAAATGATAACACACTGTAGTTGAATATGGTCTGAAAATTTTTCAATTTTTACTTCCCTAACTTCCCATAACTTCCCATAACTTCAAACAAAAGTAAATATTAAAATCAAGCTGATTTGAATATTTTCAAACCAAAAACCACGAGAGCAATTTGCGCAGTCATAAATTAGGAAATCAAGAGTTTGATAAATTATGCTGAGGAAAGGTCTTTCAGATGTAATATGGAAACATGCCCCTTTGCAGCCCTGCTGAAACTTGGACACTTTGAGATCCAAACAAACCAACAGTTTGGATAGGTAGCCCCACCCCTTCCAAACCCAGTTTGAGTGCATAGTCAACATCCACATATCTTCTTACCCCTTTCAGCCCCAATAGTGACAAGCATCAGCAGTATTACTACTTGATCACACACACAGGTCGTGAGTTTCAAGGAAAACATCATCAAAGATAAGATGTCTTGATTTTTATGCAAATTCTCCCAACTAGTACCATAAGAAGTTTATGAAGGACAGTGAGGAGAAAATGCATGCTGATATTGGTGCTCAAAGGGTTAAACCAGCAAACACACTAAGCCATTTCATACAATTGTGGCAGCTAAGCTGATTGCAAGACAGTGTTTGTTAGCAACTTTCAGTTTCAATTACAGCAGGTGGCACACTATTAAGCTATTGGAGATGATTTTTGCAGAATTGTGAACTTAATCCGCAATATCATACATGTCAGACAATCATCAGCAATTCTGATCACTTGCTGTGGGGATTGATGTTGCTGGTGACAATTGCAGTCCTATCACCATCAAAAGCAAATAAAAATGCCCAGTGAGTCACTTGCTAATAAGGAAGTGAAAATTTCAATGTAATACCTGCCCCATTCTTGCCTTTTAGCATCAATGAGTAACCTTCATTTCTAGGATACAGGTTTACAACAAGTGTTGAAAGATTGTCTTGATGAACAACTTTCTCCAGCAACCGCACCCCATGACAGAAACGCTGTTAAAGATAATAAGAGATCTTATCAGCAAGAACAATAGCATTTCTCATCAGAATCATCCTCAGGCAACATAAAATAAACAATAAATTGCTACACTGAAAATCCGGTAGAGCAGTGGTCTAGTAACCCAAAGGTCGTGGGTTCGACTCCCATCTAAGCCACTGAATTTTTTCAGCGGCTATATTATTTATACAATGGTATTTACCATAACTCTTTCATTAAGCCCCCCAGGGAGCTCTTTACTTCAAGAATCTTTAGGGGAAGATGGGACTTAAACATTTAATTAACAGAACTCAAGTAACAGGCTTTGGCATCAACCATGATGTTTGATGCATCTTCTTTGATCAATCATCTCCTTACCCTAAACAGAGTTAGATAATATTATGCTAGTACCTGAAACGGCCACTAAATTACTGTGCGCAGCTTCTTGCAGGACTCTAATACTCATTCAAACTGCCATTTATTGACTTTGTTGTGCAGAATGAGGGGAGAGGATGAGGGGGGTAACAAATTTTGTACTCCAAATACAGTCAACTCTTGTTATAGCGGACACTATCAGGACCACGATTTGGTGTCCGTAATAGAGATAGTCCGTAATAGCGGGAGTATTTTTCGGTAATTCCTATTCCCTGGGACTTCAGCTCCTGTCCTTAATAACAGGGTGTCCATAATGGCGAGATGTTCGCAAAACGAGAGTTGACTGTAGGGGAGACGGGTTAGAAGGGAAGGGCTTATTAGAGAGCGGGAGGGATGTTTGTTTAGACACTACAGATTAAGCAAGATAAGGTCCGATACAATGAATAAAGGCTGAGTAGAGTACAAAAACAACAACAACAAAAATAAAAACAAGCAAGCAAACCTTATCTTTGGGAGCACCTTCATATGATTCAATGTAACAGTCCAGAAGACGGTCTTCCAATGACTGCCTAGTAATAAAACAACATAAAATGACTCTCCATCCCAATTCATCTTGACATACTTTCCTGTTGGAAAGGTCAGTGTTAGGAGTAGTTTGTTTCATCAGCACTCCCATCCCTACAGCCCTTGGGGAGACCAGATCACTGCAATTGCACAAGGCTATAAACATTGTTGATGAGATCTGAAGGGCATTTAAATGCCAAAATGTGAAAGTCCTCTCATTTTCAAACGTTTTTCCTTCATTCCTATTTTTACTTCATTGCTGCTATTTCAAGGTGGTTTGAAATCATCACATTCGTATTTTCTTTTTAGCTTTTATACTGAGACGCTGTGGCAAAAACCGGGGAAAGCATGGCAAAACATTCTGCCAAATACAATGACCTTTACCATACCATTTCCCAGTGTTTGGCCTCTTTCTTTTCAAAAATCTTCGACAAGCTGTGTTGATAACCTCCTGCAAAAACAACACATACAACTCATAACATGTTTTAAATTTCTATTAAAAGAGTGCTCATTTAGAGAATTCTTTAGAATCGTAAAAATTTGATTACAGGAAAAAAATAGCTTATTTACTTCCTTTAAGCTGAGGCTACACAAGCGATTTTTTGCTTGCAATGGTGGTGCGATTTTTTTGAGAATTGTCACATCGCCAGCAAGCAGTGGTGGCTACACTTGGCAACAAATTTTGGCACGAGTGACAAAGTTGGTGATTTTATCGCAAAAAATTCAACTCATTGAATTATAATGCAGCTTTTAAATCATCATAAAATGACTCATTGTGACCAGGACCTGGTTGTTCAATTGATTAGTGTCAGTAGTTTTGCATTCAGTTTGAAGGCTTAAGGACTTAAAATGAGAAGCAGAAATGTTTTTTTAACCAGAGAAGAACAAATCCTGGTTAATTTTTAAACCCAGTTTAGCAATAATTTTGAACAACCAGACTCTGACATCAATGCTGAGTAAACAAATTTACTTTCCCCGGTCATAAAAATCATAGCACTCAATTGTGTCATAATAAGGTTATTACATGAAAATTTCATAGTTTTAAATATTAAGATTAAATTCTAAGTGTGACCATTCAAAATCTAAAAATGAAAGCTGTTAAGAAGTAATTTTCCAATTCTTTTTGCTAGAAAAGATTTTATTACATGCATAAGTATCAGATCTAGTATTCAGCTATGTGAAACTAAAGATAATTGTATAAAATCAGGACAAAAATACAAAATTAACATCAACCAAATGTTTCATACCATTGTCCTTTTCTTAAGTATATTTTCAGGTCAATGCAAGTACAGATTACAAAGAAAATACGAAGACGATGTTTAAGCAAAGCTAATAACACTTACCTGAGGCTTGGGGCTGTCAGAATTTATCCCTATCATCATCTACAAGAAATAAAATACATTGTCAAGGCTCTGTATTTTTCCAACTGGCTTCAAATCTCAACACACTACGTCATGTAAACAACACCAACTGTCCCTGAAATCTAAATTAGAGCCCAGTGCTCCTCTTCGAGCAAGTTGAATTTTAGCTGTTCAGATTTCAAATTCAAGCGTAAAAGGTGAAAGGCCCGGGGGGGGGGGGGGGGGGGGACTCCCATATGAAACTGACGGGGATGCTCGTCGGAAAATTAGAATTAAACCCCTAAAGGAGACCTATCTGGGCGTGGCTCAGGCATTATTTGACCCCTAAAGGAGACCATGCTAAAACAGACAACCAAATAAGAGCTGCAGTGATTTTAATTGCGCTAAAGACTGATGCTAAAGATTGATGGCGTTTGGTTTTTTCATATAGATATTTCTTTACGCACAACCCTAAGCGATACCTGTATGGGTAAAAATTTTGGCTTTCCTTCCTGAAAACCCTAAGCAAGACCAAAATCTGCAATTTACACCCCTAAGCGAGACGACGAGCATCCCCGTCATTTTCATATGGGAGTACCCCCCCCCGGGGTGAAAGGTAGGTTTAAGCTTAAATATTTTTTAAATATATTGGTCTGAGGAAATAGAATCTTTGTGACCTATAGTTTGTGTCAGTAACATGACAGAAAGACAAAATATATTGAAACTGGACATTTTTCTGGTGCAAAAAGGCTCAAAACATTGTCTGCAAGGTTTTCCTAGACAATCATCTAGACAAAGGGTGTAATACAGCATGTGAATGAAAGGTTACAATATCAGCATATCAATCTGGGGCTTTTTGGTGCGGTATAATTATATCCAATGAATTAATCAAAATTGTGACAATCTTAAATTACATTTTATTGATACAACAACAATCTCAGGAGCTGTGGTAACAATCTTGGGCACATATTAAAAATCAGAATTAGTTAGAGGTCAGTTAAATGGAAACTGGCCTTATTTCTTTACTTAAATGTTTTAGAATTAGAGTTGAGCAGAAGTGAGCTATATTTCTATTTCGTCAAGTGTTCCTCAAACAGTTACTCATCTCTGCTGTGTCCATAATATAATACTGTCTACATCATAATGAATCATCAACTATGCAATCATTTTTGCTTTAAAAATCAAAGTATTGGACTACCAGAAACATAGAACAATTCTTTGTCTCGAATGTACTACCACTCCTTTCTTTCAAATTGATACTTCATTCTAGGAAGACAATAATGGCCTTGCGCACCTTTTGGCATGAAGCGAATAGAAGATAAGGTAATGTAGGAAGATGATAAATATTAAGTCTCTAGGAAACCATGGAGATTCGGGCTAATGACCAAAGTACAAAAATGTGTAGCCTGTGAATACAGCTGCTCGGGGCACAGAGAGGCGGCTGTATTCGCAGGCTAAAAAATATGTGACAAAATTTTCAAAGCTTTAGATTCCACTTAACAAAAACTAACACAGACACTAGAAACAAGCACCAATCTAATTGCCATGGCAACCTTAATTTCAATGCACATTAGGATTTTAGTCAACCAAAAATTTCCAATGTAGAACACGAGCTGTACTGCCTTATAAACAACAACACAGGAGGGTACTAAATTTCAATAGTAGGGCGATATCTCCTGGCGCCATTGATTACATCTTGAAAGTTGAAATCCAACCAATACACTAAAAGAAACAAGAACTAGAAAGAGCATACAAAATTTAGTTGACATGCAAAGTTTGAAAGAAAAAGGATCAAAACCAGCAGCAAATGGATGCATTTAAAAGTGACAGCCTTAACAGATGTTTGTATGGCTGTAATTGTGGAGTTTTTTCAACAGGAATTCATCTCTCTGCCATGTTTCAACATTTTCTCCTTATATTTGCTACTTTCACTAAATTTGACAGTCCCCTTTTTTCGTTTGTCTAGCTTAATTAAATTTTTGATAGTTTATGATAATGCAGAGATCAAAGACTGCCGTGAGAATAGGTTTCATTTGAATGATCGCAGTTAAGGATTTCATTTGGACACATGACAGACACAACAGTTACAACACATTGTACTGCTTAACAAACAGCACCACAGCAAAGTATTATTCAACAGCTCAAATAATTCATTGAAATGGTCACACTTAAGGATTTCATCCTCAGACTTTTAAGTTAGAACCACCTTCTACATGTACACAGCAAAATAATGGCACAACATGAAGGTACTGCACAACAGCTCTCACATGAGTCCAAGGTCACAACAAATTATAATTAATTCTATAAAAATCCATAGACTCAAAAGCTACAATCTTTACAAATTGACTCAGCAAAAAATCTAAATTTAGCAGGTTAGGACAATAATTATGTTTTTATAAAGACAAAAATAGTCTGTCTGCCAAGGCCGTGGGAGAAACAAGAACTTCAAAAGATGTTTTTTTGGATGGCATAAAATTGAAATGTGGGTGGCCTTCAAGTTCAAATGATCATTCATAAAATGATCCTTATCAGTTTTGAAGACAAGGAGGTATTAAACTCAAAACAAAAAACTTAAGAAAGTGGCAGTTTGGAGGGCCACCAAGAACATAAGGGTGTCAGAATAGATCTTTTTTAATTACCAAAACCCCAGACACCACATTCTAGACTTGATGTAGCCTTGTGACATCTGCCTCATAAGCACATACAATGAAAAAGCTGATTTTTTATTCAAAAAATGTGCTTGTTGTGATAATTCCTGAAATGAAGTTCATAAGAAGGTGCCACTATGCTTCAAACAGAAGAAATGACAATAACCTCATGATATCCCCACAATAAAATATTTATTGATCAATAACATAATAGAGATTCTCTGTCCACTAATTTAAAACAAAAATAATTTATTGTAAATGTTTAACTGGTTAATTTGAGTGTAAAATTTTATTTTGGTTGAGTTAGCACAACAAAATGTGCTAAAATTTGCTTCACTGATTCAAATTGTAAGGTATTTTTTAAAACTAACCAAGGTGTAATAAAACGAATTTATTGCAGTTCACGCCATATTGTTTGTTACATTTTGTTACCTGAGGTACCAATGATAAACAGTGTTAATTTTTGCACACAAGGCCCTATTTTCACCAACTACAAAAGGCTATGCCAAATTATTCCTCATTACAAATTTTTTCCTATCCTTTGAAGATAAATTACTTTATAGAACATTTTCTTCATTAAGTTTATTATAAAATAATATTTCCCTATCTCATTCAACACCCCCAACCCCCCCCCCCCCCCCTGCCAAAAAAAGAAGACAAGGATGAGAAATTTCACTGTACTGTAGTAAGGTTCAATACTGGCTAAAACACCACAAATTATTCCTTGTGAAAAAGTTTATTTAGGAGAAGCCAGTCAGTCATCTGATAAGACTGAGTCCTGATAGAACTTTATACTGAAGCGAGATACCCCAACAAGGCTAATTACGCACAAGAAGCGAACCAACTACAACAAAAGCTTGAAAAGCTTCAGTGTTGTGTGTCATACCAGATACAAAAAAAAATGCCAAAAAATACTCTTTAGATGCTGCCAGAAAATACATCCCACATCTAATGCAGATAACGAAAGAACGCAATAACGAAAACCACGGTGAACCCTTTGAAACAAATAATGAATAAATAAAATGAAAAAAGCATTTTGTAGGTAGAATGGTTGACATCTAGACTGCGAGTAGTCTCTAATTTTGGCAATCGCTTGTGGGGCGCGCACATGTGTATTTCGCTTGCCCCACAATCACCATCGCCAAAATTAGAGACTACTCGCAGTCTATTGACATCAAATGACAAGTATTTCCCACTCAAGGGTCATGACAAATACCTAAGGCTCTCTAGAAAGCCACCAGAATGTTATTCCTGAGTAGTTCGTTTCTTTACCACTCAGTGGTGAGAAATTACATCATTCAAAATCAATTTATAAAATCCAAATTTCATGTTGAGAAACACAGTAAAACTAATAGCGCCACTGGAAAGTTCCCTTGAAAAGTCTGAAAAGCCTTCATTTAAATGGTCACACTATAGGATTTCATCCCCACACTTAAAATTCAGAACTGTCTTCTACAGCATAATAGAGAATTATAAGTACTGCTCAATATAATAACTTTCATCTGAATTGCCACATGGCTTTCATCTTTTGACTTACAAAGTCAAAACCACACTTAATACATGGGTCAAGTTCATGTTCAAGGTCACATGTTGTTTTGGGGGGGGGGGGGGGGGGGCTGAACAAAGAAGTCTGTTGCTCCACTATTTTAGAAAATCCTAAATGAAGTTGCTAACTTAACACAAAGTTCTGTAAGTCCCTAAATTTAAGCATTGTAAAAAAACAGCCATTTGAACAGTGAAATTTTGGGGGGCAATTTTGGATAATTTGTTGCCCCTTTTTATTTCATTCCATAAGAAATATTTTAAGCAACTAAAAAATTTATATTTTTTAATTCAAAATGAGAAAAAAATGCAAATAATCGCATGAAAAATTCTGAAAATAATGCGACACTTATTCGAGCAAATGGTTCTAAAAGCACTAAATTAAGGAATTACAGAAGTCTATTTTTGAATAATGTATATTAATCATAAATCTTTTCTCCTTAGTGGTGTAAATATATGCCAACTTTTAACCATGCAATGTTTAAGATCGAACCCAAGACGTTGTTTACAAAATTGGCAACTTGCATGTCAAATTGCTTTTGGTTTTATTCGCTGCACGGTAGCCTGATGCCTGCATGTAACACGAAAAGCCAAGTTCAATAGATCATGAGTTTTTCGAGTTATTACTGACACTTGTCATTCTCTCACTTCCTCTCAAGATGCCAAAGTGATGGTGTGTTTCTCAATCTCCATTAATGATGTCTGTATAAAGTACTAAAATGCAACAAGTATAAGGAATATATACATATTATATATATTGGTTTCAAGTTAACGGCTTAATATCTCATTTTTAGCACGCTCCAGGTTAAAAATTTGAAAACATTCGTAATATATTAAAAGACAGCAGTCAGTTTTAAATAGAATGTGGAAGTTTTTTCTTGAGGGCACACACGTAGAACTTCCCGCAAGACTTTCTGTCTCTAGAACTTAGACAGGAAGGCTCTTAGGTGATAGCTTAAACCTACAAAGGGCTCTTTGGCCCAGTTACCAATATTTCAACTGTTGCAAATTGTCACGTTCGCTTTAAGATTAACTGGGCCTTAGCGATCTTATATTTTACGAAAATGGACGAGAACAAAAAACTCCTAACCACAGATCGGTACTACTGTCGTGTTCCGAGGTCAAGTATTCATCTCGAGAAATAAATTAAACCCACAAATTGCCTAATGGTCGACTTTTCACTCGGATTATCCGGCGTCATTCGGTCATTCGCGTTTCCAAAAAGTTTGAGAGTTTTGCGGCCTTCTTTTACATTAAACAACTTTACCCAATTTTGCCACCTCCACAGACGATAAATTCTACTACAAATAAATTTTAAACTCATTAGCATTGAATTGCTTTTTAACAACCAACGAGTTAGAAATGTTACGCATCAATTCGCCGAAAAACACTGGACCAATTAAACGCGTCCGATCGTCGTGCAAATTTTCCCGTTCAAAGTTGACTCCTTTCACCGCGATCAATATTTCGCACGTTGGTTTCACTCGTTTTCCGACACAACGCGGTTTAAAATACTCAGTTTGCGCATAATCAAGCACAACAGCTCACCCTTTCCCTCGAGGTATGCGACAGAAAAGAGGAACTGGCTGCACAGGCAATTATGAAGTAATTTCCTTACGCACGTGTGCCGCCGTAGTGGGACGAAATAGGGGCGAATAAATTTTATGCACAGAAAGCCTGGCGCCTCTCGAAGAATGGGTAATTGACCCTAGGGCATAGAACACGTCCTTGAAAAGGAAGCCGAAAGAACAAATACTAAAGCTTTGTCTACAACTGATCTAATATTTATGCGTAAGACACATTTGCGTTCCTCAGTGAAGTGCTTGAAACTTAGAAACTACAATATATACGCTGCGCCGCAATGAGACGCAAAAAATTGCGCACGGCACAAAATCTGAAAGGGCGCAAATCGCGAAACTATTACCTTCAATTAGCAAAATATTAATGCCCGTCTGCTTCGATACTTTCCAGCCAGCTTATCACGAGAAGCATCTTTCATTTTCGCCATAGTTTCACTGGACCTGTGAGTCAACAAGAATTAGATAAATCCTGTTTCTCTTTGTTTGCGCTCCTATCGAATGTCCTCGGGCGCCATCTTTGAAAAACACGGCCAACAACCTATCAAGAGTCGGCGGTCGCAACCACAAAGGGATGCGAGAAGTATCGGGGTGGGGTAGTTTTCACGCAATATTTACGTGTACAAACTTGAGATAATGGATAGCTTTTAGGACGAAAACAGCCCATCTTTCTACGTAAATGCCTTGTATTGCTCAAAAGAATATTTTTGGTTAGAAAAAACGCCAGCTCCGGACGATAATGACTTGCAAATGTTTGCACCTCTTATTTTGGACTTTCACCCTCCCTCCCCACAAGAAAATCTTACCGTCTGCTCTCTCTCCACCCGAGGAAAAGGAACCCCGCCGAAAGGAAAACTTGATTAAAAAATTCTAAAAATCGAATCGTTTCTTATTTTCAATGCAAAAAGGGGTAGAAAAAGCTGGAGAATGAAAATGTACTGTTCGATATTGGTTGTCGTTTTGAAGATCTGGCCAAATGCATTTTTTCGGTGTGGAAAGCGTCTGACCGTCTCCTCCCCTACTAGGTACCAAAATGTCCCGCCTCAAGGTACTCCCTTAAAAATGAAGGCCAACAAACGCAGTACTAAGTCGCTGTTGGCAGACAGAATGTCGCTTCCATAGAAGTGAGTCTTTTCTTGTTGATCACGTATGTCAAAAGCATAACGATGGGCAACGCGCCTTGTTCGAAGCGAGAACAACTCGAAGTGAGCCCCGAAGTTTTGGTGTGTAAATTGAAAAGAGCCGCATACAAAGGTTCAAAGAAAGACCTTCGCGAATTACTCAAAGCAGGCGCACCAATCGATGGCTGTCATAAATACGGTAAGACTGCGCTACACGAAGCCGTGAGGCACGGACAGTTTAGATGCGTGGAGATCTTACTGAACTACCGAGCAAATGTAAATATATCGACTTATGATGGTCTAACGCCATTACATGAAGCGGCGGAGCAAGGCTATGTTGATTGTTTGATAGCGCTTATAAATCATGGTGCCGACGTTAATGCTGCGACGAGAAGTCAATGGACTGCTCTGCACTATGCAGCAAGAAACGGACACAGGGACTGTTTAGAAGTCCTCTTACAACATGGGGCTGATGTGAATGCGACTGCGAATGGTGGCTGGAGACCATTGCATACGGCAGTTCGGCATGGACATACAATGTGTGTTGAACTTTTACTGCTTTACAACGCTGAAGTTGATCCTCCTCTGGTTCCATCGTGGAGGGTAAGAAAAGCTCGCAGTTTGCGACTCGCACGTTTTGTGTGTTTTACTTTAATTGCGCTACCGTGATTTATTTTTCTGTAGTTGTTAGTTTCTTAGAGAGCACTGCGTCTGCATGTGTCTCTCATGTTTATCAGCTCGCTGATATTTTTTTGTGTTCGAAGCCCAGCTGGGGGGAGTCCGTGAAAGCTATAAATTTTAAAAGGAGAATATGTTCTTTGCCGACTTGAGCCAACTTCAGTTAATCACTAAATCATAACAGCAAGGGGGGATTCTAAAGTATCACATTGATCTTGAAGCGAAAAATACTGACTTCCTCTTGTAGTGAGTGACATTCAAGCAAGCATATGCCAAACTCTCGCCGTTCCGTGATTGAGCACGTCAAAACGTAGTAATCTGGTAACCCTATAATTTTAATTGCAGTTACAGAACTTCTGTTTATGTTTTTAAAAGGTCGTGTTCTCCACAGGAGACGTGAAATTCTCCTGGTATTTGGCCTCCTCAGTGAGGAAAAAACACGAGAAAAGCAATTTTTTTGTCTTTTTTAGAAAATCTCACACTCCCCCCACGGCTCAAATCTCTTATTCATAACAAAATTGACGTCGTGTGGTAATTAATTTTTTGACCGAGTGGTATTGCGTTTCCTTTGGCCTTCGTGTTGAAATCTTTTATGCTTTTATAAATAGGGAACACTTTGTTGTTTTGAAGAGCTGTTGGATTTTCATTTATCCGTATTTCGAGTCTGGTAGTCGTGAAGAGAGCGACCTCGTCTCCACAAAGTCTGTCCGTATTGGGGTTTCATTGTATTTTGTGACAACTTGTACTAAATATAATCCGTCATATCTCCGTGCCGCGAAAACTTATAATAGGCTTTGGATTATTTTCTCTCGACTCATTCACGTCGGAGAATTTACAAATCTACGTTTTAATATACTGTGGGAAAATTTTCAAAATAGTCGATTTTTTTCGATCGAATTCATTTTGTCTGGCCCAGCCTCATGATAGCCGCGAGCCCCGAGATGGCGACGGTCTGTTATTTATACTCGCAATTTATGGCTTTTACTTCAGTATTCGACACTTTCTGTCATAATTTTTGATTAATGGCTAGAGGCCAAGCGTATTCTGTTGAATTTAGAGCGTCTTTCGTCGCTTGACATCTGTTTTGAATTTAATGCGCTGAAATGGTTTTGAAATGTACATTCATTGTGTTTTCTGTACACTGGTTGGGGATTCGAAGTTTCGATCGGATGTTCGTAAGTGTAGAAGTTTTGAAGTTTTTAATCAAGTGTTCATCTGCTATAGAATGTTATACAAAGGTGGGGTTAGACTATATTACTTTCAGTCATTCGTGTTTTGTAGAGTATGTGATGGTAATGACAAGTGTGTTCAAGTACTTAGATTTGCCGTTTTCTTCCGACAGTTTTTCTATTTTGGTCATTAGGCAAAAATTACGTGTAGTTTTTGTTTCTTTTAGTGTACATATAGGAGCAAAAATTGATTGTAGTAGGAGCTAGGAATCAAGTTTTTCCAATCCATCACAGAAGGACGGCAAGATTGTTATCTCGTGGGAGATAATAAATTTTCCTGCCATGGTATATGATTCCCTTATCGCAGAGAGCGTCCAAATTATCCCAAATATGTAGCCCCCCAGACTGCTTGACCTGCCTTTTGTACCTTTACTATATTACTCATACACATGTCTGAAAGCTCAAATTTAGCAACAAGAGGTTGTGTTATTTGGAATATTGAAAGGTAATCAAGATACGAAAAAATTCAAAGTAATCAGGTTTCAGCCCTTAGGACATGGCTCCTATGTTTCAATGATTGCCTGCATCTAACCATTCTTTTTCAGGGCTTTAATATTTTTGGGTGCTTAACAGCTTTTATTAAGGTCTTATCTTTTGCAAGGCCTAATATTGCTTTTGGGATTTAACCAAACACAAATGAGATTGGCTTGTTTTGAATGCATCTTTCTTGCTGAAGAATTTTTCACGGTATTTAAACATGACCATGTGCCGTAATGAGTAATGAATTCATTTAGTTCAGGGTGGGCAATTTTTTTTCTAGAACCATCTGCCAGATTTGCAGGTGAATCGCAAAATACTAATTACTTCAAAGCAATGTTTCTTTCTTTTACATCCGCTCTTCAGAACCCCAAGGAACGTGTATCTCTGCACTGTGCAAGGCTTATAAAGACTTAAAGAATCTTTTCTTCTTGAAAGCTAACTATGTTAAACTTCCCTGGGGTGAAATCAATTCTCTGACTCCCTTAACACAATGAGTTAATTGACACAAACACCTCCTCATGCTATGAAATTAACTTTGTTTAGAAGTGGGCTCGGCAGTCAGTCATTATGCAGATTCCCTCTTCAGCTCCTTTATATGCTTATTGGTTGTGTTGTTTGAATATAGAGGTTCTGGATTATTCTTAAGAATGGAAATCATCTAAAACATTATGAAAAAAGAGTAACCAGGAATTTTAAATTTTTTTTTTTATTTCAAAAGGAGGTAAAATTTGAAATTATTTTATCATTGAAAATCACTTGTAGATTCTCTCAAACCAAATTTATTTCTTTATTATTTCTTTAATCTTACCAAGAAATTCATGGCCTCATAGGAAAACACTACAGTAATCCAATAAGTTGCAGTTTTTGCACAAATTATGCAAAGTACAGCACTGCTACAAATGTATGAACTCGGTGTATTTGGTCTGATCTGCGAGAACAGCTATGAATGGGGACAAACAGTGTGAAGTACTTGTCTGTTTGATGGTAGTTTCTAAGACGTTGCTTGTTATGTGAACCAGAAGTTTTCCATTAGGTGCATAAAAGAGAAGTACTTTTGCCACATTTAGACTAGTTTAGATGGTATTGTGAACCAACAGTTTCCAATAAATGCATTGAACATCTTGCCTCGCTTGAAACAAGAAAATTCAAAGGAAGCTTGGAAGTTTTGGGGTGTGAATTGAAAGAGACCATGTACAAAGGCTTGAAGAAAGACCTTTGTGAGTTCCTCAAATCTAGGTCACCAGTTGAATAATATGAAATACTTGCCTGTTTCATGTTAGTTACTGAAACATAGTCTTCGAGTAACCAATCAGCTTTCCCTCGGATACGTGATTAAAAAACAAAAAAGTTATCTTCCCTTTGCCTTCTCAAGTGGAGCGGAAAAAATAATCTGAAGTACTTTTTCCAGTTTCAGATCATTTAAGGTGGTAATGTGAACCAACAGTTTTCAAATAAATGCATAATGGCGATAAAATCTCTTTCTTTTTTCCCTTAAAGTATAAACTTCGATATTATGTTAAAAGGAGGTGGTACCACTTCTTTATTTAGCTGTCAGCTGAGGTTTTTCTATACTGATTTGCTTAGAATTCATCTTGATGTTGTGGCTGGAATTCATCTTATTTTGGCTGTTATTCATAGAAAGGAGTTTCTCACTTTTCTTGCATATTTTTAAATAGATTGGCAAAGTATTACTTTTGTCATACATGTCCTATCTTTGCAAAGTTACTTGATGGAATAGATTTTTTATTTCTAGGTGCTTTTCAAGTGGGAAATTGCAGTCTTCATTTTAGTTACCAGCTATTTGAAAATTGTATCCAAATTGTGTTTTGTTGCTTGAGAATGAACATTCTCATCCGTATCAAAACTTTGTGGTTATGGAGTTAATTCAAGTGTTTGTTCATTTGCCTCTTTTATGACAACACTTCTCGCAGATACCTCTTTTCAAGCAGACACATCATGTTGATCCCTGCAGTACTGTAATCCTTTAATTTTTGTCGCACTTAGACAAACACATTTAAACGGGTCACAGTTTCTGTTTGATGGTAGTTTCTAAGACGTTGCTTGTTATGTGAACCAGAAGTTTTCCATTAGGTCCATAAAAGAGAGGATTTGTTATCATCTTTTTGTTTGTTCTCTTATGTATGGAGCGGAAAAAATAATATGAAGTACTTTTGCCACATTTAGACTAGTTTAGATGGTATTGTGAACCAACAGTTGCCAATAAATGCATTGAACATCTTGCCTTGCTTGAAACAAGAAAATTCAAAGGAAGCTTGGAAGTTTTGGGGTGTGAATTGAAAGAGACCATGTACAAAGGCTTGAAGAAAGACCTTTGTGAGTTCCTCAAATCTAGGTCACCAGTTGAATAATATGAAATACTTGCCTGTTTCATGTTAGTTACTAAAACATAGTCTTCACGTAACCAATCAGCTTTCCCTCGGATACGTGATTAAAAAACAAAAAAGTTATCTTCCCTTTGCCTTCTCAAGTGGAGCGGAAAAAATAATCTGAGGTACTTTTTCCAGTTTCAGATCATTTAAGGTGGTAATGTGAACCAACAGTTTTCAAATAAATGCATAATGGCGATAAAATCTCTTTCTTTTTTCCCTTAAAGTATAAACTTCGATATTATGTTAAAAGGAGGTGGTACCACTTCTTTATTTAGCTGTCAGCTGAGGTTTTTCTATACTGATTTGCTTAGAATTCATCTTGATGTTGTGGCTGGAATTCGTCGTATTTTGGCTGTTATTCATAGAAAGGAGTTTCTCACTTTTCTTGCATATTTTTAAATAGATTGGCAAAGTATTACTTTTGTCATACATGTCCTATCTTTGCAAAGTTACTTGATGGAATAGATTTTTTATTTCTAGGTGCTTTTCAATTGAGAAATTGCAGTCTTCATTTCAGTTACCAGCTATTTGAAAATTGTATCCAAATTGTGTTTTGTTGCTTGAGAATGAACATTCTCATCCGTATCAAAACTTTGTGGTTATGGAGTTAATTCAAGTGTTTGTTCATTTGCCTCTTTTATGACAACACTTCTCGCAGATACCTCTTTTCAAGCAGACACATCATGTTGATCCCTGCAGTACTGTAATCCTTTAATTTTTGTCGCACTTAAACGAACACATTTAAACGGGTCACAGTTTCAACCCGCCACACTTTAATTTTTTACGTCATCTCGCTTTAAGACTGCCATCTTTTCAAACTATACTGTCAGATCTTGTCTCAAGCGTATCTGCCGTAGAGCACGTTAACGGTACGTCCTTGCACATTTCATTTCTGTTTAGTCATAGTTTTGATCTGTGCAAAATTCACTCGTGCAATGGTATGACCTGCTTTTGAAAAAATAGTTAATTCATTTACTTTTAAGAATAACTAGAGTTTCGGGCGTTATTAACAGCTTCAACATTCTAATCTCTTAAGCTGTGATCTGTTGATGTTCAATTATTTTTGTATTTATGTGTATATACTATTACAAATCTCTGCTCTAGGGTTGCCCCCTGATATAGTCTTACAAATATATTCTTAGAAATATATTCTTTGGATGGGAACGCCCCTTTCCCAAATTGAATATTATTGTTGCTAACCTCAAATATCGTAGTTAGAAGCCTGTGATTGCAGTGTAGTCTTAATTTAAAATTTTAAAATTTTCAGTTTTTTTTTCACCTAGCCTGAGAAAACTGCCAGTAGTCACTTGAATTGCCAATGATTGCAATGACAGAGCTACACCCTTAAAATCTGATTGATGCTTATGATTCATTCTGAACAATGTTGTTCTGAGCAGTTTTCATATGGTCAAAAAAGAACCCAAAATTCTGAATTTTGGAAAGTAGAATGGAACAGAACATAAATTTCCGGTAAGAAAATTTCAGCAAGTGAATGTGATGTGTTGTTCTAGAAAATGTCCATATCCCCCCCCCCTCCCAGTAGAAGAATTTTTGGTTTGAATCCCCTTCCTTCCAGAAATTCCAGTTTAGCTTCATATTTTCCTAATTAACAATTTTTTTTTATACTCCTCACCCCCTCGGAATCAGAATTTCCAGCGCTCTGGGAATTGACATATATCTGACATATATTATCAAATAATAGCCTATCGTTGTTTCTTAATCTTTTTCTTTTTCTGACTTTGTTTTAGATTCTGCAAGTCCCCCTTCACCATGCAGCAGAATATGGACATCTAGCCTGCTTAGAGGCTCTTCTAAGACAAGGTGCTGATGTCAATTCCAAGACAGCAGAGGGATGGACGGCTTTGCATTCAGCAGCGCTCTATGGACGGACCTCGTGCGTCGAAGCTCTAATCAGGTAACTCACATGTTAATTGCACTGCTCAGATTGAGACAGAGGATTAGAATGGCTGTTTCTGCTTGCCGTTTGTTAACTTGCACGACCTGAGATGAGCCCCATTCTTGTGTTATCTTTCGTCTCCTCAACATCCTTTGTTTTTGGTAATCAACCCACCTTGTAGACCCAGTATTCACTTGATCTGTGCATCACTTTGCCCATCTTCTGGTTTTCACTAAAATTGTAGCAAAACAAAAATCAATCTTTTTTTTTTTGTATCTGTGGGCCTAGCACTTGCTGGGCAAACCAGATTATTTTATTTGGCTCTGAAACAATCTGCGTGATTTCTGGGAACTTTTGCTTTGTAAGATACATGTTCTTAGTTCAACACATGCACAGTAAGCTCAGTAAAAATCCTTATTACTTTGAAAACTCCTTATTACATTTTGTACTTCTGATTGATTTCCTTTATGACAACAGTCTAGAAATAAATTCATTCTTTTCTGACTTTTAAGATAAAGATTTATGAGGCAATATGTTTCACAGTTAAATTTGAAGGCTTTTTGTAAGGTGTCTAAATAAATAATAATAAAATGTTCAAAGGCACGCTACAATACTTGTAGCAAGACTAAGACCTATATTAAAGCTATATGAAATATCTAACAATAATTATGTTTAGTAATACTGTAGTAAAAATTATTGCAGTCATTGAAATTTCTAGCTATTGCTAATATGTATATTAAAAAGAGAGTATTAAATAAATGAATATGTTTAATTAAAAATCCTAAATATTACAAGCTAATTTTAAAATGTGCATTTTAAGGCAAGATTTAAAACTAGTTATAGAAGAAATGTTTCGTAAAGATGAGGGGAGCACATTCCAAAGTTTGGGCACAGCCATGCTAAAAGATCTGTCGCCAAATAGACGGCGAGGTTTATTGAGCAGCCCACTGAGTAGGCGAGTGGTACATAAAAGTTTAATATTATGTTTTCAACATAAAGTGGGTGCGTCAGAAAGTGAATTTTGAACTTAAATGCAAATCTCTGCACTACTTCAAAACTTTTGTCCAAGTACTGTAAGCCAAAATGTTTTCCAATTTCACATAAAAAGACTATTGTGAAATTGAAAGTTTACCTACTGTTTGCTCATAAACAATCTTAGAAAGAATGAGGGTTTACCAATATTTGTGTAAGCATATATTGTTCACGCACATGTTGATACATTGTGATACAAATTGTACAAATTTCCATTTTCTATGCCTCCCGACCTCTTGAACCCATTGTGTTTTGTACGGAAAAAGGTGTATTTAACATTTGTCCATTTGAGCAGCAGTGAAAGCAAAACTTCAAACATTTATTCTCTTCTGATTTCAAGCAGTTGTTCGAAATATGGGTGTTTTAGATCTGCAGTTATCCTGTAGTTAGGTTACAATTTGGCCTGAGATGAAGTTCTTGTTCAACCTAGATGAGATTTTTGGTAACTTTGTTCCGTTGGAAGGTTTTCTCTGGTAGAATTAGCAGGAAAATTGTGCCAGGTTTTAGATTTCCTTGGTGAAACGGCAAGCATTCATTTTTCCCTTCAAGCTTTCAAAGAGGTCCTCAAAAATTGATTGAAGCTTAGTGATTCTCAAAAAGCTTTGTGAAGTGAACTAGTAGACACCACTTTGTAGAAGGACAGCAGTCTACAAGTGATTCAAGTGGTATGGGCAAATATTAAAATACTTTTAGAGTTTTTTTTTGTAGGTAGGGTCTTCAATTATTCAAATATTCAACATGTGGTCATTGACAAAATGCAAGTGACCTTCCATTTGTTATCTTGACTGAATAAGTGTGAAGGGTTGTTTTGACTGAGAGGTCTCAAAGTTCAGCGTAAGTTCATCTGTCTAGCGCATTCTGCAATTGTGTGTCAGAATGATACAATGTACAGTGTAATATGAGACGTCTGCACATGTCCAACGCAACTTTGTTTTAGGTAAATTGTCAGCAGGTCGACAAATTGACTTTATTGCATTACCAAAGCTTTTAAGGTCATTGATTGGCCTATCAGAGGGTGACTTAGTGAAGTATTGCTATTGTCGCACTTGTGCTACAGTTTGTCTCGTCAGCGGAGGCACGGGGACTTGTGGTTAGTAAATCAGACTTACAATCTAAAGGTCGGAAGTTTGAGGGGGCGTTTGAGCTTGGTGTCTGCCGTCATGTTGTCTGCTTAGACAGTAAACTTTAATTGTTCGGCATTGTCTTCAATGGATACTGGTGAACCATTAGGAAAGCAAAGTGCTAGGTGAAGCCTTGTGATGCCGTTTGGTCATGCTACAGGCATTAGGTCTAGTTTCAGCCAGGAGAGCTGTCTGCACCTCAAATGGAGACATGGGCAGTCAGCCTTTGTTTAAGCGCAGTAAAAGTAAAAGCTGTACTGCTTGTGGGGTAGTGTGAAAGATAAAAAAGACAAATGAAATACATAATAAATAACTGAAAACTATTTTCAATTCATAAGAATTAAAGCACAGTATTCATTTATCTTTATATTCTGGATGGCTGAACTAAGCAAAAGGGTGACTAATGGTTTTATGTTTACCAAGTGGTGCTCAATACTGTTGAATTTCAAAACAAGAGGATGGCAAATTCAGGCAAACTAACATGATGTGCACTTAGTTATATTGGAAACCTGAGTGTCCTTCTCTTCTGTCCTTCTCTTCCAATAGAGAAGATCTTTTATTGAGGTTGTTTCCTGCAACGTCCTTTCAACAAAGTGATACCCAACTTAAAGCAAGGAAAATTTTGTGTAATTTACTTCAAATCAAATTTTATTTAGACACGTAGCACCCAGGCGTACGCAAGTTCTTTCCCGCAGCTGGTGCAAACTTAAAGATTGAAGAATTATTATTTGTGGCAGACTCTTCTACCTAGATGATCACATGACTAAATACTGTGTTCTAATAATCACATTCTTGAAACTCATTCACCAAGTTAAAATCATGTTGGAAAGCCGAGATGATAGAAAAAAGGATTTTGTTCGAACTTATGAGACAAGTGTTTACTGGTAGCTAACAAAAACAGCTACTTTAATTTCAGGCGTAGCCCATTGACAGTACCTTGCCAGTGAGCATGAATTTGAGTAGTCACATTCATACTTTTTAAAACTAGTATTGCATCCAGAAACTTCATGCGAAAAACTGGAAGATTTTCAAACAGTGCAAGTTTAACATTTCATAAATGTGGGCTTGACTACATCGCACATGTCGGAATGCAGACATGTAAAGACATGTAAGCTACTTATCTATATTGTTTCAATATCCTTTGACCATGCAATTATTTTACTCAAACTTGGCTTTTTTTACTCTTTTATCCGTGCTCGTGAACCCATGAACTCTTTTAATCTATGCAATATAAATAACTTCTGCTCCTTAAATTGAGCTACAGTGATCCATTGTTCTTCAAAGCAGAAATCAAGTCAGTGCTTAAGTCAGTGTAATGTGATTCCGGTTATTGAGTCTGTGGATGAAATCCTTAAGGGTAAACATTAAAATGAATTCCACTGATCAGCCTTTATTGTGGTGCTGATTTATTAAATACACTGTACAAGACAGTTCCTTTTAAAAGTGTGAGTGATCAAACAAGTGAAAACTACTGAGCAATACTTTGGTGTGATTCTCTCTGTTACACTATATCAGTTGGTTCCAACTTTTGAGTCTGTGGATCATTCTGAAAGCTACTGAACAATACAGTGTACTTTTTTTGTGCTACTGTTATTTTGCTGTACAAGGTGGTTCTAACTTTTGAGTCTGTGAATAGAATCTTCAAGCATGTCCATTCAGATAAAGACTATTGAGCTGTGTTTTTTTCTCTGGAGCTGTTTGTTTTGCTGTACATACAAGATGGTTCAGACTTTTGATTGTGTGGATAAAATCCATTAAAATGAACGTTTTGCCTTCTACCAGTCTTAACCATGAACTTTAACTGTCCAGTGAGAATGTGACTTTAAACCTGTCTCAATAATCTTTATTTACTACGCTTTTAGTTACCACTGGCTAAGCAGGTTGCCCTTTCAAGGGACAAAAAAAAAAGAAATTAAAGTTCAACAAACTTTTTGTGTTCTTCATATGGTTACCAAGGTACAACTCTCTAAGTTGCAGCCATTTTAAGTGCCGTGGTGACTTAACATTAGCACTGGCAATCCGATTTGAAAGGAAAGTTGCCACACTGGAAACTAAACTAACCACTGAACAAAAAACTGTAACTGGGAGGGCTACGCCTTTGTGTTTTCCGTGGAAAGCATTTTCTTGTGTTTACATTTGTTACTAGATACAGCAAATAGCTTGAAAAAATTTAATAAAAATAAGTTTTAAATTAAACAAAACCCAGGAAAGTGGTTGTTAGGAGAAAGCTTATTTGTAAAGTGCCCCCTAGTGTGACAATACATTTTAGTTTATTAAAGTTCTCCTTATTTAGCACAGAAATTCTGTTTGAAAAAGTTATTAACTTTTCAACACCTAAGAGAGGCAAAGTGTACATATTGGCAAATTTTCTAAAACTGTGCAGCACTACAATCAAACTTCAGGGTTTTGTCCACAGAGTCAAACCTTAAAACCACCTTATACAGATCGGTAAAATAGGAACTTGTTAATCATGGCATGGGCAATAAGAAAGTAACAGTAAAACTGAACAAACAAAAATAGATCTGCTCAATTACTTTTAGTTGAATGGTCACACTTAAGGATTTCATCTACAGACTGAGAAGTTAGAACTACTTGACCCTTTAATCCTCAATAGTGACAAGCATCTAATTTCTCCTCACAATATCACTACTTGATCAAACATAGAGGTCATGAGAATAAAGAAAATGATCATCAAAGATAAGATGACTTGATTTTTATGCAAATTCTCCCAACTAGTGCCATAAGAAACATATGAAGAACAGTGAGGAGAAAATGCATGCTGACATTGGGGCTTTAAGGGTTAACACCACATAGTAAACAGAATTACTGCTCGGTAGCGTCGATTTGAATGTTCACACTTCAGAAATTCATTTACTGACTTGTTTCTGTTGCCCAGGGTTGTTAACCCTGCAGTCTTGTTTCTTTAAAATGCTGTGGCATTTATTTGTTAAAGTAAGGACAACATTTAAAATAACTTTCTTCAACTCATTTCACCCTCATTATTTTACATTTTTCGCAGATATGGAGGCGATGTAGATGCTAAAACTGTTTGTGTCACGCAAGGGACCTCGTACAATGACACGCCGCTACATCTAGCAGCAAGACACAGTCACACAATGTGTATTAAAAGACTCATACAGGCTAGTGCAAACTTATGGACTAAAAATTGCCTTGGACTAACAGCAGAAAGATTTGTTACTGATTCAAGACTTCGGGAGTGGATGGAAAGCATTCAAAGAAGGCCACGCTCACTGCAACTTCAATGTTCTGCAGCAATCAGAAACAATCTTAAACCAGACAAAACGAAAAATGCAATGAAGCTTCCACTTCCAATGCATCTATTGAGACAAGTACTCTTTGAGCAAGATATCAAGATTGTATAGCAACAAATTCTAATATTACTCTATTATTATTATATTATTATTCCCAAGAATGCAGATGTCTGAAGCCCTGGTTTTGGCAAAGCTCAAATGCTGAAAGTATCAGTGCTGCATACATTAACAGAAGCATTATAATAGCTTATGATGATTTTGCCCATGAAAGGTTAGTGCAAAGGCTACTTTCAAGCAATGCATCATAGTCAGTTTTCTTGCAATACTATGCCAATTGCACTCCCTTGTTTTGCAGACACAGAAGTAAACTGCATGCAGATATTTCTGTGGGGCTGCATGTAGAATGGGGCCCTCGTCATACCTCCTACAATTTATTACTTGGTCTTACATCTCTGCCTGCTATGGAGGTTAGCAAATAATTTGACCTCCAGTCTGCATTTTTAGGGAAAATAAGAACCGCAATAAATGTACAATTATAACTTGGACATTGACAACCTGAAGTGAGGTTGAAGTCTGCATAAGCACAGCCTGCTAATTCTTTCATTGCAGACCTTCAGATTTGGGTACGAGATTAAGTATGAGTACCACTTTTCAGTTCCAGTTTGCAGGCTTCTGTTATCGCAACACTTAACAAGTCTCATTCCTGGAGCTTTCTTTTCTACTGGTAAACAATACGAAAAGTGAGAGCCCTGGAAACGTTACTGGGTTGAAATTCAAAAGTTGTACTCATACTCCATCTTGGACCCTTGGTCTGATCTAAATGATGTTATTTTGCTAGTGACGTCTGAGGCATTAGTGTCAACCTGGGGGCAGTTTTGCTAAGTGTTTTTGTCGAAGTTTTCTATGGCCAGCAGAATTCATTGTCCTTGGATTCATTGTGGTTCCTAAGTTCCCTTTGCAAATTTCATCAATCGCTGCAGCTTGCTGAGCAATTACTTATCACACCAACTTATTTTGGTGTGGAATTATGAACCACTGTGGGCAGCAGTTGTTTCTCTAGAGGTAACAAACTTTTATTTTTTACTTTTGCTTGACAGAAGTTCCGAAAATTGTATTAGTACTAAATTCTTGTAACAAGAAGTAATAATTATTGACGTAAGACCCCATGGTTGGGTGGCCTGTTTTGCTTATGTTGGTACTGCTGTAATCCTGAGTCTAGTTGCTCAAAGCATGGTAATTGTAACCCTCGGTTGAATTTTGAGTTCAGTTTTTCAATGAAGTTTTTTATATCGTATTTTCCCTTTTATTTTTGTATTATTGAATCTCAAACTGAGATT
Organism: Siderastrea siderea; assembly: GCA_964030785.1. NCBI lineage: Eukaryota > Metazoa > Cnidaria > Anthozoa > Scleractinia > Rhizangiidae > Siderastrea > Siderastrea siderea. Next base: position 6,563,490 of record OZ034972.1, read on the forward strand.
TAGCCATAGCAGAAACCTTAATTTTTGTCCCTTGGTTGGCATTGGTGTGCTTTTGAACAACCAGGTTTTCAGGTTATATTAGTTAATAAAGGGCTTAGTGCTGAAAGGGACTCCAAACTTGCCCATTTTTGCATGAACTGTAGGTTTTGTGTACTTGAACATGAACCCATTCTTTTGTGTGTGTGTGGGTGTGTGAAGGCCAAATATTATTTTTGTAACAGCGTTGGTCATTGCTTCTTTCCTGTCTGTTTCTGTTATGGAATCCCACGAAATATGGATCAATGTTATACACAAAATTCACAGTGTATGGAAAAAGGGCAAGATTTGGAGTGGTTTCTTCAAGTTTTGGTGCAAAACCATCCCGCCCCTCTTGCACTGAGACCATTAACTCCTGGCAAATGTTCAATTAGCGTTACTTTTAAAATCCAGATCAGTCTTGTTATTTGGTTCTGGGCCACACATGCGTTTTGAAATTTCACTTGGTTTTTCGTGTAATATTGAATCTCATGCCTAGGCCCATTGCCCAATCCTTATTGTAGACACGCTAAATAGTGATGCCACAGGCACCCCAACCGAGTAGTGCGACGTGACTGGTGTTATGCAAATTGACATCAGTCACCCGTCACTCACGTCACACTGCACGTTTGGGCTGCCCGTGGTTACGCCATGCAACAAGACAGTCGGGCCAAAACTTAATTTTTAGTGTCCTTTCTTTTTGTTCTGAAAAGTTGCTTAGCGAATTTATGTGTTTGTGAGGCTGTGTATATTTTTTAAGCTGTTGCACTTAAATGACTTACCAGGGCCAAAAGCACACCTGAGGGGCGACGCTTGGAGCACGAGTATCGAATGTCGTTCCCTCTCAACCACTATTTTGCTCCGCTCTACAAGCAAGTTAAGATTGGCATATATAACGTTTACATACATTTGATATACGTCACATGTGAAACAAATATTTGTCTCCATTTGTGAGAGACGAAGACGACAATGAATTGGTACAAATAAACAGAGAAAGAAACCTGTCAATGGTTTATCTGACTGTGCTACCGATGATAGTTTCAGTCCAAACCTTTCAATACCCTTTGGACACAATCCCAGACTCGTACCCAGTCGCTTCTCCTGTCTGCGCTGTGGTTTATGAGTAGGATTTGATGAGTTCGCGGTGCATCAAGGGAAGGACGCGCATTGATCACCTTCCCTTATTCACAATGCGAAAAGGATTAAATAAGTGGCGACTGGGTACGGGTCTGACGCAATCCTGTAATGTGACCATTCAAATGAAAGCTATTGAGCAGTAACTGAGCAGCAATTTTATGCTGTGTGGGCGCGGTGGTGTAGTGGTTAGTGCGTTGGACTACAGATCTGGAGGTCAATGATCCGAGACGCGCAGTCTCTTCCATCGTGTTGTGTCCTTCATGCTACAAAAACTGGGATAAGCTCCGGCTCGTGTGGGTCACCTTGGCTTTACCTTTTTTTTTTAAGTCTTTTTGCGTCTGGAGATGAAATCATAACGTGTGTTCTTGCAAAAGGAAGCCTCTAAAGCAGTACTTTACTTGGTGCTGTTCAATATGCTCTATGTTGTGGTTTTAACTGTGGAATAATCTGTAGATGAAACCCCGAAGAACAGGTTCTAACATTTGAGCTGGAACCTCTGGATTAAGGGTAACGTCTTGTGTTTAATCCACTGGATTGAACGAGCCATGAGGCTCATCAGGGGCCGACGCCTAACTCTGCGGGGCGGTTTCTGTAGCATGAAACGACGAGAAGCATTACCACCCCTCACCCCCCCCCCCCCTGGATGGGATGCTAGTCCATCACAGGATACCCACCAATAAGTGACTAGGAACATTACTAATCCCCCTGGATGGGATGCTAATCCATCACCAGATACCCAGCATAAGGTGACTAGGAACAATACTACTCCCCCTGGATGGGATGCTAGTCCATCACAGGATGCCCAGCATAAAGTAGCTAGGAACATTATCATTCCCCCTAGCCCTGGAAGGAATGCTGGTCCATCGCAGGGTTACCCATAGCTCTTCTGTTAGGATTTTTCGTAACAGTTCGCTGGACCTGGATACAGGGAGACAATGTGGATTCAAGAACCTATACCGGATGAAATCTCAAAGTGTGGCCATTCAAGTAAAAGCTACTCAGCACTACCTTCCTGTGGTGTTGTTTATTATGCTATAAATGTACAAGGTGGTGCTAACTGTTCGCTTTTATTTAAAAAAATTAAAAAACATTGGTAGATATCTAGCAACCTATGTGGCATTGTTAGGTGTTGAAATATGGGATCCCTTTAGGGGGGGTTCCCAATTGGACATTGATTTGCATCAATGTAGGGGTAAAATGGGGTGTGTGTATTGGGGTGGTTGTTGTGAGTAGTAAAATAAACATATAAATTTATTAAGGTTATATGTTAATTGAGGGAGCGACCTCTGCAAAGCAGCACACTGCCAGCTCAATACAAAAGAAATCTAAAAAAATTCAAAAATTAAATTAAATTAAATTTAAGGGGAGTTAGGAGTTAGGCGAGCTATATAAGTGTAATGGACCAGTCATAATATTTAGAGGTAATGGTAAGGGATCTGTGCGTTTAGTTTGTGTGGACGAGATCTGGTAGACATGTGATAGTTGTGTGAAATTTGGCTTATTTTGTAGTGTATGTAGAGTAAATATTGATTAGGTGGATAATTTTCTTAGAGTGAATGATCTATAAAAATGTGTAATCATGTGGTCTTTTTTTGCGATTTCAGCATTCTTTCCTGAGGAACCAGTATAATATATAGAGTATAAATGTAACAAGGTGGTGCTAACTTTTCGAGTCTGTGAACTCAAAATTCCGGTACTATTGCGGTACTATTTACTACGTTGTACTTCTACAAACCCAAAAGTATGAAAACTATAGAGGAAGCTTTGCAATAAGCAGAACACTATCACGGCTGTGCTCGCAACTTACGCGGTTGCGAAAAAGCCGGGAAAAAATTCAGTCTTGAACGGGATTGTAACTCGTGACCCATGTGATACCGGTGCAGTGCAATTGCTTAAGATGCGAGCGTAACTGGTCTTCCATCATCCGCAGTTCAGATGTATGACTTTTCAAGTATATTCAGAGCGAGCTTTCCTATTAAAAAGTAGAACTTACATAATGGTTAATGACAGTAAAATGTTTGGCTTAATCGCTGATTAATTAGCCCTCGTAACCGACTCACTCATGAAAGCTACCCCAGAGTTAACCCCTGTTTGCGAGGGAAAATAATGACAACGGGGTGAAAAATCACTTGATCTTTGTATTTACTTATCATGGCCCTCTTTTGAATGATCACTGTGCAAAAGATTACCACACTGTCTTAGTAGCCAGCCTTCCAAGCAATCGTTTCTAGAGGAATCTTGCTGGACATGAAGGGTAATTAGAGCTCCCCTACAAACAACTGCGGGGTAGGTTACTTAGCAGCCATTCTAAGGCGCACATTTCCCTCGAGAAAAATCGAACGACGGGCGGCTTTACTCAAGCTATACTGACTTAGCTAATGATAAAAACGTATTTGAAAGGCTTTCAAGCTTTAAGTCACCGGATTGTAGACGAGATGTCCGTTCACCAAATCCTGATTAACAAAATGGATTAGTCCATGGTCGGAAAAGATTGAAATTTTCAATTTCTTTATTGGTGGTTTAGAATATTTTCACCAATTTCAAGATATTTTGCGACTTCACCTTAAGAAGCTAAATCCTCTTTTTTAAATATCCATTCGGAACCTTTTAAACCACCAGTTAAGAAATATATCTTACATTCCGAACCGTTTTACTTCCGCTTTAACTGCGTAATCTATCCAATTTCCTAAAATCTCCTTTTGGCTTTAAATGCGTCCTAAAACGGGAATTCCCACGTTGAAGTTATTCTTATACTCACTATTATTTCCTTATTTATTTCTCTCATGGTGCGTTTGTAAGTAGCTAATAATATAATAGGCAACTATGAAGATAAAAGAGGGGCAACGTTCATAGCTTGAAGTTTCCGTCTAATATGGCATTGTAGCCTGCGTAGCAAGCGTTTCCGTAGGGCCATCCGCCCGTTCGAGACGTTTTTCACGTTTTGGTTGCTCAAAAATTGGGGGGGAGCGCAACACTGATGGAAGCAGCGGGGAGGGGGAGGGGAGGCGAGAAAAGGAAACGCTTGCCCGCAAACCCCGTGAGTTTGAAAAACGCCCCTTTGGCACTTTCGCAATTGGATAAATTCACAGTGTGACACCTGGTGAATAAAGTATTTTACGAACAACAGATCACCGGAGGATACAAATTTTAAATACTTCCATCAAAATCAAAACAAACTCTAAGCGAAAAGTGCCTCGAAGGTGCGGAAAGCCTTACGGAAACGCTTGCTACACAGTCAGGCTAATGGCATTGGGGCGTGTCCTATTAGATCCGCGGGTAGGATATTTTTAGAACTGCAGCTTCTTGAGTTTTCAATGGAATTTGTTTTCTAATTTTTTGTGCTTACCGATTGATGCTTTCTATTGTGGGTCACCCTTTCGAAAACCAGCCTTTAAAGCTGAACATTTCTCCTCAGCTAGAAGAAATAAAACGTATGGAGAATTTTTGAAGATGCTTTCATGAATCCTGATTGTGAAACAACCGTGCTAAATGGCGGTCCAGAGCAAATCAGCAGGCACAAACACATACCAAGTAATTGGCTAGTAGCGGTTCTATCCGCTATAAAACTTTCGCAGAACCAATTAATAACCAAAATACAGACTTGCGAGAAAATGTTGTTGTCACAAGTATGGTTGGTCACTATCATCACGCCTCACGCTCAGGCGCCTAAAACTGAAAGGAATGCAAGATGGATCTGTTATGACCTAGGGACCATCTGCCCTTCGCCCCCGGCTTGGCCGACGAGTTTGGGGAGTCTGGATTCAAGACTGGGGGACCCAACACAAATCTACTGCGCAACACAAACGCATATGAGCTACTTTTTTAAGGCCCCACCCACACGTGTTTTTATGTTCCAAGGGACCGTTCATTTTCTATGAGGTAGCGGGACTGGTGAGATTTGAGGGGGGGGGGGGGGGGGAGGGGGCATGCCAAAAAATGTGGCTTCAAAAGGAGGGAAAGCCGAAAAACAAATGGTATGTAAGGTGCGGGGGGGGGGGGGAATCACCCAAAAAAATTCCTTTAAGTTTGGTGGTGACAACATCTGTAATAGTGCAATCCTCAGTGCCAGAATGCCAAAAATAGCGTTTCTAAGGTTCTGAAAATTCAATTTTTCCCGGGGGAACAGGCTTCCGGACCCCCTCTACTTTGTAATAGAACAAAACTGAATTCAGCGCTGGCTCTACGGCAAAGGGCTGATTTATTTAACGGCCGTTAAATAAATCAGCCCTTTGCCGTAGAGCCAGCCTTGCATTCAGTTTTGTTCTATTACACTTCAAGTGACGTCTGGCTCCAGCATCTCTACAACAGAGATCCGGCAATACCGAACCAGTGCAGTTTATTTACGCGTCGTGTGGACTATATTCCCCTCTACTTTATTATAAACCCAACAGCAACTCTACCTCACCAACTGTTTCGTTACAAAATACAGCCAGGGGAATGTCAACTCTTTTTGGCCTCTGCTGGTCTATTCTTAAACGACTGAACAACTGTTAGCAGTGTCCAAAAAAAAAAATGCTTTAAACCGGCATTAATAAGTGTTTCTGTTTATGTACTTCAGAATACACCAAACTTCATTAGATAATCTCTAGATTTTCAAAATTTTCCAGGAGAAGATACCCCTGGAACCCCTACCAGAAAATTACCTTTTGTCTTTGTCAATAAGACATTTACTCCTGCAGGACTGATTCTAAGCTACAATGTTTGTTGAAATTGATTTGACTTTAATTTAAGCTTGAAAAGTTTTAGGTTTACTTTGACATTTTTTCTTTGGGGGTGGGGGTCATCCCAAACATTTAGGACTGTAAGGGGGGCCAGGTAAAAAATTTCTAATGTAGAGGGGATAGGTCATTATGTATTGCAGGAACTACCCATCAAATCCCACCAGCCCTCCACCCCCCCCCCCCCCCCCACCACCCCATAAAAATGAACGGTCTCGATCCAAAACAGATTTTTTTAAATCCGGTTAGTAGTCTTCCTCCACAAGCACAAACGATCGAATACGCGTCGAAAATGGAGTTTCTCAAAACTTTGTCCAAAATGGAGATTTTTGAAAACGAAAATTTGTCGTTTACGTGCGAAAACGGAACTTTTCAAAAACGGTGTCGTAATAAAATGGGATTCAGTCCACCACATCGGCCACGATATCATTAGTCTACTGCATACACAACAGCGTTTTTTTGTTTATCGTTTTGATTTTCTTTTCTTTTTCATTTTCAATCGTATACACGTGTGCATAGCGAAAAGGAAAGACATGTATGCATGTGGACGGAAAACTGTTACGCGTAAAACGTGTTTTCAGAACCGGGGGGGCGGTTCTCCCTATAATGGCCATACGAAAGGGGTACCTTTTTACCTTTTTTACCTTTCTTAAGCTCGCAGTATGCTAAAGGCTAGGGAAAATTGTCATTTTGGTATATGGAAGGATCAGAAAATCCGCTGCAAAGTGGAAGAGATGGCGGGTAGAGCTAAGTGTTTGAAAGTGTATGAAATTTTGGCACAAATGACGAAGCTAAATACATAAAAGTTTGCACCCTTTGAACAACTGAACCAGAAAGACTGAAATTGTAATGTTTTGGCTGATCCTTGATGTATACAAAAGGGGGCAATTTTGCTCTAGGTATATGAAAGGAGTACCATTTTGGTAAAAATTAGTATCAGTTAAAGGGTAAGGGTTTGAACCTCTGAGCGGAGCCTCCCCGTATGAAACTTTATTGAGTAACCCTCCCCCCCCCCCCCCCTCGATTGAAAATCTCCCGGTTTTCAAGTAGAAACGATTGAAAACTGGTACGTGTGGACGGAAAAGTTTTTGCATCTTACTTATTGCCGGTTTCCATCGTTGTCATTGTTCAAGCGAGTTCTACAGTTGGTTTTTCGTACGGAATCATCAAAGCAGGATCCCATTCCTGTCGTAGAGAATAACCTAAACTTGGTTTTCCACGCCAGCGGTAAGTTTCAAGCCATCAGAAGTCAAAAGAAGATCCAAGTACAACTTGCTACGTTTTTTATACTATGACTTTCTAGACAATTAACGAAAAAAGTTTTTTTGCACCTTTAATATTGCTTGACTTAATATTCACTTTTTTGCGTGTAACCTGTGAGGGTGGAGGGGGTACTCAATGTAGTTTTGTATATCGTGGAGGCTCCCCCAAGAGGTTCAAACCAACATCCCTTTCTATACTAAAGCCCCAAGCTTTCTTAAATTTTTTCTTATATTTTTACGTTATTATTTCGGTCAAATTTTTTTAGCCCTCTTTAAAACTTAGACTTGGCCGCTGTCCCTTTCAGATTTAAGTGTATTTTGGCGACCCATTTAAATACTAAAATAACAAATTTCCCCTCCCTTCCTTTCCAGTACAGCCCACTGTTTAACGCATCTCTAAAATCAGTAGTATTCACTGGTTTTTCAGGCCTCATCGAAAACTGTTTGCCAGATCCTTCAAGTTTTATACTGTGCACTTTATTTTCTTATTTTAGGGCATTCGCTTACTAAAAATGAAGAAAACGTGAAATATATGGTTTTCGCTTATGATGAAGCATGTCAGATAAGAGTTTAATATGCGCATGAAGATGTGCAGAAATTTTAATTATCGCGAAAGGCACGCGAAATTTAAGTACTTATTCGGGGGAAGCATAACATTTCTTCTCTGCTCAGAAAAATAACATGCCTGGAGAATTTTTGAAGATACTTTCATGCATGTAGAAATTATACTGAGTACTCCTGTACCTTCAGCCACGAGAAGTGTTCTCTCGTGAACCCAAATCGCGCTCCTTCTCACAATGGTACCTGAGCAACGATAACCTTCAAAACGAGAGCAACGAAAGCCTTTGTGCACGGCGGCCATAAAATTATATAATTATCCAATCACATACTTCCTTTCAATAATCATGTCTCTCCAAAAAAAGCAGTAAAATTCGTCGTTTGACCAACGCCTTTCTCCATTCAATCGCGGTTTTATTTCGTGGTTGTTTGTATCAGTGAATTAAGGAGAATGGAGGGTGCCGTCACTAGAGGCCCAAATCTGCAACAAATTGATCAACTCTTTGAAGAACTCGACTGTTTCTGGCTGATGTGGGAGAATGATAACTGGGTAGCAAAAATCCCTTCCCCCACAACCGCATCAGCGGCAAGCAGGTACATGAAACACATCCCATTTCTGCCACCGATCGACTCAAGACCGCTCGTCGCTCGAAATCAGTTTGTCTCCCAACGCGGCCAGCTGGAAGATATAATGGACAACATCACCCAAAATGCCGTCTCCTCCGGTTCTTACCTGCCAAACCACGTCTTTGGCGATGATTCAAGTCCCCTTTTCGAGGAAACGATGCAACCGATTCACGGCAAAACCATCAACGAGATTTTGCCACAGCCCCGGCAAGCTGACTTTATTGATTTGTTAGAGGAACGCCGGCCATCATACGAAACGACGTTAAAGTTATTTGCCATGGGAGGCGAAAAAAAGAACGCAGAGAAGGATGAAGGATATTCATCTCGTCATTTCTGGCGCAGTTTTTTAGGATCGCACTATAGCTGCATGATAGTAAATTGCCAGCAACTTCAGAAGTGACCAAGAAAATGGGCATGAATGAGTTAGAGCTCAGAGAGCGAAGTATTCCTCGCCTTATCTATATATTAAGGTAGCTATTCAATTTGAACAGTACACAGATTAATCAGCAGAATGATTATCAGCCACACTACCGTTTTCTTCTTGTTTGTTTGTTTTTCTGTTTTAACACCGAGTAATTCTTCCTAATTTGTCAGTTTCGTCACATTACGCCACTTCCACTCCAGAAGTGGCAAATGCCATCAGTGAAATGGCAGCTTAAACAACAGATGTATTGTAACGTTTAGTTGTTTTTGTGAAAACGATACAATTTATTAAGATACCGACGTCTACCGAAAATTCAATTTTATGTTAATTCATGACTGAATAAACGAAGTTCTTCAGATATGTGCAGTTACTTTTGGAAAAAAACACCGGAAATAAAATGCAAGCCTGGCCGCTGAAAAACTGTTATTTCTTAAAATCAAAGTGTGTACGCCTAATCCTCTCAAGAAGAACGCTATTCTGTTTTGTAACGGAATAAATATTAAAGAGGTGTTCACTCACTTGAACTGATACTATTTCTTAGTTAGACCCATAGTAAGTAATTTATACGTTACTTGTTCCAATAAAATTCTAGCGAAATCAGCCAAATGTGGATGAAAAATGAAATATAAGCGCGCTCTATTCGTAGTTGATCTACCGCACAAAGTTGTTGGTCACTTGAAAACTAAGAAGCGGTTATGTTCGTGTTTTGTCAGCCAGACGTTGCTAATTACCTTAACGCAATTCTTATAGTTTTCTCAGGTTATAATTTGCTTATTTTTCGCTCGCGGTTTGTCATATTTATGGGAATGTTACCATCTACCCTACCCTACTTTCGATCGTTTCTTTTTCTTAGCTAATTTTCCATGACTCGTTGGATACAACTCTTTTTTGATACCGAAACATCGTGATTTGAACATAACACCAAAGGTAAAAAAATCTTGTAGTGGTGGACGTTAAAAAGCACACAATTATGAAAATGACTGGCTTTTTTAGCCCCTAAGTGAAGCAGACGTCGTGCTTCTACCTTGCCGAACTCAATTCATAAATTATAAATACATTACAACACATTTTAAAATCTGTTAAACCGGCTTTTGCTATTATGTTTTGTTTTTGGCAACAGCTGTTTTATTCGACTGAATTAAATTCGACGTCTGATCGAAACCAAGTCGTGCTACAGTCGTGCTACAGTCGCGCCACAGTCAATTGAGTTCGGCACAACAGTAGCACGACGTTTAAAACGGGCCTTACTAACAACTTGAGATGTGCCTACCATCTTATAGACGAGGTAGACTGGAAAACAGTTATGTTTCTCTTGTTTTCCTGTCGAGACATCTGGGACTTTCTGAAACAACGAAGACGGCAAAGTAAAGGAAAATGTCGCTGTGTATTCACGCCAATTACCCTACTTCAAGATATATTCCAATACGTTTAAACTGTCCAATCTGCCCAAACAATCCGGGGGCTAAAGCTAAAATCGTAAGGAGGGCAGTCAAGTTTATACAGCAAAAGGAAAATTCACCATCGTGTGTTCCCGTTCTCCACAAAAAGGGAGCTTAAGCAGCCAAGACGACAACGCAAAGGGAAACGCCACTTTAAAATGACTTCACAATCTTTTGAACTTCTTCGCGATTATTACGACTATCCAGGAACTGAATTTGTAAGGACGGCGCTACAGTCCAGGGAGAAAAACGAAAATTCACCGTTGTATGTTCACGTTCTACACAGAGGGTGCTAATGGGGTCAGTAGTTAACTGACAATTGGCCCAAAAAATAGTAGTTAACTGATATTTGGCCAAAAATTAGTAGTTAACTGATAAATTAAAAGTCAAAAGTTAACTGACATTTTAGTCACTATTAATTATGTTGAATACGATTGTTGATGTTTTAAAAGCAACAAAGATTTTCTTAACAGCGAGGCTATTTCGTTACATTTACCTATCACGCTGCATGACCTGGTAAGGGTATTCGCTGTTATTTGAGTCACTCCGATGCAAAAGTGCCAGCCACGAGGGAGCGTAACTTGGACCTTGATCTCCGTGATGACTTCGAATGGCGTGGTCAAAGTAGCCTGTGTGGCAGGCGCGGAAAGGGGAGGGAAAAGGGGAGAAATTATTTGCGAGGGCGGAGGAAGCGGGAGGAAGGGAGAGGAAGGGAGTCATGCAGACCTTCCAGGTCCATTTTATAACTATGTTGAATGTAAATTGAGAAACATGAATTTCGAGTACGTAAATGACATAAATAAATTGTGTCCAATCAGAGCGTTCGATTAGGCCCTTGACTGCCATACAAGTAATTCTGGCCAATCACGATTTTGGCGAAAGTAAAATACGGCTGAAACAATGGCCTGGTAGTAGGCGCGCCCTCATCCCTTCCTCTCGCACTCCGCGCTCCCGAATAGTTTCAACCCTTTTCCCTCCCCTTTACGCGCCTGCCACGCAGGCTATGGTCATCTCGATAAAAACTTAGAGTAGGTAAGTTATTCTAAGTTTCTATCGAGATGATGACAAAGGGTCAGCATTCGAACGACACCGCCTGTGTGAGAGGTCGCGTGCGGTTTGACTTGGCAAAACACAATTCAATGTACATAAATATGTAAACATTTGACAGATTTTATGGGAATCAAACAACAAGCGGCAAAGTTTGGACTCCCTGCGTTTGACTTGAAGCTGTTCCGATTAGATAATTGATTGTCCAGCACGCGAACGTGGGTTGACCTCGCTTGGCCTGATTTAGATCACGTCAGTAATTGATTACGGGCCTGAATGACTGTCCCTCTGAGCAGACTAAACAACTAAACAAAAACAAAAACAACTTTCTCATTTTCTTAATAGTTCGGACTGTCTTTCTCTGTCATTATGAGTAAGAGTTCTGATTTGATTGGGTTTTTTAACAATTATTTTCAGGTCTGGAAGTTGTAATGTATTTATTGATTTGAGTAAAGTCCACCCCCAAGGATGATTGACGTACTGAAGAGAGGGTTATGATGCAATAATTTTCGATGTAAGAAAAGGAAAGTTAATAGCTAACTACAATTAGTAGTTAACTGACAATTGGCCAAAAAAATAGTAGTTAACTAACATTTGGCTGAAAAATTAGTAGTTAACTGACAATTGTGTACCCCCATTAGCACCCTCTACACAAACTTTCAATTTGGTCATTTCTCATATAAGTTGTGTACAAAACGGCAAAGAAATGTACCAAAAAGAAAAACGCACGTGCAGAGTGATTGTTTTGCTAATTAAAGCTTTTGTTTTGTGACGTTCTCGTTAGCCGTCGTCGTCGTGTTAAGCTCCCTAAATTTCAAATTGGTCATTTGACGTTGCTGTTTTGCAGAGCACGGTACAGAAATGTTTTGCTTATCGCAGCTAATCGTTTTGTAGCCTCCCATGCAGTCGTTTTCAGGGGAGTCGTATTACCTGCTGATCGCCGCAGTGGTTGGTTAAGGTCCAAGGATTGGAGATGCGACGCGTCGACAAACTCGCACACGAGTGGTGGCCCTATGGTGGAGCTATGCTATAGGTAAAAAAATGGCAACGTAAAAAACATGAATTACGGAAATCAATACTTGAAAAAACTGAATTGTGTAGCAGAGGACTTCTTTACTTGCCTCAGAGGTAAGACGACGGATAAGTTTATTAAAGCTACTGACTCATTTTCGGGTGCGAATTCAGGAAAGGACCTTCCCATACCGACTGTAGACGGACACTTTAATTTCTGCTTGACGAACCTTCGCTGCTGCTAAAACAAGGAAAATTTCAGAAGATTAAGGCGATTATTGGCGTGAACAAGGACCGTGGGTCAATGGCTACGTGGAAGTTATACTTCAAAATCAGCAGGCCAACAATTAAGCCACGAAATATTCCAGAAAACTGTTAACGAATCTCTCTTGGTCCAGAATGGAGAGAACGACATGATCAGGAGAGCAATTCTCTATAAGTACACGCACCACGCCGACCCAGACTCCCCGCAGCACATCGAAAACAACTGGCAACGACTGGTGGGTGATTAATAGCTTGTTGCGCCTGCGGTTAACCTGGCCAGAGCCCTTGCCCAAGCGGGTGTTCCACCATATTTCTACTTTTTTACGCACGGCACGATGTATTCTGTGTACCCAGAATCCTATGGTGTCTGTCATGGTGATCAGTTAGCTCATGTGTTTGGAGGACCCTGGCAAAGAATAGAGGCGCTACCGCTGGCCAGCAAATACACTGAATTGGAGATGGGTATCAGTATGATGGGCTTCACTGAAGCGTGGAGAAACTGCAACATTTGGGTGAGAAGAAAAATTAAATGCACATCATTCACTGCTGTAGCAATGTTATAATAAAGTAATAATTATGTATTCCACTAATAAAATATTACCTGGGATTGGTTATTAGCCAGCATAATAATTTCTTGTAATTAGCGACAGCGGTCAAACGAACGAACAAATGAGGAAACTTTTAGCTTAACTGCAAAACTTATCGCCGTTTCTGAAAACTTAGGGATAGGGATAACTCGAATTTTAGAGTAGCTTAACTAATTAACTAAACTGATTCTCTTGTATTAAACTTTATCGCTCAGTAGTCAACAATTATCCCACGTCTCGAGCATCCATTGAATATGCGGAGACAACAAGTAACCAAAGTATGCGCCATGTTGATTATAATCATCTCATATCCAACATGCGCGAGTGGAACAGTAGACAAACTCCGAGTCGATCGCTTGTTCTGATTATGAAAGGGCAAGCGTGTTCCACGAGCATGAATCAAAATGGCGGCTGGTACACGCGCCAGAATCTAAATGGCGGCTGGTTCTCCTGGGTCAGGATTCACAGAGCTGTCTCAAGTCAAGATGATTCCTATGTATTGCTTCTTAACAACAGGCTTTTCTTTTCCAACAAAACACGAGACACATCTTATCTTCTTCGTGAATCCAGCCCCTTGTTAGACTCTTGTTCTGTTCGTGTCCTATACTTCACTGATTTGCATCGCGCGCGACACACGCAATATTCCCCGCACTTGGAGAAAATATCGCGCGCTATACACGAACGTCCGTATCACCCCTTATCGGCCGCACGGTAATAACTGTTTTCGTCCAATATAAGAAAATAAGAACAACTTAGAGCAAGTCTAGTGGAATAGTTGCTTCAACTTCGGTAATTGTTGCTGATTTTGTTTTAGCCAAATTTTCGAAAAAAAAACTTAGACTGCGAGTAGTCTCTAATTTTGGCGATGGCGATTGTGGGGCGGACGAAATACACACGCGCACGCGAAATTTCGAGGAGACGCGACACGAAGGGAGCGCCGAAAATTAGAGACGTCTCTAATTTTCGGTGCTCCCCTCGCAACGCGTCTCCTCCAACTTTCGCGCGCGCGCGTGTATTTCGCCCGCCCCACAATCGCCATCGCCAAAATTAGAGACTACTCGCAGGCTAAAAAAACTATTGCTACGTGGCGAAAACTTTTGAACACCATGTGTAGTACTTGACATGACATCCGTTTTCCTTATAAGACAAAAATCACATTCTTCGCTGATAACCTGTGTGGAGTGGACCAATGAGAAAGCTACAAAATTCAAAAACCGAGATTGAAAGCGAACATTATGGTCACACATAATGTTATTTATGTCACGACACGATGCCCGCGTGATAAATCATAAGGTTCATTGCTGCTAGCACGTGCATGGTACAAAGGTTGCGTAAAGCTTGGCCAATGGGGTTCAAGGGCGTTTCCCGCTAGCTTATAAGGCAAGATTCCTCGTTAGTTTGGTCCTTCTTTCCCTTGCCACCAAAGCTTCCGTATCTAAGAACATACCGATACCCAAGTGCACAATGATTTTGTGCAAACATTAGTCTTTTCCATGTTGTCGCATCAATTATTGCACTTCGTCAAATATAATCCCAGGAGCCCATTCCTGATAATCTCCAGTTTGTACGGGAATGTAACGAATACACTTTAAATGTTCAAGCTAAGAAAAAATTCCAAATAAAAAACGATTAACCTTGTTTCTGCGTCGTTTTATTGCTGGCCTTCTTGGGCTGATCCGCAGCCCTCTGAAGCCATTAATCTGGCAAAATGTTTTTTCTGAGTTTCATACTCTCCATTTATATTTAACTTAAGGCTAAGAAGTATTACATGTAAATGGAATTTATTGACCTTCGAGTGAGGACAAGTGTTAAGGTGGTCAAATCGCCGAAAGAGTCCATCAGTTAATTGTTGAGTTTATTTCCCAATCCAGTTTTAACCGCTGGAACTGAATGCTGCTAAAAGCAATTTTCTCGATTCTCGTTTTTCTTTGAGCCACCCTTAAACTTAGTGGCCGACTCCTGTAGACAAAATATACTCAGCTTTGGAGGGGCGAGGCAAGAATGCCTTTGCAGTGTCCTTTTGGTTTGTCAATGGGGGGGGGGGGGGTGCGTTGAACCCTTATACCTGTTTTCAGAGGCCAAAAATGTGAGTTACCCCAGACAATTTCAGACCTGACCTTTAAATTCTCCTCCCCATGAAAGCAAAAATGGCAAAAATCTAAACCTGTACTTATACCCTATTTCAGAGTAGCATGGACTTATCCAGTTTTAGACCTGAACTTAAAATTTCCTCTCCTCTCCTTTCAAGCCAAAATGATCAAATCTATACCCTATCTTCGGGTAGCAGGCAAAACATTCCCAATTTCAGACAAAGCTGGTAAAAATTAATTCAGATCAAAACAGCTCAAAAACCGCACCTTTCGGGCGGTACACAGTAGTACTTTTTCCGATCTCCTTAGTATCGAATTATGATGAACACAAAGAAATCGATAGAAAACTTTAATAAACAATACTACCGATAACATTTTGGCATTTGAAATCGTACGATGTAGACTACAAGGACTATCTCTTTCCACTTAGAGAAAGTCGAGCGAAAAGAACACGCAAGCGTCCGCTGGAAAATCGCCTGCAGTGCGAAAACGTGACGCGCATTGGGCCCGACAGGAGCAGTTCACCACACGTGCAATACTTCCTGTAATGTTGCTTATTGTCCTGTATATATAATAAAGGCAAGGTGGTTATAGTTTTTGAGTCTTCAGGAGAAAATCAGCTGTGACCAATTCAACAGTCACTGAACAATGCCAGCTTCAACACCTCCCATTGATGACACTCCGTTAAGCCGGGTTTTTTTGCTTTTCATTTTCATCAAAGAGAGAAAGTTAGAAATATTCCTGGTATGAACTTTGGCACTCTTATGGTGAGGGGCAAAGGTGAACTTTTAAAATCTTATTGATTGATTAATTGAAACAATTGCAAATGAGTTTACGCATGTGATTACCGGCCCTGTTTGCTAGAGGCGTTTCTCGCGCGCGGCAACGTGTGAACTCAGCTAGACTAGACTCCCGCTGTCGGCTTTTTCCCAGGCCTACACGGCCAATCCGTTTCATGTTCTTGACATATCCGAGATGAACTCGCTTGGACCTCGTGACCCTGACTCGTCCCCAGTCGTCTTCATTTTGCGCGACGCGCGCGGCATGGGAGCGCAAGGTGTGTTCTCGCGCTCCCGTACCGCGCGCCTCGTGCAACATGAAGACGACTGGGGACGAGTCAGCCTCGTGGCGCTCGTGGCCCGTGTTGGATCGACCGCGGCAAAATACAGTGATGCCTAGGTACTTGGCAACTACTGCTCTAATCCACGAAAGAGAAACCTCCTGATATCCAGGGATATATGTGGGTCGCGTGACGGCGATTATACCAACCCGAAACACATCACCCGCCTTTGTTCTTTTTGTAGAAATTTTAATTTGTGTTTCATTAGGCCAAGCGGTTGAAAAAAGAACAAATTTATTCTAGACTTTCAACAGAAAGATTTTCTCTAATCCTATTGTACGACAAAACAGGTACCTCCAGCAGCAACGCAGGAGACTTGAAGTAATTATTTTATTGTATTTAATATCATTTATTAGAGCGGCTTCAAATAATTCTCGTAAAATGCGGGGGAACCCTTGAGAGCAAGTCACGATTGATTCTGACTGGTTTAGAAAGTGGTGCGAGCTTTTTTGAACCAATCAGGGAGAGGGAGCGTAGTATAGCAAAACTAAAGCAAACACAACATTACTTGCGACACTCAATTGAAACCTGCTCTATTAAATATTAATAATAATAATAATAATAATAATAATAATAATAATAATAATAATAATAATAATAATAATAATAACTTTATTTATGTGTCAAAATTGATCTAGCTCCCTGTAAAGACAGGGTGCTAATTGGGGACACACTAAAATGGTAAATATTGGTAATTGTTAGCAGTACCTTTATTATATCACGACTATTAATGCTGTGGAATGTAGTAAAGTAAGCTTTGTAGTAGTTTAGTTGTACAGTGTCATTAAGGTTGAACAGTAAAAATAGACTATCTTCTTTTATTTTCTGTAACCTTTTTAAGGTCCAGTTGACGAGGATTGTCTGTTCGTAAATGTGTACAGGTTAAGACAATTGAAGCATTTGCGATTACCCGTTATGGTGTGGCTCCACCGGGGTGGATTGTATTACCGTTCTGGCAATGGGTACCTCGGCGTTAACTCCGCTTACAGCGGCATTGTTGTCACTGTGAGCTACCACCTTGGACTTCTGGGATTCCTTAACATTCCCGGATCAGAAATCAAGGGGAGTTATGGGATGCTTGACCAGGTGGCTACATTGAAATGGGTTCAAGAAAAAATCTCGAGTTTTGGTGGGATTCCTAGCATGGTGACACTTGGGCAAGGGGTTGGGGCTTCGAGGGTAGCCTATCGCATGCTTTCACCGCTTTCTACTGGTCTGTTTCAGAAAGCCATTTTGCAGAGCGGTGCTGCCACAACGCAACTACACATTCTTTGATTCGAAAGACCCGGGTTATGGACATGATATCGTCAGACGTCTGGGATGCAATGGAGAAAAGCTGCTTGCCTGCTTTAGAACGAAAGGCGTTGAAGATTTCCTCCAAGTTTCCCAGATGACTCGCCGGTTTTTGGACCTCGGTCACAAGTATCCTATGGTGAATGTCGATGGGGAATTGCTCTCTGATGAGCCGTTAACGTGCTTGAGCAGGGATTTATCAATAAGGTGCCGGTCTTGCTTGGGGTGAACAAAAATGATGGTGGGATTGTTCCTCTATCCGAAATAGCCGAAAACCTTGGCCAGGAAATCTCTCCAGTTTGGTAATGATGCAAAACCAAAGGAGAACCAAAGGAGAAACCAAGCTGATGAAACAGGCCATTTTGAAACAGTACACAAACCATTCCGCTCCAGACTTGCCACCAAACATCAAGAAACAATGGATCGACCTTCTGACCGATTCCTGGTTCAATGCGCCCGCAGTGCAAATGGCCAGAGCCCTCGCTTACCCAGAAATCCTTGGTGTTAATCATGGAGACGAGGTCCTGTATGTGTTTGGTTGGGCGTGGACCAATGATCAAGACATCCACAAAGTGGTGTCCACGTACACCGGTGTGGAGAGAAGCGTTTCTGCTGTCATGCTAAAATCATGGCTCGGATTTGCAACGTTCGGGTGAGTACATGAAAAGTAGCCTTTCTGTTTAATTTAAAACTTCCAAGAAGCGTACGTTTAGTCTCTCGTTTAGTCTCTCCTATGTATCACATTGTGTCTCATAATATCCTGATTTTAATTTTTTTCTTATGACAGAGACCCCAACAAATATAATCCTCAACTTCCACCGCTTAGTGAAAGCAACATCACCTGGCCTCCATTCACGACCGAGGCTGAAAAATACATCGCCTTGAAGCTGGAACCCAGAGTGGAGAGCAAGCTTGAGGTTGACCGCGTCACCTCCTGGGAAGATTTTCTTCCTAGTCTGGCAAAGGGAGTCGGGAAGGATGAGCTGTAGGTTATGGAGAGAGGAAATACGCACGGGTGAATGTGTCTGGACGACTGACTAGGATTTAGGTTAAGGGTGTGCAATAATACAGCTTCACATTAGACCAGAACATTCAAAAACATTAAAACTATTTTCAGCATTATTTTTTGTTTCCTCTAAAACATACCTTTCTTTGCTTTAGAGTCTGATAAAGCATGTCTTTTTAGCCGATCAGAGTTCGCCCAGCTTCCAGTCTGTATCAGAGTATTGAGTCTGTATTATAAAACGTAGTATAAAACGAAAATACAAGTGGGCAATAGAGCTTTCATCTGTGCTTCATGTTGAAATGGTCTGTTAAGGGGGATTAGCTTGAAGACCAATAACAAACTGAAAGACTAGTTTTCTTTTTCCAAGATTTGTCCCGGCGTTTAATGCAAAGTGTTGAACTTTACAGTACAAGGACTAGCTTTGAATCACACAAGAACTATCGTTCGCAATCTTTTAACTTAGGCGAGAACTGTTAATCGCATGTCAGTTACCTGTCAAACTCAAATTTAAGCTAACGTAATGCCTTGCGCAGTAAATCTACTGCGAAAATACGCACGCGCACGAAGATGATTAGCATGAATAAGCTTCGCCGAATTACGCAGTAACAAAATCTAGTTCTCGCTAAATTTTTATCTTCGTTCTTAAGGTATCTGGTCAAAATGAAGTAACAAGAGCAATATATAAATTACAAAGAACAATTCTATCGATTTAAATTTAACACACTCTACATAAATACAAGTGAAATCGCAAGTTGAATATTATTACATCACAACAGTAAAATCAGTAAGTTAAATATAGAACAAAAGCTTCTTCTCCAAATTTAAGGGCCGCCTTTTTAAATAAATTAAAATTGGACGTGATCGGCAATCTTCGAGAACAAAAATTAACATTTAAAACGGAACTTAACATAGCACCAGTAACAATAGACGATTTGTTTTGTAGAACACTTGTGAATAAAAGTTTCCCTTTAAAAACAAACCAACTAAAAAGCAATTACTACAAGGAATATTAAATGATACGAATTCGGCAGGAAACACGAAGAGATTGCGCTTAAAATGCAGAAAGTAAGATAGAAAAGTTATTTCCAGGAAAAAAATCACGAATGTTAAACCTTAAGGTCAAAACCAAAACAAGCAAATTGATGTACTGTACAAAAACAATTGAGCATTTCATCAAATTAGGATTAAATTCCTAGCAACGTGCAAACAACAATCGCAAAACATCCGTTTCGCGCCAAAATCGTAGCAAGGAATAGACATCAAAAACTCAGTCAAAGCGCAACCAAAAACGAACTGTTGAAAACGTTGCGATCGGCACTAAAAACCTACAATATTTTACTTAAAACTTACACAATCATTATTCTAAAGAAACAAGCATCACATAATGCAAGTATTGATAAAAACTACAATAGATACGATAACTGCAATTGTTGTAACACCTTTGGATTGTCAAGACTGATGAATAAAATATGAGGATTCAGAATTTACTACGCAAAGTTTACTCCGAAAAATTCCGTATTTTCATTGTTTAACATTCATCAGAGTCCCACTTACACCTTCCCAGCCTAGAGGGGCTCTTAGTCACCTTCGCAGCCATTTGCATTGATATTTAACTAAGCCAAACGGATTATTTTCTTCCAAGAGGGCAATTAAAGGGGCATGGTCACGAGGATTTCACAGATTTCTGGTCAAAATTGTGCTGAAATTATCGGTAGCTAACTTTATCCATGCCCAACATTGTGTTTGAACATTTAAAGGAACTTGTTAACTTAATTTCATTAAGAGAAAACAAACCACGACCGTTTAATATCGATTTAATGTCAACACGCTGAAAGAATTTGAAAAGTTTAGCCTAATTTTTTCAAATTGCAACCATTTCCATCCGTGACATCCGTAGCAACAGACGACGGAAATTAGTTTCAGTGAAGTAATGGAGATGAAACAAATACTAAGTACACAGTGAAAAATTCTCGGAAAAAAATTCCGAGCCCCCAGTAGGAATCGAACCCACGACATTCCAGTTACCAGTTGGATGCTCTGGTAACAAAACTAGACCATTATTTGTGGGCGTTCATTGATGTGAGGACACATTTTTTTTAAGTGAACTAAAATAGCGTGACTATGCCCCTTTAACCTCGCACAAAACTGATGCTCCTAGTTTATCGCCTTACAGCCTGAATAAATAACTGAATTTACCCAAATGCCTTGAAATTTTGTACATAGCTTTTTTCTGGTATCCTTTAGTTGTCAATATAGGTGACTAAGTTAATGTTCATTTTAACCACTACAAATCCGGATTTTGTGATCGAAATTTTCAAGTTCTCCTTTTTTTTATGGACAAACCAATTATGTCAAGTTGCAATCCCAAGGAAATGTGTTAGATAAAAGGAGCAAAACTCAAGGTTGAGTGTGAAAATATGATCTAATCATGGGTCACTGTTTGTTTGTCACTAGTAGAACTTTACAAATCATTGCCTTGACTTTTTTGTAGCAGCGTCCTGGATAGGTTTCTCCTCGTTCGAATACTACCTTAACGACGCCATCTGATTTCCAGTGCTATTGAGTGTCTGATTCATGCAGTGGGTAGAGGAATGCAAATTTTTTTCTGATGATTTCGGTGTCTCATCTGACCATAGATGTTGCTGTGACCTTGAAGAGGAAGGTCCCTTTTGGCCACCAACAACCTCGTCCCCAGGGCCTTCTCCTCATTCAAAATGGCGGGTCGGAGAAACCCCTGGCCAAGGGTTGTGCCTAAATAATACCGTCCAGAAGGACAGCCGAGGAGTACTAGGAACGACTTTCCGATTCGGCCGGCTTTCGGAAAATTCTTGGCAAATATCCAATATGGCGGGTTTTTACTGTACGTTTCACCCCATTCATGTACAGTGCTTGTTTAAACATGAAATTGGCGTCGAACTGTGCAATGTCTTCGAAAAAAATTTCTGGTAGCCGACGCTAAATTAGCTCAAGTACTCCTAATTAAGAAACCGAAACGGTAAGCTTGTGAGGGTCTTGTAAGAATTGAAATGTTTATTTAAGCTTAAAAACCGTGTTTTTTGCGATTGAGACATTGTCTTAGAAATAATGGATCCTTTGTCACAAGTCTATTCCGTTTTATGTGTAACTAGGTTGTCTTGTCCCTCTAGTCGGTATTATGCATGGTTCAATTCTACCTGTTACCATCCCCCCCCGGGCATACCCCCGGGGATTTGCAATTTTTTTCTCACTTGGCGGTCTATTCCCCACCCCCGGGCACGCAGAAAGAGACAATTCCCCACCCCCGGGACTCCTCATCGACCACCAATACGTTGTTTTGTAGCAAAACCAGACGTTTTGGCAAGAACTTCAACTATTTTTTAGAGTTTATTGAACGAAGGACACTATATAACAAAAACATGAACACTATATTTGAAAAAGAAAACTGAAGAAAAAGCTCCAACCGCACTGGCATACGGCTAGCAAGTAAAGAAATGTTCTTTGCCCCGTGTTTTATTCTAAATCTAGCGCATACGCACAAGAGGCCCGTGAACAAACTGATGGCAGCATTTTACCGAGGGGCTTTCTTAGCTTGTTTCATAAGAACACTGGACTGAGATCTCTGTTTAATATTAAGCCGTGCGTCCGTTTTTATATAAAGTCTATTTTATAAGTCGTCTTACATTTTTATACATAAATACGCTGAACAAATATTTCTTTGTTTGTTACGAACGCCATCCATCCGCGCATCAATGCGGGCACATTCGTTTAACAATTTATAATAATAAAGGTACCTTCGAATACAAATTTTAATTTTGAGAGTTTATTCTTCTTTAAAACAGTCTGCTACAAATTCTAGAGATTTTCCCCGGGAATAGGCAGTCTTCTCCGCGCGGTCCGGCGCCATCGTGTCAACCGAGAAGTGACGTACTTTACAAGAACAGCAAGAAGTTTTTTTTTTAATTTGCCCCGCCCCCCCTCCCCCCGAGACAAGACCATTTAAAAACAAACCACAGAATCGACTGGGACTCTGCTGAATGCGTTACCTACAGTACGGACTACTATCAACGAATCACTCTGGAAAGCTGGTTTACTAACTTAGAACAAACACCACTGAACCGTTGCCAACAGCTACCTGCACCTTACAAACGACTGATTGCCGACAATAACAAGACAGACAAACAATAGACAAACTGACTTATTTGACTAACAAAAGACCAACGGACATTTGACTAACAAAAGACGGATCGAAACGCACCAATCACGTTTACAGTCTTCACAGCCAATAACATCACGGCTTAACTGACAGACGACCAATAACATCACGAGATCGTGGACCAATCAGGACAACGACCAGAGACTTATAACATCCACTGACGATTCACAGTTCACTTGACTCTGATGATGACTTCCGCTCAGGTTGATTATCAATTATGATTATCAAAGATATTGTTCTTGTCCCTTTGAACCATATCACCTAAGTAAATAGTACTGGAGTACTGCCTAGATGGACACATGGCGATTCAGCTTGCGTGTTGTAGATATTCTCATGCTTCGTAGTCTTATCCTTTTGGCAGGTATTACCCAAAGAGATAGTACCATCTGAGGGACACACTGTTTGTATTCATGATTATTCAGCTCACGTTTCATTAATATCTTCAGACTTAGTGGTCTTGTCCCTTTGAATGGTATTACCTAAGAAAATAGTACTGCCTAGAAGGACACATGACTATTCAGCTTGCATGTTGTAGATATTCTCAAAAGACATGCTTAGTTGTCTTGTCCCTTTGGCTGGTATTACCTAAGAAAATAGTACCACCCAGAAGGACACACGGGTATTCAGCTCGCACGTCACCAAACGAGAGCCTGCTCGCAGGCTATCATGCTTAGTGGTCTTGTACCATCCAAGTATTGTCAGAAAACACCCACAAAGGTGAATGGGTTAACAGAGGTATCAGCTAAGGGCTATTTGTTAATTCATAAATTTCTTGTACACGTAAAATTGAAATATTGTGAATGGAATAAAATTGTTTGAAAATTAGATTCATTGTTCTGTGTTCTGTGTTTCAGTGTTCTGTGTAGTCTTTCATTACAGGAATTGTCCATTTCCCTTCCATGGAAGGTTTTTTTTTGTGGGGGGGGGGGGGGGGTTGAGACACCTCCCCTCACCCAACCCCTTGAGAGATTTTAAGACTTTGTATTTTGAGACTCCACCCACCTCCAAATTTCCGAGAAGATTCCGCTGTGGAGGTATGGTTATTTTCTGGAACAACACAATTATATTTTTAACTGGGGGTTGCAGTGATATTAATGGAACTGTTCCTCACTCTCTCAAATTTTACCACAAGAAACTCGTATGCAGTTGGATGCTCTCTCAAAATGAAAACCTTGCTTAATCTTAGCGTTTTCGAAAGAAACATGTCACCGTTTGTAAGAAAAATAGAGAATGCAATTTAACGATGCGCTAATTAATCAATTGGCGCATTTCAAAACCATAAAGTTCATTCAAGTGAAATCCAACTACAGGAAAACTCAGAGGTAAAACTGTTAAAGCTTCCCATTGAACTGAAAATTAAGGTTAATACAATAACACTGACCTTTGGCACCAAAGCCTTTGTCTACTCTTCTCACAATGAATTTGCTGATTGTGGCTTTCTCGAATTCTGAGATCACTCTATTTGTTTCTTCCAGTGTGGAGACAAACAATCCACCACCAGAGGACCAGTCATGCAAATTTTCAGCTGTCTCCTAGGAAAGCTAAGAATATTGGAAAGTCCTACTTCGAAACAGTCGTTTTTCCCGCCAATTTTACTGCGGGAACGCGCACACGTCTGAAGGCTGGGTTTGAAAACCCATGGCAATGTTAAAGTTAACACAGTCACATTAAGAATGGCCTTTCAGTAATCATTCTAAAAATTAGAACTTGTTGCAGTCATCACCCATCTTGATAAAGTAAAGAAATTGATTAAATAATTAAATGGATGTAAAAGGACAATTTTTTTGTTAAATATGTTTTATATACCAAAATTCTCTGTTTTCGTCTTCTGTGTCTTTCTTTTACCACCATTAACCAAAATTAGCACCACATCGTTCCTAATTGAGCAGTCTCAGTTACGAGCAGGTTTTTTCTTCAACAGATGGTGAACAAGTTAATTACAGTTACTATTCCCTTGTCATTGTAAAAATGAAAAACAAAATAGCAAAAGGCAAACAATCAACAATAACTCATTTTTATTACATTTGAAACAAGTACATACATGCATAAACTTTATTTACACATTCGGACTTGTACAGTAGCAATTCCTGCTAGTATCTCCAAATGAAAAATAAATTAACTAAAAATTAAAAAGAAAAAAATAATTAAAATTAATGTTTGTTTTCCTTCCAATGGCCTTTGCCTCCTTGATGGGCAGAGTGAGAAACAGTTCCATTAATATTACTGCAACCCGAAGTCAGTGTTGTTCCAGGAAATAACCATACCTCCCCCACGGAATGTTCTCAGACTGAAATTTGGAGGTGGGTGGAGATCTCAAAATACAAAGTTGTAAAATCTCTCAAGGGGTGGGGTGAGGGAGGTGTCTCAACCCCACCCCACCCCCCCAAAACCTTCCATGGAAGGGAAATGGACAATTCCTGTAATGAAATACTACATTAATGACACAGAACAATAAATCTAATTTTCGAACAATAATTTTATTCCATTCACAATATTAATTTTGAATTTTACTTGTACAAGAATTTATGAATTAACAAATAGCCCTTAGCTGATACCTCTGTTAACACATTCACATTTGTGGGAGTTTTCTGACAACACTTAATACTGCATTTAGACACCTCAATCTAGCATGGATGGTACAAGACTACTAAGCATGATAGCCTGTGAGCAGGGTCTCATTTGGTGACATGCGAGCTGAATACCCGTGTGTCCTTCTGCGTGGTACTATTTTCTTAGGTAATACCAGCCAAAGGGACAAGACAACTAAGCATGAGAATATCTACAACATGCAAGCTGAATAGTCATGTGTCCTTCTAGGTGGTACTATTTTCTTAGGTAATACCATTCAAAGGGACAAGACCACTAAGTCTGAAGATATTTATAAAGTGTGAGCTGAATACTCATGAATACAAACAGTAGTTTGTCCCCCCAGATGGTACTATCTCTTTGGGTAATACCTGCCAAAGGGACAAGACTACTAAGCATGAGAATATCTACAACATGCAAGCTGAATAGTCATGTGTCCTTCTTGGCGGTACTATTTTCTTAAGTAATACCATTCAAAGGGACAAGACTACTACGTCTGAAGATATTTATAAAATGTGAGCTGAATACTCAGTTGAATACAAACAGTTTGTCCCCCCAGATGGTACTATCTCTTTGGGTAATACCTGCCAAAGGGACAAGACTACTAAGCATGAGAATACAAGCTGAATCGCCATGTGTCCATCTAGGCAGTACTCCAGTACTATTTACTTAGGTGATATGGTTCAAAGGGACAAGACCAATATCTTTGATAATATTAACGAAATGTAAGCTGTGAATGCTCGTGAACACACAGTATGTTCTTTCACAGATGGTACAATCTTTTTAGGTAATACCAGTCAAAGGGACAAGGACTACTAAGTCTGAAAATATTTATGTTAAGCTATCAGAGTTATAGTAGAAACCTGTAAACAGCATAATCTGAAAGAAACTGTGTAATAGAAATCCAGGTGGAAAGTAAATGAAAGATGAATATACATATACACAGCTTTCACCCCCCCCCCACCTCCCCCCCCCAAAGGTGAAGGCAAGAGCACTAAGTTTAAAAATATTTACGATAAGTCAAGTTTTCCGAGTTACCATTATACCTTATCAGCAAGGCCTGCAATGGTTTGAAAAAAATATTCAAAGTATGATGTATAAGAAGCTCATATGTCTGTATGTCCCCCTGGGCGGTATTACTTCTTAGGGTAATACCGACTAGCAGGGTTCAAAATAAAATCAGAGCTTTCAGCCTGAATTTGACGGCTTTTTTTCTCACGGCTGATTTTTAGCCGGTGTCCTAGCAGATTTGGACCCCCCCAAAT
This sequence comes from Siderastrea siderea, assembly GCA_964030785.1. Taxonomy (NCBI): domain Eukaryota; kingdom Metazoa; phylum Cnidaria; class Anthozoa; order Scleractinia; family Rhizangiidae; genus Siderastrea; species Siderastrea siderea. The sequence continues at coordinate 6,590,131 of OZ034972.1, forward strand.
TTGGACCCCCCGGTCCAAATCCGCTAGCGAATATGGACCCCCGGGGGACCCAATCCGCTAGCGGATTTGGACCCCCTTCGCGGATTTGGACCCCCTATGTAATTGTAAAAACCCACGCTGTTATTCGCATATAAGGTACCGAAATAATTTCACTTTTCAATCTTGGCGAAGAAACGTTTCGTTTGGGTTTCAAAATACTGCAAACCTATTCATAATAGAGGTAGAGTCAGACTTTAGATCAAGTAAATTGACCGTTCGTTTTAGGCACATAGCCAGACCTCTAAACGTTGCAGTTAAAGCACGCGCTGCGGTATTTCTTACAGAAGATACGATTTTAAAATCTTGTTTTCTTTCATATGCGTTGTTATTACTTTTCCAGGATACTGAATTTAACATAGTTTGAATGGGCAGTTTAACAAAAGAGGTTTTAAAGTAACAGCTCTAGTTTGAACGGGCGGTTTAACAAAAGAGGTTTTAAACTAACACCTCTTGGTTGAGAATCGCATTATGCGCCCTGCAAAAAAAGTTTGCTTGATTACACAACTTCACAGGATGTTTTTTTTCAGAACCTTTTCAAATCATGATGTTTTGAATTTGTATAAGTCATGAGGACACCAAGAAAAACATCAAGACTTTGCTGCAACAAAATTCAAAATTCAGTTATCGCATGTTAACTATGTCATCGATGCTACAAAAGGCCTCTAAATAAAGAGCAAATTTCAACAGTGCGTCTTTGAAGAAAAAATTAGATCAGTTAATTTCTCAAAAAGCGTGCTTACGTACACGCGCTAGGAAAAGTGATTTCTCTTGTTTATTTTAATGAAAAATAGCAGTCATGCTTAAGGGTCCTTAAGGTTCAGCAAACTGGAGTGCTACCACAAAGCCACAAACTTCTAAAAGTGTCTGAAACACGCGCTGCGGTATTTCTTACAGACGGTGCGATTTTAAAATCTCATTTTTTTCTCTTTTACTCCCGTTGTTAATATTTATTCTAAAAAAATTAATTTGAGGTGAGAAAAAGGTGAGAAGAAAAGCTAATTTTTAAAGTACGCTTGCACTCCGTCCCTCCAATTACCGCGGCAAGCTGATGTCAAATACTATTGTGTGAGGAGAGAAATTACGATGATTTAGTTTGATTTTATTTATTCGCTTTCGCTGAGAAAAACATAGAAAATTCCAACATAGAAGTTATTGTTTTAGTTTTGAAGTAGCAGGTTAATGTTCCAGTTCATTAACCGTGGCAGACACCTGTTGTTTTGTCGTGGATCATAACTCTAATTAGCGTTGCAGTGTAACGGAACCCGCACTTGCCTTTTGTATAACTGTTATCTACCTGCCTTGTTTTGAAAGTGATTAATGTTGCAAAAGTTAAATTCCGCTTAAACCAATCGTGCTTTCTGAAACACATGATCTAATGTTTGTTAAGACTTTCTGAGGATATGATGTAACCCTGTTATTCCTCATAAATAGAAGTGCTTTGTAAAATATTCTTTGGTTACGTTTGTTGGATTAAACTGTATGTTGGACCCAAGTCTGCCTGTTCTAGTTTGTCTCCGAAGATAATATTCCTGTAACAGATCCTGGACTTCCGCAGCCAGCGTGTGTTCCCCCAGAGTTGAGAGCGCTACAGAGATATTGCAGAAATAATCAAGAGAGCCGAAAAACTTATTATCACAATTGTTTTTCTTAGCGCGGCTTTATAAATTCTCTTTAAGTCAGTTATGGTAGAAAATATTGTAAGATATCTTTAAGAATGTTTAGTTTTTTAAAGATTATTTGAAAAGAAAAACTGCTTCAATATTTTTATTTTGCCTCTTTAACAGCTCCAAAAAACAATTTTACCAATTTTACTCAATAGAACGCTTGTTTTCAGGGGGGTCCAAATCTGCGAGAGGGGGTCCATGTCCGCTAGCGGATTTGGACCGCGGGGCCCAGATCCGCTAGCGGATCTGGACCGGGGGGTCGAAATCCGCGGGGGGGTCCAAATCCGCTGTGACACCGGCTGTCAACAAGAATGAACAAGCACCTATCCCAAGTATGGAATAAAATGTTTACAGGCCATACGCGGCTCATATGCTCGTGCTAATGTGTTTGTATATTTCTCTTAGCAATGGTTGATTTTTAATTAAATGCCATTTGCTAATAAGGATGTTCTTAAAATCAGGCACAGCTGAGTGGTACGTTGTTACGAAAGGCAGAATTTTTTCCGCACTGTCTCCCTTTGTTGAAGTGCCGACTTCCTTTTACTGAATTTGACTTCGGACGTTATTCTTTCTACTAGACTGTTCGGGCAGTCTCTCGCACGGAGGTGTGTTTTGAATTGGGTTATATTCTCAACGAAAGATTTCGCTGAAGAGTTTGTTTTAAGAAGACGTAGGGCTTCACCTTTGATAAAACCTTTTCTAACCCCTGGTGGGTGGCAGGAAGAGAAGTGAGTGTACGGGAAAGTTCCTAAATCTTTCGCCTTTGAGAAGAATGGTAGCCAGGAAGTTTATTTCTTTGTCTGAGATTTCAGCAGTAAATTTTATTGGATCGGGTGGTGACTGTTCGCTACGACAATAAAATCTTCTATCTCCTTTTTGTCAACATTCCACAGCGAGAATATGTCATCGATGTATCTTTTCCACTCAAGTGGTAGAAGAGTGTAGAAAATTTGTGCTACTGTTTGCCACTGAGCATGCACGTGGCGTTATGCTAAGCCCGATCAGTGTCTCTCTTTGACATACAATTAACCGGCAGATTTCGCTCTTCGCAACTTATCACTGTTGCGCTCAACGCGGCGATAATGAAACTTGGTCAGTGCGCTTGTGAATTTCCGCACGACCTCTCTCTTTATGGAGTTTATTTCTGTCTTAAACTCCTCGTCAGGAGTGATGTTTGCTTTTGCGACAAAGCGCAAGTCTCTTGCGCCTGTGCCCCTTTCTGTGTGGGCCTGAAGTTAACTATCGACGTTTCTGACGGATCGATTTTGCTCTTGAGCATGGAAATCTCATCGACGGCGGAGTGGCAGGGTCGCTTGCTGGCGTTTTTGACGTATGAAACCACGCCGGAAAAAAGAGAGTGCCGGCAAATAGAGATAGAACGAACGAAGACTTGATTTACAAGAATCGACACAATTGTTTACGTTCCGTAATTTGTTGTTGTATGTGTGCAAGTGTTTCATGGCTGCATTACTTTCTGTTATGAAACGTTTACTATGACGTTCCAGGGACGTTGGTTTTACCGATCAAGGGATGGGAGGTCATTTTTTTCTATTTCTTGGGTGAAAAATCGCCGGCAAGGGTGGCCAAAGTGCCGGCTGTCGCCGGTAGCCGGCTGCTATTTTGAACCCTGGACTAGAGGGACAAGACAACCTAGTTACACATAAAACGGAATAGACTTGTGACAAAGGATCCATTATTTCTAAGACAATGTCTCAATCGCAAAAAACACGGTTTTTAAATAAACATTTCAATTCTTACAAGACCCTCACAAGCTTACCGTTTCAGTTTCTTAATTAGGAGTACTTGAGCTAATTTAGCATCGGCTACCAGAAGTTTTTTTCGAAGACATTACACAGTTCGACGCCAATTTCATGTTTAAACAAGCACTGTACATGAATGGGGTGAAGTGTACAGTAAAAACCTTGTTTCTCGGCCTCTTTAATGCCTGCTTTGAATGCTCAGTCCGCCATATTGGATATTTGCCGAGAATTTTCCGAAAGCCGGCCGAATCGGAAAGTCGTTCCTAGTACTCCTCGGCTGTCCTTCTGGACGGTATTATTTAGGCACAACCCTGGCCAAGGCTGCTAAATGGCTCCAAAAATTCGTGAGGATTTCGTCACGTAAGACACGATGAAATGTCTTGAACAACGGTTTCAGATTGCAAGAAAACAAACAAAGCTGCCAGACGCTGGAAACAACCTCCGGAAAAGCCATTTCATATGTGTCACGTAACAAAATACTCCACGTTTCTTTAATTTCACCAGCCTTGGCCAGGGGTTTCTCGACAAGGGAGGCAGAGAAAAGAGACCCTGGGAACGAGGTTGGGGTTTCTCCGACCCGCCACTTTGAATGAGAAGAGTCCCTGGGGACGAGGTTGGGCCACCACTTGTATTAATTTCTGTGGCATCCTCAATGATAAGGAGGCGATTTTGAGTGACGCGACCTTCCTTTGCTCTCGGTTGATTCACCTCTGCACATTTGTCACCTTACGTACTCACCTTCAGAGTGCTGTCCTTGCTTAGAACCTCGCAAATCATTAGCTCGTTCTGCTTCTGCCCAGTTTCTATAGCAAATTCAGTCGAATTTAAAGGCTTTTTTATTTCATCTTTGGTCAGATTGATGCTGTTGAGCGAAGAATGTGTCAGCGTTACGGTACACAGCGATCTAAGAATGTTTTTTTTTCTTACTTGAATCATTGCTTTCATATAAATTACTTCCCCTAACCACTACACCACTTCACCCCCATATAATGAACACATTGGCCCTAAAAAGAATGTAAAACGAACCGAGACATGTCATATCGCGTTTACTTTATGCCGAATGGATATGACTTTTCTTACCAGAATGAAATTCTTGACCGCTCTGGGCAATGCAGCCCCGCACCGACATATGACGTACGAGATTATGGACCGGTATATGTAAGGCACTAGCCAATAGGGCGCAAGAAAAATTGACCAGAGGACCGAGCCGAGTGTGGCCTAAGTTTCGCACCATTCCTCTCTCCGCCGCAGAGGTGCAAGGGGAATTTTAAACTTTGAGAAGGGTAACCCGCTGAGCACAGAAGGTGCAGGCGTGGAAACACTCACTCACCCTGGGCATGCGAATCCAACCTAACGCCCTCACCCTCTGGGGGGTACTCCTTTATATGGCCTATACGCGAATACGGTGTACCTTGAACAGGTTAAATAATTTTTATACGAGTACCTTAATCCACTTGTCCTAAACAGCGTATGGTTGCAAGATTGTCGTCGTTAAATATATATGGCCTATACAGTAGCTTACAGTATTCAGCAGACGTAGATCGGAGACGTTTGACCGTATTCAAAACACTTTTAAATTGTGTAAAACAATAGAGTGAGTATTTATTTGTCCTAAATAGGGCCCTTAAATGGAGGATGTTGTACTAAACAGGGTTGATATTTTAGGCCTTTTTTGTCCTAAACAGGGTCAGGGTTTCAGACCCTCGGCGGCACTCCAACACCCAAACATGGGTCAAGTGCCCCCCCCCCCCCCCACCCCTGGCGGCCCACCGAACCTCTGCGGAGGAGAGAGGCACCGCTGGCTTTGATCGCCGATTTTGTACTATACTGGCATATAATAAATATGAGTCAAATATGGTCTTTGACATGATGAAAATCGTACCTGTATCATGTAAACACCGTTTTCCTTCCTGATCAAACATAACATATCAGGAAGGAAATGAAATGCTCGTTGTATCGTCACCACGTTTGTTTTCCTCCCGCCCTCTCGAACTAAGCATACCCACCCCACCCCTGCTAAATTCAACTTCGTTTGTCTAATATCGCGTGACAGCGACTTGTTACAGCGACTTGTTACAGCGACACGCAAACACCATGGACACAAAATGTCTACTTTCTTCCCTTTTGATTTTTATTTCCCTTCTCGATACTTTCGTTCTCGGTAGCAAACCAGAGCAATCATCTTCTCCTCTAGTTACGACAAAAGCGGGACAAATTCGCGGTAAACACGTTGAGCTTTCTTTCGGACAAGCAGTGGAGCATTTTCTTGGCGTGCCGTACGCAGCGGCCCCAGTAGGCGACCTTCGCTTTGCGCCTCCCGAAGAAGCGAAACCTTGGCATGGAGTGAGAGATGCTACAAAATATGGGGCGAGCTGTCCGCAGAATGAATCACCATGGTCTCTTGCTGGCGGTAGGTTCGAGAACAAATGCTACAATAGGAAAGTAAACCTGAACAGATTTCATAAAGTGAACACAACAGTTTATCGACAGGCGTAAAAATTAAAACCATCTTGTACAGCATAATAACTAGATTCGGAGAAAAGAACTGCTTGGAAGCTTAGTCACACTGTAATGTGTTATTGATAGACTCAAAAGTCAGAACCACCTCGTAGAGCATAACATACAGCACCACAGGAAAGTACTGCTCAGTAGCTTTCATTTGAATGGTCACCGTGTAGAATTTTCTTCATATTAACCAGGGAAAAATTTCATCCTAGTGGTATCCTTCAATCTTGTAACGATCTATAGCCGCGATCGGCTATAGGTCTTCATTCAAAAAAATATTGAGCAAGGGGCCAAACAGTATATGTCATATTTTCTACCCCTATTAACCTTATAGAGACGTTGTGGAAGAACTTAGAACAATCAACAGATGAACTGTCTTCAGATCCAGATTTCAAACATATAATAAAGAAGAAAACGATATTTGTTTAACGAAAGAAAAGAAAAAGCGCCCGAAGATAAACGTAGTGGCCAAGGTTTCCCACTGCGGGTCAAAGTCACGCAATTTATTCATGCAACAGTCACCAGAAACCATGATAAGGAAAAATTCAATGTACAGGACTACCGAAAAAAGGACTAGGAAATGCTGACTGGCTAATAAACGCAAACTGGTAACATGCGGCGAGGTTTTGTTTGCTAAGTGACGCGAGGAATGATCTATTGAAAAAAAATTAGTGTTTTGTCCGTTATTAGTCCCGATTAGGGATTAACGGGATACGGGATATCTGGGCAAAATATTAAAGGCTTAAGGGAACTATTACAGGGAGAGGAATATTGAGAATAGAGAGTCCGGCATATCAAGCGTCAGATTCTGGATACAATGAGAGCGTCTACGTAGTCTAAGAAAATTCACAAATATCTTTCTTTATACAGACCCCCAAAGCGAAGATTGCTTATTCCTGAACATCTTCAAACCCTCAAAAGCCACACACTATTCTGGCCTCCCTACGATGGTTTGGATTCATGGCGGAGGATTCTACACAGGGACTGGAAACATTTTCGATGGCTCTGTTCTAGCGTCCTTTTACAACGTTGTCATAGTAACTATCAACTACCGCCTTGATCTCTTGGGACTCCTTAACATTCCCGGATCAGAAATCAAAGGGAATTATGGGTTGCTAGACCAGGTGGCAGCCTTGAAATGGGTTCAGGAAAACATCGCAGGTTTTGGCGGGAACCCGGATCAAGTGACCTTAGCTGGCCACAGTGCGGGGGGTGCTAGTGTTGCAATGCATCTCCTGTCACCGTTATCAAAGGGATTATTTCAGCGCGCGATATGTCTCAGTGGATTTGCAACACAACCTTACGCGTTCTCTGTTAACAAAGAAGCAGGAAAGGCAGTCGTACAAGAGCTTGATTGCGCGGATTTAAAGTTGATTGCCTGCTTAAGAAGTCAAAACGTCACAAAATTCCTCAGCGTTTCAGGGCGGATTTCAACTGAGTTGGCTGGGTCAATGTTACAGCCGGTTGTTACAGTAGATGGCGACTTCCTTACCGCAGATCCAAGGACGCTTCTTCATCAGGGGAAGATCCATAAAGTACCGTCCATACTCGGCTATAATTTGGACGATGGTATCGGCATTGTAACGCACGGGTTACCAGAACCACTCACTAACAATCTTGATTTTTCTTTCGTGAAAGACTTAATCAACCGCCTGAAATTCACGATAAAGACGCCGTCGAACATCATCAAAGAAATCGTTCTGTACAAGTACACGAGTCACCTTCCTAATGAGTCATCTTACAACGTGATAAAAACCTCCAAGGAATTGGTTACTGATTCTTGGTCAGTTGCTCCAGGAATAGAAATGGCCAGCGGCTTAGCCTTGAGTGACGTGCCGTGCTATTTCTACGTGTTCTCACACCGCTCAGCTTACTCTGTTAACCCAGAGTTCCACGGTGTCGGTCATGGGGACGAGCTTCCTTATATATTTGGTGGACCATGGCGTGAACTGAGAGGCTTGAATTTCACCACTGGTTTCACCGAAATTGAGCGCGGGCTCAGCTTACTTTTGATGACGTTTTCGACAAATTTTGTGAAGTATGGGTAAGTGGCTTTCTTGCACACGTAAATGATGAGTGATAGTAGTATATTTGAATTTATTTAAAAGACACCTTATGGCTTACGCTGTTCAAGGTATGGGTTAAAAAATTTTGCGGATCCTTAATATTAGTGTCGAAAGTACAAAGTCATTTGCGTTTGTTTTGGTTAACGCACCCTGTGATTGGCTTAAAACTCGCGCTTTTTTCTTTCAACAAAACCAATTTTGTTTAGTTGAACGCGTTTTCCCGCGCTCTTCCCGTCGGTAGAATTTCACGACAAGTTCTTATTGGCTCATTGTGTTGCTTTTGCGTTTGTGTTACAGTATTGGCCAGGATAATTTCTTTAACTTGGTTTTCGGTTTTCTACTCTCAATTAAAAAACTCCTCTAATACTGTACTGTACCAACTCACATGTCGCTCAAAGGTTGACTAGTTTCTAGGCCTCCTTATTTTGCCGCAGTAAATCCGCTTCGGGAGACGAGGTTCGAGCGAAAAAGTGGGGCTTTCGATTCACCGGTCGTTCGTCTCGGATACGTGGATTGACCGTGAAGGCCTGGGAAAAAGGAACTAAGGCAGAGAACAGAGAAGAACGGAGCCATTTTTGACGCATTCAGCTGTCATAAACAGGAGAAGAAAAATGCAATGATCTAGGCATTCACACGTCATAAAAAACAATGGGAACTGAATGTCCTCGCCTGCGGCTAAACTCATCGATATAGAACAAAACTGAATGCAACGCTGGCACCACGGCAAAGGGCTGGTTTATCTATTAAATGGCCAATATTTCGGCTAACAAAATTAGCCTTCCTCAGGGCCAGAGCTATACTGAAGGAAAAAGCCCTGGCCCTGAGAAGGCTAATTTTGTTAGCCGAAATATTGCCCATTAAATAAATCAGCCCTTTGTCGTAGTGCCAGCCTTGCATTCAGTTTTGTTCTATTACACTTCGAGTGACGTCTGGCTCCAGCATCTCTACACCAGAGATCCGGCAATACCGAAGCAGTTCGATTTATCTACGTGTTATGTGGACCTCTGCATCTAGGGTTGTCCACATTATGCTCAGTGTTTCACACTATTATGCTTATTCTTTATGCTCAACAAATGTCACCACTATGCTCAAATAGCATCACTATTTTGCTCCATTATAATTAACATAAAAATAAATAAAAGACCACAGAAGACAGGTTTGTGTTGATTACAAGTGTAAATGGAAACAGTCCGAGGAGGCAGCTGACAATGTTGTAGAACTGGAACTGCTGAAAGCCATGTTTTTGTAACCAGACCTGGTCAAAAAATGTGGTACCTGGGCTGGTGTCTTTTGTGGGAATCCCATGGTTTTGGCAAAGTTTTTATAAAGCACAAAGAGTAGAAGAAACTTTGCACTATTATTCCAGCATAATGCTCGATTCTTTTTCCTCACTGTTATGCTCAAAATTATGCCGGCATAATGTGGACAACCCCATCTGCATCCAAAGGATATATATGCATCGATGTAGTTATCTGTTGGCGGTGGAGGGGGAAGTGGGGGGGGACGGGAGCCCGGGGGAAAATGAGACGGGAGATGTACAGGAGGCGGGAGAAAATACGCAGCATTACAAAACATTTGGCAATCGAAAAAAAGTGCAAAGAGGCGGAAGCCAACAGAACTGTGGAGCGGGAACCGGGATGAAAAGGTATAGGAAGCCGGGAGTTCAAACCCCCTTCCACCCCCCCCCCCCCGCCCCCACTATTAAGTCGGTTGATATGTTAATTAATATATAGATTTAGCCAAGCCTAAAAGCGGAGCCTCCCCTTTTTGTTTTGTTTGTTTGTTTGTTTGTTTTTGTTTTTTTGTTGCCAGTTATTAATTTGTGAAAACACTCTCATGAAAATGGAATGATGTGTGGAGAGGGGAAATTCAGAAAAAAATCCTGATTCCAGATTCTGAGTTCCAGTTTTCATTCAAAAAGAAAGAAGGAAAAAATAAAAGAGAAAATTATTATCCTCGCTGAGAGCCGAAGCCGGGTCGTCGGCGTATGTAGCCGGATATTAGTCCACTAGGCCATGAGCGTTCATTGTCATTTTTCAAGTTAATTTTAATACTAATTTCTTTCTTCGTGACAAGCTGCCTATCAGCATGAAAATGCTGGTGTTTTTCCTGTCAGAATGTGTTGGGAATGCCGTAAAAACCATGGTTGTGGACAGAAAAAACCTAAAAGCACTAGCTCTGCTATATTTGGCGTCGAAGCCGCTGCGAAAAGCTGCGAACTCAAGCGGTGTTCGAACAGAACCGATGGGGGCAAATTTGAACTTTTCGCCTGAACTTTATCGCCTCATTTTTTTCGCCTAAATTGAACTTTTCCCGGCCCCTTTCACCAAAAAGACAACTGAGTATTCTTTTGAACTTTTTTTTTTTCATTAACAAATTTTTTTTTTTGAATTTTCTTGTCTTTGCTTGTTTTGCTACAATGCGGGTCAACATGCGATTTCGCGCCAAAACCACACGGGATTCAGCAAAGGTTATATCCAGTGTATGAAGTGTATTGGTATCCCTGTGGTGCGGACGAATGGACGTAACGGACGGACGGTCACGTGACTATTACGTCAATACCAAAATTTCTTGGCTTGATAGGTTACCAAATTTCCTTAGCAATGGAGCTCCGCTGACGCGCTAGCGCGCTGGCTCCGCTATAAAGATTTGTTAACTTACTGACTTGGTTGCCTATCTCTTTCTCTTTTGTGTTTTTTTAGAACTCCAAACGGAGCTGCACCCTCAGGCCTACCCACAGGGGTTACGTGGCCGGCTTATACACGTGAAAAACAGGAATATCTGGTCATTGATTTGGAGCCAAAAGTCAAGACTAGTCTTTTGGCAGATAGAGTGGCTTTTTGGAACGACCTGATTCCAAAAGTCGAAAAACTTGAGTCAGAGATGGAGGCCGAAACAACCAACAACATTTCTAACACTGACGCTTTGTAAAAAATGGCAAAGGCTCTCGATCCTGTTAATTCTGTTACACGTAACCTCTTCACTGAGAGATCCAAAGCTTGTTGACTTAATTAAATTTCTTCTCGCTCAACGTACCCCGCATTTTCTTATTAAAAGCAAGCAAACTCACGGTAAGAAATCGTCGAGAGACATCGTCTCCGTAGAGTTACGGTTACTGACCAAACGTGCTGTTCTGAAGACCATGCCAAAAAACTAACTTTGGCACCTCAAACTTTCGTACCATGGGTCGAAAATTAATTCCTTTTGTTTTCGGAGGGACAAATCCGTGGTTTCGAGCGCGGAATAAGGTGAACTAACACTTTCGGGAAGCCAACAACAGCTCGGAAATTCGGGGAGAAAAATTCCCTTCCCTAAAAAGTCCCGCGACTTTTATTTTCAGCTCAAGAATCCGGACAGACCAAACTGTGTAACTTGTGTTACAGCTTTATAGTTTGGGAAAACATGCCGAAAACGGCATTGAGTATTTTGCATACCTTTTTTTGTTGAGTGCTCCTGAGAGATGATGATGATGATGATGATGATGATGATGATGATGATGATGATGATGATGATAGATGTACAAATATTGGCTAAGTTCTTGTTTCTGAACAAACAAAAGAACGAGGGAAACAATCAGTCTACATGGCTGACCTAACTAGCTCTAGCTTAGTCAATGTAAAGAAAGTTTCATTTATAACGTCTACTCATTTGAAACTGGCTAACCTAACGTACCAGGGAGTTCCAACAACCAATAAAGAACGCACGATTCAATTCAGCGTAAAAGAAAATGACGTAAAAGCACTTCTTTTGTTTTGTAAGATGGCCTTCAGGTAATTCCAAGCCAGTTATTATTGCACTATTGTTGCCGCGGTAAGTATAGCGGCTTACCGGCCATCTACCTAGCTTTATTTCTTATTAGAAGCTTCCAAACTTTTTGGCATTCCGAAGAACGTTCATATCAGCGCATTTTCTCTAAAACAATCACGAAACGGCACCTTTTTAGCGCTGTTTCCATAAATTTTCAACCTTTTTTGATAGTTTCAAAACTATTGTTAAACTTGTCGCAAGTCGACCTTCGCTTATTCCGGCATCGTCCTCGAACTGCAAACAACGTATGGTAGAACGAAAGTGACATATGGGGAAAATAATATTGGAAAGGGCTTTCCAGAAAGCCTAAACTATCGTGAAAATCCCAACAAACGAAATGTCATATAAAAATCATTAAATAAACTTAAACATCGCTAAAACGTTGTAGTTGTGATTGTTTTAGATAAAATTGAATTATAATCTGAATGCCATAAAGTTTGGAAATTTTTCGGAAATAAAGCTATGACATTTGACTGAAAACGCTATACTGACAGAAGTCATCCTGAAAGCGTAGTATACACTGTTTCGTTCCGACAATAAGGTTTTTTGGCACAACTACAGCTGAGACTAGAAAAGGCACTTCGTTTTCAGATGGACAAAGGAAATGAGCCAGTGTTTCACTTCATGTTTTTGCTTTCACAAGCCAATGTTCAACGGTATAGGGTTACCCCATATCTTGGTCAACAGTGCCAACAGTAACAGATATATATTCAAAAATAAATATTATGACAGCAAACTTCGAAACAAAAACTTCTGAGATGACGGAGGCAGATTGACAAGTTTAGCTTAAAACACGACAACCCTTGCACCTTCAGCGACGTAAGCACTTGTCTGGTCGAGCTCATGTTTACAAGTTGACATTTCAGAAATGTCAAATGGAATTTTGCATTAGTCTTAGATTGCAAGAGATAGATTCTTTATTGTGCGCGGAGGCAATTAATTAATGAAACCCAACGCCAAAACAACAAAATAATCTAGTCAGTGAAGACAAAGACAAAACTGCTTGAGAGGAAATCCTAAACCGGTGTTATTTTCGTTTTCAATAAACCACATGTGAAACGGATAAAATTCGATTATTATTGGGAATTTCGACAGAAAAGACCACTCGACTAATCAAAGAAGTCCTTCTTTCTAAGAGGACCAACTGGTATTCTCTGAAGTAACTTCCTTAGACGGTAAAAGAAGCCAAATTAGGTCGCGTTTGTTATGGGATTAAAGGGGCTTTCAGCAATCCTGCGGAAATGGCCTGCGATTGCCGCGTGCCTTGCATGAATGACTCAAGCGCAAATTGCACGGATCAATAATTGATAAAGGCTTCGTTTTAGGCGCGACAAATCCTCGATTGTTCGGTTAAAAACTCCCGTATTTGGATTTCTGTCAAATATTCAGTTGTCATTGTGATTATCCGCGAGTGCCATTAACTTGGGCGTGGCAACGCCAGATTAAAAATAGAAAAACGAAAATTTATTGGGTTTTAAAAATATCGGATTTCGTTGGTTTTCGATTACCTCACTTCCCGACTGACGTTTCACATCTGTAATCAGCGGAAAACCCGAAAAAATTCCTTCACGCCTGGGAAACCTTTTTGTTTGTCTTCTCCATATTTGAAGTGATTTGAATTTGGAGCAAATATAAATATACCACCAGTTAGTTCGAAATTTATGAACCCCTCTTGTTTTATGGCTTTCTTCAGACTTCAGGGTAAGCCAATTTAATCCCAAGTGTTAGAAGCTAGTGTTTATACTAATTTTATTGGTATTTATGTAACACTTTGGGTTTTACTGTAAACAATAATGATTTTGCTTTCTGTGGTGGAAATAGAATCAAGGTGCCAGATTTGTCTTCTCTCTCTGGGAAAGAAACTCGAGAATGACAAACGAAACAGGTCCAAGGTGACAAGACTTCACAAAAAAATGCAACCTTCACTCTTGGGGTACATTTCACTTCAGCCATCATTTAAATTTGTTTTCGTACAAAGACAACCATCAAAAAAGGAACATTTTGCTATCAAAAAGGCTTTTTCGTAAATGGATCTCTCTTAGCCCCATTATGAAGTATTAGCAGGGGTCCAAACATTTGTACCCCCAAGCACAGTATGCATGCAAGGGTGCACCAAAGAAAAGAAAACATGGCACAATCACCAACAGACTCAAAAGTGAGCATCACCTTACAACAGCGTAACAAACTGCACCACAAGAAAGTTCAGCTCAGTAGCTTTTAAAATGGTTGCACTTGAGGATTTCAATTACAGAGCATATAGACAATCCCGAGCGATATTTGTCTATACAACACAAGCACTTGCAATAGCCCACCCCACAAGCTCCAAGGCTTTCTGTACAACAATGCTAATTTTTCATACTACCTTTGCAATAAATTCCCAAAGTCTCAAGTACAAGGATACAGAATTTTGTGTAGAGAACATCACAGGAAGATAAAAATTTTAATATTTCTAATGTGGCTATTGATTGACCTTGAAGTTTTCTGTACAGTGTGTAGCTGCCCCCACATATAAAGGGCAGTGTTTCATACATTTCACTTTCATATTTCCTCCACCAGGAAATAATCAGACGATTTCCTCGAGGAACAGATGAGTTACATTGAAAACATACATGTCTTCTAAATAAATGAAGATAATATCTAAGGACTATATTCACACCTTAAAATATATCCATAGTTACGTTTCGCATATGAATGAATAACAAGCAACACCACAGGATGTATCTGCTTAAAAGGTTTTATTAAATGGCCATAGTTAGGATAACAAATTTCGTCATATTTATGGGTGATAAGGACTTGTTTCTAGAACAGAAAACCTTGTATTTCTTTGTCATTTCCTAGACTGTGACCAGTGGTTATTCTTCTTCAAGGATAGTGGAGTCCAAGGTTTTTGCTTGGGGCTGTGGGCTTGGGTTGTGTTAAAATTGATTCTTGCACGGATTCCTTCTATTCTTGAAGAAAAATTATGACTGCTCACAGTCTTATCATCTCCTGTTGAAGAATAGGGTCGATTTCCAAAAAAACTCTTAAAGGACTGAGCACCAACTCATTTCCTTCAGTGTGGCTGGAAATTGAGCCTAGCCAAAGGGGTATACAATCAACTCTCGCCTTGCGAACATCCCACTATTACAGACACCCTGTTATTATGGACAGGAGTGAGTCCCGGAGAATAAAAATTACTGAAAATAACTCCTGGCGTTACGGACTCAATCATAGACACCAAATCTTGGTCCTGATGGTGTCCGTTATAACGAGAGTCAACTGTATAGTGGAAAGATGAGAGGAAATGAACCTGTCTTTGCGGGAACATTGTCCCTATAAGTCCAGAGCCAAACCAAAATTGTTTTGTAAAGGTATTTTTAAATCTTAAATATTTTCATGTACAAGGAAGTGGACTGAACAAAATAGAAATGTACAAGAGAAAGTATGACAAATTTGACAGGATTTGCCCATTGCCTTTTAAATGTTACTATAGACCCTCAGTAACAATTCAAAAACCAACATGTAAGAAAAGTTGGTGCAGAGAAGGTTCTTTGAATAAGCCTTCCTGGCCTGAAACAATAACTGGATTTTTGGCATCAACTGTTTTATCACAGTGACACTTGAATTGTTTCTAACACAATGCAGAAACGTGTTATAAACCAATTTAAAATTGTTTAAAAGATTTTATTTCCTCACTAACTCTATTTGAAGCCCTCATGAATCTGCCCCGTGTCCGTGTCTAGTCAGTTGTGTAATCGATACGGTTATGTACGCAAGGAATATTCATACGCTCGCAACACGAAACAGGGCAAATATTTCCCAAAAAAGGCTAGGCCTGAATAAGATTTACGAATATTGTACGACTTGCAAAGATTCTTTCACTTCCAGCAACCTCATATACCTCAGTGACAAATGAAAAACCCGACTCATTCTTCAGACAAATTGAAATCTCAAGAGACTCGGTTCTCAACGCCAATTTCTGCATCAATGGAGAAAATATATGTAAATTTGGCTGCAGGAAACAATGTAGGCATGAATGAACTCAACTTTTAAGTTTGTACTTTAGTGCATATACAATTTATACAGCGACTTGTTGCGGCAAGCCCTGGCTAATGCTTGTAATTACCAGACGGATGACATACGAAGCTGACAAACTAAAACACACGATAGCCACAAGTTCCAAAGATTCAATATTCAACTGTTTATTTTTAAATTGTGCAAAAATATTTCACTACAACATTGCATGTTTGTCTTCACCTAAATGGAAGTGTTTACAGCGATATAAGACTTTACATTAGCATACGGTCTCGCCGAAGGCGAATTGAAAGTTCTTCGCTCCAGTAACAAACAGAATACAGACTTTATACAATGACATTGCGTTTTATAACTGCTAACTATTCATCTGTCTAACACAAAGCTCAATTCAGGTAGAGGCAAACACAAAATGAAGAAGACACAAATTTGTTGAAGAACATTAGGAACTGCAAACGCTTTGCTGTTAATTTCAATTCAATTGATCATCCTTGCTTCTCCTGGTCGATCACTATAAGGAACAGAACACAGGGTGTGTCAGCAAAACACAAGGACACTTTTTGAGCCTTAGTTAAAAAATATCGTGTGTATACAGTAAAGATTTTGCATGAGTCGCGCTGAGAGACGAGCGAAGCGAGGCTTAATATTTTTCCAAGGAATTCGAATTACGTATAGGTTTCAAGTATAGTATGCTTGACTGAACGACACACCCCTTCAAACCCAAATAATAAGTGGGCTTTAAACTTCTAGTGTCGACCGGCAAAAAAACGACAAAATGTAGCCACAAATTTGCAGACAACAACTCACCCTCTTTCGTTGGAAGCGTATTTTTCTCCTGTGTTTCCGCATGCTTCAACTTCGATTTGTCGAATTTGGTGACTTCCGATACATCTGGTTTATCCGACATTTTAAATCGAGCTGAAGAACAAGAGAAAAAGGGTTCGAGAAAAACGCCTCTTGAAAGTCATAAAGTGACACTCTGATAACGCAAAATACCGGATAACAACGTGGTTACCTTGAAAGCAATTCTCCGCTCAACACAGTCTGTTCCCCTCTAGCTTTGCCCTCGCTCTGCGAGCAACCGGTTGGAATCCTACTGCTTGCCTCTTTATTCCATGGACCTGCCAATCATTATTAGCCACGTGATATCACGGTGTCAAAAGGCCAGATGTCAGCTGAGACAAGATGGAAATTCTTTCAATTCAATCACGACATGTGAACGCGGCCGCTAAATCCCTCTATTTCTTTCCTTTTGCGACGTGCCAGACCTTTTTCTCGATACTTAGAAAGGCTAGGAATATTTATCAGTCGAACAAGGTAGAATATGGAGCAAAATTTGGTCAAATTTCTTGTAAAAAGCCCTAGACGTAGGCGGGACAACAAGTGACGGCTCGCTTTGCCATGGCAATGGGTTGAGAGAAGTTGCATCATTTGTTGCACAGAGTAGTTGGCAATATTTTTCACACCAAACAGTAAAAATTGCTAATAATTTTACTCTAAAACTTTTATAAAATTGCTGAATAGGTAGGTGTTTAACTTTTTCTCGAAGTTGTCCAAAAGACTAAATTCTTGCAATAAAGCCCCCACGAAACTTTTGATGAAAATCTATTTTCTTTTGTCTTGCGCAACTGTCAACCACGTGGGTTGTCAAGTAAGACGTAAGATTACGTTATCTGTGGCAACGAGGTATTGAGGTAATAGGAATTTTGATATTGATCCAAGCACTTCTCGAGTTTGTTCCCGTCAAGGATGCGTCATTTGTAGAATTCCTCAGTCCAGCCGTTCTGTTGATGATTTTCTTTCTGAGAAGGGTGAAAATCATGTGTTTCTAGGTATTCTTCGGTGGGAAATCATGAAATTTCAACCAGAGACGCTTCATTATGGCGGTGAGTCTTTCCTTTGCGTGTGCGCACATGACGTCGCGTTTGTGCATACAATAAGCGCTTAATACACGCCATCTTTCTCCATGTTCTCGTTTTCTTATTTTAATCTTGAAGGGGAAACTTTTGAGTTTCTCTGCCTCTCGTTTTGTAGTCATGGTCATGGGAACGACCATTCTAGACGATGCTGGTTAGTAAATGTCGCCCCACAAACTTCTTGTTCTTGGTTGAACTGTGTTCATCGTGTTTACCTCAACCCATTCTCTCTCTTTCAACAGCTACTCTCGCCGAGTTAGCTCATCGGGAATATCAGGCAGGGAGTTACGATCGCGCCGAACAAATATGTATGCAATTGTGGAGGCAGCAGCCTGAAAACACTGGAGTATTGCTCCTTTTATCATCGATACACTTTCAATGTCGTCGGCTAGACAGGTAAACTAGAATTTGTTTGTAACCCGTTTTTGTTGTCATCACTGCCGTTTTGTCATCATGGCGTATTTTTACATGTAAGAAGACGCTTGTGAAATGAGTACCTTATTTGATCATATGGGTTTTTCTTGTTTTCCTTTGTTTAGATCGGCGCATTTCAGCACCCTCGCCATAAAACAAAACCCCGTTCTTGCCGAGGCATACTCAAACTTAGGTAACGTCTTTAAAGAGAGAGGTCAGCTGAAAGAAGCTTTGGATAACTATCGCCACGCCGTGAAGTTAAAACCGGATTTCATAGATGGCTACATTAATTTAGCTGCCGCTTTGGTGGCTGCTGGCGATTTAGAAGGAGCAGTAAATGCTTATGCCACGGCATTGCAATATAACCCGGTGAGTACGGGTAATCTGAACTTTGAACGTGTGTTGAATTGTGAAATTACTCGAATTTTACGTTGGGTTGGTATTATACGTGCGCCATATCAGTTTCCGTGAGAAATAACACCCGAATTTCCCAAAATTTCCCTGTATTTGTGTCGTAAATCAATACGAGTCGACATTAGGTTTAATTCAATTCCGATCATTAGTAGCCCTCATGCCCGTCTTGTCTTTGTTTTGTGCAAACAAATTTATTCTCATGTTACTTGCGACGCGAAAAAACATGATTTTCGCCCTCGATAGCTTAGTAAGAGTTGTGTACTTGGTGTTTCTGTTTGCGATCAGTATTTCTAAAGTAGTGCCAGTATTTTGAAATTCCACGCATATTGGCATATTGGCGTGTGTCTATAAGAAAACATCAATAAATGTGTATCGCCTTCTGGTTGACAACGAATGGGATGAATTCTTTTGTGTTTTGTTTTATCATTTCTTTTTCGGTTGCAGAAGCAACCAGCGGTTTTTATTCAAATGCAGAGAATGAAGAATTTCTTTTGCTAGACAACAAAACATTCTCAAATGTCAAGTATAAAACCTCATGCAAAGACCTTCTAGAGGTTTCCTGTTTGATTGGCCAAGTTATTAGGTTGGGTCAAATTCTAATAAGCTTGCAGAAACACATGTCACAGGAAATAAAAGAAACACTACACAATTGGTCTCAATTAGTACATTCCCAAATGGCTTATAGGTCTAGTAGGATATCCTTTTTGTGCTATCCAAATTGCTCATCTGTTTCCTAGGATCCTCCTTTGCATCTTTCCCCACAAAACTGTAAACAACGTTTGGGTTTCTAGATAGTTGTTGTTCTTAGGCTGTGAAGTAATTGGTCACAAATCTCCAATGTCATCAGTCCCAAGCACATGGTTTTCTGTTTTTGAAAGGTTAAAGTTGTACTTAAGCTGCGGCTACACGAGAGATTTTTTGCTTGCGATGGTGATGCAATTTTTTTTAAAAATTGTTGCGTCGCCAGCTACCCTGCAAGCAGAGGTTTCTTGGTCGCCCTATGGTCTGGCGGGCGAATAAGTAACCTCTGCGCAAAACCGTCCGATTTCCTGTCGTGCATGCGCAAAATTCGTCATACGCGTCGTCACTTACCTCTTGCACGCGCGCTCATGCGTCAGCTTAAACAAAACTTGTGAACTCTATGAAATGAAAGAGTTTTGACAATTGCTCCTTGTCTTTCTGTGGATTTTCTGAGCTAGGAGAAATGACAAAAGAACTTTGTAACAAAAAAGCAAATCTGTCGTGTACAACAAGTTTGCAGGTGTATCACAGCGTGCGCTAGGCTCGATTTCCGCCGCTCTCTCGAGTCCGGTCTTTGTTCCTCCCCGAAAGAGACGGCTGGACGCGTGACCTGTTGACCTTGTCTGTGACGTAATTTGAAAAAATTAACTTATGCGTCTCCGATGTCACTGGAAGTGAAATCGGACGCCAAATTTCTTGTTTATTTGGCTCGAAAATGCATCACGCACCGGTGCCTACCCAAAAAATTTCGAATTAGTTTCTTCGGTACATTTCTGTACATTGCGAAATTGCTATAAATTTGTTTGATGTTCGAATGGATGGCTTAATTGCAAGCGATAATACTCCGAAAAAATTTAACTCTAATGGTGGATGCATTTTCTGTGGCTGCTAACAAACTGACTTTCGAAAGAGAACTAAATCAAATGGAAAAATGTCTGATTTGCGAGACAGAATTTGTCGAGTGTAAACGTGGACAGTTATATCCGTAACGGACGCTGTTATCGAGATCTAAAACGCCTTGAGAAGATCCGAGAAAATGCAAAAACTCTTCAACATTTATTGAAGGAAAAGTTTACAACAAATGATTGCCCGAAACGTGTTCCTACGGACTCTAGAATTTCACCGAGTGTTGCTGCGCCGTCGAAATCTCTTCGCCACGCAACAGATCAAGTAAGAGGAAAGGCCGATAAACTCAGCGCTGATTCCAACAGACTTCAGGTACCGCACTCGGTCTTGCATAAGAGAAGCCAGAGGAGAAATCACAAGGGCGATTGGTTTTGCATTTGACAACGGTCTTACTGTGTCCACTACTGTGTCGCACACAATCGGGGCTGACGGAAAAATTCAATGACTTTCCTGATCCTGTTGGTTGAATAACGAACACATCTAAGGCACTAACTAGCTTTTCAAGTGCCTCTTTCTGTAAATCTTTTAAATTCTCGATTTGAAACGTCTCCAAACTCGCTCAAAAGCCACATTTATCTTTTCCACTCTGATGACATACGATAATTTTTGCGATAATGTTGCCAGACGAAAATCTGCAGGCGGCAACCTGATTGGCTGAAACCAACAATAGAAATCAGACGCGTCCAGCCGCTCTTTTGGGGGGGGGGGGGGGGTGAGTGCGGGCTCATTTTCCCGAACAGCGGCCGGTAATCGAGCCTAAGCGCGCGCACTTTTTGACAGCATTCACGGCATCCGTCCGCTTCAAAACCGGTTGAGTGCTTGTTAGAAACAAGTATTTTTAATTAATTCGTGCAAAATCCTGGACGGCGACAGATCAAAGAATCGGACGGTTTTGCGTAGAGGTTACTTATTCACCAGCCAGAACATAGGGCGACCAAGAAACCTCTGCTTGCAGGGTAGTCGCCAGCATGCGGTGGCGGCTACAGT
The DNA here is from genome assembly GCA_964030785.1 of Siderastrea siderea. Lineage (NCBI taxonomy): Eukaryota > Metazoa > Cnidaria > Anthozoa > Scleractinia > Rhizangiidae > Siderastrea > Siderastrea siderea. Next base: position 6,611,361 of record OZ034972.1, read on the forward strand.
TGGCGGCAAATTTTGACAAAGCCAGTGATTTTGTCACAGAAACTTCAACTCACTGAATTTCTCGCAATTTTTCCTGCGATTTTTCCAGCTGTCGCATCACCTGTGAAAGGGTGGCTACATGTGATTTTCTCCGCACGCTGGAAGCGCGACAATTTTCAAAATAATTGCATCACCATCGAAGGCAAAAAATCGCCGCTGTAACTGCGGCTTTACTTAAGTGGCGATTACATGAGACTGGTGCGACTCACGTTTGTTGGAACTCAAGTGCTAGTCAGTACAGAGTGTTAACATGGGACTGATATGAAAGGTGTCCAGTATTATACAAGTGAAAAGTCACCGCTGAAGTTTAATTTGCAGAGCAGTATGATTTGGACCCTCTCTACAGCAGGAAAAGTACTTGTACTGGACTGAGTCAGATCAGTCTAATTCTGGTCAGTTTAGCTTTCAGAGTAAGTCAAACTCTCCTCAAGAAGCAGAGATTTGCACGGGAACCAATATTAATAATAAAGAACCGAATTTGTACAAGTCTGAGTTGTTCTGAGTCTCATGTAATCACCACCTGACTTTTCAGACATGCTGATGACCATTTTGTATTTTGTGCATCTAGGATCTCTACTGTGTGAGAAGTGATCTTGGTAACTTGTTGAAAGCTCTGGGAAGACTAGAAGAGGCCAAGGTATAGTAGTTGTTTTATGAAAAATGAAAAGGGGTTGATATTATTTTCAAGACAGATGTGAACTTCATTGATGGGTGATTTTTGGTTATCAAGGTGATATAGTTTCCCGGTTGTAATAAATATCAGTTGTGGTTGACGCCGGTTCCTGCATTTTGTGCATGTTTTTGTCACCTAGGCCTCAACTGGCTGACTACAAATCATTTGTGTAATAAGATGCAGACTTTTGTGAGATTCTGTCAGTCACCTCAGCTGATTTTTATTCTCAAGTTTTTGTCATCCTTATACCAGTGACCCTTGTAGTTCCCAACATTTAATTTCTCCTTACAATGCCAGTTCATTGTCAAGAAAATTGGCAGAAAGAGTAAAGAAAAATTCATCGATTTTACACTAAATTCTCAAGCAGACAGGCAACGAGAGTAAAGAAATTGTCATTGACGTGACACCAAATTCTTTGTCCTAAGTTGACAACAATAGAGTGGTAATTAGTAAGGAGAATTCCTACTTTGAGCTTGGGATTAAGAGTTAGGGTACAGTCTTCAGCTGTGTGTGCTCCATGTTTACATAACTGTAGTACTGTAGGTTCTAAATGGTTTGCAAAGGCATTTCAAATTACCCTGCACTGCAAAGGCGCATGCTAGTTGTTGTAAAAGACCTTTTTACAAAATTTTGATGTGTTGGATCATTCCACGTTTCTGTGTTTTGTGTTGGTTGATGTACATTTTGAAAGTTTGGAACCATTAAATTTAAAATTTCCATGCAGAATTGATGCATCGTACTTGTCTTGAAATGCACTTGTGCCTTACGCAGGGTTTTTTGAAGTGCTCTCTGTGTGTTTCATTGTAGTATTTAGAATATGAGGTGTTGATGTTGAATTTACTCAGTTGTTTGTGAGGTATTCATGACCAGTACATCTGTGAATCTGATTGAATTGTATGTGATTTTTTTTTGAAATCAGGATTGTTTTGCAAACTAAAATTTGTCGACTTCTCTGGTATGAAATACAATATAGTGCAAAATTTGGGTTGAAGTTAAAGCCTTTTCTTTGGCTTGTTTTGTATGTCCAGCTTCTGGATATACAAATACCGGGACTTAGACAAAACTTTCACAGACAGAAGCACAGTTGTATTGGTTTGTTTTTCAGAGTACCGGTGATCAGCATTTCGACTTCGTGAGGTTGTTGCTTGGATCCTTAATATTAAATCTTCCCTTGTTTTTCCCCTTTTGTTATCTCTCCCAGTAAACTTATACAGGGTACGTACGGTCATGATGGAGTACACCGGCTGAAGGGGAACCAAGATCAACTTCTGAAAGCACGTCTTTTTGCCCTTTCCCAAACTTGCTTTCCCCGTCTACCATGCTTGCCCTAGTTTGCTGTTACAGGCTTCTCAAATGGAAACAGGAGTGATAAGATTTTAACTCAGTTTAGCCTGGCAACCTCTTGGAAAGTTTGAAGTAAACTGTCAGGTCTAGATTGCTCTCAGATTTTAGGCGGATTCGTCAGTTTTTGAACGGTAAAACTGAAAACTCCTGCTTCCAGCTTGAGACAGCTGCTTGCCTCCTGTTCTCGAAGTCGTGGTTGATCTCATACCTTGAAAAGAAATGACAGTCTTATCCATTCAACACCTTGCCCCGGTTAGTAAGAAAGCAGTATTGCCTGTTTTGCGTTCCCCCAATAGCATAGCCGGGAGAGATAAAGCAAAGGGTAGAAATTTGATTCTGTTTTCTGTTACTGTAGAGTTGATCTGTGTAGAGGATTGAAATCTTATCTTGTCTGCTCACATTAAAGCTTCAAGCTTTGCTAAAATAGATCCCAGTACAAGTTACTTGAAAGAACAATCTTGCTGCTTTTGTTCGAGACAAACTTTTGGTTTGTATTGAGTGATAAGCAGTGATGCTTCAGTGGCTGGTATGTTGGGGTCTGTTTTGGTACAGAGATAAAGAAGTTGCAAACAAATGTTGGCATGGGCTTGTGTGAAATTCTTATTTCTTCTCTTACAATGTTGAAAATAATTGGCCTGTTGCTGCAGTTGAGCAGTTTCTGTTTTAATGGTTTTTGTTGTGTTTTGATCTTTAAAACACCTATGCTACAATGCCTCTTCTTTGTTCTCTTCCACTGATACGAGTTAAGGCAAGGTAAGCAAACAATTCTCTAACATGTGGTCCCTAAAAGCAACTGTTTTCTTTCTACAAAGGGGCAAGGTGTTCATTGAACTAATGGATATTGCATTTCAGCCAAGACAGGTCAAAAGATTGAACTAGTGCAGGAAAATGTCGGAATAATATTGCGTTGTTACAAAGGATGAGAACAAAACCATGATCGTCTCTTTTTGCTCTCTGCTATTGCCGTCTGTTTTTGCCTGTGTTTGTGTATTTTTCATGTTTTTGCTTTGATTTCTCTTGCTCTTTGCTGTTTATACTCTTGCTGCCCTCTGCTCTTGTATTGCTTGCTGTGCTTGTCCCGGCATATTTGCCGTCCCCATTTGCTGCTCATTTTTAAATTGAAAGGCGTGCTACTTGAAAGCAATAGAAACACAGCCCAGCTTTGCTGTGGCATGGAGTAACCTCGGCTGTGTCTTCAATGCTCAAGGAGAAATCTGGTTGGCCATTCATCACTTTGAGAAGGTAAGCTATCCACACGTTCATAATCATACATGTAACACATCAATATAATAATGGTTATAGAGACAGCCCGTGGAGATAACCAGTGAAGCACTCTTATCGATAAATGGCGGAAACAAGTGCGTTATTCCATGGAAATAAAGCACTGAAAGTTTAATGCACATTTTGACGTTCATTTTTCTTTGGTTTGCATTTAAACAACAGGGTTGTTCTCACCAGAATTTAACTGTGGAAAGTGGTTAAAACTAATCCCGTAATTCTCAGTTCAATCAAGAAATGATGTAGATCTTCTTTGCAGTATAGTTTTATTATTTTTTAAAAATCTTATTGTCTTGAACGATATCCCTTTTTCTTGAGTTACATTTGTTTATTTACAGGGATCAATTGGGGTTTCATGTATGCTTGTTTTCTTATTTGCTCTGTGGTCAAGATTGCAGGATTCTCTTGTATGGAAATTTGTTTAAATGTATGAAATGGTTTCTCTTATCACAGGCTGTCCAGTTAGATCAGAACTTTCTTGATGCTTATATCAACCTTGGAAATGTATTGAAAGAGGCTAGGATCTTTGACAGGTTAGTATCTCATTTGTGTCTAATGCTGTTAGCAGTCTATTAATCTTACATGTAAGTTAACAATTATCACTTGACTTATCACTCACTCTCTTTTTCAGAGCTGTTGCTGCATACCTGCGAGCCTTAAATTTAAGTCCCAACCACGCAGTTGTCCATGGCAACTTAGCTTGTGTCTACTATGAACAAGGGTGAGTTTTGTTTGACATGTGTTGAGTTGTTCTTCTATTTACCGGGACAGTGCATACATGTGCGAATTCAAGAATGGAATGTTTGCATAGTACAATAGTAATTGATTTTTAATTTTTTTTTTTCAGACTCATTGATTTGGCAGTGGACACATACAGAAGAGCCATTGAACTTCAACCAAATTTCCCTGATGCTTACTGTAACTTGGCAAATGCATTGAAGGAACAAGGAAAGGTAATTACCACAGTTTGACCATGTATTATTACTGCAGGGCACAATATTTTGTAGAGTGAATATGTGCTAAAGCAAGTGGAAACATGAAAACATAGTGTACTTGTCAGACACCTCCTGGCAAATGCCATAGAAAATGCTGTCAAAACCCTACATTTTAGGAAACGTAACTTGTTTATCTGCTGGATGTCGCTGTAACGCAGGCTTTGTTTTCTGACATTTTTTTGCATGGGGATGTTGTTGTAAATTTACTTTACTTTTCTCAGTTGATCATTTTTTTAAAATTCCTTTTCCAGGTAACTGAAGCAGAGGAGTGTTACAACACAGCCTTGAGATTATGCCCCACCCATGCAGACTCCCTTAACAACCTTGCCAACATCAAAAGAGAACAAGGCAAAATTGAGGAGTCAGTCAGGCTCTACTGTAAAGCTTTAGAGGTACTGGCCTTTTGAAAATGTCAAATAATTGAGCCAGGTTTGGGAGAGAAACTCATCTCTTTTGTTTTGCCTCCTGTTTTAGATATTTCCTGAATTTGCTGCTGCACACTCAAACCTCGCAAGTGTTCTTCAACAACAGGGGAAACTACACGAGGCCCTCTTGCATTATAAAGAAGCTATCAGGTGACATTAATTTTCATGAAAGATAGGGATACTCTTCATCGTGGTTTAAAATGTTCGCTCAGTTTGTTTGTCTTACAATATTGTCACTTTGATGTGGATCACGACGTTTCGATCGCTTGTTGCTGATCATCATCAGGCTAGGGTGTCAACTGGGCATGTGTCACTATATGTAGCACTAGAACAATGGGGATCAAAATCCTCTAAATCCTCCAATCCCACACAACCACAATGAGGATGGAAATGTACCAATCACAAACAGTCATGGTGCTACACTGTATAGTGAGTGACACATGCCCAGTCAACAGCATCGCTTGATGAAGACCAGCATTAAGTGGTCAAAATGTTGCAATCCACATCATTGGTTATGACATTATCATCCTCAAATTGGGTAAAACCCTATTTTTCTGGTAGCATTAGAGCAGTGGTGAAGCATTTTTGGGGTGGCATGAACAGTAACTGTGCTTCTACATCTGAATGTTGTTATGTTCTTTTGCAATTCTATGGTGACTTAGTTTGAGACTTGCGTATTAAAACTTGACTATCAAAATCATTTCACAGAATTCATCCTACATTCGCTGATGCCTATTCAAATATGGGAAACACACTCAAAGAGATGCAAGATATTCAAGGAGCAATTCAGTGCTACACAAGAGCTATACAAATAAACCCAGCTTTTGCTGATGCTCACAGTAACCTGGCTTCAGTCCACAAGGTATGGTTAACCACCATTAATTTTGAATTCCCAAGTGCCCCACAGAGGAAATATATGTAAAACAAACGTTTGCCAATTTTCACTTTTTCAAGTGCTGTAATTATGTCAAATTCCATTTGTTTTCATAATTGTAGGACTCTGGAAACATTCCTGAAGCAATCCAATCTTACAGAACGGCGCTTAAGCTGAAGCCAAACTTTCCTGATGCATACTGCAACCTTGCACACTGTTTGCAGGTAACTCCATGTCCCATTTTAGATCATTTGCTTTCACTGCATGCTTTTATTCTGCCAAATAAAGTTACTCGCAGCAGTGTCCAGCCTGTAATGGGGCTGTGCTCCAGTTTTGTTGACAGTATGTGATTATTATCAATTGCAAAAAATCTAACAAGCTTGTTAATTATTGTTGGTTATACCATGATTTATTGAATGTGAAATTTTCATTGCTTGTTTTCTTCTTTACAGATAATATGTGACTGGACAGATTATGAAACCCGAATGAAAAAACTGGTGTCTATTGTTGCTGACCAGTTGGAAAACAACAGGCTTCCTTCTGTACACCCCCACCACAGCATGCTTTACCCACTGACGCCTGAAATGAGAAGAGATATCGCCAACAGACATGGAAATCTTTGTGTTGAAAAGGTATCCAGAATAATTTTTTTATGCTGCACTTTTCAATAACACCAAACCATTGATTGTGTTTTGAATAGTGCTGTCAATGATAATATCATGTTGTCACAGTTTTGACCCAAAAATGCAAAAATCCCTATGCAGTAGGCCCTGTGAGATGCAGCGTGATTTAGTTTTTCACTTTTGCACCTTATTAAAATGCATGGTAATGATATCTTTGTTTTCTCTTGCCTGCTACGATATTTTTTGTCTGTTGTTTTACACCCCCATCCCCCCCCCCCCCAAAAAAAAAAGAAAGCAAGAAAGAAAGGCTGTGTGATCCAGATTAGGATCAGTGATCCAAGAACACTCGATCACTCAGATCACGAAACCAAAGGATCCTTGTCCAGAGTGGATTCATTGGTTTCTTTGATGCACCATGATCGGAAGTGATCTTGGATCACTGATCCTGATCCGGATCATCTCAAAGGAAAGCACCCAAAATGATGCCATGGCTATGACTGTTTTGTACCGATTCTTGTTCAGTAAGTTTCAGAGCTTATTCTGTTCTTTCACCCTTTAGGTTGCTCTTTTACACAAGCCACCATACTCCTACCCAAAGTCTTTGAAGGAAAGTGGTGGAAGGCTAAGAATAGGTTATGTTTCCAGCGACTTCGGTAACCATCCCACTTCACATCTAATGCAGAGTATTCCTGGTTTTCATGACACTAATAGAGTCGAGGTAAGTACTTGCACACTGTTAAACTTTCCTTGTGAAGTTGTGTGGTTAGTGTAAACAGTGACCTTTATTTGGCACAATAATATGCATGAAAATTTGTCCCCTGACAAAATCTGTTCCAAGAAGCAAACACTTTTCCAAGAGTAGTGCTCAGGAAAACTGTGAGATTTGAAGAACAGATGGTGTCCAAGGGGATATATCCCTGGATACTTTTTAAGCCAAATGAAGGTTATTGTGTTAATTGTTCCTCAAATGTTTGCACTGAAAGCTCTCCATAAAATCCAAATCGTTAGTTTTTTTGTGACACCATTTTATTGACAGGTATGTTGATGTCCTCATCTGTTACAACATCAAAGTGCTCCTCCATCTTGATGTTTTCATATGAAAACTGGAGGATATCACCTGGGGAATTTGATGAAATTTGTCTCAGTCTTAGTTGGATCATATTCCAACATGGAACACATTTTGACCAATCATACACAAGTGAAAATATTTAATGGATTATAACTTTACAACCCAAGCAGAAGATGTCTTCAGAGTTGAGGAAATTGTATACCATCTGTTGGTGCTGGTATTGTAACTTGATTGTTACTTGTGGTCAGTCAAACTGCAACGTGTTCTGTCATTTTCAACCCATCTGTCTTCTGTCTAATTACATTTGGATCACTGTTGGCCAAATTTAGCTGTTTTGTCTGTTATATTGATATCATCAACGAGTATTTTGTGAGACCATGTTTTTCGATGAGGGATGTTATTTTTATTCTCATTTTGTCTTTACCTTTGCCAGATATTCTGCTATGCGCTTACGGCTGATGACAACACCAGTTTTCGAAAGAAGATCGAGGGAGATGCAGAACACTTTGTTGATCTGTCTTCCATTCCTTGCCATGGGGAAGCTGCTGATCGCATCCATGCTGATGGCATCCAAATTCTTGTTAACATGAATGGCTACACCAAAGGAGCAAGAAATGAAATATTTGCTCTGCGCCCAGCCCCAATTCAGGTGAGAGCACTCTGTGAGAAATACTTTATTGCCAGGTGGCATTGTGAGTATGATACTAAAGTTAAATTTTTGTGAGAATTGACCACTTCTTCCTGATACCAAATTTTGTTTTTGCACTCAGTTTATTATATGTGAGGCCCCTCATCATTGACCACGTTTCCAACCCATGTTTTGGTCTAGTTTCAAGCTGAAATAATACAAAGTTAATCTGAAGATTGCTATCCTCAGCAATGTGTAGAGGCAGGGATAAAAAATGCCTGCACCTAGTTGTGAATAATTGGTTACTGCATTGTATTATATTACACGTACTGGGGATAACTTGTTTCCACCTTGATTGAGCTCAAATTTGCATGCAAGTTGACATATCTATTAACCATTTGGCAAGCCAGTGCAACTTGGTGCAAACTTTTCTGAGTGTGGTTTAGCTTGGTGTTACGACATTAACAAGTAAGTCGAGTAAGACTAAGTCAAGTAAGAAATCAAGCACTCTGGACCCTATGCCAACTCTGCTAGTAGTGGGGTGCTTAGATGTTCTCCTCCCCGTACTGACCAGGATGATTAACCTATCGCTAGAATCCGGTGTGTTTCCTGAAAATTGGAAACAAGCAGATGTTCGTCCAAGGTTAAAGAAGTCGGGATTAGAAGTAGCATTTAAAAACCTTCGCCCTATCAGCAACCTGTCTTTCACTTGGAAACTCACCTAGAGATTTGTCTTCAACCAAATGCACAATCACGTGACAGTCTACAACCTTAACCCTAAAGCACAGTCCGCCTATCGTGAATTCCACAGCACAGAGACAGCTCTCCTATGTGTGAAGCATGATATTCTTATATCTGAACAAGAAGCATTTTGCCTTACTTGTGCTACTAGATCTGATTGCTGCTTTTGATACTGTAGATCACAGTATCTTGCTCGATCGACTACACTCTAGTTTTGGAATATCAGGACCAGTGCTGTCATGGCTCTCATCCTACCTCAATAACCGTTCTCAGTTTATTTCCGTAAATGGCGCAACATCCAAGCACTTTGATTTGCAGTACGGTGTGCCACAAGGGTCGTGCCTTGGTCCTCTGTTGTTTGTCATCTATGCAAGCAAACTATTTAGCGTACTGGAATACCATCTGCCAGACGTACATGCTTACGCAGACGACACTCAACTCTACATCTCTTTCAAACCAGACTCAAGCGCTGAGCAATCCAAAGTATTAACAGCCTTGGAAAACTGTATTGATGACACCAGGTGATGGATGCTCGCTGACAAACTTAAGCTAGGTGATGACAAAACGGAGTTCATTATCATCGGTACTTGGCAGCAGCTTAAGAAGGTCACCTTCAATACCCTCCATGTCAGTAATACTTAAGTGACCTCATTGAGCCAAGCCAAGAACTTTGGCAGGTGGTTCGACGCACAGATGAACCTAAACACGCATGTCAGTAAATGCTGCCATTCCGCATTCTTTCACTTGTTCAACGTCAGACGTATTACAAAATTTCTCAATCATGAAACTGTCCAGATATTAGTTAATGCTTTCGTAACGAGCCGTCTAGATTACTGCAACAGACTCGTATATGGTCTACCAGCCACCCAACGGAATAAACTTCAACGAGTCCAAAATGCAGCTGCCAGACTCATATGTAATATCTCGAGTTGCACTGGCTTCCGATTAAATACAGGATTAACTTCAAGGTCTTGCTAATCACGTATAAAGCTCTGCATGGCCTAGCACCTAATTACATCACAGAACTCATTACTGTCAAACCTTTGTCTCGCTACAACTTAAGATCTGACAACGAACTTTTCCTCCAGCGACCAACGATTAAGAGCTCAGCGACATTGGGGGACCGCTCATTCGCACTGGCAGTACCCATGTTATGGAATGAGCTTCCCACGGAGATACGCCATGCCAACTCAATTTTAACCTTAAAGAAACTCCTTAAGACCTTTTTATTTAAAAAAGCATTTTATTAGTTTAATTAATTTATTAGCATTAAGTAATAGTCATTGTAAATTTATGAGATTATTATTTTAAATTATTGTAAATTTATCTGTAATTTTTTTTGTACTATTGTTATGCGCGGGTGAGCATTTCCGTATGGAACCCGCGCAATACAAATGTTAAATTTAGTGCTTTGTTAATCCAAAGTCGTAAAAGGCACTCCTCTATGAGGACGTGAATGCTACAGAGTGAATGAGGCGACTCTAATGCTACTGTTCTTTTCCTGCAGGTAATGTGGCTGGGTTACCCTGGAACAAGTGGGGCTCCATACATGGACTACATTATCACAGACAAAGTCACCTCTCCTCTTGAACTCGCAGATCAGTACTCTGAAAAGCTTGCATACATGCCTCACACGTTCTTTGTTGGCGACCACAAGCAGATGTTTCCGCACCTTATTCAATACCTGAGAGCATCTAACAGCCAGGTCATTGCTGAAGTAACACAAAATGGAATGGTACCAGTGCACACTGCTGCTGTCCTGCTTGATGATGAGAAAAACGACCCTTCTTTGGCACCTAAAGTGGGTGCACTGGTCGAGGAGAAGAAGAAGGAGTACTCTGGCTGTAAAGACAGTGGGGAGAGGATTCCATCGACTGTTCCTATAATCACTCGCGCTCATTATGGCCTACCAGAAGATGCCATCGTATACTGTAATTTTAATCAGTTGTACAAGATCGACCCACCAACGTTACGCAGTTGGGTCAATATCCTCAAGCACGTGCCCAACTCTGTGCTCTGGCTCCTCAGATTCCCTGCTGTAGGTGAACCAAACCTCAAGGCACAGGCTATGGCAATGGGTATGCCCCAAGAGAGAATCGTTTTCTCTCCAGTTGCACCTAAAGAAGAACACGTTCGGCGTGGCCAGCTGGCTGATGTCTGTCTGGACACACCACTGTGCAATGGTCACACCACAGGAATGGATGTGCTGTGGGCTGGTTGTCCAATGGTTACGCTCCCCCTCGAGACCTTGGCGTCGCGAGTTGCTTCTTCCCAGCTCACTGCCCTAGGATGCCCTGAGCTTGTGGCAAAAAATCGAGAAGATTACGAGAATATCGCCATCAGGCTTGGAAATGATAGGAATTAGTAAGTATCTGATATGCAGTACCACAAAAGTAAAAATGAGTTCTTAGTAATGCTCATCTGTCAACAACAACACTTTCCTGTATCTTGATTTTCTTTTCCATGCACTCTTGTTGAGATTGAATGTAAGTGGCCAGCTGGGTTTACGTGTGTCCAACTGCTGGCCTTTTAACGCCGAGATTTTTTCATAAAATGTAGACAATCTGTGAAGAAAGTGATCTATCTGAAGGAAAAACAGCCAAAAAGTAATTAAGAGTTAGAGATGCCTCCCTTGTAATTTGATGCCCTGGGTCTTGAATGTTTGGTGGTAGCTATTGATAAGTGATTGTTAAATAGTTAAATTGGTGATTTTTCTTCCTCTTCCAGTTTAAAAAGAGTGAGGGATAAAGTTTGGAATGCTCGCCTTATCAGCCCGCTTTTCAACACGAGGCAATACGCACACGACCTTGAAAGTCTGTTGCTCAAAATCTGGAGAAGACACGAAAAAGGACTCGAGAGCGACCATGTTTCTTGCTGAATACCGGGAACGCTTTACTTCGCCCATAATTTGGAGATGAGCAACCACAGACGCTGAAAATTTTCAGACATTGTTCAAACGACCTTCGCTCCCTGTCTTGAAAGGAGGGAACTTTGAGTGACGTTGCAACGAAGAACGTTTTAAAGCTGCCACGAGAACATGTTAAAACTAACACATGAACAGTGGACTCGTTACTAGAAAATTGAGTCACTTTTTACGTCTAATTGTGTTGCATTTTAAAACGTGTGTCCAGCTAAAACTGTTGGTTTTTATCTTTTTTTTTTTGACCAGCAAAGAAACAATCCCAAGATGTCTGATAAGTTAAGAAGTGACATGTTATATAATAGCGTTAAAAGAAATTTGTAAATATTATAATAACTGGGATCGTGCCGTGTCCGACTTTGTTATGGTTCGGAGTTTTCAGTGCAATAGGAAAATCTCTTGATCTGTCAATCTTGCGATGAGAAGGATAGTTGCTAATGCTACTTGCTCAAAAGAAAAGAAGCGGAAAAACGGAACAAAAGGAAAGAAATTTTATGTATTAAATGGATTGAGTTGAGGAGGAATTGTGTATTTATTTCTTCTGGAAAGCCTTTTGTCTTTAGACTAATAGCAGTCCCTATCTCATTAAGAAGTGAAAACTCGTGAGCGCACGCGGTAGACGAACTCTGCGTGCGCACGTGTGTAGTCCTTCTTTGTACCAGAAGGTCAAGCGAAAGACCTGATCGACTCCCGTGGTCCCTCTTTCTCTCAGGGATGGTTTCTCTCAGTGATAGTAGGAACCCCCGAGCGCGCGCGGCAGACGAGTTCCGCTCGCGTTTTTCATCAGCATCAGTGGAAAGAGCCCTTTATTTTTGTGTTAAAGTGAGCCCTCGACAGTTAAACGTGTGGCACTAAATTTTTGCGGGAGTTTAATTTTGTGGATTGGCGATTTTTTGTGTTTTGCGGGAACTAATTTTTGCGATTTGAAAAGACTGGTTTTTCTTGCTGGGAATTAATTTTTGCGATTTTCTGGAAGTCGCGTTCAAATGGAGCTAATAAATTTTTTTTCAGTAAAGGCCAAGTAAAAGGAATCGAAATACAAGTAAAACAACATGGGAATGTCACTCTAGGATCGAAAATAAGTAGGGTTCCACTTGATGTATATCCATCGAGTTATCTATGGCCTTTTCTCCTTCAAATCAGTATTCTTGTATATAATTTCTACAGTGGAGTAGATTTTTGCGGCGAAAAAATTTGCAGTAATGTTATTTTGTGGGAACATTTTTGCGGATCGCGGAAAAACCCGCAAAAACTAGATCCCGCAAAAAATTAGTGCCACACGGCAATTCCATTTTAAACGAGAGTAAGAGTCGAAACTGGTTGACAAGAGTTGTTAATGAAAGAAAGCGCCTTAGTACGGGAGAGCGCCGTTGGTACTCAAATAAGAGCGTCGCGATTCATGGGCGATTTTAAGTGCGCGTTGGCGCGTGTTCTTCCTCGTTAGACTGCGAGCAGTCTCTCTTTCCGCTCAGAGAAATGTCGAGCAAAAAGAACACGGGAGCAAGGCGAAAATCGCCTGCCGCGTGGAAACGTGAAGCATGTGTGTAATGAGCCGGCCAGGCATAAGCGGATATCACACACGCGTCACGTTTCCACGCGGCAGGCGATACTCGCGTTTTCTGTTCGCTCCACTATCCCTGAGCGGAGAGACTGACTGTTCGTAGTCTACTTGCTTGACACCTTCCTCAACGACTTTGGACTACGTGTAGTCTACATTCACCTTTTAGAAAAAGTGCTCGTTATAACAGCAGTCGATTAGACTATGAGCAGTCTCTTATTTCGCTGATGATAGTGAAAAGAGAACATGCAAACGCGCACGAATGTCCGCTCCCGCGTGAAAATGTGACGTGCGTGTACAATGTGTGGAAAAACTGAAATCCGATGTCAAATAATACTCATAAAATTTGTTATCTGAGAAAATTAACTTAGGATAACTGGCGAAGTTGTGGGAGGCCGGAGGTAGAAGGACTAGAAAAGCGACACGCCTTTTCAACTTTCCAGTATAATTTCTCTCATAAATCTTTTCCCTCGGACTTGACGAATTTCATAATTATGCGTAGTGAAGTGTCTGAAAAAAGAAAGGAAAATTAAAAGGAAACGGTTACATGCCTTACAGCCTGTCTATGTCCCTTAGAGTTTGTCTCGTAACTCTTTTTCTTGGTGCTTCTAGACCTAAACTTTCCAATTTGTTATTTGTACAGATTTGAAATTTTACGGAAATTATTTTACAGTTTGGATATTTCCTTGGCGCGGCCAGGCCTGAGCACGAGGACCAATTGTAGCGAAAGAGACTGGAACTAGTTTTCACCGTTCAAAATGGCGGCGCGCAAAGGTGGGCGATCTCAAACATTGAAGATATAGTAGATTCAAAATATAAAGCTCCTTGATTCTGCAGAAATGTCACACAGGGAAAGTGGTAGTTCACGAAGTTCTCATGCTAGTGAGAATAATCAAGACAGCACACTACGGACGGAAAATGACACAACAGCGGACAACACCACCGATGTCGAATCCTCCACTTTGTTGACAAGCTCAGCACTTTCTTCAACTCAAGTTGATAGTGAAGCGGAAAACAAGATCACAAAACATGAAATCGAAAAGAAACAACTGTTGCATGATCTGGAACTTCTACGTATTGAGCTGAGCCAGAAAAATCTGATTATAGATAACTTAAAAGTTGATTATCTTAGCAAAGTTGACGAGTTAGAAGAACTGCTAGCAGATACAAGACATGACAAACAAATTCTGCAGGCGCGACTCGAATCGCAGCTTAAACTTCAGCGAGAAGAAGCGAAGAGCTCTCTTGAGCGAACTAGGCAAGAAATGGCAACAATATTCAAACGACAACAAGCACTGGAGTTCGAGAACAAGAAATTGCAGGAAAAGGCGGTGGATTTCAGAATAGGATTAAATGATTTGGAATTACTATCAGATGAAAGATACTTGGAATTGAAATCTAACGACCCTGAGCAGTTGGGTTTAAGGGAAATTGTGATGGTTAGTTAAACTGCTATAACGGGCTATTCCATGTAATATCTGCCCCCCTTCTGGCCGAAAAATTGTCAACATCGAAGAGACGAGCTTTCTTTACTCCACGGCAATTCCAACAAAATCTATTGAAATTGTAAATGAATTAAGCATAAATGTTACGATGATCAGAACAAACTTACTTTAAATACAACAAAGTTAGCCTTGCCCACAGGTTGAGCTCAGGAATTTTTTTTTCAAAGTGCGAGAGCATGAAGCGCCATCGGAAATGAGAAGCAAACAAATTTTTCAAGCGACAAACTACGTATCATACGGATTTTTGCTAAGCCGAGTTCTACGCTTCTAATCGCATGCTAGTGTTTTTTGTTTGTTTGTTTGTTTTTTCGCTCCTGAAAGTTTAGGTTTTGGGTTTGCGAAAACTAAAATATCCTTCAACTTTATATATGAGCTTAAGCATAAGCTAAGGTTTAAAATTACTGGTTGGTTGAATTATTTTCTATGGATTTGTGCGAAAAAATCTGACTCGACTTGAGACAAGTCGCAAATGATTTTCTTTTAAGCATAACTAAAACAATGAAGACTTGATTCCTTAATAGTCACTATACTCCGCTTTGCAGTTGAATTCAGTCCGTGTATAATAGACCGTGAACACAGAGCGATCAAAAGAAGTCTCTCGATAAATTTTGATCAAAACAGCTCAGTCATGTACTCACGTTTCGTATGGCGTGAGCCAGTTTGATTGACGGCGCGTCAGTAAGACTGTTTCTGATTGGATAAGACCCACAGGAGGAATTTTCCTCCTGTAGATTTGGCGCGCTGCAAGTGATAAAAGTCCTTCGCGCGCGGGCCTACCACCGGAACCGGAAATGAGAAACGAAGGACTTTTGAGAAAGTCTACCCCTCCCCCCCCCCGCCCCCCAGTTGAGGAACAGTGGAATTCTTCAGGGGTAAAGGCCAGAAGCTGGGGAATTCTTTAGGGGTAAAACCCATATTAGAAGTGGAATTCTTCAGGAGTAAACAGAGATTTCAAGAAATTCTTCAGGGGTTAATGCTTTCTTTGTGGAATTCTTCAGGGGTAAACTCATTTCTTAAGGAAGTCTTCAGGGGTTAACACTTTTTAATGGAATTCTTTAGGGGTAAGAGGGAAAGGTCACTCCTCAACTGGTGGGTGCGGATATTAAATGGAATAGCCCAATGGTTTAGCACTTAGCACTTAGCACTTTTGGTTAGCACTTTTCTGTCAGTAGTTGTTATTCCTTGCTACACTGTGAGCAGAGGTTCCTTGGTTGCCCTGTGCAAGACTGTCCAATTCTTTGACCTGACCTAATTCCTTTTCCGTTGTACAACAACTCTATACTGTACCAGTTAACTGAGGTGCCATCATTCCCTCCCTCGAGGGTGTGTGTGCCTGTGGAGGAGGGGTAGGGGGCATATATTTTAAGCAATTTGCTGTAGTAAGTTTTTTAGCCCTAATCTTGTGAAGGTGAAGCCTTCTACATTAAAGAGACAACTCTTCCCTTTCATTTGATGATAAACGCCTCCCTGAATATAAGGCCTTAGATAGATATTAAGGTTTGTTCAAGTCACTGCTGTGTGGTACCGTATCTTATTTTAGATTAAAGTGTATGAAGCTAGCCACCCTTTGTCATTAGAATGTGAAAGCCTTCGGCAACAGATAGAAGCTTTAACTCATGACCTTCACACTAGAGAGGAGGAGGTTGCCTTTCATCGTAAGGTGAGATAAAAACCTTAGTTTCTTAAGTTTCTAATTGAAGGTAACTTTCCACACATTATTGATCTCTGTTATTTTGGAACAAATTTTTCAAAGTAAAACTGATAAAAAGGTACTTAATTTTAATTTCAGTACTGTTTTGGCCCAAGAATTTGTGATGTGACCCATTCAAATTCCAGCATCTGCCTACTTTTAGATTTTAGTAGTTAAAAATGCTCGTGGAAAAGAGCACTTGAGAGCCACATGCATTGGTTATCTTTAACAACTACTGCAAAAGTTACTGAAAGCCCCATACCTTCTTGGTCCATATCAGGTAATGTAACAAGAGATTTGTAATTTTTAATGAGCAACATTTACATATTTCTGTCCTTATGATTGAAAATCCAGGAAGCTGAGGATGAGCGCATGGGGCGCTCTGAGATGGAGCAGAGGGCACAAAGGCTGTCGCTTCAGTTGGAGAAGTTACAATCTCAGGTCAATCAAGGAGACTATAAGATCACAAATTTTGATCAAGTTAGGAGGTGATGAAACTCAGAATAGCTGTTTGTTCTCAGAAATGATTTCTAAGTTGTACATATACATTGTTTTGCTACAGAGAATTTACTGATGGAACCAACCCACTTGGGGGTGGGGGGAGAGAGAATCTCTAGGAAGGGGGAAAGGAGCAAATTTGATTGGAGACAATCCCATGTTTTATCCTAGGACAGGAGGTTTTTTGGAGGGGGGGGGGGTGACAATGGGTCTAAAATACTTGTTGGCTAATTGAATAATCTTTCTTCATTGTTTTTGGATTGCTTATGATTGTGATTCTTTCTTTCTATTTCTAGTGAGCGAGACACTTTAGACAGAGATGTCATGGAACTGAAGAAAAGCAATGCATTGTTAGATACAGCACTGAAGGCAAAAACAGACAGTTTACTTGAATTACAGAAAGAGGTACCCTTTCAATTGCACATTCTTCTCTTGTGCCATAAATTCAGTCAATGCATTAAAATTCCAAAAAATGTAACTGCAATACATCTGCACTGGGTACTTGAATGTGAAATATTGAAGAGGACAGTCCATTAGTTACAATGTGCAGTGTGAAGTGTGAAACAAAATACATAAATTAAATGTGAATTTCCTTCTTTGTCTATCATGATTTGTATTAATTAATAATGTTATTTTTATTATTATTTAAACAATAAACTGTACTATGTTTGAAGTCAGTTACAGCATGCAAAATCCAAACTCTTTCTCTTTTGTCATGTTTAGTTACATGCTAGTAAACAGACTGTAGCATTGCTAAAACAAGACAAAGATTACATACACAGACAGCTGCAAGAAATCAGAGGCCGCTGCACACTAGCTGAGGAACGACTGGAACAGGCATCAAAACAGCTTGGAGAAACAAAACAGGCGAGAGAGGAACTATATGAGAAGTACATCACTGTTAGAGAGCAGTACAAATCAGAGTATGAGCTGAGACTCAAGACAGAACTGGATGACATCAAGGGAAAGACATCCATTGAATTAGACAGGATCAGGGCAGATACTAAAGACATGTTTGAGAGAGAAAATAGGTAAACAGGGTGTGGAATAAACATCTTCAAAAATAAGTTGTCATTGAGTAAGTTTTAGCTCTTTCCCCTAAAACTGGACTAACAAACAAACAATCCAGGGTGAACAAAGGGGCAGGGAGGGAGGGAGGGAGGGGTGGAAGTGGAACAGGGGAGGGGAGGGTGCAAGTGGGTGGGGCAGGGAAACAGAGATAATATTACAGCCAAAACTCCTAAAAGTAGACGCCTTTGGAAGCAGAATAATTTTATTGTCCGAAAGCAGAAGAGTGTCCACAACTAGCTCTTATTGGTTAGTTCACTTGATGTTTCATTTTTCAGAATTAGACTTGTCATTTTTTGTGCAGGAATCTCAGAGAAGCAAGAGATAATGCTGTAGAGGAAAAAGAAAGAGCTTGTGGCAGTGAGAAGGAAATGGCCACAAAATATGATCTACTGCAATCTGAGTAAGAATTAGAACTTACAGTTCTCTAATTTGTCATGCAATTTTTCATGGAAATTTCTGTAAAAATTTATCCAGACTTTTGTAAATTTATGTAAACGTTTTTGGTTCCCTTCGTTGCTTTAGCCTTGCTAGACCACTAAATGAAAAGTGGAAAATGTGTTGAAAATTTAGTTAAAAACTCTGCTTTAGCACTGAAAAATATCTTCTTGTTTTTAAGGTTTCGCCAGTTGCAGCTGACAGCTGATAGCAGGCAGTCTGATCTGCAGAAAGAGATTAATGTCAAACAGTTTGAGTTGGAGAGAATGCAGATGATTCTTGATGAAACAGCAAACAATCTGCGCCAGGCAAAACTAGAGGCTGAAAAATACCAGAGCAAGAGTGAAGTATGTTGCTGTCCTCTTGTATGTACTCTAGATTGTAAAAGGCTTTACCTATTTTGTCCTTTTCCCTTTCTTCTTGCAGTATGTTTGATTGCTTTAACAACAGTGTAATGGAAAGAACTAGTTGAGACAAAATAATGCAATTAGTGTGCAGATTTGTTGTTTCCCTCTACAGAAACACTGACAAGATAGCCCTTGTGGTCTGCCTCGCTCCTCCCCTCACTCAGTGTTGTTTGGAAGGACCGACAATTCATCGGCTTCTTTTGATGGCAAAGCAACATTGACAACAAGGGAGGGGGAAAGAATAATTGCTGTTTTAAGTGATTTTTACGGTCGAGGTCCTCACTCACTCATTCCAAGTGTCTCAACAGTTTTGTCTGGGACTGTAGATACTTGGTAAAATATTCATTAAATTGAAAAGAAAGTGCTGTATTTGTGCCATGGGCATAGGAGGTCATAGGATTCATTAAACAATGTTTAAAAAAGTATTCCATTGCATACATTTACTTTAATTTCCTTTCTTAGGTGTTAAATAAGGAGTATTATGCTCTGCAAAATTCTTCAGAAAAGCAGCTTGTGGAGCTGGAATCAAAGTGTAAGGAGCAGGGTGATAAGCTAGCAGTCTATGAAAAACTGGAGCAGGAGCTGGATGACGTCATTATGCAGGCTGCAGAGAGTAAGGATACAGCAAAATCAATAAGGAATTGAAGGTTCTATTGCAGGGTTGCCTTTGGTCAGGAAATGGTCAGGGGAAACAACAGGGTCAGGGAAAGTCAGGGAATTAGAGCAGTTTTCAATTGACTGTTGAAAGTAATTTGAGTTTTGCTTTGGTTTTACTTTACTTCGCTCTGTGATTGGTTAAAAATTCTCACACCACTTTCTCCACCAATCAGAAGTAAAACTCAAACCAATTGTGACTTGCTCCACGCGTTTTCCGGTGCTTGGTGCTGGTTACCGGTATTTACTTCGAGTTCTGATTGGTTCATTGGGTAATTTGTGTTTGTTGTGATTGGCTGGGGTAATTACTTTGGTTTTGGAAAGTCATTTGAAAAGCGCTGTATATTCTGAGTTAGGGAAAATTTAACAAATTGACATCAGTTTTTTATGCGTCTGTCCTCTTATTGATGATGAATTTCGTCATAACATTGTCAAAGTGTTGTAGATAACAAATAACAGCAAATAACAGACCAGAATACAATAACAGAAAGCCAAAACTGATTTTCAAACGGAAGAAAGAAATGTTATCTAGAGTCAATGGAAGATGCGATTGCCGCAGAATCTGAATTTTATCGCTGTAATTCGGAGAAACACAGACTCGTAAATTAAAACTTTAGTAAGAATAGGTCAGAAATACAAGGACAAATTCGAATTGCTCAACTAACCTTTAATCCAGTGAAAACTGTTCACAAAATAATCCGTTAAAACACGGTTCAGCTTAATTTCATCAACAGCACAAATTCCCGCTCACCGCCGATTTTCATGTTTGAATCCACAATAACCATCCTCATCTTTTCGCTCTAAGGTTGCAATGGTTTCTTCGGTTTTAAGCCATAAATTTTAGATGATTTCCTCATTGACGACTACTAGATTTGTGGTACAATTCTTGCCTCATCAAGAACGCAGCACTAAAAAGTTTGACAAAACTTTTGCTGATTGCGTCAGCTTTCCGTGTTTCATCCGTCTGTACTCTTATTGACGATAAAAATTAGCCAATCAACGCGCGAGAATTCGCTCAGTTATTGTAAAATGATATTTTGAAGAAAGTTCATGGAAAATTGAAATTTAACAGCATTGATTTATTGGTACAAGCTGTTAATCAAGATTGGTAATAATAAATGGGCAGATGGGATGGCCTTAAGGAGAGGATGGAGACAGCTGCTACGATCTATGACTTGTATTTCTTGGTCGGGTCATATTCAGATTTTATCAGGGAAAAGTCAGAATTTGAAAATGGATCTCTGTGGCAACTATATGCTTTAATGTGAAAGGGGTATATTGCGATTTTAGGACAAAGTTATTCTTAATTTATTCTTCTTATTATGTTTATCATTATTATTATCATAATTGTTATTGATCAACATTATTGTTATTAATTATTATTATTATTATTACTAACAGTAACTATTATCGTCAGATTTGATAAACCACTTTCGAATGGGAGAACATTAAAATTTTAAATGCCATATATTTTGAAGGAATGTAAGTTAAAATGGGGAATGAACAAGTGAAATGTCTATTTTTGAATGGTGAATGTTTTGTTGGTGGACTTTGATTAATTTGTTTCGTGCATGTCCTCATTTTAATGCAAAAAAGTTTGCTATCCTGTTTATTCCACCTTGTGTTTTAGTTGAAAATGAATCAGATGCTGAAAAAGTCCTGTTTTCTTATGGGTATGGTGCTAATGTGCCAAGTACAGCTAAGAGAAGAATGCAACAAAGGTAGTAAGAGTGGTCTATGTGCACAAGTTTATCTTAAGCTTCAAAAGCTTTGTCTTAACCCTTTAAGCCCTGATATAAACATGGGTATTCTCCTTACTGTTCTCCATACATTTCTTATGGAACTAGTAAGGAGAATTTGTCTAAATATCAGCTTATCCTTGGTGATCACTTCCTTTATTCTCATCACTTGAATGTTTGAACAAGTAGTGATAATGTAAAGGGAAATTTCATTTTCATCACAGTTAGGGCTTAAAGGGTTAAACAATAATGGCTACCTCAATAGCACTCACTGACTGTGTGATTGTCCACCTGCCTGATTAGCTGACTGACTGTCTTTGACTAACTGTCTAATTCACTGAAAGACTGACTGTCTACCTACCTGATTAGCCTCCAATTATCTGACTGATTGTCTGATTGTCCACCTGCCTGATTGGCTAACTCTGTCTAATTATCTGACTGTTTCCCCATTTTTCGTTGACTGACTGTCTGTCTACATGCCTGATTAGCAGACTTACTGTGTCTGATTAATAAAATTGTTCGTCTGAATGTCTCACACATAAAATGGCTGTCTGATTGTCTACCTCTTGACGGGCTGACTTTGTGACTACTAGTGTGACTGACTCTAACTAACTGACTGAGTGTGGGATTGTCTACTAGCTCTCTGACTAGCTGACTAACTGTCTGTCCAGTTGTCTGACTGTGTGTCTGATCCTTTTGCGGTTTGGGAACTGACTGATTCAGTGGCCATGGTTAACTACACATGTCTTGTAACTGATTGATGTTTGATTGTTCAAAGTGTTCATTTGGCAAGAAGAGTTCTTCAGTTGGAAAGAGCCAACACATCACTGAGAAATGAGATGGAAAGAGAAAAGAAGAAGAAAGACTTGCTTGGAAAAGAGGTAATTTAGATATTAATACATGCAACATATAGTAAAACTTGACTTGTTTTGGCTTCTTTTTGTCCCAGCTCGAGTGAAAAGGAGAAGCTGTTGTATTTATTACTAATTTATTACTAACGATGAATAAACATGAAAAGAAATGTTTTTAATCACTTATTCTTTGTAACAATGTATTTCTTGCAGTTGTCCACAGCCACATCACTGTTAAATGAAGCTCAGCAGCCATACAACTACTTGATTGAAAGTATAAGAGCACGAGATGCTCAGAATCAGATGCTCACCGAACAGATGGCATTAATGGAGGAAGATATGAGGTCAGTAAAAATTTATCACCCCATTTAGCATATTATCAGGAGAGGCGCAGCACAGGGCTTCTGATATTATGTGATGATGCAATTTTGCACAATATTGATCTTGAATTGCATTCAATTGCATAATCCATAAGAAATCTTATAATTGATAAAAAATGTAATAACAAACATAAAATGCTAATTTAAGCCTATTTAGCATTGGAAACATCATGCTGGAGCCTCTGGAATCTTCAGTGTTGTTGTGAATCTAATGACAGTATGTGTTCTATGTGAAATCTTCTCCAGAGAAATCACCTAATTTGCCACACAACAGACCTTTTCTGCTGCATAACGTGACCTCCTGGAAATTCTGCATAATTTCCTAATATCTTTCGCACACCATCAAAAGGCCTGCACAGTATCATTGTATGTGGTCATTAAAAAGTACTCCTGAAGGACATTTCACTTTCAGTCTAAAGGATTCAGGTGATTGAAGGCTGATCTTGAATTGCCATCTCATTGTTTTCTTAGACAGGAATGTTATTTGCTCCACATGGTCTCTCAGTCTCTATATTCAGAGAAAACTTTTAGAAAAGTCACACCTGACAATGATAATGGGGATAATGCTGCTATGGAGCAGCACCTCATTCAGGGGGAAGAATTTGTACTCCTGGCCCCAGTTGTTCAAAAGGTCGATAGCGCTATCCACTGGATAAATAGCTATCCAGTGGATAAGTATTAGGGAAACCAATTGGGTTATCCACTGGATAGAGATTTATCCTGTGGATAGCGCTATCCACCTTTTGAACAACTGGGGCCTGGTTGCTTTATCCTGTGGAAGCTTTGGCTATGCACTTAAGGCTGCGTGTGTCTTGAATGCAACTTTGCCTATTGCAATCCTTTATATCATATGATCACTTGCTAAGGTGACTGAAAGCCAGCCATTTCATCCCCTGCCTCGTTGAAGTACTTCATTGACAGAAAATTCATTGAGTGTGTTCCTTTCACAGCAAGTTGAAAGCAGAAAAAGAAGATCTTGTTAAGACTCGGAATCAGTTATCCTCAGACTTGGAAAGACTGTTAAATCAACGAGAGGTACGTTGTAATTCAATTTGTTCCAGAGAAAGGAATCGACCTGTACTTCATACACATGTGATGTGTATGTGAAAATTTGCTTAGAAGGGAGTCAACTTGCATCCTCACATAGAAAATAATTGACTTTCTTGTATCTAGTTAAACTATGTGTTGAGGAGTCTTGGAATTCAGAGAATCAAGTATAATCAGAGTTTTTTTGCAGGAGATGGCTGTGATGAAACAGGCAATTCTTGGTTTACATTCATCCCGAGGTTCAACATCACAAGTTACCAGGACCTCTACAGGTGTCCACGGCCCAGAATCACATCTTAGAACCTCTGCAGTTCAGGGTGCATCTCTGCAAGCTGCTCATCGACCAAAGCCTACTATATTTGTAAGTGACCACTTGTTAGGACATAGCATGATTGGTCTTGGGAGGGGAGGGAAAGTCTGTTGCCAGGGATGAGGAACTCACTATTCTAGTGATCGGGAGATGCAAAAGAGTCCAAGGACAGGGAAAAGTCAGAGATTTGTAATCTGAGTCAGGGGAAATTGATATTGCAGAGAGAGGTCAGGGAAAATTGAAATTTTAACAGCATTAATGCATTCACTGTTGCATAATTATTATGTTGTAGTTCAATTTTGTCCTTGGTTAAATTTTTATTTTCCCTTGTTCTTTTTTATGTTAATATATGATAACTAAGAGTTTAATGGTAATCATTACTACCTTTTTTTTCTATTACCATTTTTTTATCTTAAGCTCATAGTATTTTTCATTAGTTGATTTTTTAGTGTATATAGTGAGTGAATATGTTATTAGTTTTTTAATTTTTTAGGTGCTATCTAATATTTTGTGTTGTAGTGTGGGCCATGGAGTTATCAGTGTTTTTTACTACTGTCAAGTGCTTACCCTCTATAAGTAAAGCCTATTATTATCATCATCATCATCATCATTATTATGAATATGAAACAAAACAAAATAAAAATTGAACCAAGGATAAAATTGAACTACAACTGATTATAACAATAACAATAACAATACTTTATTGACACTCCCCGGGTGGGGCTTTTTAGTGACTATAAGGTGAACAAGAGAAATCTAATTTAAAAACACTTTACCATTCATTAAAAAAAATTTAAAACAATATTTTATATTTAGACAAAGTCAGATCCTCCCACTTGGTACAGAAAGTTGAAAAGTCAGAACTTAACTGGACATACAACTCAAGGGTGAGTACTTGGGAGTTCAGACTTATTGTGGATTTTCACTGTCACATTAATTTTACAGGAGTAAAGATGTGAATTTGATTTCCATTACGTTTGAAATGAAACAAGAGGCAATGTGATGACCTTTCTGATAACCTGACAAAGTAGCAAGGTCTAATAAAAAGTATTAAGTTATTGTTATTAAATTATAAAATATTTATTTATCCTTTGTGTTTCAGGTCATTATGACAAGGAGCTCTGTTATTAATTAAACTGCAAAATAGTCATTTTCACTTGTACATAGTACTTCCTATTACATCTCACACACATCAGGATCATACATTTATTACTGAACAATAACTAATATTCCAGTATAACTGTATAAAGGTTGGAGTAGCTATTTGTTATTAATAAGAACGAGACATGATAAAATTAAGATACTGATAAGTCAAGTTTAAAGTCTTTTAGTTCATTTTAGTTAGTGTTTTCTCAGAACTGCAATGTATATTTTTAATGACTATGGTGTGTTTTTATATGCAGTTCTGTTACACAGTTGATACGTACTGGTATTTAAATAGGCTGGCTGACAGCATATTAAAAACAAATAAACAAGCAAACAAAATAAATGCTAGAAATCCATGAGGGAAAAACTTGGAAACTTGGTGCTATTATGCTTTGGTGCTATTATGCTGAGAAATCTAATAAAGGTTTGTTTTGGTTCTCACTTAAGATTTCATCTGAAAAGTCAGGTGGTTTGCCATATAGTCCTCTGACTCAGTCAATAAGTACACATTACAGAGTGTAAAGTAGGTGATATTATTTGCACCCATCTTTAAGCCTTTCTGCATAAAATGGCATCTATACCTGCAGAAGACTCAAGTTGTTTTGTCTGAATATCAATAAACCCTTGTTTCTGTAAGAGTTGTTTGTATTCCGCTACTGAGCGTTCTTTGCCGTGTGTCTGTACCAGCATATTGAGGGACTGGAGGAGAGCTTTTTTGGGTCCAGTTTTGTCCTCATTCAAGATCCTTTCAGCAATGAGAAGACAGCCACCTGAATAAAAACACAACAAAAACAACAAGGCTTAAAATGAGGCCTGTTCACAGGTTAGAGAACTTGAAGGCTCACTGGTCAAGGGGTTATATGAGTAAATTACACATCTGGTCTGGAGGTCAAGTTGTTGAGTCCTGTGGTAGGTTGCATAAGAGCTGGTCATACAATCAAGCATGACACACAACATTTACCATTCGTCCTCAATGTGTTAAGTCTCGAATTGGGTTGCACCATCTGAATATTAGTGTGTCTCTGCAATGCTGAAATGCAAATTTTGCCAATGAACACCAACATTTTTGTCTGGAGTGATAATTGTGCTGGGAAAGAAAACCAATCACATAATTCATAAGATGATAATTCATGAGATGAAGCCGGAATGGTAATTGTTTTAATTTGTGGTACATGTGTTTTTTCCTGTGGTTTGACCTTGCCTCTGATTGGTCATGGCACAATAAACAAATATATCGTTGTGTGAATGGTTTTCTTAGTCACATTGTGAGCTCCCCTTCTCTAGTAAGCCAGCCCCCTCCTATAACAACCCCCTTTTTGGAGTACAAAATTTATTATGCCCTTCCCCCTCTTTTTCAAGTCCATCCCCTCCCCTGGCTGGGCTTATAGTTCTGAGTGGACTTTTAACCAGGATTAAGCAATTAATTTCTTCCCTTGAAAAATTGATCACTCCCAGTAAAAGAATGAATCACCGCCAGCTACAATTAGAAAAATACAGTATGCATTAATTGACAGTGCTGGTCAGTAGCATGGGAGAATTATGTTTAACCCCTCACCTGAAGGCAAACACTTGAAGACATTTGAAAGTATCAAGTTCACTTTTTCTTCAGGCCAGTCAGGAAGTATGCGTGACAACACATACAACTCAGCCTTTGGCAGATCAGGTTGGAAAAAATCCCCCACCACATAAGAAACATTTGCTTGATTGGGACAATCTTCTAATGAGGGTTGGAAATGATGTGCAGAATCAACAACTGATTGCATTTCACAAACTGTGATCTTCATGTTTGGGTGGTATTGACACAGAGTGTATGCCATAGCTCCTGTTCCACCTGAGTATAAATAATTCATTAGAATTGTCATACTTTAGAATTTCATCCACAGACTCAATGTTTAGAACCACCAACATCACCACAAACAAGAGTAGCACAGGGAAGTACTACTCAGTAGCCTAGGCAGTGGGGGGGGGGGGGGATACTCCCAGATATAAGCTATATGGGTATGCAGTATGTGCCACTGTGTAGGGTATGTTTTATGTTTGGATACCCTATTCTTGAATAGGGTATTGTTTATCTGGAAACTACAGTCTGGGATATGGTAGAAATTTTGGTGTCTAGTCTAGAACAGGATTGCACAAAGTAGCTGAACATGGCCTGGCATGGGGTAACGATCTTAGAGTCCCAGTGGCACACCCCCACCTAAAAATTTATGGAGCACCTCCCCCCCACCCCCAGGTTCAGTAACTTTTGTTTGAATGGTCACATTCTATGATTTCATCCACAGACTCAAATGTTTACAGCCATCTTGTGTAGGATAGTATAATATGCAAATGGAATAAAATATAATTATAGCTTCATTTGAATGGTCACACTTTGTTAATCCACATATCTGATACATTTAAAACAATTAGTTTCAAAGCAGCACAAATTCAAGTCTTACTCACCCCCTAAGTCACAGCAGCTATGGAACTGGCTCAAGTCGAATGCCTTTACCACAGCATGACAGGAATGGCGTGACGTGCTGTGCATGGCTCTCAGAAATCGTAGTCGAGCCTCTTCAGTGCCATACACGGCTTTCCACACTTCCTCTGAGGACAGTCCAAAAGTCTTCATCCACTGATTCGATCCTTCCCGAACTGCACTTTCTAAGTTTCCAAAGAGAGGGTACAGTAGTTTGTTTGAGTGCTTGATGTAACCATAGACAGAATCGGGGCTCGACTGGGTTAGAAACTGGCTCGCCATTTGGGTGTTCGCATACAACCATGATTCGCCTTTCTTGGTCTTTTGTAGCAATTCCAGTGTAACAAGAGTATCCATAAGACGCGTTGCAGCGTCTGCGTCGGCCTTCATCTTTGCTGCAATGTCCTCAGCCGATTGTGGAGACTTGGAGTCGTGGAGAAGATCAAAAATGCCCAGCTCGCATGCAGCAAATAGAGCCTTTGATTCTCGGAAAGCAAAAAGCAGGTCTTGTAGCTTATCAGGGATCGGCGGAGGAACTGTGATCTCCTTTCTGTTGTGATCTGTCTGATTCATAGCCCGTGTATAAGTATAAGACAATGTGCGGATGAGCCAAGGTACATGAAAGCTCCTCAGGCCAGTTTTAGGATAAAAGCAACGTACAAGGGCGATTGAGAAAAGATGCATTGCTTCAAAAGCTGTACAGGTTTTCACTGTGCTTGTGCCCACTGCGAAGGTCGAGAACGGCATTCCTAGATTACGTGACGGAAGTGACACTAGTTCTAACACACACTTCCTGGGGAGGATCAAGGAGCTGTTGACGCATCGGGAAAATTAACAAAAGGGGCGCGATTTTCACAAAGCAGCCATAAAATATTATTTCTATGAGCCAGGTATGTATGCCGCTTGCCATAAAAAAACGATGAGCAAATGTGATGTTTTTTATTGCATGACCGTGGCCCTGTAAATCTCCACTACTGGGTCTCAACACTCAGGTCAAGGTCTGGAGAACAACAACAACAACATCAACAACAAGCTAAGCTTAATTTGCATGACTATAAATCATTACAGTAATGCAAAAGCATAGTTTACAAAGAAAGTTAACATGTATAGGTTATTGAAAAGGTACAATTATATAAAAAAGGGGAAAAAAGAGTAAATCTTGATATAATAACAAACTAGATCAGCTCCCTACTAGGTTGATAAGAAATTGTTTTGCAAATCTAAACAGAAGAAAATGAACTTCATCAACTGCGTATTGGTAAAATTAATGCCTCCTGCACCCAGGGTAGGATGACTACAAGAGAGATGTCATGATATGCACTAGCCAGTGTGAACCAGCCTGCTGGCTCCATAATGAGTCTTGTACCGCTATGCCCTTGTCAAATTTTCTTGTGCTTTATTCCCCACCATGTAGCCTGTTCACAGGCTAAGTTCCTCCCGAATACTTCCTTTTCTCAGTCCTCACCACTTCTTCAACTGGGATGTTCTCACTAGAAATGCGACCACCCCCTGTTGTAGGTGTGAGCTGGAATGGGTCTAGAATTGTTAGTGTCTTACCCTCCTTGGTGAGGGGCTTCTATTTATGGTTCAATGGGGGAGAAAATTTGTTAGTATTGGCTAACTTGGGCCAGTATGGGCCAATATGAGTGGGACCTTCAGGGATTATCATAAAAGATTCAGGCCTTCAAGCTTGAGTACTGTGTAAGCATCTATTGAGAACTTATATTTTATTTGATGTTAATTGTTTTTATAAAATTTTAAAAAATTCTGAGCTGCAGTGAACCACTCGTGATTGCACTGCCAGAGCTACACTCTAACTTTGGTGGATTATCATTAATGAAGGCAGCAAACAAACAAAGAATATTTTAAAGTATTTATATTATTTCTCTCGCATTTCCTCACTTGCATTTACTCAACTGTTTAAGAATTCAGTGACAACAAGGCTTAAGGAATGGCTTGTAGTGTGTTTTAATGGACAAATTATGAAATACTGGGGAGGCAAAGGAACGTTCACTATGAAACTGGGCTGCAAGATATTAATGTTGCTAAGGTTTAACGTCACAAGTTACAAGGACCTCTACAAGCTTCTGTGACCCAGAATCACAAAAAACCTCTGCATTGCAGGATGCATCTATGCAGGCCACTCATCAACCCAAACCAGCTATATTCGTAGGTGACCACCTGTTGGAATGTAGCATGATTGGTCTTACGAGGGAGAGAAAGACCATTGCAGGGGGAGGGGTCTCAGATATTCTAGTGATAGGGAGATGCAATTGGGGCCAAATTTTTATACCCCCAAAAAAAGGCCCATCAGGTACTGTACCCAAAAATATCCAATGGGAAAGGGTGTTAGTTGAATCAAATTTCTAAATGAAACTGACACAATTGTTTCATACAAAATTAAGAACCCTGAGGTAGGTGTGCTTTTTATCTACCCTAAAAAAAATTCCTGCCAAAATCTTTCTGCTCAAGATAAGTCCACCAGAAAATTTCTAATCTCCAAAGGCCCAAAACACGAATTTCAAACCTGAAAAGGTCTCTGCACCTCCCTGTCAGTAACATACCTGAACCCCCCAAAAAGGGCTTTGCACGTTCCTGTCAGTAGCATACCTGACTATCCCCCCCCAAAAAAAACCTTTGCACCTTCCTGTCAGTAGCATACCTGACTACCCCCCCCCCCCAAAAAAAGGGCTTTGCACCTCCCTGTCACTAGCATACCTGACTACCCTCCAAAAAAAAGGGCTTTGCACCTTCCTGTCCATAGCATACCTGACTACCCCCCAAAAAAGGCCTTACAACCTCCCTGTCAGTAGCATACCTGACTACCCCCCAAAAAAGGGCTTAGCATCTCCCTGTCAGTAACATACCTGACTACCCTCCCAAAAAAGGGCTTTCAACCTTCCTGTCCGTAGCATACCTGACTACCCCCCAAAAAAGGGCTTAGCACCTCCCTGTCAGTACCATACCTGACTACCTCCCCCCCCAAAAAAGGGCTTAGTATCAACCTATCAGTAGCATACCTGACTATCCACCCCCAAAAAAAGGGCTTAGCACCTCCCTGTCAGAAGCATACCTGACTGTCCCCCCAAAAAAGGGCTTAGTACCTCCCTGTCAGTAGTATACCTGACTACCCCCCCAAAAAAGGGCTTAGCACCTCCCTGTCAGTAGCATACCTGACTTTCCCCCAAAAAAGGGCTTAGTACCTCCCTGTCAGTAGCATACCTGACTACCCCCCAAAAAAGGGGTTAGCACCTCCTGTCAGTAGCATACCTGACTATCCCCCCCCAAAAGGGCTTAACACCTAACTGTCAGTAGCATACCTGACTATCCCCCCAAAAAAGGGCTTAGCACCTCTCTGTCAGTAGCATACCTGATTATCCCCCCAAATAGGGCTTAGCACCTCCCTGTCAGTAGCATATCTGACTATACCCCCAAAAAAGGGCTTAGCACCTCCCTGTCAGTAACATGCCTGACTATACCCCCAAAAAAGGGCTTAGCACCTCCCTGTCAGTAACATGCCTGACTATACCCCCAAAAAAGGGCTTAGCACCTCCCAGTCAGTAGCATACCTGACTATTCCCCAAAAAGGGCTTAGTACCTCCCTGTCAGTAGCATACCTGACTACCCCCCCAAAAAAGGGGTTAGCACCTCCTGTCAGTAGCATACCTGACTATCCCCCCCAAAAAGGGCTTAACACCTAACTGTCAGTAGCATACCTGACTATCCGCCTCCCAAAAAACGGCTTAGTACCTCCCACTCAGTAGCATACCTGACAACCCCCAGAAAAAGGGCTTAGCACCTCCCTGTCAGTAGCATACCTGACCACCCCCCCCAAAAAAGAGCTTAGCACCACCTGTCAGTAGCATAACTGACTATCCCCCAAAAAAGGGCTTAGCACCTCCTGTCAGTAGCAACCTGACTATCCCCCCAAAAAGGGCTTAGCACCTCCTGTCAGTAGCATACCTGACTATCCCCCCAAAAAGGGCTTAACACCTAACTGTCAGTAGCATACCTGAGTATCCCCCCTAAAAAGGCCTTAGCACCTCCCTGTCAGTAGCATACCTGACTATCCCCCCAAAAGTGCTTAGCACCTTTTTTCAGTAGCATACCTGACTATCCACCCCCAAGAAAGGGCTTAGTACCTTCCAGTCAGTAGCATACCTGACTACACCCCCCAAAAAAGGGCTTAGCACCTCCCTGTCAGTAGCATACCTGACTATCCCCCCAAAAGTGCTTAGCACCTTTTTTCAGTAGCATACCTGACTATCCGCCCCCAAGAAAGGCCTTAGTACCTCCCTGTCAGTAGCATACCTGACTACACCCCCCAAAAAAGGGCTTAGCACCTCCCTATGAGTAGCATACCTGACTATCCTCCCAAAAGTGCTTAACACCTCCTTTCACTAGCATACCTGACTATCCCCCCCAAAAAAGGGCTTAGCACCTCCCTGTCAGTAGCATACCTGACTATGCCCCCCAAAAAAGGGCTTAGCACCTCCCTGTCAGTAGTATACCTGACTACCCCCCCAAAAAAGGGCTTAGTACCTCCCAGTCAGTAGCATACCTGACTATTTGCCCAAAAAAGGGCTTAGCACCTGCCTGTCAGTAGTATACCTGACTATCCCCCCAAAAAAGGGCTTAGTACCTCCCAGTCAACCTGGCATACGGAGCTTGCGCCGGCAGTGCTAGCGGCAGTGAAAACCGAGTTTTCTTACGTCATCATCAGGACATCATCCGTCATCATAACATTGGGTACAGTGCGATATGGATTACATGATGTCATCTGCTAATTGTCTAGTTTCCACTAGAGGGTACGAAAGCAACGGGGGCGAGTTGCATAAAATTTAACGCCCGGCGAAACTTATAACGCCAGACGTCGACGTTCACTCCAGTCAAAGTCACTATTTTAATGTCTGTCTTTAGCTGTTACGTCCAGCGTTAGGTTTCTTGCAATGATAGACAACCAACGAGGTGCATAGCGGCAAGTCTTATAATTATTCGATATCCAGCAATTAGGAGTAGAGTAATTGTTTTATTTAAAACTCAACCACTATAAAAGTTATAAAATCAAGACAGAAAGAAAAAATGAGCAAGAGACAAAAAAAGGGACAAGAATTGGTCACATGACTGAACGAAAAAGGCGCCAAAAGCTTGCTTAGTGTGCAGCACTGCTCCAAACCGAAGTGAAAGAAGTGGCACAAGATTTGGGAAAAAATCTACTAAATTTTGGCTCTGAAATGTGGTACCTGTTTGATTTTTCTTGAAACATTGTTATAATCATCGTTCAAAGGGGACTGAAGCTGTACGATTTCACTATATTAGCTGCGGGAGTTGAAACGGATCAAGATTGTAATCCGTTCGCACAACGGCTTCTGTCATCATGTGCTCGTTTAATCGAACTAAAGACAGAATTTGAACTTGAACAGGTTATCTCTATGCAGCTCAGAAACAGGATTATTGTAGTGAGGAACGTCAGAATTCACCATCTTAGTTTGTTAAAGGCAAGACACAAAACGCAGTTGTTCTCAGTTTAGAGGTTGCGGACGGAATGGTAAAAACAACACTCAAACAACTGGGAAGCGATTCAACTTCTTTTGGATAGCATCCGATTTGTATCAGAACATTTGGAGCTTTTGGAACAGAGAGTTACAACGACTGCAGGTAAACCAGAGTCAACTTTTTGTGGTATAGCCAAAAAATGTCGCCCATCCTTCTTTCTTGGTAGTTTGCTCGGTTCTTGCTTAGATTGCTTCTTGATTTTCGTACTGACTCGCCATGAATGTGTGACAGTTTTTAGTAAGTGCTTCTCTCCCTTTTTACTGTGTTTTATTTTATGTCTTATCTTGATATTTCGGAGCGGAAAGCCTTCCTGACTGATCACCCACCGCTTGCAAATTTTTTTATGATCGACGTGACGATGAAAGAAGTTATTAAGCTAAATTGTAGCACAACGCTAGCTGCTTAAATTTCTATTTCTACACAGTTTCTTGTCGTATTAAGAAATCGGGCACTACGGAACAATTTTGATTTGTGTCTCAGTGAGGCTGTTGGAATTTCTGTTTACGTTAAATTCGTTGCAAAGTGGTTTTTCTCGTCCATTTTTCTCGCCAGGCTGCTTGCTCATATTTAAAGATGAAAAACAACAAGGGAAAACATAAACGCAAAAACACAATGCGGACCGCTGAGGAAACAGTAAAGTCGACTTATTCTCCTTCAAAAATAAGACTTCAGCAAGATATTCACCAACAGCTCTTTTTGCAGCATTCTTTGGAAAGCTAATTAAGGTCAAGAAGAGTACTCGTGGAACTACAGTTGCTCTATTAAAAAAATAAATGAACTCACTTCAGTTGCTACCGGCAGCGACTCGACAGACTTTGCAATCTAAATACCGATACGCATTTTTCACTGATTAGCATGCCCACTGGCTGTTTAGTTCTGTCATTCATTAAACAACTTTGCTAAAATAAACAATATCGCCCAGGCATCAGGCCGTTTACTGGGAAAAGTCACCCGAAAAAGGTTTTCTGAAGCTTTCAAGCACAATAATGGAGGGAAAATGACACAACTTTTTCGCCCGCGATGTATTACTCGGGTGTTTTAAAGAACACACCCTAATCTATTTTTCAGAAGCTTTTAGAGTCTCTTTATGGACAAAATAGCTTTAGACCGAGAACTGTTTCACCTATAGTTACTTGAATAACTTTTTCATTTCGATCTAGAGACACGCTACAAAACCATGCTACACTGACCTCACTCACTGAATCGGCGATTCTAATTTATTTTAGTCTCTAAATTAGGACAGAAATGGCATTCACTTCAAGTGAGGAAGCTGAATATATAACAATACAGGGAGCTGACAAAATATTCCACAACTGAAAAAACATAGAGCTTTACACTAAGACTATAAACTTGACGACAGAGTGACTCTCAGTTTGTTGGATAATTAAATTAGCAATCAGTCAAAACAACCCAATGGGCGGTGACGAATACTAAACTGGATTGAGAAAACAACACCGACCCAGTCTAAAATAGTCACACTATATAATTTTGGGATAAAATGTAAACCAGTTGTGAAATGAGAATTGCTCAAAAAACGAACTTTAACGAAAAAATATCTTAAAAGACTACGCAATGAACTGCAATTTTTTAAGCTTACATCAGATCGCTTATTTACGAAATTCCTTTAATGATTAAACGTAGAAAATGGGACAACTGACTTTCACAAAACTAAAACTGCATTGAGATAAGCACTTGTTTGCCTGCATTCATATATATACAAATGTAAATCTAACTAGAATCACTGGTGTGACATTGCTGGTAAGCGAACACAAACACGATGCTTGACTGAACAGGCGACAACCTCGTTCCCGGGGTCCTTTCCCCTTATGACGTAGGAAAACTCAGTTTGCTCCGCGTACTGAGCTCTGATTGGTCAATTTCAATTTCAGTCGCGTGCACCGTATGCCAGGAATAGCATACCTGACTATTTCCCCAAAAAAGGGCTTAGCACCTCCCTGTCAGTAACATCCCTGACTATTTCCCCAAAATAAGGGCTTAGCACCTCCCTGTCAGTAGCATACCTGACTATCCCCACCTAAAAAAGGGCTTAGTACCTCCCAGTCAGTAGCATACCTGACTACCCCCCAAAAAAGAGCTTAGCACCTCCCTGTCAGTAGTATACCTCACTATCCCCCCAAGAAAGGGCTTAGCACCTTCCAGTCAGTAGTATACCTGACTATCCCCCCAAGAAAGGGCTTAGTACCTCCCAGTCAGTAGCATACCTGACTATCTCCCCCAAAAAGGGCTTAGCACCACCCTGTCAGTAGCATACCTGACTATCCCCCCAAAAAAGGACTTAGCACCTCCCTGTCAGTAGTATACCTGACTACCTCCAAAAAAAGAACTTAGCACCTCCCTGTCAGTAACATACCTGACTATCCCCCCAAAAAAGAACTTAGCACCTCCCTGTCAGTAGTATACCTGACTATCCTCCCAAAAAACGGCTTAGCACCTCTCTGTCAGTAGTATACCTGACTATCCCCCCCTAAAAAAGGGCTTAGCACCTCCCTGTCAGTAGTATACCTGACTATCCTCCCAAAAAAGGGCTTAGCACCTCCCTGTCAGTAGTATACCTGACTATCCCCCCTTAAAAAAGGGCTAAGTACCTCCCAGTCAGGAGCATACCTGAGTATCCCCCCAAAAAAGGGCTTAGCACCTCCCTGTCAGTAGCATACCTGAGTATCCCCCCAAAAAAGTGCTTAGCACCTCCCTGTCAGTAGTATACCTGACTATCCCCCCTAAAAAAGGGCTTAGTACCTCCCAGTCAGTAGCATACCTGGCTACCCCCCAAAAAAGGGCTTAGTACCTCCCAGTCAGTAGTATACCTGACTATCCCCCAAAAAAGGGCTTAGCACCTCTCTGGCAGTAGTATACCTGACTAACCCCCCCTAAAAAAGGGCTCAGCACCTCCCTGTCAGTAGTATACCTGACTATCCCCCCAAAAAAGGGCTTAGCACCTCTCTGTCGGTAGTATACCTGACTATCCACCCTAAAAAAGGGCTCAGCACCTCCCTGTCAGTAGCATACCTGACTATTTCCCCAAAAAAGAGCTTAGCACCTCCCTGTCAGTAGCATACCTGACTATTCCCCCCTAAAAGAGGGTTTAATACCTCCCAGTCAGGAGCATACCTGACTATCCTCCCAAAAAAGGGCTTAGCACCTCCCTGTCAGTAGTATACCTGACTATCCCCCCTTAAAAAAGGGCTTAGTACCTCCCAGTCAGGAGCATACCTGACTGTCCCCCCAAAAAAGGGCTTAGCACCTCTCTGTCAGTAGTATACCTGACTATCCTCCCAAAAAAGAACTTAGCACCTCCCTGTCAGTAGCATACCTGACTATCCCCCCAAAAAAGGCTTAGCACCTCTCTGTCAGTAGTATACCTGACTATCCTCCCAAAAAAGAACTTAGCACCTCCCTGTCAGTAGCATACCTGACTATCCTCCCAAAAAAGGCTTAGCACCTCTCTGTCAGTAGTATACCTGACTGTCCCCCCCTAAAAAAGGGCTTAGTACCTCCCAGTCAGGAGCATACCTGACTATCCCCCCAAAAAAGGGCTTAGCACCTCCCTGTCAGTAGTATACCTGACTATCCCCCCAAAAAAGGGCTTAGCACCTCCCTGTCAGTAGCATACCTGAGTATCCCCCCAAAAAAGTGCTTAGCACTTCCCTGTCAGTAGCATACCTGAGTATCCCCCCAAAAAAGGGCTTAGCACCTCCCTGTCAGTAGCATAGCTGACTATCCCCCCAAAAAAGGCTTAGCACCTCTCTGTCAGTAGTATACCTGACTATCCCCCCAAAAAAGGGCTTAGCACCCCCCTGTCAGTAGTATACCTGACTGTCCCCCCCTAAAAAAGGGCTTAGTACCTCCCAGTCAGGAGCATACCTGACTATCCCCCCAAAAAAGGGCTTAGCACTTCCCTGTCAGTAGCATACCTGACTATCCACCCCCAAAAAGGGCTTAGCACCTCCCTGTCAGTAGCATACCTGACTATCCACCCCCAAAAAGGGCTTAGCACCTCCCTGTCAGTAGCATACCTGACTATCCCCCCAAAAAGGGCTTAGCACCCCCCTGTCAGTAGCATACCTGACTATCCCCCCAATAAGGGCTTAGCACCTCCCTGTCAGTAGTATACCTGACTATCCTCCAAAAAAAGGGCTTAGCAATTCTGTCAGTAGTATACCTAACTATACCCCCCAAAAAAGGGCTTAGTACCTCCCTGTCAGTAGTGTACCTGACTATCCCCCCAAAAAGGGCTTAGCACCCCCCTGTCAGTAGCATACCTGACTATCCCCCCCAAAAGGGCTTAGCACCCCCCTGTCAGTAGCACACCTGACTATCCCCCCAAAAAGGGCTTAGCACCTCCCCGTCAGTAGTATACTTGACTATCTTCCAAAAAAGGGCTTAGTACCTCCCTGTCAGTAGTATACCTGACTATCCTCCAAAAAAAGGGCTTAGTACCTCCCTGTCAGTAGCATACCTGACTATCCCCCAAAAAAGGGCTTAGCATCCCCCTTTCAGTAGCATACCTGACTATCCCCCCAAAAAAGGGCTTAGCACCTCCCAGTCAGTAGCATACCTGACTATTTCCCCAAAAAAGGGCTTAGCACCTCTCAGTCAGTAGCATAGCTGACTATTTCCCTAAAAAAGGGCTTAGCACCTCCCTGTCAGTAGCATACCTGACTATCCCCCCAAAAAAGGGCTTAGGACCTCCCTGTCAGTAGTATACCTGACTATCCCCTCAAAAGTTCCTTAGCACCTCCCTGTCAGTATGACTACCCCCTAAATGGCCTTAGCACCTCCCTTTCAGTAGCATATGTGACTACCCCCTAAATGGCCTTAGCACCTCCCAGCCACTAATATACCTGAGTACCCCCCCCCCCAGGAGACAGCTAATCATCATATAGCTTAGGCTGCGATGGACTAAATGGGCATAAATTAAGATATAATTTGCAAAAGATGCTTTTACTCATTGTTTGTAGAGATTACGGAAGTGCTGCAGTAGTGCAGTGGTTTGATTGGAAGATTAGATTGTTGGTGGTGCAAGGTCTTTGTATCATGGTGTTTTCCTTAGAAGAAAAATTAATTGCTCCACATGTCTATGTTCATGTCAAGCAGTCCTACAAGGGATTGGTCATTATTTAGAGGTGGGGTAGGGCTGGTGCAAATAGGGGGAGCGTCAATGATTTTTATGCAGGGAAAAGGGGGGTGCCCACATAAATTTATGCACGCATATTAGGGAGCTTTGTTAAACAGAGCAAGTAAGGGCGGGGTCAGCAAAAAATGTACTTCACAAAGGGGAGGGTCAGGAGAATTTGAACATGGCCTCCCTCCATTTGCACCAGCCCTCTGCCCCTCTAAATAATGACCCATACCTAAATTGGTACCGACAAACCATGAGGAAAAAGTGTAACATTGTATTGGGGGAACTCTGTGATGCACAAGCATACCAGAATACTTATGCAGGGCTGCCACAAGTCAGGAAATCGTCCCGGAGAAAAAAAAGTTTTCAAGGCCAGGGAAAAGTCAGTGATCTGTATTCCAAGTCAGGGAAAATTGATATATCAGAGAGAGGTCAGGGAAAATTGAAATTTCAACGGCAGTAATGCATTCATTGTTGCATACACCAATTATATTTTAGAAAAAGTCAGATCCTCTCACCTGGTACAGAATGTTGAAAAGTCACAACTTAACTGGACATACAACGCAAGGGTGAGTACCTGGGAATTCTGACTTATTGTGGATTTTCACTGTCACGTTAATTTTACAGGAGTAAAGATGTGAAGTTCATTGCCTTTACGTGTGCAATAAAACAAGAGGCAATGTGGGAAATGCCTACTATTTTAAGTGATGCTTAAATTAAAACATCACAAAAAACATTTAACGCCAGTTTC
Source organism: Siderastrea siderea (assembly GCA_964030785.1). NCBI lineage: Eukaryota > Metazoa > Cnidaria > Anthozoa > Scleractinia > Rhizangiidae > Siderastrea > Siderastrea siderea. The sequence goes on from OZ034972.1 coordinate 6,650,166, forward strand.
CCATAGAAGCACTATTTGCTTAATTTCTTATGTGTTTGCCTACCTGATAACCCGACAAAGTAGCAAGGTCTAATAAAAAGATATTGTTAGTTATTATTTTTTCAAGTAATTATGTATTATTTATCCTTTGTGTTTCAGGTCAATATGACAAGGAGCACTAACATAGTCATTTTTATGTGTACATAGTAGTTCCTATTACATCTCATATGTCAGGACATTTATTACTGAACAATAACTAATATTTCAGCATAACTGTAGTAAGGTATAGTAGGAGTAGCTGTTTATTATTAATAAGAATGAGATATAATAAAGTTAAGTTACTTTTTTAGTTCATTTTAGGTAGTGTTTTCTCAGAAATGCAATGTACATATTTAATGACTACGGTGTGTTTTTATACGCAATTGTGTTACACAGTTGAAACATACTGGTCTGGATGGTTTGAGAGCATAAAAAATAAACAAGCAAACAAGATAAATGCAAGAATTCCATGAGGGTAAAACTTGCATGAGATTGGATTAAATTAGTAACATCACAAACAAAAAACAAACAAACAAACAAACAAACAAACAATACACCAGTTTGGTGCTTAGAAATCTAATTAATGTTTGTTTTGGATCTCACTAAAGATTTCCTCAGAAAATGAGTATTTAAATTCAGGTGGTTTGCTACACAGCTAGTATCCATAAGTAGAATGAGGTCTGGCTGTTGTGAGATCTGTGTGTGCATACCTCCAATTTTACAAAAAAAAAACAATTGAAACAATTTTGACTGAAAATAACATGTCAGTTTTGACTTCAAGCTCAACAATGATAGTGAAAAAAATTAAAGCTAATTTATTTTAGAAATGGTCATAACTTTTTTGTCTGAGTAAACTATGAGCAGTTTTAAATTGGTCATGTGACAAAATCCTTGTTGACTTATAGGTACAGTCCTCTGACTCAATCAATAAGTGCACATTATAGAATGTAATGTAGGTGATATTATTTGAGACCATCTTTAAGCCTTTCTGCATAAAATGGTATCTGTGCCTGCAGAAGACTCAAGTTGTTTTGTCTGAATGTCAATAAACCCTTGTTTCTGTAAGAGTTGTTTGTATTCCGCTGCTGAGCGTTCTTTGCCATGTGTCTGTACCAGCATATTGAGGGACTGGAGGAGAGCTTTTTTGGGTCCAGTTTTGTCTTCACTCAAGATCCTTTCAGCAATGAGAAGACAACCACCTGAACAAAAACCATAACAAAAACAACAACGCTTGAAATGAGGCCTGTACACAGGTTAGAGAAATATTTTTTTTTCTCAGTGTGTGAGCAGGCAGAATTCTTCAAATCCTGCAATCTGATTGGTTCCGGTAGCAGAAGGAAATTTCTGATCTTGCCCACTCACCTGCCTGGGAATCTGTGTGAAAACTTGAAGTGAAATCATTTTACGCCAGTGCAATGAAACGTTGGATTCTTCCTCTGCAATGCTTACATGACATTTTGCCACATACTGTAAATCCTCCAATACAGTGAAGCTAAGAAAACCATGAACACTAAAATTTTTTTCTGGAGTGTTTATTGTGTTGGGAAAGAAAACCAATCACATAATTCATAAGATGAAGCCACAACGGTACTCAGTAAATATTTTGGTGGTAAATGTGTTTTTTTCCCCTGTGGTTTGATCTTGCGTCTGATTGGTCATGGCACAATAAATATATCTCAGTGTAATGGTTTTCTTAGTCACACTGTAAGCTCCCCCTCTCTAGTAAGCCTGCTCCCTCCTATAATAACCCCTCCTTTTTGGAGCACAAAATTTATTACACCCTTCTCCCTCTTTTTCAAGTTCATCCTCATTCCCTGGCTGGGCTTACAGTTCTTGGGCAGGGGGGGGGGGGGGGGGAAGGGGGAAGGAGGCTTTTAACCAGGATTTAGCAGTTACTTTCTTCCCTTGAATAACTGAGCACTCCCAGAGAAAGAATAATATGGCTGTAATATGAGAAAAATGCAACATGCATTAAACAACATTGCTGGTCAGTAGCAAAGGAAAATCATGTTTAATCCTATCCCTCACCTGAAGGCAAACACTCAAAGACATTTGAAAGTATCAAGTTCACTTTTTCTTCAGGCCAGTCATGAAGTATGCGTGACAACACGTACAACTCTGCCTTTGGGAGATCAGGTTGGAAAATATCACCCACCACAAAAGAAACGTTTGCTTGATTGGGGCAATCTTCCAACGAAGGTTGGAAATGATGCGCAGAGTCCACAGCTGATTGCAATTCGCACACTGTGATCTTCATGTTTGGGTAGTACTGACACAAAGTGTATGCCATAGCTCCTGTTCCACCTGAGTATAAAACAAATATGCAAGAAAGTAGGAACCACCCCTAGTAAAACTTCCTAAACCAGGAATCTGATGAGATCTGACTAAGACCCTATAGGATCCTACTGTGTGGTTCTAGAAAATATCTATAGCCCTACCACAGATAGCCTGCTGCGTAGCAGTTGTAAGTGGAGAAGGGGAAAGGGAGTGAGAATGAGGGAAAAAAATGGGGATCTGGGAGTTAGGGTCTCATCTCTAGCTCCCAAACCTCTTTTTTTTCTCCCGTGTTCTCGCCCTCCTTCTCCATTACCGCCTTCTACACAGGCTATACCACAGAGGTTCATTAGAAATTCCAAGAGGGAGGGGGGTATTAAAGGCAAAAACAAAAATTTCCAGAGGAGTGGGAGGTTCAAATGAAAAAAAAATCCTTTGAGGGGGGGGTGTGGATATTTTCTGGAACACATTAAGATCCTGATTAAGATCTTGTTTAGAGTGCTGTAGGATCCTTCAGGATCTCCTTTAGTATCCTGTGGCATCCTTTATGGTTTTACAGGATCCTGTTAAAGGATCCTACAGGACCCCTGCAGGATCCAAGAATACCCCATAGGATCCTGTATAGATTTGGTATGATTGAACGCCAATTATCCAGACACAATAGGACCACCAAAAATAGTCCAGATAATTGAGATTCTGGACAATAAGACAAACATTTTCTTGGCATAACTCAAAACTGAATAAGAATAATGTTTAAACGCGATTTAGATGGGAAATCATATAATGGCGGTAATTTTCAGAGTTAACTGTATACTGTAGGTAATGATAATTCTTATTGTACCTACCCCCTAAATCACAGCAGCTATGGAACTGGCTCAAGTCAAATGCCTTTACTACAGCGTGACAGGAATGGCGTGACGTGCTATGCATGGCTCTCAGAAATCGCAACTTCGCTTCATCAGTGTTGTACGCAGATTTCCACGCTTCCTCGGAGGATAGTCCAAAAGTGTTTATCCACTGGTTTGATCCTTCCCGAACTGCATTCTCTAAATTACCGAAGAGAGAATACAAGACTTTGTTTGAGTGCTTGATGTAACCATCAACAGAATCGGGGCTCGACTGGGTTAGAAACTGGCTCGCCATTTTGGTGTTCGTATACAACCACGATTCGCCTTGCTTGGTCTTTTGAAGCAATTCCAGTGCAACAAGAGTATCCATGAGGCGTGTTGTAGCGCCAGGTTCGGCCTTCATCTTTGCTGCAATTTCTTCAGCCGATTGTGGAGTCTTGGAGTCGTGTAAAAGATCAAAAATGCCCAGCTCACATGATGCAAATAGCGCCTTTGACTCTCGGAAAGCAAAAATTAGATCTTGTATTTTATCTGGAATCGGTGGAGGAAGAACGATCTCTTTTCTGCTCTGATCCATAGCTGGGGTGTAAGAAAATGTGCGGATCAGCTGCGGTATATAAAAGCACCTCAGTCCTGGTTTACATGTACGACATTTTAAGTTCCTTACAAGGGCGATTGAGAAGAGAGGCATTGATACTGCTTTATGTAAAACACCACGGAGTGGGGGAGCGGCTAGTACATAGATTTTGATGGGGGGGATCATAAACCATTTCAACACTGACAGGGGGGTGGTGATTAAAAGAGAATTGGGATGCTTAATTTTTTCCTCTTTCAAACAGAGTTGAAAACTATTTCAACCAATAATAATAATAATAATAATAATAATAATAATAGTAATAATAATAAACCTACCAACTCTCACGGTTTCACCGTGATTCACTGTGAGACTCACGGTTTGGGGTATTAACTCACAGTGTCATGATTTGGCCTCCAAATCTCACAGTGAATCAGAAAATCTTGAAATTGCCAAACAATTCAGGTAGTATGAAGCAATATTGCAAAATCCGTGCTGAAAATGGCCAAATTTGTCACATCTAATCAGGGTTGTCCCTATAACAGCCGGCAGCTGGCAGAATTAACCGGCTACTTGGGTTGTTTGTGCCGGCTACTTTTGTGATATATATATTTTTTAAAAGACAAATTACTGGTGCAGATATATGGAAATGAAACGTATTTCCCATTGCAGTTTATTAACTTAAATATAATCTGGTTGACACAGAGATACACGATTATTAGTTCACTACGTTGAGTTCTGGGAATTACATGTAGAAAACCACTGAAGGCATGAGCTTATACAAATAAAATTGAAAAGTTGCAATAACTTTTGGAACTGACATTATTGGAAATTTGTACTCAGAATCAAGGAAACTCCGTTCTGGGGACTTAAAATGTAACAATTTCCTGGGGGGGGGCATGCCCCCAGACCCCCCTAGAAGGGATCGCCTTCGGTGCTTGATAAGCACTATTTGGCTAGTTGGAATTTTTTTCCAGCTACTTGAAGTTGTGGACAACCCTGATCTAATGTTTGAGGGAAATCTGGGTACAATTCCAACCTCATTCCTGTGAAACATAGGTGTGCTAAGGTCTCTGGGAAAGCTGGCAAAAGAATACAATAGGTAGCGCAAATAATGCACGTATCAATGTTTAGACGGAGAGGGGGGGGGGGGGGGTACGGGCAAGGGTGCGGCATTTGAAATTTTGCAATTTTTTGGTCAAATTGCCGACCCTTGGGACTGGAAAATAGTTCAAATTTGATAAAATATCCACACCTGGGGATAACAAAACCGTGCCGATGACATGCATAAAAAGTAATGAAGTAATTTGAAATAAACGTTGAATAAAGTCAAGAAAAAAAAAACAATCCCCGAGAGTTGCAGATTGTTTCCCTGCAGTAGTGGAAAAGGTGTTGAGAGGATATTGCATTCATTATTAATTAAGCTTCCTTTATCTGTGCTGGTACTAAGTGATCTGAGCTGTATTAAATATTGGAACCACACCGAATTAATTATACAGGAACATTTTTAATGTACCTTTCCAGAAAGACTACATAGTGAAATACTACGAAATTGTCTTGTGTAGTTGAATGAGCAAAGGTTAAACGGACCTCTGTGTACTCTGACAAACATCACCTCATACCATAACTGAAACTCGAAAAACAGTCCTTCTCAATGCGTACTTTACAGGGCAATAACAAACACAATGTGTAGTTCTATGATATAAAAAATTTTTACGCGAGATCTCGTAGCTTTTCTCTGCAAAGTTTCAAGGGCCAAACATCAACATTTCAAAAAGGTCAAATCGCAATCCAATTCCATCCGCCCCAGTTGAAGGGTCATTTAACAAACCTAGACGATTATTTTGGTTACTCCTTGTGAATAAAACTGGTTTTAAGGTCACTAATGTAAGCTAAATTAGTGAAACCGCTCCTTAAGAAGTTATAACCAGTCACTTTAACGATTAAAAAAGGCTGAAAATCCAGCTTTGGTTTCATCAAAATTGAATTACAATATTCATCAAACAACCTTTACATTATACTGAATACGAGATGGCACACTGTAGTGTATTGCGTTATAAAAATATAATGATTAAATGCCATCGTTACACACTTTCCGATCTTTGACCTTGGATTATCCAAGATGGCTTCTCTTTACCACGAGTTTAGGACCCAGTCCTCTGCACGGTCAAATTCAAATGTCCGCAGTGTGGGGCAAAATTTGTGGTCAAATTCCCCAGAGAGGGGACAGCAGAAGTGTTCAAATGCCGCCGTCCGTCTAAACATTGATATGTGCATAAGGTAAAGAATACCTTGAAACAAGAAATCTACCATTTTTATTTTCATTTAACACATATTTTGGAAATCTCCACGTTTGAGGTCCTAATCTCCAGGTTTTTCTGGGCTCTTTTTCAAAGTCTCCAGATTTGCATGTTTTGGAGGTTGGCAGGTCTGTAATAATAATAATAATAATAATAATAATAATAATAATAATAATAATAAAGTATATACTTGTATAAACAGTTCATAGTTTATTAAGGTATTATAATACAACTCTTTTTGTAATAAGTTGGTTAAGGCACCTGAACATCCATCCATTACATTAAATGAAAAAAATGAAAAATAAAAAATTGCTGTGGTAGCCTACATGTAACTGTTTTTATAAAGTCAATCTCTAAACCGACAACTGTAACAACCTTCCTTTATCTGTGATAATTTTTGCTTTAAAAGAGTTGTATTTATTTTTTTCAGTACTGTAATATGGTTTCAGTATTGCAATATTAGTAGGGTGACTACTTAGTAAATGTAATAAATTGTTAATACCTGAGTTCCTGTAACGTTTTTGTTTTTTCTTCCTGTATGTTCATATAAATATCAATAAGATACATGTATGTGTAATCAAATGGGGAATTAGTGACATAATTAACCTGCATGTTATCAGAATAAACAATTTACACTTGTAATGTAATAAAATGCTTATTGACTTATGTCTGGCTCCTCCAGGCAATCAATAAGTGTTATCACACAATGTTAGTAGCTGCATAATATGGCATCTGTGCCTGCAGAAGACTCGAGTTGTTTTGTCTGAATGTCGATAAACCCATGGTTTTCTAGAAGTTGTTTGTATTCGGCTGCTGTGCGTTCTTCGCCATCTAACTGTACCAGCATGTTCAGAGTCTGAAGATTTGTTCTCATTTACAAACATTTCAGCAATTAGAAGCCCACCACCAAAACAAATACAACAGAAAATTAAGTGAATTCTTAATCACAGTGCAAACCTGCTACTACGTAACAGCTAGTAGTTGACAGTAGTATAAGGGCGTCGCTGGATGGTATCTTCTTCCCCATAGGTCATTTGATAGATTTTTTCGTCTTGATCTTTGATGGCTTCAATGTTGCGATGGACAATGGCTAGTTTTTGCTGGGCTTTTTTAATGGCTTTTGTGTCTCCTTGATTTTTTGCTCTTGTCAAGGCATCTTGAGCTCTGGCTCGAAACCCTTCGAATTCACGTTCCATGGTCTCGTCACGTTCCACGGCTTCACGAAACGATCCTGCCACAGGAGGATGGGTCGACACGCGGTCTTTGCTTCGTGTGGAAAATGGAGGTGGGGGTGGCATGCCTGGTTGAGGAAACATTCTTTCCAGTTGATGATAGCGTTGGATTTGACGTTGTTGTAAGGTCGCTCGTCGGTCTTGTCGCCACAGGCTCTCGTCGTCTTCTCCATAGGTGTTTTGTTTTTCATTGTCTGGGCGACCCCATTCCAATGCATCTAATTCAATAACTTGCACCTTGATTTCATCAATGTTGCGATCCACGATAGCCATTCTTTGCCGAGCTTTTTCTATCCGGGTTCTGTTGCCGGATTTCATGGCCGCCGCTAGATCGGCCTCGGCTTGTTTTTGAAATGTATCCAAATCCTGATCCATTATCTCCTGTCCTCTTACGGCGTCTTGAAAGGAGTGGGGTATTGCATTTCTAAAGGGAACTTGAGGTGGAGGTGTACGAGACGTTTTTGTCGAACGTGGGGTGTCCTTAAACATCGAGTTGATGGTGCGAGGTTGTACGTTCTGTAACTGACGTTGCGAGCGAAAGTAGTCACTGCTACCCAACCCATAATCAGGGAACGAGGGAGGCAGAGCGCGTCCTTCGCTTTCTTTTATGTCATCCATGATTTTCATCACCTTATCCACGTGAGGGGCATGAGCTAGCTCATCCACCAACAACAGACGTTTCCAAAATTGGGCCATACCATCGTCCGCTCCTTGTCCCCCTGTTTGAGTGGCTATCCCTTCGGGTGGTTTGGGTACCAGGATCATCTCTTTGGCATATTTTCACTCATTTTGTCAAGGCTTTCAAGCCAGGGCGCACAAAAGGGAGAAGTCATCTCCCCAACGAGAGAAGAAGGGTACGACGTTCGTACAAGGGGGTTTTCAGGCCACTGATTCGTCAAATCTCTTTTATATGCTTTTTCAAGGGCAACTTGTTATCTGTGGGGATGGGGATCACCCCGTCGTACACGTTGCGTATCAAGTCTGTCAAAGCCTGCAACTCCTCGGTACTGGCTTGTTGTATTTTTCTTCCCCATCCAGGACTTCCATCCGATGTTAAGGTCAGTAAAAAGGGTTGGTGAGTGAGCACTCGCCAAGGCGCGTTTCCACTACCTTCTTGTTTTTTGTTGTTTCTCGGTTTTAACACACTGCCTAATAACGTGCCTAGACCTGCTACCACAGGAATCATCCCAGCGGCCATCCATCCTTTTTTACCCATCTTTCCTCTCAGCTTTCCTAGGGGAGCCGGCTTCTTTGTCTTTGGTTTGAGACGAGGTCGGGTCGGTTGAGCTGTGAAACCATCATTGAGTCACTTGGCGGCTGCCGAGGAAGGGTTAAAATGTCGATTGGGTGGATAACGACGCCACGCACCTACAGGGGGAGCCATGATTTTTTTCTAACAAAAAAGGTGTTCCAAACAAGATTTCTTCTTCTTTTATAGACGTCGTGGAGGCATGCGATGTTGTGGAGGCATGCGACGTTGTTGAGGCATCAAAGAATTTAACAGCATGGGGGCCAAACTCAAACCAGCCATCACAGCCAGAGGGCCGAGTCCTCCTTTTTGAGAGCGTCGTCTTTTTCCTTTTTTCTTTTCACCCACACGCTTCTTGTTCTTCTTTGTCTAGGGAAAGACCAAACCTCCTTTTTGGGATGGACGAGGAAGCTGATAGTAGGTGTTGGGTGGTAGGTGATTGGGCAATCCAATCATGCGTGAATTTCCTGGTGAATCAAACGCCCCGGCACCTCCTTGTCCTACCAGTCCCGGCACGATGTTTCCTAATAAGTTGCCAACGGCTTCAGTGGCCAGAGGTGCAGGGGAATATAAAGCCATCTGTTGAGCAAAAGGGCCCAACCCTCCTTTCTGACGTCGGGATGACATAGGCATTTCTTTCTTCTTTTTCTTAGATGTAAAAAAAACACGTGGACTTTTATACCTTTTGTTTGAGAAGAAGTTGTCCTGCCAACGTACCCTGTAACGCCAAAGGGGCCGCCGTCGCGGCCCCTCCCAAAGCTGCGGCGCCTGCCAATTTGCCTGTCAAGGTGGTGGGGGTTAGTTTGTTGCGTACCTTCCATAGGCCCCGGTTCACGCTGCGCGACATTCGCTGCGGTAAGCGGTTGGCGTAAGAGCGTTGAGCGGCCTGCCATCGTCGAGACGGCGGTGCGGGGGGTGCACCTCCGCGTTGACGTCGTTTTTTCCGACGACGTTTCACCAGGGCGGCACGACCAGTGGTCAGGGGGCTGACATCTTGAATGTCCACATCGTACTCATCCCCTCGTAATACAAAATGGGTGCCTGGCATGCCAGGTTCCCAGGGTGCTTGCAACGAACGAGGAAGGCGTCGAAAGGCCGAACGACGAAACGTGGGTAACACGACCGTATTCATGGTTGTAGAATTGATGATCTGTTCACGCCTTGCTTTTATATATATTTTTGGACTGTCTTATCACATGCGACAAAATACCACTCACTACAGGTGCCACGATCCCAGCTGCCACACCACCGGCTAACAACCCTCGGCGTGTTTTGCTGGGTCGTCCAGGTAACCCTTTTTTGAACAGGTGACTGGCTACAAATTTCACTTGTCTTTTTTCCCCTAGAGATTGTTTGAGGGTGGGTCGAGGATGTCCTAAGCGCCAACGAATCATCCGACGTGTCGTTTCTTTCCATCGTTCTTGTTGATGACCCATCCGTCGTTGTAAATCAGCTCTTTGTTGGGTCCAGTTGGAACGGGATGGGCGACGAGTGCCTCCTCGTTGTCGTTGCCTACCCATTTTTTTACTTGCGTCGACTTCTTTGCGCCGGTTGTAAGACGGTAATGGGTGAAGATTCGTCCACCAAGAGATGTGTTCGGAATCGAATGGCTTCGTCACTTCGCGGATGATTGTCAATTAAGAGGTAGCCGTAGGGTTTAGCTGTGGCATTTTTATAGAGTTCCCAAAACGCTTGACTGTCTCCCATCCAACGATTGCCCAACGCTTTAACGTAACGGGTGTCGGCGGGATTTCGAAACAACACGGTGTAATGGTAATTGCGATTTTGGGTAGCCTGTTCGCGAGCTCCCGGATACAGGTTCTGCATTAACGTGATGGCAAACAATTCCAAGTGATGAGTACCGCGCGTTAACAGTTGGGTGACTTGAGGGGATTGAACAGCTTCTTGCATCAGATCGTCCAGAATCAACATGCCCGGTCATGCCGAGGGTGGAAACAAAGTTTCCAAGTCGTCGGGTAAGTTCGGATGAAAGATCACTCCTAATGCTTGGAAGTCATCAAAAATGGGTTGCCGCGTGGTTTTCCCACTCAGGGAGGGTCCCACAATTTGCATGTTGCCAGGCACCCGCACTCAGACTCGTACTCAGACCCATCAGACAATGTGTTTTTTTACAAATGAATTTTTTAAATGACATCTCTTATATTGTTTTTTTGGAGCCTCATAACAACAAAAACGGAGGCTCGAAAATTGTTTTTTGCAAATAACATGCATGGTTTTGACGCTGAATACAAATTTGAGGGCGTCCATTGGCTTGAAACAACTGGCGATGCTTCCGTGAAGATAAATCAAATAACTCGTGCATACGTTGAACGACAGCGGTGTCGTTGTACAGGGCATCAGTGGGCGAAAAATAGTGTACAATCTTCTGTAAAGGTGTCCCACGACATCGGTGATACAAGTTGTACAGAACATAATCCCCACACACGTCCGTGTTCCATTGTTGGAGGACCTGAGGGATTTTTTGAAAGGTGTCAAAGCAATTCCAGCTGGGGTAGTAAGTGTCAGGTTTCATGGCATAACTGTCAAAGAACTCGCCTTGGTGGGCCCGTCCCTAAAGCCAGTTTGAATCTGACCAACAAGTATGAGATCTATGACCTTTTGCTGAATGCTTCAGGCAAACACAAACGAGATGCCGATACCTTTGATGAAGGTTTCTTCATCGTACCCTTTGACCTGACCGCTGTGCAAGATGGTGGCGAATCCAGTACCCCTTTGCTACACATGCTGGTGGACATCCGCCTGCGATTTAGCAGTGGCAATCCTACCCTTCAAGCCCTGTTTTTCTATAATACAGACGAACATCTGTTGGAAGTGGACAACCGTGGCACCGTGCAAGGCCCCATTCCCTTAGGTAGTGTGTAAAAACACCATGCACGATACCTGGACATTACGTAATATCTGTCAACAAGATGAATTTATTCGACGCTATTTCTTGGATGTGTACGGCGCCAATCAAGTTCCATGCAAAGCCCCGTACCCGCGATGTGCTATTGCCAATACCGATCCCATCGACCTGCCAGGACAACATTGGGTGGGCCTGTTTTGGTCGGGACGGGCACCCCATTGGCGGTACATTCCACGGACAGACCATTCATCCGAGTAAAATTAAAAGGATTTTTTCCAAAATGTCCTTGGTAACGTTCGTCATCTACCAAGACCATCTAAAACAACCGGGGTGCTCTTCCTCGAAGCACATCATTCAGATCTATTTGGGTCTGGTTGGCTGGCAACTGATAGTTGTCAGAGCGCATGCGGCGAAAAGGAAAGGTCAGGGGGTTGACCACACTGGTGGCTTCCACTTGTTCTTCCATATACTTCTCAATGCTTTCTCTAGGAACTCGGTAAAATACACGGATGAAACATTGGGAGAACAACACTTCAAAGGACACTTTGTTACTAGATGTGGCGACTTGTCCAATTCCATCATCTTTATATTTACGTGCCAGCAAAGCAAATTCAGGGGTATTGAATTCAATATCAAATTCCACTTTGGTGTTGGGTGGGACATTCTGTTCAATCTGAGTGAAATTACTGGGAGTGGGAGTGACGTTGAATTCGTATTCGCCCGTGGTATTCACCAAGTTCTGTTGGCGAGCGATGCCTGAGGCATTTTGGGTTGCAGCATTTTCCACCTTGCCACCCCACTTCTCCATTTGTCCTGCTACATCTTGGTACCATCCTTGACGTTTTAGTTTGGCCATTTTGCCCCACAGGTCAGATTCCAACAGGGTTTCAAAGTATTGTCGGTAGGCCAAATTAACCCCAGAAGCTGATTCGGTCTCAGCATTGTTGACTTTGTAACGCACTTGACGGATGCAACTGTACCCAAAGTTATTGACGGGTCCAATGATGAATTTGGTGGTGTTGTTGTGATAGGCTGGAGCTTTGGCATCAGCCAGTTTAAACTTCACTTTCAAATGCAGTTCCATTTCCTGCGGGCAGAAGGGGTAAGGCCGATCATCGATCCGAAATTGCAAAGGGGTGGACGAATTCGTCAAAGGTTTGATGTCTTCAAACTGCCATTTGTATTCGCTGGCATCGATAGGTCGTTGAGGACGATAGTTATAAGGTCCTTGGTCCTCCTTTAAACTCAAGGTCTTGATGTCCATGGTGCTTGACGTGTGTCGTCGTCGCCTGTGAAAAAAAGAACGTGTCACTCCTTTATATGCTTTTTCTTAGGGTAACCCCTGAAAACAGTGACTTCGACGAGGGCGGCGACGTCGTGGTCCCATGCCTACTTGGGGTCCCGAAACCACGTCAGGTAACACCCCAATGGGACGTTGACCAGCTCGGCGAAACAATCGATTCAAGGTGGCCTGAGGATCCAATACCGACGAGCCTGTGATTTACTTGGATCGTTTCTTCTTCTTGGAGCGACTTGCCCCACGGCCGTGTTGGGTCGCGTTCTTTTGAATCCCCATCTTGATGAGATCGGTAATACCCGAAAATCGCCCTTTCTATTGACCCCCTCCACGTCCACGTTGGGCCACTTTCTTTTGAAACCCCATCTTGATCATTTTCCCAATAGGTTCAATGATGGGTCCTAAAAATCCTCCTTTCTGTTGACCCATTCCCATCTGTTGGGCGAGGAGAGGAATTAACGCAGGGAGGATACCCCCTTCTTGATACGGATCGGTGCCTGCTCGGTAAGTGTTCCCTCCAGCTCCTAGTTGCTCAAGCCAGGATAAAAAAGGTTGCACGCCACCCTTCTGAGTTTTCTTCTTTTTTTTCCTGGGGGGTGCTTCTTCTTCATCCTTTTGACAAAAGGATTGACAAAATCGTTTAGCAGCTTGACACATCACGTCTTTGCCCACCGAGGTTGCGCCTTGGCCGGCTAGAGCCCAGAGGGGGGACCAACCTCCTTCTTGGTAAGGAGGGGTGCCTTCCTTGTAAGTCTGACCCCCTGCTTGAAAGGCACGGGTGGTGGGACTCACGTCCACCCAGTCGTGGATGGTAAATCATTTTTTCATCACCATGGTCTAATCACGGGAGGGAACGTCGGCGAAAATACAGCGTGGCCGTCACTTCACCGCCTTGGAATGGAATGGGACGTCCTAAGTTGTCCCTTATATCGATTTTGATGTCGCGAAACTGCAACTGACTCAGGGGGTAAAAAATCAAGTGGGGGATGTACATATCTTCCAGGAGTTGTTTCTTGGTGTTGACCCCATGGGCTAAGATGACTTTGGCCATCTGTGATCCTATGTACACCGGTTAGATGATGTCACAGTGAACGTAGATGTTTTGAAACGACTTTTTCGAGATGGTGGCCCAGACACTGGTCGGACTGTGTTTGGCCATGGTATGACTGCGGGTCAATTCCACTTCAGTGGGTCGACCTTCAGCATCACGTTGAGTGATTTCTACCGTAGGATGCCGTTGATCGGAGCGGTAGTAAAAGGGAACGTTCCACGTCTCCCACTCCAAGTAACCCAAGACGAGTGCCAACCAGGCCGGGATGTAGACGGAGAATTCCGCATTGGGAAACGTCCAAGTGTAAAATCCTTTACCATCCAATTCCACTTCGAGAGAAGTGAAGGACGCTCTGTCGTTGTGAGGGATGTTGGCTTCCAGAACTCCCATCCAACCTTCCGCCACGTCTTGGATGGTCACATAAGCACCCGCTGGAAGAAACATGGTGGTGTAGGGAAACGTGCGATTGTAACGCACCCGAACCTGTACTTGCTGATCTAGAATGTTGTGCCACGTGTGGGGTAACAACAATTGCATTAAACCCACTTCCCAGGGAGAATCCAAGCTCCACATCTCGGGGAGACGAAGACGAAACTCTGCGGGGTGGTTGTTAGGAAACACATCCTTTTGAGCATTGCTCTCTAATGTCACACGACGTCCTCCTTGAAAACTCATGCCGAGGGAGGTTAAAGACGAGGTAGTAGGGCCGCGATGAAAGTACAGCGATAAGCCGACCAGACCGGTGTAGAATGGAATGCCTCGATTGTCTCCGTTTCTTAAATGCACTCGCAGTTGATTCAAATGGCGGGTAGGGGCTGTCAAGGCGCGAAAATCCAGATGTTGGGGATGGTACTCACACGTTTGGCCATAGATTTGACTGGGTAAGGGCACGGTACCCAAGACGTGACGTTGTCGACCTCCTGTTACGCTCAATTCCACAATATCAAGTTCCACATAACATTTACTGACATCCACGTTAGACAAGACGACATCTTCTCCCAAGGGGGTCTGCAAGTTGGGTAAGAGTTGTATACGCCGCGTCACCGACGAGGCCCTCACCACTTTGTCAAAACCGTACGCAAAGTGCACGCTCTTGAGAGGTGCCACTTGTAATCCCCACCGTCCTAGTTCGAGGCTCACCAAAGCTAGGGTGATACCCCTCGCATGTGAGGAGTAAAGGGGCTGGGGTCTTGAATCCAGGTACCCATGTCAAAGACGGCTTTTTTTCGAACATGTATTGAAGTCGTTCGAGGGCAATGTTGAGATAGATGCGAACGCCTCCTAGCTAATAATCTTGATGAATGATCCCCACATGATCCAAATCAAAGCGCGAGACCACCCAATTACCTTGAGTCCCATCACCCGTGTCAGCATAGACGGTGTTGTGAGCAACGATGCGGGTTTGGCCAGGACGGTGGGGATCAGGTTCGAGAAATCCTATCCACAGAGCCAACGATTCCCCCAGATCGTAATAACCATGGGACCACATTTCGATGGCATAACGGGTGGTAGGACGAGTGGGACTGTCCTTGAGTGTCCAGATATACTTGACTTTATCGGCACCCATCAGTGTCAGTGTCGCGTCGTTGATGTATTGTTTGATTCGTGGAAACGTGGTAGGTAAACTACCAAAAGCATGAGTGGAGAGATAGGCATCGACAATGTCGCGGCGAAAATAATCCAGTTTAGGGTTGGTGGGAAAGTTCATGTCGGTGGTGCCAGGCGAATCCAAATGTAGTTGACCATAATGATACTTGCCACCGGACAAAGTGGGAATAACGGGCACCTTGAGTGGTTCAAACAAATCTTCCAAGACTTGTCCTACATGGGTAAAATGTTTGTGAGGAGACAATTGTAAGGTACGTAGAGGTGGAACCACTTGAGACAAATCCATGATGTCGTAATGAAAATCTTGTTGTGATTTAAGAACAGCATTGCCATATGAATGGGTGTAAACGAGACTCAAGAGAGCCACTTCAAGTTCCTGACGAAATGCGGCCCGTACGGTGGTCACCCCAGGTTCTAAAGGATGGGTGCCTTGGTCGGCACTGTTCAAGTACAAGACAAAATCACGTTGGTTGGTCTCACTCATACTACTTCAAAGCTCGGGTGGGAATCCACGAACGATAACTGGGAGCCACCCCTTGCCAATTTACCAAAACTTGACGCGATGGGCCACATCCCTTGTCTTTAAGCTTTTTCTTGACGCGCCAGTGGTTGGGCCAGGGTTGCACTTTTTGTAGCTGGGGTTCGTAAAAACGGCCTGGCACTTTTTCATCTTGCCATGTTTTTAACTTGTAATAATTGACACCGTCGTAAAGAGAACGATGGCGAGCGGTCACCATGTATACGTCTTGACTAAACGTCCCGTGATAACTCTGAGGTCCAAAGGCACCTCGCTTGACACGTTTGGAAGCACGTACAAAATCCCCCACTCAAAATTGGTAAGGTGTAAGAGGTGCCGTGGATTTGAGCAGATGATGCCAAATCACCGACTAGTGGAAACAGGAACATTTATATTTGATAAGGGAAGGACTGTCTTGACCTTGTGGTAAGAAAAAACAGGGACGTTTGTGCATATCTTGCTCAATGCTCAACCACGGTTCTTTTACCTACCATTCACCAGAACTAAAAATGAACTGTACTAACCCCTTCCCATATGTGTGCACCTCCCCAATGCGCCAGCCACCACCGATCAACGAGAGCGCGTGCCCGCCCATGCGCACCCACCTGCATGCCACCGCCGCTGCTGCTGCTGCCAACAAGCACAACCATCTAGCCATCGGTATCGAAAAAGTGGGATTGATATCGAACCTCGGTATGGAAAAAACAGATCGGTATCGAACCTTGGTATAAAAAAAATCGGATCAGCATCGAACCTTGGTATCGAAAAAATCAGATTGGTATCAAACCTCGGTATCAAGAAAATCAGATCGGTATCGAACCTCGGTATCGAAAAAATCGGATCGGTATCAAACCTCGGTATCGAAAAAATAGGATCGGTATCGAACGTCTGTATCGAAAAAATTGGATGGGTATCAAACCTCGGTGTAGAAAAAATCGGATCGGTATCGAACCTCGGTATCGAAAAAATCAGATCGGTATCGAACCTCGGTATCGAAAAATCGGATCGTATCGAACCTCGGTATCGAAAAAATCAAATCGGTGTCGAACCTCGGTATCGAAAAAATCGGATCGGTATCGAAACTTGGTATCGAAAAAATCAGATTTGTATTGAACCTCGGTATCGAAAAAATCGGATCGGTATCGAGCCTCGGTATCGAAAAAATCGGATCGGAATCGAACATCGGTATTAACCCCAACACGTAGAACGCATAAGCTGTCCTTAAAATGAATGTTTCCAACAGACATGATGAGAATTTTACAACCATTCACCAACTGCTTGGGAAGCATGTATTCTGCTTAATATTCTTCCAGAAGGAAGTAACTGTCGTAACACTTAAAGTTATGGGCCAGGACAATTAACTTCCTCCCAGACGTCTCTTGAAGATCTTCCAACCACTTCACAAAGTCCTCATTACAAGATTCACCCCAGAAAGTATCTTGTTCATCATTGGATATCACAGACAGACCAGAGATACCAAATGCTTAGAGGGAAATAAAAAGAGTACACGTAGTTTTACGGCCAGTGGAGGCAGGTCAATTTTTGTAATATCGCTGTTACTCGCAAATCAGTGAACTTAATGCACCACAAGAAAAAACAAAACAAAACACACAAACAAACAATACAAAAGTCAAACCAAACCAAACAAACCAAACACACACACACACACCGTGGTAACGTGTGTATGGGTAGTGCACAGTTATATGTATATCGGGAATTATAATTATTGCTTTTTTGTTCGTCACGATTTAATGTTCGCGGAAAAGCTAGAGCAACTAAGATTGTTTTCGTTTGTGAGCGTCTGCCTACTTTATAGCGGGTTAGGGGTTTGGATAGTATTGTTGGACATTGCTTTATACGACATTTGGTGGCTCCTAAAAGAGCCATTGGTTTGTTTCATCAAGAGCTACTAGCTTACTTGCTGCTTACGGCCTTGGTACCCTAGCTGACGGCGTGCTTTGCCAATTCTCTGGGCAGAAGCAGCCTGATGGCGGTTTGGATCTCGCGGGAACTAATAGTGGACTTCTTGTTGTAGTGGGCCAGACGGGAAGATTCCGTGGCGATGCGCTCGAAGATGTCGTTCACGAAGGAGTTCATGATGCCCATGACTTTGCTGGAGATGCCCGTGTCAGGGTGCACCTGCTTCAAGACCTTGTAGTTGTAGATCGCATAGCTCTCCCTTCTCCTGCACCCGCCCACATGCCGCCGCTGTTGCTGCTGCTCCCAACAAGCACAACCATGTAGCCATCGGTATCGAAAAAAAAGGATCGGTATCGAACCTCTGTATCGAAAACATTAGATCGGAATCGAACCTCGGTATCGAAAAAATCGGATCGGTATCGAACCTCGGTATCGAAAAATGGGATCGGTATTGAAAAAGTCACATCGGTATCGAACCTCGGTATCGAGAAAATCGCATCGATATCGAAAAGATCAGATCGGTTTCGAACCTTCTTCTTCTTTTTCAAAATCTTGTGCTTCTTCTTCTTCTAAATCTTCTATTCCTTGTTCTTCTGTACTCGAGACCTCTCCTTCAGACAATTCTTCTGCTTCTTTTATTCCTTGTTCTTCTGTACTCGAAACTTCCCTTCAGACAATTCTTCTTCTTCTTCTTCTTCTCCTTCTCCTGTAGATGACACATCCTCCGTTTCTTCTTTAATGACTTGAATATAACACTTGTGGTTCTTGAGATCAACGCACTCTTTACATAATGGGCATTTACTATGCCAACATTTGTGATACTTTACTTCTTTGCCTGTCACTTGTTTTTTACAGCCTTAACACTTTTTGTACGCCCTGCAGGTGCTGGGTTTGTCAGAAGAAGACGCCTCTTTTCCATTTACTGTCTTTGTTCGATGTGCCATTAAACAGGTCGGCTCTTTAAGGGATCGGCCACATTTTTTCCTGATGTCTTGTATGACTTCCCACAATGGACATAAAAAGCGTCTCGCCCAAGGAATCCTTTAGAAGACGTGAGTGGGTGAAAGTGGATCCCTACGTTTAAGACTCCAAGAACTTTGGACGCAGATGGACCTCGAAATATAGTTTGGAATCCATGGTCCGCTGACACGATAACAATTTGATACTCTTGCAAATAGTTCTGAAACTTTTCTATTTCTTCAAGACCGCAAGGTCCTTGCGGCACCCCTGCTGCATGATGTAAGGCTTGAGCATATTTCAATTGAATAGGTCTTCCTGAATAGGCTTTCACTGTGATTAGTGCTTGCGCTGTACACAATTCATCGGTGTTGCGAATACAAATGACGGATTCTTTTTGCGGATGAGTGAGTCCTGGCACTTGTTATTTAAAGTAACTCGCCCCGATGCACGAGAAGGTAGTTCGACAAGGGATATCTCCACGTGAAACGAATCATCCAGTTGGAAGGGTTCATTCGAGTTTAAAATGGCACTCATCATCTCTAACACACGGCGTGCCGGTAATCTGGAGTCTCTCCAATCCCCCACGGTTAGACGTGGGGAATGGTAAGTATGATGAAGTCGATTACTCGACATTGCTAGAAACATCGTGTCCTCATCTTTATGCGAGGATGTCACCTTTGCTACTGCTTTTTGTAGAATACCTTCCAATATCTTCCACAAGTCTTCCCCGGTTATCTTCTCCAGTTCACTAAGCCCGACGTCTTTTTGACTTAAACAAAGCGAGTATACTTTACGTTGAAGTCTGAATTTCTTACACCTTTTATCAGTGCATGGTGTTAATTTGAATTTGATCTTGTCATCTTGTTCTTGATCTTGATCTTGTTTCAATTGTTTTTCAACCGCGTTAAGTACACGTACAGGTAGTTGATCATCTTCGTCACCGTTATTGCTTGGCCACAGTTCTTGTCCACTTGCTTCGGGTTCTTGTTTTTCTTTAGTTGGTCTTAATCCAGCTTCTTCTTATTTATCCTCGTCCCTTCTCATCTCCACCCCCATGCTGCTGCTTACCTTGGCAGCTTTTAAATTGGCGCTTCAAGTTATCTTTTCTGGAAAAGCCTTTTCCACATATGCATAGGTGTCCATATTTTTCCAGACACGCCTTCATGTGGCGCTTGAGATTGGCTTTGTGCGAAAATTCTTTGCCACACTTTTCACAGCACTACCTTTCCATGACTGATGGATGTGTAAACTGACAGCACTCCTCCTCCTCACGCCCTTCTTATACTGTTCCCTTCCATCCTTTAATTTCGTTGAGAGGTTTTACGCATGCTGATTGGCTCTCGGAATAATTTAATTGACAGGTTGAATAGATTGACAGATGAGTCAACAATGATTAATAGCCGAGTAAACATTGACAAATTTGATGGATAGGTTTAACTGACAGCTGAGGAAGCACTGAATTGATGGACAGGTTTTGATTGACAGCTGAGGAAACATTGGTTTGATGGACAAGTTTGATGACAGCTGAGGGGATATTTAGAATAAAAGGTTTTTTTAACGGAGAGCTAAGTATCTGTTGACAGCTAAGTAGGTATGGTTAAAAACACACTGATTCTAGTAGTGGAAACAGGAACGTTTATATTTGATAAGGGATGGACCGTCTTGAACTTGTGGTAAGAAAAAACAGGGACGCATGTGCATATCTTGCTCAATGCTCAACTGCGGTTCTTTTACCTACCATTCACCAAAACTAAAAATGGACTGTCCTGCCCCCTTAACATATGCGCGCGGCTCCCCGACATGCTAGCCACTACCGATTCCTGCTAGCGTGCACCGGCCCGCGTGCCGCCCCCGCTGCTGCTGCTGCCAACAAGCACAACCATCTAGCCATCGGTCTCGAAAAAGTGGGATTGATATCAAACCTCGGTAGCAAAAAATCCGATCGGTATCGAAAAAATCAGAACGGTATCGAAGCTCAGTATCGAAAAAATCAGATCGGTATCGAACCTCGGTATCGAAAAAATCGGATCGGTATCGAAAAATCAGATCGGTATCGAGCCTCGGTATTAAAAAAGTCGGATCGGTATCGAACCTCGGTATCGAAAAAATCAGAACGGTATCGAACACCGGTATCGAAAAAATGAGATCGGTATCGAACCTAAGTTTCGAAAACATCGGCTCGGAATCGAACATCGGTATTAACCCCAACACGTAGAACGCATAAGCTGTCCTTAAAATGAATGTTTCCAACAGACCTGAAGAGAATTTCACAACCGTTCACCAACTGCTTGGGAAGCATGTATTCTGCATAATATTCTTCCAGAAGGAAGTAACTGTCATAACCCTTAAAGTTAGGGGCCACGACAAGTAACTTCCTCCCAGACGCCTCTCGAAGATCTTCCAACCACTTCAGAAAGTCCTCAATACAAGATTCACCCCAGAAAGTCTGTTGTTCATCATTCTGATCTGTCTCTGTACACAGTAAATTGGCGACATGGTTGCCAGTGTCCTGGCGCTCTTCAATGTCAAAACAAATAAAGAGTGGAGGTTCTTCTTTTTCAAAATCATGTGCTTCTTCTTCTAAATCTTCTATTCCCTGTTCTTCTGTACTCGAGACCTATCCTTCAGACAATTCTTCTGCTTCTTCTATTCCTTGTTCTTCTCTACTCGAAACTTCCCCTTCAGAGAATTCTTTTTCTTCCTCTTCTTCTTCTTCTTCTTCTTCTTCTTTTTCTCCTGTAGATGACACATCCTCCGTTTCTTCTTTAATGACTTGAATAAAACACTTGTGGTTCTTGAGATCAACGCACTGTTTACATGATGGGCATTTACCATGCCAACATTTGTGATACTTTACTTCTTTGCCTGTCACTTGTTTTTTACAGCTTTGACACTTTTTGTACGCCCTGCAGATGCTGGGTTTGTCAGAAGAAGACGCCTCTTTTCCATTTACTGTCTTCGTTCGATGTACCATTAAACAGGTCGGCCCTTTAAAGGACCGGCCACATTCATTGCAGAGAACTTGTTGTCGACTTGCTGCGTTAGGGCAGTGATGTTGCATGCACGCAGCAGACACTGTCCCCCGGCAATTGTGGGGTCTCTTTGTTTTTCCTCCTGTTTTGTATGACTTCCCACAATGGACACAAAAAGCGTCTTGCTCAAAGAATTCCTTTAAAGACGTGAGTGAGTGAAAGTGGGCCCCTACTTTTAAGATTCCAAGAAGTTTGGACGCAGATGGACCTCGAAATATAGTTTGGAATCCATGGTCCGCTGACACGATAACAATTTCATACTCTTGCAAATAGTTCTAAAACTTTTCAATTTCTTCAAGACTGCAAGGTCCTTGCGGCACCCCTGCTGCATGATGTAAGGCTTGAGCATATTTCAATTGAATAGGTCTTCCTCGTTTTATGTCATCATAGTGTGGATCATTATCCACTTTGGCTTTCACTGTGACTAGTGCTCGCGCTGTACACAATGCATCTGTGTTTCGAATACAAATGACGGATTTTTTTTCGGATGAGTGAGACAGGGACTTGTTTTTTAAAGTAAGTCGTCCCGATGCACGGGAAGGTAATTCGACAAGGGATATCTCCACGTGAAACGAATCATCCAGTTGGAAGGATTCATTCGAGTTTAAAATGGCACTCATCATCTCTAACACACGGCGTGCCGGTAATCTGGAGTCTCTCCAATCCCCCACGGTTAGACGTGGGGAATGGTAAGTATGATGAAGTCGATTACTCGACATTGCTAGAAACATCGTGTCCTCATCTTTATGCGAGGATGTCACCTTTGCTATTGCCTTTTGGAGACTAGCTTCCAATATCTTCCACAAGTCTTCCCCGGTTATCTTCTCCAGTTCACTAGCCCGACTTCTGTTTGACTTAAACGAAGCAAGTACACTTTATGTTGAAGTCCAAATTTCTTACACCTTTTATCAGTGCATGGTGTTAATTTGAATTTGATCTTGTCATCTTGTTCTTGATCTTGATCTTGTTTCAATTGTTTTTCAACTGCGTCAAGTACACGTACAAGCAGTTGATCATCTTCGTCACCGTTATTGCTTGGCCACACTTCTTGTCCACTTGCTTCGGGTTCTTGTTTTTCTTTAGTTGGTCTTAATCCAGCTTCTTCTTCTTTATCCATTTTTTGTTTCTTGGCCGCTGGTCCCTTCTCATCTCCACCCTCATGCTGGTGCTGACGTTGGCAGCTTTTAAAATGGCGCTTCAAGTTGTCTTTTCTGAAAAAGCCTTTTCCACATATGCATAGGTGTCCATGTTTTTCAAGACACGCCTTCATGTGGCGCTTGGGATTGTCTTTGCGCGAAAATTCTTTGCCACACTGTTCACGGCACCACCTTTCCATGACTGATGGATGTGTAAACTAACAGCACTCCTCCTCCTCACGCCCTTCTTATACTGTTCCCTTCCATCCTATAATTTCTTTGAGAGGTTTTACGCACGCTGATTGGCTCTCGGAATAATTTATTTGACAGGTTGAATAGATTGACAGATAAGTCAAGAATGATTGATAGTTGAGCAAGCATTGACAGATTTGATGGATAGGTTTTCCTGACAGCTGAGGAAGCACTGAGTTGATGGACAGGTTTTGATTGACAGCTGAGGAAACATTGGTTTGATGGACAAGTTTGATGACAGCTGAGAGGGTATTTAGAATGAAAGGTTTTTTAATGGAGAGCTAAGTATCTGTTGACAGCTAAGTAGGTATGGCTGAACTCACACCCTGATTCTAGTATTGGAAAACGGAACGTTTAAATTTAATAAGGGATGGACCGTCTTGACCTTGTGGTAAGAAAAAACAGGGACGCACTGTGTATATCTTGCTCAATGCTCAACTGTGGTTCTTGTACCTACCATTCACCAAAACTAAAAATGGACCGTGGTGCCCCCTTCCCATACAAGCGCACCTCCCCCATGCGCCAGGTGCCAACGATCCCTGCTAGTGTGCATCTGGCTGAGTGGCACCGCCACTACTGCTGCTGCCAACAAGCACAACCATCTAGCCATCGGTATCAAAAAAGTGGGATTGATATCGAACCTCTATATCGAAAAAATCACGTAATATCGAACCTCGGTATCGATAAAATCGGATCGTTATTGAAAAAATTGGATGGGTATCAAATCTCGGTATCGAAAAAATCGTATCGGTATCGAACCTCGGTATGAAAAAATCAGATTAGTATCGAACCTCAGTATCGAAGCAATTGGATGGGTATCGAACATCGGTATTAACCCCAACACGTAGAACGTATAAGCTGTCCTTAAAATGACTGTTTCCAGCAGACATTAAGACAATTTTACAACCGTTCACCAACTGCTTGGGAAGCATGTATTCTGCATAATATTCTTCCAGAGGAAGTAACTGTCATAACCCTTAAAGTTAGGGGCCATGACAATTAATTTCCTCCCAGACGTCTCTTGAAGATCTTCCAACCACTTCACAAAGTCCTCAATGCAAGATTCACCCCAGAAAGTATGTTGTTCATCATTCTGATTCGTCTCTGTACACAGTAAACTGGCGACATGGTTGCCAGTGTCCTGGCGCTCTTCAATGTCAAAATAAATAAAGAGTGGAGGTTCTTCTTCTTCTTTTTCAAAATCATGTGCTTCTTCTTCTAAATCTTCTATTCCTTGGTCTTCTGTACTCGAGACCTCTCCTTCAGACAATTCTTCTGCTTCTTCTATTCCTTGTTCTTCTGTACTCGAAACTTCCCCTTCAGACAATTCTTCTTCTTCTTCTCCTGTAGATGACACATCCTTCGTTTCTTCTTTAATGACTTGAATAAAACACTTGTGGTTCTTGAGATCAACGCACTGTTTACATGATGGGCATTTACTATGCCAACATTTGTGATACTTTACTTCTTTGCCTGTCACTTGTTTTTTACAGCTTTGACACTTTTTGTACGCCCTGCAGATGCTGGGTTTGTCAGAAGAAGACGCCTCTTTTCCATTTACTGTCTTCGTTCGATGTGCCATTAAACAGGTCGGCCCTTTAAAGGACCGGCCACATTCATTGCAGAGAACTTGTTGTCGACTTGCTGCGTTAGGGCAGTGATGTTGCATGCACGCAGCAGACACTGTCCCCCGGCAATTGTGGGGTCTCTTTGCTTTTCCTCCTGTTTTGTATGACTTCCCACAATGGACACAGAAAGCGTCTCGCCCAAGGAATCCCTTCAAAGACGTGAGTGAGTGAAAGTGGGTCCCTACTTTTAAGACTCCAAGAACTTTGGACGCAGATGGACCTCGAAATATAGTTTGGAATCCATGGTCCGCTGACACGATAACAATTTGATACTCTTGCAAATAGTTCTGAAACTTTTCAATTTCTTCAAGACCGCAAGGTCCTTGTGGCATCCCCGCTGAATGATGTAAGGCTTGAGCATATTTCAATTGAATAGGTCTTCCTCGTTTGATGTCATCAAAGTGTGGATCATTATCCACTTTGGCTTTCACTGTGACTAGTGCTCGCGCCAGTAGTAAGGGGCGGCGGTCTGGCGCTTTGTATCGAAAAGGCCTACCCCCCCAATTTTTTGGACCAATGAGCGACTAGTGCCATTCCTTTTTATCATGTGATCCCGGTCAAGAGAATGGACCAATGAGATGAGGGGTCAAAGGTCACTTGGTGTGGTGGGGGATGGGAAAACCGCTGACCGGAAGTGGTGACGTCATAAGGTCACGTGGTTTGGGAAACCTGGTAGTATAAGAGGTCAAAAAAGAGACGGAGTGATTCTTTTCAACAGGTTTTTTAATAAGAAGATCAACAAGTCATTTGACAAGTGGTTGGGTTGCCACTCTGGTGGGCTTCTAAAGCGACGACATTGGAGAGCACATGAAGGAGTTTGCTGAAAATGATTGCATGTCTCGTCCAAGGAGAGTCCTGATCGGAAGTTACCAGGGGGAGAAGATATTATCTTTCTGGCCGCCCCTCTGCTCAAAAGAGAGGGAGATTTTCTTTTCAACTTTTTTAATAATAAGATAACAAGTCCGTTCTTTTTACAAGTTCATCATCATGGGAAACAATACAGAGTTGGCCGACTCCAACACTTTCCAGTCCTATCCTTATGGTTACGATACGGACAGTGATCACAAGACAAGTTGAGATCTAGTCAGCATCTTCTCCGTCCTCGTTGGAATACTTGTATCTAGGGGTGACAAGTCGAGCAGAGTGCCATGTCCTACCATTGTCGATTTGGATGGGTATCAAGTGAACATTTCAAAGTTCTCCATCAAACGAAACCAGTCCAAGAGATGGTGTGTCCTGCAAGACGGAAGTCACCGAGCTGGAATCCAAAGGCGTCTTAAACAACACCGAGAAGATAACAGTTCGAAGGAGTCAAGTTCCCCAGCAAACCGTCTACCTGGAAGAGATTGGCGAGCACCAAAGTGTACCAAGCCATCGAGTGATTTGACGAGGTGAGTGCAGAAATGGAATAACAAGACATTTCCTTTGTGTCAACGCAGTACCAGGTAACATATTGGGAGAAGAACAAAGTCACCAGGATAACAAATGATTTTTCTGCCAACTTTGGAAGAAGCACATGCAATTGTCCATCCACCAGAACTAATGCGGTCAAACTGTACCACAAAACGGAAGGCGATGAAACTGGTATGTTGATTTTGATACGCCCAAACTAAAAGGAAGCCAGAGAATTGGTGTACGAGGGCAATTATCATCGCGGTGGTTAATCCACACAAGATCATGCCAGAAGGTGGTGGGGTACGAGGGGTAATTATCATGGCGGTGATAACATGCCAGCTAAACCAAGTTGTGGAGTGGTGGTCCAGACCGTGTTTGGTACCCTTTGATCGTCGCACCAACGAGATAAAACCAAACAAAGTAACCAATCTCTTAGGGAAAGAAATTCCCACCAGGCTGCCAACAGAGGAGGGAACACCGTTTGAACAGCAAGTGGGGTAAGTTTGGCCAAGTGTGCTGGTAGTGTCACTACAGTCTTCGACCCATTCAAGACGTCAAGTACGAGGTCGACAACAGAGGAGGAGATCGCGGATTGCTTGCTGATTCATGGAGATGAAGAATGTGCTCGTACCTGGTGGATGCATACAATGCAGAAAGTAACACCGCATACGAATTTAATGGCTGTTTTTATTTGAATTGGCTGGTAAAGGCTTCTTCTTCTTTTTTGTCGTGGTCAAGAATGGTTTTGACATGTTCTGTAATGTCGTCCAAGTTATGTTGGAGCACACTTTCGCACAGTTGGTTGACTTTGTGTCGTCGTTCGAGTCTCTTTTGTAAAATTTCTTCCAAATACTTGTCTCGCTCATCAGCGTTGTAGGTGCGTCCTGCTAGTTCCAAAGGAAAGACAATGGTGTTGTTCTTGTCAATGACGGCTAGATTGTCCAAATCTTTTTGGATTTGTTTTTTAAGTTCGTTGTGTTCTGTATTTTTCATGATGGCGGTGGCTTCATCTTGAATCAATTCTTTGTAGTGCTCGGCCACGTCCTCGAGATCATAACCAGCTTGTAGACCTCGTCGAACCAGTTCTAAGATGTAGTCACGAGTGTTGTTGAAGGTTTTGGGATCCAAATTCTTGCAATAGTCCATGTTGACGTTGTTGTCGTCGTTCTTTGCGTTGTAAATGGTTGGAATGAAGTTTGGCTTTGAGGTATTGTCTTTTTATAGTGAAAGGTGTGACGTCATCCGACCTGTCATCAATCAAAGGTGACGTTTGTACCAGAGGTGCAGCTGGATTGTATTGGTAAATGTAGCGGACCACGTGTTCTTGGAAGTGCACTGTTTTCATTTTGTCAAAAGTCTAACATCAGTGATGAAGGCAAGCGATTTAAGGGAACAAGGGAAAAACCCAGGTGTCTTCTCACGCAATGTACTTTTTGGAGCAAAACCTGTTGTAACGGTCGAGGAAACCAAGATAGGACGACGCTCCAATTTTTCCTACTCTCGGAGTCAAACGACCAAAATTGGAATACACAGCAGAACATAAGGTGAAAATCGCGGATTTCGAGTAGTGAACAACAAAGTAGGCTTGGTCTCTTTGTCCCCCGTTAGAAGAAGTTGATGGAATGGTTCAGTCTCCGTGTTCTGGAAGTATGTAGTAAAGGTCGCGGTGGTTGTCGACAATGTTTTCCAAGGCATAAGTGGTTTGAAACAACCGTTTGACTTCGGCTAAAGTCTCTGTGGTAGGATGTCTGGACCCTACCACGGCGCTGTGTTTATGGAGTGTGGGGGATCCTTGCATTGGAAGAAACCCCTTGTCAGAAATCCATTGCTGTTCGTTCCAATAACAATGATCGGCCTGATATTGATACCATCGTTTTTCTGGTATGTTGTAAAAATAAATGGGTTTGTGTTGATCGATAGCCAATTGAACCGTCCAGCCTGTTCCTCCTTGGATGTTCGGTCTTTGCAAAGGAATGCTACAGGTTGCTGTTAAGTTAATCCCAACATGAATGTCTTCATCGCCGCACCCAGTATCGCGCATCTGAAAGTAACCAAAGGCGTACACGGCAGCCGCAGGTTTAACGATGTGAAAATTTCGTAGTTGAAGGTGTCGCGAAAAGGTGTTAGGAGTAAACAAAGGTTTACCCGTCTTTTGGGCCACACGTTTTAGGTGAGGTTCGGCTTCGTCAAGATCTTCTGGACGGAGGGGTGTGATGCATTTGCTTCGGAAGTGATGGGGAGGGACGATGACGTGCATGTGCATATTACATTCCTTTGCGCATTGTTCTGCATATTCATCGATACCAATGGCTCCTCCACTGTAAATGTGGTAGTGATGGGTCGGCATGATGCAGGAATGAAAGACGCTGAATCTCGATTCTCTTTTTGTATTCCATGTGAACAACTCAAACAAAGTTCTATGTCATTCTCATTTTCATAACGTTCTTGACAAGTAGGACACCACGATTGTCGTTGGAGTTTCATGTGTTGACGATATAGTCGATCGTATTGGATTTTCCAGCCACGTCTGGTATCTCGGAGATCGTCGATGGTGCGATTGGCTTCTTGGAGGGATTGAATGAGAGCGGGCAAATTCATGACTGGTGTGATCCGTATGGAATGTGTTGTTTATATCCATAAGGATAGGATTGAAACGTGTTAGGGTTCAAGACACGCTTGTTAAAGACGAGCTTGTAGTTCTTGGTTTTCAGCGATGGTTTTGATTCGTTTGGGTTCGGCGACGCGTTGAATCCGGTTCTGGCATGGTGATGTGCGTCACATCCAACTGCAAACTGTCGTCGACTTCAAAGTTCTCATTTGAGTTCAACATTTTACTAATCTGATCCAATATGCGTCGTGCACCTGACAAAGGATCGCGCCAATCGCCGACAGTTACATTGGCTGAGGTGTGGGCCGATTGAAGTCGGTTGGAAGATAAATAAATTTGAATTCTGTCATGGTCTGGGATGGACTCGGTGAGATCTTCTATAACGTCAGCCAATCCTTCTTCAAACGCGCGCACAATATTGCCATGTCCTTCTGGAAAACCCTCTGGCGGGTTTTCCACTCGTAGATGATACGATGTTCTGGTAATACCATAACTACGAGCATTCCTTTGTCTGAAGGGTTCTAAACGAAAAACAAAATGTCCTCGTCGACCCAGGGCGCCGCCTTGTTGTTCCCATTGCTGCATATACTCATTAAGATCATCGTCGGACTCGGTGTTACTTGCCATGCTAACAAGAAATGATACGTTGAAAAGATAGAGAGGTGATATATAGACTGTTTGATTGACAGCTTCTTTTTTCTTATATATATACAGGCACCACTCATCCTTTTTCATCACTTTTTATTTGTTCAATGTATGGAGAGACGATTGCGTGCATCGACTCGTGTTTTTGGTAAAAGCAAAGACAAAGAAGTCCCTAAAATGGAATCTCCTTTTACTGCCAGTGGCAATATTGATTATTGTACCCGTTTTTATCAAGAAGTGGTGGAATGTCTATGGAAACGGTGTTGGATCGTAGCCATTCTCCAATACATTCATCAACACGTGTGCGATTTAGAACCCCCCGTTCAGCCCATGTACAGCGAAGAAGCGCTTCTTCATGGACGACGTGTTCATGACTCGATCAAAACAGGAATACGTCAACTCTCGCTAGAGACCATCCATCGATCCTGGCAGCGTTTACTATTACACTATCATTTGGAAATCCCGAGCTGGCAACCCAACGACATTGAATTCGTGATACAGATGACAAGCCCCGATCTGGTGACAGAACAAATTTTGGAGGAGATTGTATCGTTTCGACGCCAATTTAGTTCTTTCACCTATGAACTCTTGGGATTCACTCATGAAGATGTCGATCACATTTTTGGGTGGTCACGTGACACGTTGCGAGAACGTGAATGGGATGGCATTGATATACCTGACAGCCCAGACCGTTGACCAATCCCAGGATGGGGTGGGCTGACGTCATCCCCCTCTATATAACATGACGCAACGTCTCATCTCTCTCTTTTTGGCTTGTTAAACCTATTGAGTCAGGATGGCAACGAAGAGACCCCTTGATCAATTAGAAGAGATGGTCACTGCTTTACCGCCTACACCGACGGAGAAAAAGTCCAAAAAAGAGAGAAAAATCAAAATCAAAAAACCACCCCAAGTGGATCCTTCTTCACCACCACCAGTACCGTCAACACCTACAACGACCACATTGTCACCACCACCACCAGTACCGCCGCCGCCACCACCACCGCTCATCAATATGGATGACTTATTCAATGGTGACAATATTCTCAATTTGTTAAATCCGCCTGCTGCTAGTTATCAAGTACAACTACCGCCTATGGAACAAGCTTGTCAATCCGTTGTCTGTCCTATGCATCAAACAGACCTAACTTGCTTTCAAGCCCAAACCACAGGAGACACTTACATCAAATGCCAAGAAAAGAAATGTGGCCTCTTTTGTCATCAAGATCAAATCGCCACTTATCTCAAGATCATTAATGAAAAACTCCATCCTGATTATCTCAAAAGAACCCTGGTGTGTGACTGTGAAGAACCCGTGGTCTTACGAATCAGCAGATCCCAAGCCAACCCCAACCGTCCTTATTTCACATGCAAAGAAACACCCGAGGATCGATGTCCTTTCTTTCAATGGGCCGACAAACCCTTGAAACCCAAGAACCGAAAAAAACAAAGACAAGACACGACCAAGTAAAGACACACGAACTGTTTTTAATGAACAATGATTATGATACATGATAAAAACAAATGAAAAAGCAGGTCCGGAAAAAAGAGCATGATCGACCGGGGCGCCGGTAAAATGAAATACACGCGCTCTTTTGACTTTTTTGACTTGTGAAATCTATAAAAGGCCGATGTTGTAAGAATAAAATTTTTATTAGTGTGGCCATGGAGTCTGTGTGGTTGTGTTATGCGTGGGAGGGTTTGTTGTCCCTCGTGCAATGGCAATGTCATCAAGCCCTTTGCCAAGTGTTATATGACTACCAACCAGGTGAAAAAGTACCTATTCCCCCATGTCCCGAGGACACGCCTCCTCTTCAAGTCTTTGAAGAAACCCATGTGGACCTCAACTTGTATCGATGGGTAGTGTTTGTGTTATGGTTAAAAGCCCACCCCAAAGCGTGGCAATGGTATCGAATCATTCAAAAGGCGCATCCCAACACCATCCCTCCCATACCGACCTTGTTGGATGAGTGTCAGAAAGTATGGCACCTCGAAAGACCAAACGAACCAAACTCGATGTCTCGCAATCATGGTTGACCCGTTACCACGATCCTAGAGTCCCCGGCAGTTTAGGAGGCGTGCAACGGTTTGCCAAGGCCCATCACCTCCCCTTGAAAAAAGCCCAACGCGTCTTGGAACGGGATTTGGCCTACACGTTGCATAAACCTCGACGTCGTCGTTTTCCAACCTTGCCCGTGATCGTGGGTGGCTTGGACGATCAATGGGTTGCGGATTTGGTGGAAGTACAACCCTTGGCCAAGTATAATCGTGGCATTCGGTATTTACTGACGGTGTTGGATGTGTTGTCCAAATACGCGTGGGTGCAACCGTTGAAAGCCAAAACCGGGGTAGCCTTGGTCCATGCCTTTGACAAGATTTTGAAACAAGGAGGTCGACGTCCCAATCGATTGCAAACGGATCGAGGGAAGGAATTTTACAATCGCACGTTTCAACGTTGGCTCGAGGAGCAAGGAATCCAGCATTTTTCTACCCAAGGGGATGCCAAAGCGAGTGTGGTGGAACGATTTAACCGGACCTTGAAAGAACGTTTGTACCGCTATTTCACCGCCGCCAACACGTTGAAATTTGACAATGTGTTACCCGAGTTGGTCCAAGGCTACAATGCCACACGTCATCGAAGTATTGGCATGGCCCCTCAAGACGTGACGTGGGAAAACGATGAAGCCGTGTGGAAACGCCTGTACGAGAAACGTTTGAAAGGCAAGAAAACCCCATTTCAAGGTGGGAGATCGTGTGCGTCTCAACAAGATTCATCGTACGTTTGAAAAAGGGTATTTACCCGGTTGGACCGAAGAAGTGTTTGTCGTGCATCGTGTGGTGCCGGGTCCTGTGCCCACCTACAAGATTCGAGAATGGGATGACACGCCCGTCGATGGCACGTTTTACGAGGAGGATTTACAAAAAGTGCACGTGTCCGATGTGTTTCGTATCGAAAAGGTACTTAAGCGTCAAAAAGATCGCCTGTTGGTCAAGTGGAAAGGGTGGCCGGACAAGTACAACAGTTGGATTGCTAGGGGAGACGTGACCTCCCTCCGACCACCCAAGCAAAAGAAAGAGACAAAACCCCCCAAGAACAACAAAGAGACAAGACGCCGACGCGACTAGACAGGCATGACGTTCGTCCCCCACACCTCGTTTTACGTGACGTTGATGAGTCATGCGAGTACCAAGGAGTTTCCTGAGAACAAACCCCATCAGTTCAGAAACCGGTTGCCCAAACCCATTCGATTTATGGGCAAAGGATGGATGGTGGGCATGGTGAGTTTGTCCTTACCTTCCATTCCTACTGTGGGGGAAGATTTTGTCGGCAACGCCGAGCCTCTGCTGTACGTACGATGGCACGAACGGGTCTATGACAAAGACGATCAAGGGGACGACGTGTGGTTCCATGAACGGCGCGAACTCACCCTAAGGGGTCAAGACATGAAAAAGGAGATGGCCTCGTCGCCGACGGGATGGCACTTTTTTCATCAAGTGGTGTACCGTTACGAGCAAGAACGTGCTAAACGAACCCAACCCAAAAACAAATGGACAGAGAACGATGGCCTCAAGTTGTACCCCACCTTTGAATGGACCTCGGAAGGGGATTTGTTGTTGAATACCAAGCAAGTGGATTACAAACGACAAGTGGCGCACGTGTCATGGGGCAAAAGCTTGGCCCTGAAAATGGGATGGCTCGAACAAGTGTCTCCCGGGACCTATCGATTGGGCCCGAATCTCTTGCCAGAATTTCAAGGCATGTCCACCATTCCCACCCCGACGGATGTCCGCGATACCGGCAACAAGCCCATCTTTTGGAAAGTGGAGGGGGAGTATGTGAAGTTGAGTCTATCGTGCCCTTGGCGTTTTGTGAATGTGAACGACAAATTTCGTCTCTCGTCGGAATTTCCCTCGGTGCGTCCTTTGCACGTGTATTGCAATGTGGGTACCAGTAGCATGGTGGGTGGTCGCATCACGGATCTCTTACGAGAAATCAAGTACCATCCCCAAGAAACCATGCACTTTGAACCTCGCCATATTCAATATGTCCCGGTACGCAACGAAGTGGTGGAAATCGTGGAAACCCAGATGGCCGAAACCAATGGGGATCTGGTCCAGTTTGGCGAAGGACATACCATCCTAACCCTCCACTTTAAAAGGGAGGTGGTGTAAAGAAAGACAGAAAGAAGACAGGATATCGTTCTACGTGACATTACCCAGTCATGCCAACCGACATGAATTTCCCAACAACCAAGCCAATTCATTCAAGATTCGTTTACCTCAACCGTTACGGTTACCCGGGGGTGGATGGCAAGTGGGGTTGAGTGCCATTTCGTTACCGGATACGCACGTCAATTTGTACGACTTGGTGCAAAAAGATGGGTACATCATGTCAACGTCCTGGGACCAAACCTATCCCAAACCTGGTGGAAAAGACGGGGAAATGCAAGATCGAACAGACACGGCTCAGACCCTCATCAATGACATTCAACATTTGGATTGGGTGGTGGATGGGGTGAGTTTCATGAAAGCCACCATAAGCCACTTGGAACAACAACGCAAGGAAACGGCGATTCAAGGCGGCCGTTTTACCAACGATCAAGGCAAACACATGTACGTCAAGTTTCGTTGGGAAGGGGACGATCTGATCATCGACAACACCAATGTCTGCCATTGTGGCAACGACACGCCAGGCCTGGCCATCTACACCAAGTTAGCTGTCAAAATGGGATGGTTACGTAAAATTAGCAGTGGGTTGATTTTGGGACCTAACTTACAGCAAGAATTCATGGGTGATCAAATCCCCAACATGAAACAACCCGTTGGCAACGATTGGAACGATTTGAACGACGATCAGCACAACCCGGTCTTTTGGACGGTGCGTTCTTTTTTACCGGATCATTTACAATTGAGTATGAGTTGTAGTTGGCGTTTCACCAACTTGAATGTGGCGTTTCGTTCGGTGGTGGGCGACCCCTCACGATCGTTGCACGTGTACTCGGACGTGGCAGGCAGTATGATGGTCGGCAATCGCGTGACCGATTTGTTGCGTGAAATCCATTACAAGCGGGAAGGCAGAGGCACCATGTACTTTGAACCGTTGCACATTCATTACCTACCGCTTCGCAATGAAGTGGTGGAAATCATTCAAATGCAAGTCACCGAAACGTCTGGCACCGAGGATAAGTTGGTCAAGTTTGGAAAAGGCAACACCCTGGTCACCTTGCACTTCAAAAAGGCATAAAAAGCAAAGGGAAAAGGGGATAGTCCGTCAAAGATGCCAAAGACAAGAGCACGTCGAAGACGAAGAAGGCAACGAGGCGGTCTCTTGCCGCTCGCTGCTCTCGTGCCAGCCTTGATGGCGGTGGGGAAAGCCGCCGCGTTGGGAGCGGTGGGTGGTGCGGCGGGTTACGGGGGCAAAAAAGCCATGGAAGCAGCGACCACTCGGAAGAAAAAGAAAGGCCGATGACGGTATAAAAAGACAAAAGGATCACAGGAAGCATAGACATTGCTGAAGAGCAAAGAAGACAACCATGCGTGGGGGAAGTTTGACACGATTTCGTACGGACGAGTGGTATGATCAACACGGCAACGGGTTGATGAGGGAGGTCATGCGTGGAGGTCTCCAAGGCCTTAAAAGGACTCGAAATCCCTTGAAACTGCCTAGTAATACCGTGCGTGGTTTAAAAGCCGGGTTATCACGCGGTGTCAAACGCAAAGCCGAAGACGTCATTAAAAAGGAAATCACCAAACAAGCCAAGAAAGCGTTGAATCAGAAGAACGTGAAAGACGCCGTGCGTGTGGCCAGTGCCTTGTTTCCCAAACAAGTCAAACGAGCGCGAGATATTTTTGGAGTCTGAACATGGATCCCGTGCCTTCACGACCTCGACGGATTCGTAGTGATCGAGGTTTGTCTCAATGGGGAGGTGCTTTTTGGAAACTCGTGCGACGACAACGTGGTGGATGGTTGAGTCCCGAGGTGATGAGAGTACCCGGGTTTGATTTGGCGCAACTATTGACGCGACGACGACGCTATAAAAACCCCTCACGACGACGGGGTGCCACCACTCGACGACGACGACGACGTTAACCATGCCGAATGTAATGTCACGCGTGGTACCCCCTACCTCCTCTGAAGGGGCTGCCCCCGCTCACCCGCGTTCCGAAGGGACCGTCAACCCTGCATTACGGATTTTCAAGGTGCCACCGACCGACATTAGCATCAATGCCTATCGCATGGTTACCATTCAACCCACCACCACGGGTATCAATCCCATGGAATTCATCATTCCAGGGTTGGACGATTTTGTGGATTTGGGACGCAGTTACTTTACCATGGAATTGAGATTGCAAAAGAGTACGAACGCGAACTTGGTGGCCAATGAAAAATTGTGGCCCGTCAACAATCTGGCCCATTCCATCATCAAACAAATTGACTTGCAGTTGAATGGCACGTTGATCAGTCCACAATCCGACACTTATCATTACAAAGCTTACCTAGAAACCTTGCTGAATTATGACCGAGAAGATGGCAAGACCGTGTTAGGACCCCAAGGATGGTACAATCAAGTGGATTTCCCACCCCAATGGACCGCCACCAACACAGACTATGGAGGACCTGATGCCGCCTATACCGCTCTCAGTGCCAATCACAAAGGAGCCTTGGCCGCCATGGTAGCCGAAACCGCCAAGTATTCAGGAGGTGTCACCCACAGTCTGGTGTTTACCCCGCACCTGGAAGTGTTTCACACTGGCAAACTGTTGGTGCCAGGGATAGAAATCAAGATGAAATTTCATTTCAATGGCCCGAACCTCTTTTTGAATGGAGTGGCTCTGGCTGGCCGTTTGATGGAAGGCGATGTCAAACTACGGTTTCATCTCTGTCAACTGCGTTTGAATGACGCCATCTACAGGAGTTTGTCTGAAAAAAGACACAATGAAGGGGCCATCGCTACCTACCCCACCGTCCGCAGTGAAATCCGGACCTTTAGCATGCAAGGCAACCTGGTCCGCTTTGATATCCCCAACCTGTTTCAAAACAGAGTGCCTGACCGATTGATTGTGGGGTTAGTGGACAGCCGCGCCTTCAGTGGTGATGTGACCCGAGATCCCTTCTGTTTCCAGAAATTTGGGCTGACCTCCATTAAACAGATTGTCAAAGGAGAAGAATACCCTTATGAAACCCTGCAGTTGGTGAACGACAATGGCACCCGAGATAATCTAGGGTACTTCCGTTTTCTGCAAGCCAGTGGCGCCTGGTGTAAAAAGAAAGGCAATATGGTAGAACTGCTCGATTGGGGCCAAGCTAAAAATTGTACCTTGTTCATGTTTGACAATGTAGCCAATGGATGTGCCGACAGTCAAACCCTCAACCCCAAGCAAAGTGGAGATTTACAACTCAGCTTGGAATTTGGAGCCGCGCCCGCTACCAATATAACCGTGCTCGTGTATGGTGAATTTGAGAACTTGCTGGAGATTGACCGCAACGGAGCTGTGTTGTATAACATTTACCAGCACTAAAGAAGATGGAACAAGTGGCCTTGAATAATGTGCAGTTGGATTATTTAGCCCGCGACGACCCCCAATTGAAACCTGTCTTTTACGGGACGGTGGCCTGTGATCGTTTACCCAAGAGTCCTGTCAAGACCCAACCCCAAGGGTACATTGTCAACACCGACCCCCACGATCAACCGGGGCAACATTGGTTAGCGGTGTGGACCGATCAGAACGTGTGTGAAGTCCTCGACAGTTATGCCTTGCCGTTGGAAACGTACGTGCAAGCCGCCCCGTTGCGAGAATGGATTGTCCAACATTGGAAGTACGTGGTGACCAATGGCAAGTCCTTGCAAGCCATCTATAGCAAGAGTTGTGGCGATTACGCGTTGTTGTACTTGAAAGCGAAAGCCCGTGGACGCACCTTGCAAGACTTTTTAAATGAGTTTTCCGATCACGATTATGTAAGCAATGACCATCAAGCCGGTCAACGCCTCAAACAATGGATTGTAGGCCAAGAAGAGAGATGGTACCAAATCTGTTGTAGTCCGTATCATCAATGTTGTTAAATTAAAAGAGTTAAAAAACAGTTGTTTTTGTTGTGTCCTATTCAAACGTAGCTCAGTCGGTAGAGCCTTGGATCCCCGAAAAAACAGGTGTTGGGGGTCGTGCGTGGGTTCGAGTCCCACCGATTCCAATAAAAAGGTGCCTTTTTTTTTGTCAGGGTCTTAGTCCTCATCATGCAAACGGGGAAACCGTTTCGTTTTCATACCCCGTCCAGTATTTTGGTGGTGGGTCCTTCTGGATGTGGCAAAACCGTGTTTACGGAAAAACTCTTGTTAGAGAACCCAGAGTTGTTTGACACCCCACCGACTCAACTGCATTACTGTTATGGGGCCTGGCAAGATCGATTTCGAGGCATGCAAGATCGTGGGGTAATATTTCACGAAGGGATTCCCGATCATGACGCCTTGGTGCAATGGTTTCCTCCCGGGCGTAAAGGAGTGATGGTCTTGGATGATTTGATGGACGAAGGGAGTCAGGATAAACGCGTGTTGGATTTATTCACCAAACATTCGCATCATCAAGGGGTGACGGTACTGTACTTGTGCCAAGACATGTTTCCCGTGGGTCGATATGCTAAAAGTATTTCCCGCAATGCCCATTACATTGTGGCGTTCAAGAACCCCCGAGATCAATTAGGGGTACGCAATGTCATGCTTCAATCGTTTCCTACCACTTGGAAAGACACGTTGGAGACGTTTCATCAGGCCACGACACGACCGTATGGGTATTTGGTCTTGGATTTACACCCCGCCTCCTCCGATCAACAACGTGTGTTGAGTCACCTGTTAAAAGACGAAGGATGGACGCGCACGTATCAAAAACGTCGCAGTGATCAGGATGTCAAGTAAAAGATTACCAAGTAGAAGGTTGCAGGGATTGGCTCCCCCGTTGTTTTGGATTTGTTGGGAAAAAATTGTTGGTGATTATTTTCATAGCATGCATTTGGACGACATGGATTACCAGGCCATGCAAGAGGTATATAATTTGGTTCGAAACCGACGAGGCCAATCTATTGACCGTTTAATCAATCGTTACAACGAAACGTATTTTCGTGAACTGGTGTGGACCTTAGAAGATCGAGCATGGCAGTTGATGATGCATCCCGACGTCCTTCGCAAGCTTACGCAACCGTTTCACCTGTAGGCACCACCATGACTTCCCAAAAAGAAAAAACCGTGGTATCCTTGCTGAATGGACCGTTGTCCAGAAGCCACGGTGAAAAATTCAAACCGGAACTTTTGCAACGCATGGATTCCTTGTATGCCTTTTACCACAAACAGTGGTGGTGTTATCGGAAAATGCTGAATCATTTCAAGTTTGTCAACGCCTTGTTCAATGGCTTAGCATTACTCCTGATGGCGGCGGGCATGATTGCCGGACCCCTCTTGGAAAACAGTACGTTGGTGGCGTGTTTGGCGGCCGTGGGTACGGTGGTCAAAGGATGGAACGATTTTAAACAATACCGGTTTAAAGTGACCATGAGTCGGTTTGCGTTTACCACGTATGCTAAAGCCTTGACCGAATTGAAAACCCATGTGCGTGGTGTTCCCTTGGAGGACCTGGAAAGGTTTTTGATCAAGATGCAAACGTTGGATGATACCATTGTGGATTTCACGCCTCCGTTACCCAAACGATGTGTGCAAGATTACCATCGTCGTTTTGTGTACCAACCCGTGGATGGATGTGCTCGTCCGTTGATGTCCAAAGGGTATTGGACGGAAAAGGATAAAAAGCCGCCCCCCTCCAGTCCCACACTCCTAGAACCATGGCCGTCCGACGAAAAAGAACCACCCAAAGAAAACGACGTCAACGAGGAGGGGCATTAATGCGTCGCAAACCCCGTTTGGTGGATAAAATAGCCCATGGCCTGAGTATGGTTCTATCGGGTCCAGCGCCTGGGTTTGGCCTCGCTTTAGGCAAATTAGGCGCTCAAGCCTTGAAAGGCGTCACCGACAATGTACAGTATTACCGACAACGACCTCAAAAAGGAAGTGGGTGGTGGCAAGATTTCAAACGCAACACCCGTCAAGGCTATAAAGAGTCGCGGGATGCCATCAAAAAAAACAAAGCTCTTCAACGTGTGTTGTCCCACCCCACGAGTCCATGGCGTCCTTGAGGAGACGACGACGACGACAACGACGACGTCAACAAGGAGGTTCTTTTTTGAACGTGTTGGTCCCAGCCATGGCAGGGTTGGGGAAAGCTGTAGCAATGGAAACGGATAAACGTATAAAACGCGTGATCCAAAAAGCCAACCAACGGTATCGTCGCCGTCACCGATAAGAGATGCAACGACTCCGACGTCAATTACCGTTTTTACGGTCGGTGTTACAAGAAGCCAATCGCTTGAAACGTCAAGACCTTTTACAACATGCCAATGCCGATCAAATCAATGCTGTGAGTGAACTGGCCTTGAACTTCTTAAAAAACAAGATTCCCGTCACACCACCCATCCTGGCCAAGCCTCGACCCTATAAAAAGGTGCTACGCGACTTGGGACGTCGTCAACATTCGGTGAAAAAGCGTCGTGCGTGGTTGGTCCAACAAAAAGGACGCGGGTTATTTCAAGGGCTTCACCACGTGTTATGTCAATGTGCTCGACCGACCCGTTAACACTCCCCACGTGGGTACGTCTGTTACAAGAGGCCAATCGAGAAACAGAGAAATGGAGAGACAATTGTCATTATTGGCAGCATAAATATGACCAGTTGTATCAAGAGTACCTGCACATCTTGAACTCTGCTCTTTGTGAGCGTTGTCGTGACCAAGAAGACGGGGAACTTTGCCCAACGTGTAACCTAGGATGGACGAAGTGTACATGATTCCCCACCAGGATTTGGAACAACTCATTCAATATTACAAAGGACAACTCACCGAAAATGCCTTGTTGAACAAAGCCGCCACGTTAGCTGCCAAAAAACATGTGTTGTTAGCCAACCCACAACTCCCCCCGGCCCTCGTCAATGCCCAAACCAAACCCTTGAGTCGAGAATTAACCAAGTTAACCAAACGGATCCGTCAATTTCCTGGAGGCGTGGGTGTGGGGGCACCCGGTGGCCCGCCAGGCGAGGAAGAGGAAGAGGCCGGGGATTTGGTGACGGGACCCGTGGAACAATGGTTGAAGCGCATGATAAAAGGCAGCCCGTCGACTCCCAAACGCCCCATTACCCCTACAACCAAGAAAGGCAAAGGAGCAGCCACCACCAGTAAAATTCCCATTCTCAAGAAAGAGGCCCCTTCTACCAGTCGAGGGGATACCCGGTCGCGTTTAGAAGCCATTCGAGAACAGCGCAAGACCTTGGAAAAAAAGATAGCCGAGAGTCCTTGGGGCAAAGGCAAAGGTAAAGGCAAAGGCAAAGGACCCGCCCGAGAAGTGGAACGATTGAAACCTTTACCCGGTTGGGAAGATTGGGCTCGTGGCAAAAAGTTACGAAGACGTTTGGATTACGACGACAGTGACTAAACATGCCCACCAAGAGGAGGAGAAGGGGTATCAAACGGAAACGCCACCAATCCGGTGGGGCATTGGATGTACAAAAATGGATCGCTAAAACCGGCAAAGAATTTCATTGGCCTGGCTATCAGTACATGGGACCCGGGACACATTTAGCCAAACGCCTGAAACGTGGGGATCCCGGGATCAATCGCTTGGACAAGATCGCCAAACAACACGACATTGATTACAGCCGTGCCAAGAATTTGCAAGATAAATGGAAAGCTGATACCAAGATGATCCAAGCCATTGATCGGTTACCCGGCAAGAAAACCAAGACAGAACGCGTGGTCAAAAAAATCATGCAAGCCAAGAAACGTTTAAAATTGTAATTGTTTTAATCACCTCGTGTTACAGCCCATGTTGTGTTCTTTTGGGAGAAAATAAAACAAAATGAAAATGTCTGCACCTGTCTTTTTTTCAAGAAACAAAATCATCCAAATCAAACGGATCGTCCACATCTCAATTGTTCCCATTCGTCAGGGGACATGTGCTTTAAAAAGTCACACACCTCCCCTCTGCTCTCTCTTCTCTAATTGTTCAGCAAGACTCTTGTCTTGGACACGTTCTGCCTTCACC
Organism: Siderastrea siderea; assembly: GCA_964030785.1. Classification (NCBI taxonomy): domain Eukaryota; kingdom Metazoa; phylum Cnidaria; class Anthozoa; order Scleractinia; family Rhizangiidae; genus Siderastrea; species Siderastrea siderea. The sequence continues at coordinate 6,691,709 of OZ034972.1, forward strand.
TTCTTCAAAATTTGCTCCACCTCTAAATCGTCTTCGAATGTTTCAAACTCTTCCAATAATTTCTCGTGGTCATGATAAGCTGCTCCAGCCAGGCGCTCGCTCTGTTTTTATGTCCGTTGACTTTTTCTGGAGAGTTGAAGGGTGATGATGGTGCTGCCTTGTTTGAAAGGAGCCGGCTGTCCATTGGCTGTTTGAATGTCCATGGCAATGCTGTCAAAGATGGTTTTACCAAGAGGAAAAAACATCCGTTGAGTGGTATCAAATTGATGATCGGTATTGCCGGCATCCAAGGTACGTAAAAAACCTTTTTGTTGATTTCCGACAATGCTCTGTGCGACGAGATCCGTATAGATCATGAGTTGTTGTTGTCCTTGTTGTGGTTTGACAGTTTGCGTGGTGGGAAATGGCTGCCGACTGAGATTCGGACCCAAGAAGAAGTAATAATCGAAATCGGGGTGAGTAAAGCTGACGGAGACGATGCCATGCGGTGGATATTTGTTGACAGGACCGACGGTTGGTGTCCATTTGTGTCGATCGTCGTAATCGACGATATGTTTCACCAGATAATTCTTTTCTTGGACGATGCGTTCACTTGGCGTTCCATCTTTCACAAGTCCCATCAGTTGAGCGAATTTCCATTCCATTTCAAATTGCATGTTGGCTGGAATGAGTACATACAAGGAATCTAATTCGGAGGCGGTGCCTGTATTGGTGATTTTCACGTAGGGTTGAGCCAGGTTGAGAGCGGCTAGTTGTTGTCGTTTAGCTTGATCGTCCACGTCCATTTTGGCTATATCCATCATGACTTCCATGTGTTGTTTTTCCATTTCGTACGCGATGGCGATCCATGCTTCTTTCAAATTGTGGTAATACCCTGGGGGTAAATGCATTTGTTTGGTGACTTGAATGGGAGCCGTTCCCTCAGCACGTTTTGGCACGTATCTGATATCTGTTTTCATCCAGTGTTTTTGACTATCTTCTTGCGTCCAATTCTGCTTGGTTTGATCTTCCAATTGTTGATTAAAACCAGGGTGTGAGATATGAACAAGGGCCGCTTCCCAATCATCTTCCACCAGATAGTGTGAATGGGGAAGTCTAGCGGTAAATTTTTGCCCCGTGCCTTGCGCTTGATCACTGAGGAGGGTGATGTAGAAACTCATGGTGACAACAAAATAGTCCATGGTTGCCTTTTTATACCTATGTAAGGACCTTGACCTCCCAAGGCTCCTTAAAAACAAGGAAACGCGCTCGGACAGGTTTCCAACCAGACCATAAACACGATCCAACGCCCGATATTCCCTTGACAGAGTTCAATCGCCTGTAAAGGATCGTCTGTCGGTTCCGGTAAGTCAGTAGGTTCATACAACTGCTTACACAGGTACAAGTGTGTCTTGTAAAGAAACCAATCCTTAAAACTTGACGAGATATAGAGAAAACAACCGGGCATCTTTGATCGTTCCCTTTAGAAAAAGCGCGCAATAAAATTTCTATATACAAAACAAGGTGGGTGTGGATTGTGATGTCAAAGGGTATGTTTCGACATGTTCCGACAAGCAATCTACCGACAAAGACGGTTATGACGTCATGGGGCAAGTCTGTACCTATTTAAGGTGTGACAGTTAAACCAAATCAATTCTGTTTTAGACAGAAGACAACATGGAACAAATCTGTATGATTGTCGATTTGGATGGGTATCAAGTGAACCATCAACCGTTTATTGTAAGGGAAATGGGTGTTTACAGTTTACAGCACGGGAGTTTCAGCTGGTTCTTGGAAAACAAGTTGTCTTACCTCTCGTTGGAAAAGCGAGATCGTAAAACAGTGAACTATGTCTACCATCATATTCACGGCTTACGCTTTGAATCGAGCAAGCAAGAAAAAGCCTTACCTCAACATCTGGTCAAAAACATGATCGAGTCAGCCTATCATCGTTCCAGGACGCAACACCAATACATGGTAGCTTACAAGGGAGGATATTTGGAAAAGAATCTACTAAACGAGCTACAGATTCCTTGCGTTAACTTGGAAGACTTTGGATGTCCTAAAGTCGAGAAACTCATCGCCATGGGGTTTGATGTAGGATTAACCTGCGGTCGTCACGCGAAACCCACCCACCATTGTCCCAAACAAGAAACCTATTTGTTTTACCAATGGATCCAGTCTCAAGCTTGAAACCATCTTTATCAGCACTAGAACTGGTGGGACGATATTACCGAAAACGTCAAAACTATTCTGGCCCATGACAAACAAGAAGAAGAAGCCTTCACCAGTCAATTTAAATGAACGTGAAGCAAGCAAGCAAGCAATCTGTTGACAGCTTGGTGATCATTTGTTTCCTTCACAACAACACAGAACTCCAGGGGAAGAAAAGAATGATCATGACAGAGTCCACAGGCTACCTTGACATGAATAAAAAACCTGTGTCATCCGAGTAAAACCAATCAACTCTCTTTTGTTTTGTTTTTTAAAAAAGGGATTTTTGTTTTTCAAACCGAGCCGAACTCGATCGATCGATCGATCGCTTCTAACCCAAAAAAAACCTCCCAGCCAAATCCCCAAGAAACACTCTTCAATCCATTGTCTCCTACTCGCTTCGACCCGAAAAAAAAATTTCCATGCTTTTTTCAAAAAAAAATTTTTTTCCACCCCGACCGGGATTCGAACTCACACTAAAAAAATCTTGGTTTCCCCCACAGCGCGCGCCCGCCCGCTGCCCGCCGCTGCCGCCCACTTAGACATGCGCTCTGAAACGAGAGACGAATGTATTTTACCACGTCATAGGAAAATTACTGACGAAGCATTTTTTGGTTCGCGCAAGGACGCTTCGGTTTGGCAGCGTGAAAAACTTATTTTTTCACAGATTTATTCATCGCTTTCCCCCACCAACCCTCGGCTTTACAAACAAAACGATGACAGCTAAGATTTCAGCGAAAAAAGGTGGGAGATTTTTATCTGTAAAAGCCGCCGAATGGATGTTTTGAAAACAGCGAAAGCTTCACACGAGGTAAGTGATGCTTTTTTTTGCTGCCGGCTAAAAATATTTGTTTAAGTGTTTTTTCCACAACGACAAACTTTTCGAATAAAAAACACTGTGTCTTATAATACTCGTTTACTAGTTTTTGAAATGGCTCTATTTTTTTTGTCACCTCGAAAAATTTGAACATCGGCGCGGTTCTGTTTAGCTCGCAATGTTTTCCCATTCCCCGCGTGAAAAGATCCTTTTCTACCCGAAAGAATATTTGATTTATTTTTACTCACTCTCTGTATTTCTTTTTTCCACAGTCCAAGGATGTCCTGCCTGTAAAGCGGTGAGACAAACGAGATGACAACTCGTATTTTTTCTCCGAGAAGAAAGCGAGCGGCTTTTTGAAAACAACAACAACAAGCAAACCTCCACGCAAAGTAAGCATCATTTTTTAAGTGTTGAGCGTTTTTTTCACACAAAAAACAAACTTCAGTACAAAACACATTTATGTTTTAGTCCTCTTTTTGTTCTTTCCAATGGTTCTATTTTTTTTATCGCCTCGAAAAACCTTGGCGAACCATCGCGGTTCTGTTTAGCTCGCAATGTTTTCCCATTCCCCGCGTTGTTGTGAAAAAATCCTTTTCTACCCGAAAGACTATTTGATTCCTTTATTTTTTACTCTCTCTGTATTTCTTTCTCCACAATCCAAGGATGTGCTGACTGTAACGCGGTGAGACAAACGAGATGACAACTCGCATTTTCTCCGAGAAGAAAGCGAGCGGCCTTTTGGAAACAGCGAAAGCTTAACACGAGGTAAGTGTTGTTTTTTTGCTGCCGGCTAAAAATATTTTTTAAGCGAACCATCGCGGTTCTGTTTAGCTCGCAATTTTTTCCCATTCCCCGCGTTGTTGTGAAAAAATCCTTTTCTACCCGAAAGAATATTTTATTCCTTTATTTTTTACTCTCTCTGTATTTCTTTTTCCACAATCCAAGGATGTGCTGACTGTAACGCGGTGAGACAAACGAGATGACAACTCGCATTTTCTCCGAGAAGAAAGCGAGCGGCTTTTTTTGAAAACAGCGAAAGCTTAACGCGCCGGTTGCATCCTCAAACCCTTAACCCTAACCCAACTTGACCTTTGACCTCTACCATGGTGTCTTCGCTATGGCCGCCAATTTTTTCCCATTCCCCGCGTTGTTGTGAAAAAAATCCTTTTCTACCCGAAAGACTATTTGATTTATTTTTACTCACTTTCTGTATTTCTTTTTTCCACAGTCCAACGATGTGCTGCCTGTAAAGCGGTGAGACAAACGAGATGACAACTCGCATTTTCTCCAAGAAGAAAGCGAGCGGCTTTTTGAAAACAGCGAAAGCTTAACACGAGGTAAGTGTTGCTTTTTTTTTTGCTGCCGGCTAAAAATATTTTTTAAGCGAACCATCGCGGTTCTGTTTAGCTCGCAATGTTTTTCCATTCCCCGCGTTGTTGTGAAAAAAATCCTTTTCTACCCGAAAGAATATTTTAATTCTTTTATTTTTTACTCTCTCTGTATTTCTTTTTCCACAATCCAAGGATGTGCTGACTGTAACGCGGTGAGACAAACGAGATGACAACTCGTATTTTTTCTCCGAGAAGAAAGCGAGCGGCTTTTTGAAAACAGCCGCGCGCCACCCCCGCGCGCGCCCGCCGCCGCCGCCCGCGCTCGCCGCCGCTGCCCGCCGCCGCTGCCGCCCGCGTAGACATGCGCTCTGCTTCTGATTGGAATTTGACCATGGCCTTGGACCTTGACCATGGCCTGAATGGGACTGACCAATCACAACCAATCCTAACCAAATAAGGTCATACTGTTTGCTATATAAGCAGCAAAATTACGCCCAAATTCTCACTTTTTTCAAGATGGAGGAAGGTCAGGGAGATTTACGACAGTTTTTTCACAGATTTATTCATCGCTTTACCCCAGCAACCCTCGGCTTTACAAACAAAACGATGACAGCTAAGTTTTTTTGCTGCCGGCTAAAAATATTTTTTAAGCGAACCATCGCGGTTCTGTTTAGCTCGCAATGTTTTCCCATTCCCCGGGTTGTTGTGAAAAAATCATTTTCTACCCGAAAGACTATTTGATTTATTTTTACTCACTTTCTGTATTTCTTTTTTCCACAGTCCAACGATGTGCTGCCTGTAACGGCTCGTTGACATCGAGGTAGTCCATCTGATGGACAAGGGCATAGTCATTCATGGTCTAGGGGCCGACTATGTTCCTCCCTCACTGCCTATCCGAACTTTGCCTTTGTCTTGTGACGTCGTCCACTCTCCAGTAAATCGTAATGACCATGATGATAATACACATAAATCTGTTGTGGCGACCAAACCACTTGACCCAAGAACTGTTGATCTTCTTATTAAAAACCTTGAAAAGAATCACTCCGTCTCTTTTTTGCACTCTTATACTACCACTCAGCGGTTTTCCCAAACCACGTGACTTCTGGTCAACACCCATTTCCCCACCTCCCTTCCCACAAGTGACCTTTGACCCCTTCTCTCATTGGTCCATTCTCTTGACCGGGATCACATGATAAAAAGGAATGGCACTAGTCTCTCATTGGTCCAAAAAATTGGGGGGTAGGCCTTTTCGATACAAAGCGCCAGACCGCTGCCCCTTACTACTCGCGCCGAACACAATTCATCGGTGTTTCGAATACAAATGACGGATTTTTTTTGCGGATGAGTGAGTCCAGAGGCTTGTTTTTTAAAGTAAGTCGCCCCGATGCACGAGAAGGTAATTCGACAAGGGATATCTGCACGTGAAACGAATCATCCAGCTGGAAGGATTCATTCGAGTTTAAAATCGAACTCATCATCTCTAACACACGGCGTGCCGGTAATCTGGAGTCTCTCCAATCCTCCACGGTTAGACGTAGGGAATGGTAAGTATGATGAAGTCGATTACTCGACATTGCTAGAAACATCGTGTCCTCTTCTTTATGCGAGGATGTCACCTTTGCTACTGTTCACTACGCCCGACTTCTTTTTGAGTTAAACGAAGCGAGTATACTTTACGTTGAAGTCTGAATTTCTTACACCTTTTATCAGTGCATGGTGTTAATTTGAATTTGATCTTGTCATCTTGTTCTTGATCTTGATCTTGTTTCAATTGATTTTCAACTGCGTCAAGCACACGTAGAAGCAGTTGATCACCTTCGTCACCGTTATTGCTTGGCCACAGTTCTTGTCCACTTGCCTCAGGTTCTTGTTTTTCTTTAGTTGGTCTTAATCCAGCTTCCTTCTTCTTTATTAATTTTTTGTTTTTTGGCCGCTGGTCCCTTCTCATCTCCACCTCCATGCTGCTGATCACCTTGGCAGCTTTTAAAATGGCGCTTCAAGTTATCTTTTCTTGAAAAGCCTTTTCCACATATGCATAGGTGTCCATGTTTTTCAAGACACGCCTTCATGGGGCGTTTGACATTGTGTTTGCGCGAAAATTCTTTGCCACACTTTTCACAGCACCACCTTTCCATGACTGATGGATGTGTAAGCTGACAGCACTCCTCCTCCTCACGCCCTTTTTATACTGTTCCCTTCCATCCTATAATTTCTTTGAGAGGTTTTACACATGCTGATTAGCTCTCGGAATAATTTCATTGACAGGGTGAATAGATTGACAGATGGGTCAACAATGATTAATAGTTGAGTAAACATTGACAGATTTAATGGATAGGTTTCAGTGACAGGTGAGGAAGCAATGAGTTGATGGACAGGTTTTGATGGACAGCTGAGGAAACATTGGTTTGATGGACAAGGTTGATGACAGCTGAGGGGATATTTAGCATGAAATTTTTTTAACGGAGAGCTAAGTATCTGTTGACAGCTAAGTAGGTATGGCTGAACTCACACCCTGATTCCAGTAGTGGAAACAGAAACGTTTATATTTGATAAGAGTTGGACCGTCTTGACTTTGTGGTCAATCTCGTTCGCAGAAGCTGCATTCCTTTTGGTCAGCACCAAGGATGCAAGACCTCTGGGATAATCAATGTCAAAATGCTGGCGAATCGAAATCTGATTGGCTACTATTTTTTACCGGAAGTCTACGGGAAAGAAGTGTCAAAACAGGAAATAAAAATACTTAGAATGCTTTTGCTGGACGTTTTCGATCACGTCAGAGACGGACAATTGGAAAGAAATCTGAAAATCGGCGATGCAAACTAACAAAGAATCGAAATACAGTCAAATTCAAATTCATGTTAGAGAAGACGCAAAAAGCTAACTGGTGTCGATCACATGATTAAAACGAAAAAGGCGCTAAAACCTTGTGATATGTTGCAGCGGTTCTTGAGAAAGCTGAATGAATACCTGCTGCAAGATAAACGACGCGACGGTTGAAGAAGGAGTACAATTTTTGGATTAATTCCTCTAATTTCCAGCTCTAAAGTATGGTTCATGGACATTGATGGCTTGAAAATTGTTCTCAACATTGTCTAAAGAGGATGGAAGCTGGCAGTCTTTCCAGTGCAGCTGTAGAAGTTAAAATAAGCGGCTTTGTTTTAAATATCCGTTCACTCCGCGGAGCTATGTGCGAGTTTGATGGAACAGAAGACAGAATTTAAGCTTATTTTGTTGAACTGGAGCCGGTAATCTCACTGTAGCTGAAAAGTGAATGGTAGATTGGATTCTTGAATTAAGTGGTGCAAAAACTGTTGCAGCGACCGGACAGAATGACAAAAACAACGAGAACAGCAATCCTGTTTATTTTTGCAAGACATCGTAGCTGTCGTATTTGTAAGCTTTGAACGTTTGCAGCTGGCAAGACTGATAAACCTCGTCGAGTGTAGGTAAAAGGTCTTTCTCTAGTATTAAATTGTTTTCACTCTCAACTTTGATTGTCTGTGTAAGAAATCGTCCATCCTTGATTGTGATAGATTTTTAGTGTTTCTAGCTGTACTAAAAAGTGGCTGTTCAGTTTGCCTTGATTCACTGAGTTGAATTATTTATAGACCTGTGATACTCGTTAATAAATTGTACCTAAGACATTTTTTTGTGTTTATTCTATGTAGTGTTTTAGTATTTCGGCAAACGAGCTTTCCGTACAAAACTTATACCGTAGTAAAATATTTACCGACATAGTGGTGGAGAAAACAACACCAGCACAGTCGAAAGGCGAACATAACACAACGCCTCCTCAGGCACGTTTCATAAATAAATGACCACTCTACTTTGTCCAAGACCGTTTAATAGCATCAGTACAGTTGATTTGGTCTGTGTTTTCCTTACTAAATGAGCAGTCGCACTCTGTAAAAAATTTAAGCTAATTTTTACGCGTATATGCCACGCGCTAAAAACAAGGTCAAGTTTTTTAAGGTTGATTTGTTGCTCGATTAGACTTTTCAAATTAGTAAGCTGACACACTATTCGACTGCTAAAGAATCTCGCCCATGACTATCGTTTTCTTTCAAGATGTCGTTGAAAATTTGTTAATTTTGTAAAGGGCCGTAAGGTGGGAAATAAATTTGCGGCGGCACTTCAAACTCCTCGACATTGGCTACGTTTTCAGTACCCTTGAAAACGTTCATGCTTGATATTTGTTCTTCTATCAAAAAGTTTAATGAGGATACGACTACAATAAAAGAGTTAATTTTCTCTTCACCATTGTTGTTTAAAAAACACACACATTCAGTCACAAACGTATGGAGGCAGCTAGTCACTGAGAGATCTTCCATATTCACCTGGCAGTACACAAATGGTATCTTTACCATCAACATAAACAGTCTTCAGTGCCTCGTATTAACGTTCTTTGCATTAAAGGTCCGGTCTCCTTTCTAAACTGAATTTTCTAACGCGAAGTGAAAGAAACTTATAGAAACTGGTGCGGCCATCTTCGCGAGACTGCGCGAGGATAATTTTCATTTTCACGCGAGTCTGGCGTGAATATCAATGGCGCCAAAAAGAAGGGGATGTCGTAATATTTCGCGCCTTTTTTGACTTTACATGACCCATAAGGCATACTCAGTTCATAAACTGTCGAACATGCGCTTTAAAAAACCGGAAGAATAAAAAGTGGAATCCGGTTCTTGATTATCCCAGAGACCGTGGCATTTCCATCCCGCTGACCGTAAATGCGCGTGGGCTCTGGGGACGAGATTGCTTTGTGGTAAGAAAAAACAGGGATGCATGCGCATATCGTGCTCAATGCTCAACTGCAGTTCTTTTACATGCCATTCACCAGAACTAAGAAAGGACCATCCTGCCCCCCTTCCCATATGCGCACACCTTCCCAAGGCACCAGCCGCCACCGATCCCCACAAACGTGCACCAGCCCACATGCCGCCACTGCTGCTGCTGCTGCTGCCAACAAGCGCAACCATCTAGCCATCGGTATCTAAAAAGTAGGAATGATATCGAACCTCAGTATCCAAAAAATCAGATCGGTATCGAACCTCGGTATCGAAAAAATCATATCGGTATCGAACCTCGGTATCCAAAAAATCCGATCGGTATCGAACGTCGGTATCGAAAAAATCATATGGTATCGAAAAAATGGGATCAGTATCGAACCTCAGTATCGAAGAAATCAGATCGGTATCAAACCTCGGTATCGAAAAAATCGGACCAGTATCGAAAAAATGGGATCGGTATCGAACCTCGGTATCGAAAAAAATCGGATCGGTATCGAACCTCGGTGTCGAAAAAAATCGGATCGGTATCGAACCTCGGTATCGAAAAAAATCAGATCGGTTTCGAACTTCGGTATCGAAAAAAATCGATCGGTATCGAACCTCTTTCTCCAAAAGATCAGATCGGTATCGAACGGGGGGGCGGCAGTATCGAAAAAATCGGATCGGAATCAAAAATCGGTATTAACCCCAACAGGTAGAACGTATTAGCTGTCCTTAAAATGAATGTTTCTGACAGACATGAAGAGAATTTTACAACCGTTCACCAACTGCTTGGGAAGCATGTTTTCTGCATAATATTCTTCCAGAAGGAAGTAACTGTCGTAACCTTGAAGTTATGGGCCACGACAATTAACTTCCTCCCAGACGTCTCTTGAAGGTCTTACAACCACTTCACAAAGTTCTCAATACAAGTTCACCCCCAAAAGTATGTTGTTCATCATTCTAATTCGTCTCTGTACACAGTAAATTGGTGACATGGTTGCCAGTGTCCTGGCGCGCTTCAATGTCAAAATAAATAAAGAGTGGAGGTTCTTCTTCTTCATTTCCAAAATCATGTGCTTCTTCTTCTTCTAAATCTTCTATTCCTTGTTCTTCTGTACTCGAGACCTCTCCTGTTTTTCTGTACTCGAGACCTCTTTTTCAGACAATTCTTCTGCTTTTTCTATTCCTTGTTCTTCTGTACTCGAAATTTCCCTTTCAGACAATTCTTCTTCTTCTTCTTCTTCTTCTCCTGTAGATGTCACATCCTCCGTTTCTTCTCTAATGACTTGAAAGAAACACCTGTGGTTCTTGAGATCAACGCACTGTTTACATAATGGGCATTTACTATGCCAACATTTGTGATACTTTACTTCTTTGCCTGTCATTTGTTTGTTATAGCTTTGATACTTTTTGTACGCCGTGCAGATGCTGGGTTTGTCAGAAGAAGACGCCTTTTTTCTATTTACTGGCTTCGTTCGATGTCCCATTAAACAGGTGGGCCCTTTAAAGGACCGGCCACATTCATTGCAGAGAACTTGTTGTCGACTTGCTGCGTTAGGGCAGGGATGTTGCATGCACGCAGCAGACACTGTCCCCCGGCAATTGTGGGGTCTCTTTGTTTTTCCTCCTGTTTTTAACTTCCCACAATGGACACAGAAAGCGTCTGGCCCAAAGAATCCCTTCAAAGACGTGAGTGAGTGAAAGTGGGTCCCTACTTTTAAGACTCCAGGAACTTTGGACGCAGATGGACCTCGAAATATAGTTTGGAATCCATGGTCCGCTGACACGATAACAATTTGATACTCTTGCAAATAGTTCTGAAACTTTTCTATTTCTTCAAGACCGCAAGGTCCTTGCGGCACCCCCGGTTCATGATGTAAGGCTTGAGCATATTTCAATTGAATAGGTCTTCCTCGTTTGATGTCATCAAAGTGTGGATCATTACCCACTTTGGCTTTCACTGTGATTAGTACTTGCGCTGTACACAATTCATCGGTGTTGCGAATACAAATGACGGATTTATTTGCGGATAAATGAGTCCAGGGACTTGTTTTGTAAAGTAAGTCGCCCCGATGCACGGGAAGGTAATTCGACAAGGGATATCTCCACGTGAAACGAATCATCCAAATGGAAGGATTCATTCGAGTTTAAAATGGCACTCATCATCTCTAACACACGGCGTGCCGGTAATCTGGAGTCTCTCCAATCCCCCACGGTTAGACGTGGGGAATGGTAAGTATGATGAAGTCGATTACTCGACATTGCTAGAAACATCGTGTCCTCATGTTTATGCGAGGATGTCACCTTTGCTACTGCTTTTTGTAGACTACCTTCCAATATCTTCCACAAGTCTTCCCCGGCTATCTTCTCCAGTTCACTAAGCCCGACTTCTTTGTGACTTAAACGAAGCGAGTATACTTTACGTTAAGGTCCGAATTTCTTACACCTTTTATCAGTGCATGGTGTTAATTTGAATTTGTTCTTGTCATCTTGTTCTTGATGTTGATCTTGTTTCAATTGTTTTCAACTGCGTCAAGTACACGTACAAGCAGTTGATCATCTTCGTTACCGTTATTGTTTGGCCACAGTTCTTGTCCACTTGCTTCGGGTTCTTGTTTTTCTTTAGTTGGTCTTAATCCAGCTTCTTCTTCTTTATCGATTTTTTCTGTTGTGGCCGCTTGTCCCTTCTCATCTCCACCTCCCTGCTGCTTACCTTGGCAGCTTTTAAAATGGCGCTTCAAGTTATCTTTTCTTGAAAAGCCTTTTCCACATATGCATAGGTGTCCATGTTTTCAAGACACGCCTTCATGTGGCGCTTGAGATTGTCTTTGCGCGAAAATTCTTTGCCACACTTTTGACAGCACCACCTTTCCATGACTGATGGATGTGTAAACTGACAGCACTACTCCTCCTCACGCCCTTTTTATACTGTTCCCTTCCATCCTATAATTTCTTTGAGAGGTTTTGCGCATGCTGATTGGCTCTCGGAATAATTTAATTGACAGGTTGAATAGATTGACAGTTGAGTCAACAATGATTGATAGTTGAGTAATAATTGACAGATTTGAGGGATAGGTTTAACTGAAAGCTGAGGAAGCACTGAGTTGATGGACAGGTTTTGATGGACAGGTTTTGATTGACAGCTGAGGAAACATTGGTTTGATGGACAAGTTTTATGACAGCTGAGGGGATATTTAGAATAAAAAGGTTTTTTAACGGAGAGCTAAGTATCTGTTGACAGCTAAGTAGATAGGGCTGAACTCAAACCCTGATTCTAGTAGTGGAAACAGGAACGTTTATATTTGATAAGGGATGGACCGTCTTGACCTTGTGGTAAGAAAAAAGAGGGACGCATGCACATATCTTGCTCAATGCTCAACTGCGGTTCTTTTACCTACCATTCACCAGAACTAAAGATGAACCGTCCCGCCCCCTTACCATACGTGCGCGCCTCCCCCACGCGGCAGCCGCCGATGATTCCCGCAGGCACGTGCCCACCCATGTGCCACCACCGCCACTGCAACTGCCAACAAGGACAACCATTTAGCCATCGGTATCGAAAAAGGGGGATTGATATCGAACCTCGGCATCGAAAAAATCAGATCGGTTTCGAACCTCGGCATCGAAAAAATCAGATTAGTATCGAACCTGGATATCGAAAAAATCATATCGGTATCGAACCTCGGTATCGAAAAAACGGATCGATATCGAACCTCGATATCGAAAAGATCAGATTGGTATCGAACCTCAGTATCGAAAAAATCGAATCGGAATCGAACATCGGTATTAACCCCAACACTTACAACGCATAAGCTGTCCTTAAAATGAATGTTTCCAACAGACATGATGAGAATTTTACAACCGTTCACCAGCTGCTTGGGAAGCATGTGTTCTGCATAATATTCTTCCAGAAGGAAGTAACTGTCGTAACCCTTACCCTTAAAGTTATGGGCCACGACAATTATCTTCCTCCCAGACGTCTCTTGAAGATCTTCCATCCACTTCACAAAGTCCTCAATACAAGATTCACCTCAGAAAGTATGTTGTTCATCATTCTGATCCGTCTCTGTACACAGTAAATTGGCGACATGGTTGCCAGTGTCCTGGCGCGCTTCAATGTCAAAATAAATAAAGAGTGTAGGTTCTTCTTCTTCTTTTTCAAAATCATGTGCTTCTTCTTCTTCTAAATCTTCTATTCCTTGTTCTTCTGTACTCGAGACCTCCCCTGTTCTTCTGTACTTGAGACCTCTCCTTTAGACAATTCTTCTGCTTCTTCTATTCCTTGTTTTATGTACTCGAAACTTCCCCTTCAGACAATTCTTCTTCTTCTTCTTCTTCTTCATCTTCTTCTTCTCCTTCTCCTGTAGATGACACATCCTCCGTTTCTTCTTTAATGACTTCAATAAAACACTTGTGGTTCTTGAGATCAACGCACTGTTTACATGATGGGCATTTACTATGCAAACATTTGTGATACTTTACTTCTTTGCCTGTCACTTGTTTTTTACAGCTTTAACACTTTTTGTACGCCCTGCAGGTGCTGGGTTTGTCAGAAGAAGACGCCTCTTTTCCATTTACTGTCTTCGTTCGATGTGCCATTAAACAGGTCGGCTCTTTAAGGGATCGGCCACATTCATTGCAGAGAACTTGTTGTCGACTTGCTGCGTTAGGGCAGTGATGTTGCATGGAGGAACCAGTCACTGTCCCCCGGCAATTGTGGTGTCTCTTTGTTTTTCTTCCGGTTTTGTATGACTTCCCACAATGGACACAAAACGCGTCTCGCCCAAAGAATCCCTTTAAAGACGTGAGTGAGTGAAAGTGGGTCCCTACTTTTAAGACTCCAAGAACTTTGGACGCAGATGGACCTCAAAATATAGTTTAGAATCCATGGTCCGCTGACACGATAACAATTTGATACTCTTGCAAATAGTTCTGAAACTTTTCAATTTCTTCAAGACTGCAAGGTCCTTGCGGCACCCCCGCTGCATGATGTGAGGCTTGAGCATATTTGAATTGAGTACGTCTTCCTCGTTTGATGCCATCAAAGTGTGGATCATTATCCACTTTGGCTTTCACTGTGACTAGTGCTCCCGCTGTACACAATTCATCGGTGTTGCGAATACAAATGACGGATTCTTTTCGCGGATGAGTGAGTCCGGGGACTTGTTTTTTAAAGTAAGTCACCCCGATGCACGAGAAGGTAATTCGTCAAGGGATATCTCCACGTGAAACGAATCATCCAGTTGGAAGGATTCATTCGAGTTTAAAATGGCACTCATCATCTCTAACACACGGCGTGCCGGTAATCTGGAGTCTCTCCAATCCCCCACGGTTAGACGTGGGGAATGGTAAGTATGATGAAGTCGATTACTCGACATTGCTAGAAATATCGTGTCCTCATCTTTATGCGAGGATGTCACCTTTGGTACTGCTTTTTGTAGACTACCTTCCAATATCAAGTCTTCCCCGGCTATCTTCTCCAGTTCACTAAGCCCGACTTCTTTTTGACTTAAACGAAGCAAGTATACTTTACGTTGTAGTCCGAATTTCTTACACCTTTTATCAGTGCATGGTGTTAATTTGAATTTGATCTTGTCATCTTGTTCTTGATGTTGATCTTGTTTCAATTGTTTTCAACTGCGTCAAGTACACGTACAAGCAGTTGATCATCTTCGTCAGCGTTATTGCTTGGCCACAGTTCTTGTCCACTTGCTTCGGGTTCTTGTTTTTCTTTAGTTGGTCTTAATCCAGCTTCTTCTTATTTATCCATTTTTTGTTTTTTGGCCGCTGGTCCCTTCTCATCTCCACCCCCATGCTGCTGCTTACCTTGGCAGCTTTTAAAATGGCGCTTCAAGTTATCTTTTCTTGAAAAGCCTTTTCCACATATGCATAGGTGTCCATGTTTTACAAGACACGCCTTCATGTGGCACTTGAGATTGTGTTTGCGCGAAAATTCTTTGCCACACTTTTGACAGCACCACCTTTCCATGACTGATGGATGTGTAAACTGACAGCACTACTCCTCCTCACGCCCTTTTTATACTGTTCCCTTCCATCCTATAATTTCTTTGAGAGGTTTTACGCATGCTGATTGGCTCTCGGAATAATTTAATTGACAGGTTCAATAGATTGACAGATGACTCAACAATGATTAATAGCTGAGCAAACTTTGACAAATTTGATGGATAGGTTTAACTGACAGCTGAGGAAGCACTGAATTGATGGACAGGTTTAGATGGACAGGTTTTGATTGACAGGTGAGGAAACATTGGTTTGATGGACAAGTTTGATGACAGCTAAGGGGATATCTAGAATGAAAGGTTCTTTAATGGAGAGCTAAGTATCTGTTGACAGCTAAGTAGGTATGGTTAAAAACACACTTATTCTAGTAGTGGAGACAGGAACGTTTATATTTGATAAGGGATAGACCGTCTTTGACCTTGTGGTAAGAAGAAACAGGGACGCATCCGCATATCTTGCTCAATGCTCAACTGTGGTTCTTTTACCTACCATTCACCAGAACTTAAAATGAACCGTCCTGCCTCCTTGCCATATGCGCGCCCCTTCCCCACGCGCCAGTCGCCGCCGATCCCCGCTAGCGCGCGCCCGCCTACATGCCGCCGCCACTGCTGCTGCTGCCAACAAGCACAACCATCTAGCCATTGGTATGGAGAAGGTGGGATTGATATCAAACCTCGGTATCGTAAAAATCAGATCGGTATTAAACCCCGGTATCGAAAAAATCGGATCGGTATCAAACCTCGGTATCAAAAAAATCGGATCGGTATCGAAAAATTCGGATAGGTATCGAACCTCGATATCGAAAAAATGAGATCGGTATCGAGCCTCGGTATCGAAAAAATCAGATCGGTATCGAGCCTCGGTATCGAAAAAATCAGATCGGTATCGAACCTCGGTAACGAAAAAATCGGATAAGTATCGAAAAAATTGGATCGGTATCAAACCGTGGTTCGCCTCGGAATCGAACATCGGTATTAACCCCAACACGTAGAACGCATAAGCTGTCCTTAAAAGGAATGTTTCCAACAGACATGTTTTTCAAGACACGCCTTCAAGTGGTGCTTGAGATTGTCTTTGCGCGAAAATTCTTTGCACATTTTTCACAGCACCACCTTTCCATGACTGATGGATGTGTAATCTAACATTACTCCTCATCCTCACGCCCTTTTTATACTGTTCCCTTCCATCCTGTAATTTCTTTGAGAGGTTTTACGCATGCTGATTGGTTCTCGGAATAATTTAATTGACAGGTTGAATAGATTGACGGATGAATCAACAATGATTGATAGTTGAGCAAACGTTGACAGATTTGAAGGATAGGTTTACCTGACAGCTGAGGAAGCACTGAGTTGGTAGACAGGTTTTGATGGACAGGTTTTGATTGACAACTGAGGAAACATTGGTTTGATGGACAAGTTTGATGAGAGCTGAGGGGATATTTAAAATGAAAGGTTTTTTAACAGAGAGCTTAGTACCTGATTCTAGTAGTGGAAAAGGGAATGTTTATATTTTATAAGGGATGGACCGTCTTGAGCTTGTGGTAAGAAAAAACAGGGAAGCATGTGCATATCTTGCTCAATGCTTAAGTACGGTTCTTTTACCTACCATTCACCAAAACTAAAAATGGAGCATCCCATCTCCTTCCCATATGCGTGCGCCTCCCCCATGCACAAGCTGCAACCGATCCCTGCTAGCGCACAACTGCCTGTGTTCCACCGCCGCTGCTGCTGCTGCCAACAAGCAGAACCATCTAGCCATCGGTATCGAAAAAGTGGGATTGATATCGTACCAAGGTACCAAAAAATCCAATTGGTATCGAAGCTCGGTATCGAAAAAATCAGATTGGTATCGATCTTTGGTATAAAAAAATCGGATGGGTATCGAGGAAATAGAACGTATCAAACGTTGGTATCGAAAAAATCGGATCGGTGTCAAACCTCGGTATCGAAAAAAATTGGATCGGTATCGAAAAAATCAGATGGGTATCGAACCTCGGTATCGAGAAAATCAGATCGGTATCGAACCTTGGTATCAAAAAAATCGGATCGGTATCGAAAAAACAGATTGGTATCAAACCTCGGTATCGAAAAAATCAGATCGGTATCGATCTTTGGTATCAAAAAATCCGATCGGTATCGAAGAAATCAGATCGTATCAAACGTCGGTATCGAAAAAATAGGATTGGTGTCGAACCTCGGTATGAAAAAAATTGGATCGGTATGAAAAAATCAGATCGGTAGCAAACCTCGGTATTTAAAAGATCAGATCGGTATCGAACCTCGGTATCGAAAAAAGAGGATCGGAATCGAACATCGGTATTAACCCCAACACGTACAACCAGAAACTCATAAGGACTTGAAACGTGTAACTCGCATATGCAGGTTTTGACTGATGCTCGTAATTATTCATTTTCGCAAGTACCATATTTGGAACATGAGGAGAAAGAGAACTGACCAATCAATTTCGTGAACGACGTGACGTAATTTCACACCAAGTTCGCCCGCTTGCTCAGAGAATGGCTGATAAACAGGGGGAAAAGAAGCCGACAAAGCTTTCAAAAGTTGGAACGACAAACCAGAAAGAAATACTGGTTTCGAAGACCGACTAGGAAATTTTTCAGGCAACAAAACTGGTAATTGAAACAACATCGAGCGAACCGCTGGGGTTAGAAGTAGATCAGACTGCGAAACCAAACCAAACTTGTCTAGCGTTGTGTTTACGATTTCTTTCGACGTGGCACTAGCAAGAAATGTTCACAAAAGGTAGGTTTTACACGGAAAACTTTTGACACCAAAATATCAAGACATGACACACAAATATTTAATACAGTAAAATTGAAGAGAACCGTTTTAAATAATATTTAAGTGTCACATGTCACACATTTTCGGTTGTTCGCTACTAAAATCTGACAAGCTTAACAATTAAAACTTAAGCTTAACTGAATATAAAGAAAGGACGACAGTTTTTCAGCTTTATAAGCTTACTACACAAAATAACATCATTTTACCTGCAGTTGATGTAGCTCTGAGTTCAAGCAGCTCCAAATGTTCAAATAAAGAGATTGCAATGCAAAATAAGTTGAATGTTTGATTCATTGTTGTTTTGACACATTCCGTCCGCAGCCTCTGAACCTGTAACCATTACGTTTTGTGTTCGTTTCCACTCTCCATCTTCAATGCTGAAATCATACTGTAGCTTTAATTCCCTTGGACGATGAATACAACAATTTTTCAGGAAACGTCAAACCTGGACCACATTTTAGAGCCAATATTTGGAAGACTTTCAAAAAATTATTCTTGGATGTTCATTTCGGAGCAGTTTCATTGATCCATTCAGCCGTGCAAAGAAACGCTGCAACACGGTTTTGGCGCCTTTTTCTTTCAGTCATGTGATCAATTATTTTCCCTTTTTCCTTTCTCGTTTTGTTTTTCTCGTTCTTTCTCGATTTTTATGGTAACTAGTGATTGAGTTTTGGATCAACTGCGCATTTGTATCGCTTATAGACTTATAAGTTCAATTTTCAACGGAAGCGAAATGAACTGCAGCATCGTAGACTGGAGCGAGGGTTTCCAAATATGGTAGTTTGAAAAATGAATATTCACGAGCATCGAACGCAAGTTACACATTTCAACTCCTTATGAGTTTCTGGTACAACGCATATGCTGTCCTTAAAATGAATGTTTCCCACAGACATGAAGAGAATTTTACAACCGTTCACCAACCGCTTTTGAAGCATGTATCCTGCATAGTATTCTTACAGAAGGAAGTAACTGTCGTAACCCTTAAAGTTATGGGCCACGACAATTAACTTCCTCCCAGACGTCTCTTGAAGATCTTCCAACCACTTCGCAAAGTCTTCAATACAAGATTAACCCCAGAAAGTCTGTTGTTCATCACTCTGATCCGTCTCTGTACACAGTAAATTGGCGACATTGTTGCCAGTGTCCTGGCGCGCTTCAATGTCAAAATAAATAAAGAGTGGAGGTTTTTCTTCTTCTTTTTCCAAATCATGTGCTTCTTCTTCTTCTTCTAAATCTTCTATTCCTTGTTCTTCTGTACTCGAGACCTCTCCTGTTCTTCTGTACTTGAGACCTCTAATTCAGACAATTCTTCTGCTTCTTCTATTCATTGTTCTTCTGTACTCGAAACTTCCCCTTCAGACAATTCTTCTTTTTTCTTCTTCTTCTCCTGTAGACGACACATCCTCCGTTTCTTCTTTAATGACTTCAATAAAACACTTGTGGTTCTTGAGATCAACGCACTGTTTACATGATGGGCATTTACTATGCTAACATTTGTGATACTTTACTTCTTTGCCTGTCAATTGTTTTTTACAGCTTTGACACTTTTTGTACGCCCTGCAGATGCTGGGTTTGTCAGAAGAAGACGCCTCTTTTCCATTTACTGTCTTCGTTCGATGTGCTATTAAACAGGTCGGCTCTTTAAAGGACCAGCCACATTCATTGCAGAGAACTTGTTGTCGACTAGCAGCGTTAGGGCAGTGCACTGCATGATGTAAGGCTTGAGCATATTTCAATTGTATAGGTCTTCGTCGTTTGATGTCATCATAGTGTGGATCATTATCCACTTTGGCTTTCACTGTGACTAGTGCTCACGCTGTACACAATTCATCAGTGTTGCCAATAAAAATGACGGATGTTTTTTGCGGATGAGTGAGTCCAGGGACTTGTTTCTTAAAGTAAGTCGCGCCGATGCACGAGAAGGTAGTTCGACAAGGGATATCTCCACGTGAAACGAATCATCCAGTTGGAAGGATTCATTCGATTTTAAATCGCACTCATCATCTCTAACACATGGCGTGCCGGTAATCTGCAGTCTCTCCAATCCCCCACGGTTAGACGTGGGGAATGGTAAGTATGATGAAGTCGATTACTCGACATTGCTAGAAACATCGTGTCCTCATCTTTATGCGAGGGTGTCACCTTTGCTATTGCTTTTTGTAGACTACCTTCGAATATCTTCCACAAGTGTTCCCCGGCTATCTTCTCCAGTTCACTAAGCCCGACTTCTGTTTGAGTTAAACGAAGCAAGTATACTTTACGTTGAAGTCCGAATTTCTTACACCTTTTATCAGTGCATGGCGTTAATTTGAATTTGATCTTGTCATCTTGTTCTTGATCTTGATGTTGTTTCAATTGTTTTTCAACTGCGTCAAGTACACGTACAAGCAGTTGATCATCTTCGTCAGCGTTATTGCTTCGGGTTCTTGTTTTTCTTTAGTTGGTCTTAATCCAGCTTCCTATTCTTTATCCATATTTTGTTGTTTGGCCGCTGGTCCCTTCTCATCTCCACCCCCATGCTGCTGCTAACCTTGGCAGCTTTTAAAATGGCGCTTCAAGTTATCTTTTCTTGAAAAACCTTTTCCACATATGCATAGGTGTCCATGTTTTTCAAGACACACCTTCATGTGGCACTTAAGATTGTCTTTGCGCAAAAATTCTTTGCCACACTTTTCACAGCACCACCTTTTCATGACTAATGGATGTGTAAACTGACAGTACCCCTCCTCCTCACGCCCTTTTTATACTGTTCCCTTCCATCCTATAATTTCTTTGAGAGGTTTTACGCATGCTGATTGGCTCTCGGAATATTTTAATTAACAGTTTGGAAAAAACAGGGAAGCATGTGCA
Organism: Siderastrea siderea; assembly: GCA_964030785.1. Classification (NCBI taxonomy): domain Eukaryota; kingdom Metazoa; phylum Cnidaria; class Anthozoa; order Scleractinia; family Rhizangiidae; genus Siderastrea; species Siderastrea siderea. The sequence continues at coordinate 6,712,494 of OZ034972.1, forward strand.
TATCTTGCTCATTGCTTACCTGCGGTTCTTTTACCTACCATTCACCAAAACTAAAAATGGAGCATCCTGCCTCCTTCCCATACGCGCACCCCTCCCCCATGCACTAGCTGCCACTGATCCCTGCTAGCGCACAGCCGCCTGCGTTTTACCGCCGCTGCTGCTGCTGGCAACAAGCACAACCATCTAGCCATCGGTATCAAAAAAGTGGGATTGATATCGTTCCAAGGTACCAAAAAAATCCGATCGGTATCGAACCTCGGTATCGAAAAAATCAGATCGGTATCGATCTTTGCTATCAAAAAAATCGGATGGTATCGAAAAATCAGATCGTATTAAACGTTGGTATCGAAAAAATTGGATCGGTATCGAAAAAATCAGATCGGTATCGAACCTCGGTATCGAAAAAATCAGATCGGTATCGAACCTTGGTATCGAAAAAATCGGATCGGTATCGAAAAGTTAGATTGGTATCAAACCTCGGTATCGAAAACATCAGATCGGTATCGATCTTTGGTATCGAAAAAATCGGATCGGTATCGAAAAGTTAGATTGGTATCAAACCTCGGTATCGAAAACATCAGATCGGTATCGATCTTTGGTATCGAAAAAATCGGATCGGTATCGAAAAAATCAGATCGTATCAAACGTCGTTATCGAAAAAGTCGGATTGGTATCGAACCTCGGTATGGAAAAAATTGGATCGGTATGAAAAAAATCAGATCGGTATCAAACCTTGCGTATTTAAAAGATCAGATCGGTATCGAACCTCGGTATCGAAAAATCGGATCGGAATCGAACATCGGTATTAACCCCAACACATAGAACGCATAAGCTGTCCTTAAAATGAATGTTTCCAACAGACATAAAGAGAATTTCACAACCGTTCACCAACCGCTTTTGAAGCATGTATTCTGCATAGTATTCTTCCAGAAGGAAGTAACTGTCGTAACCCTTAAAGTTATGGCCCACGACAATTAACTTCCTCCCAGACGTCTCTTGAAGATCCTCCATCCGCTTCACAAAGTCTTCAATACAAGATTAACCCCAGGAAGTATGTTGTTCATCACTCTGATCCGTCTCTGTACACAGTAAATTGGCGACATGGTTGCAGGGTGCTTGCGGCACCCTGGCTGCATGATGTAAGGCTTGAGCATATTTCAATTGTATAGGTCTTCGTCGTTTGATGTCATCATAGTGTAGATAATTATCCACTTTGGCTTTCACTGTGACTAGTGCTCACGCTGTACACAATTCATCGGTGTTGCCAATACAAATGACGGATTTTTTTGCGGATGAGTGAGTCCAGGGACGTAAACAGTAAATTGGCAACATGGTTGCCAGTGTCCTGGCGCGCTTCGATGTCAAAATAAATAAAGAGTGTAGGTTCTTCTTCTTCTTTTTCAAAATCATTTGCTTCTTCTTCTAAATCTTCTATTCCTTGTTCTTCTGTACTCGAGACCTCTCCTGTTCTTCTGTACTCGAGACCTCTAATTCAGACAATTCTTCTGCTTCTTCTGTTCCTTGTTCTTCTGTACTCGAAACTTCCCCTTCAGGCAATTCTTCTTCTTCTTCTTCTTCTTTTTCTTCTCCTGTAGATGACTCATCCTCCGTTTCTTCTTTATTGACTTCAATAAAACACTTGTGGTTCTTGAGATCAACGCACTGTTTACATGACGGGCATTTACTATGCCAACATTTGTGATACTTTACTTCTTTGCCTGTCACTTGTTTTTTTACAGCTTTGACACTATTTGTACGCCATGCAGATGCAGGGTTTGTCAGAAGAAGACGCCTCTTTTTCATTTACTGTCTTCGTTCGATGTGCTATTAAACAGGTCGGTACTTTAAAGGACCGGCCACATTCATTGCAGAGAACTTGTTGTCGACTTGCTGCGTTAGGGCAGCGATGTTCCATGCACGCAGCAGACACTGTCCCCCGGCAATTGTGGGGTTTCTTTGTTTTTCCTCCTGTTTTGTATGACTTCCCACAATGGACACAAAACGCGTCTCGCCCAAAGAATCCCTTTAAAGACGTGAGTGAGTGAAAGTGGGTCCCTACTTTTAAGACTCCATGAACTTTGGACGCAGATGGACCTCGAAATATAGTTTGAAATCCATGGTCCGCTGACAGGATAACCTTTTGACACTCTTGCAAATAGTTCTGAAACTTTTAAATTTCTTCAAGACTGCAAGGTCCTTGCAGCACCCCTGCTGCATGATGTAAGGCTTGAGCATATTTCAATTGAATAGGTCTTCCTCGTTTGATGTCATCAAAGTGTGGATCATTATCCATTTTGGCTTTCACGGTGACTAGTGCTCTCGCTGTATACAATTCATCGGTGTTGCGAATACAAATGACGGATTTTTTTGCGGATGAGTGAGTCCAGGGACTTGTTTTATAAAGTAAGTTGCCCCGATGCACGAGAAGGAAATTTGACAAGGGATATCTCCACGTAAAACGAATCATCCAGTTGAAAGGATTCATTCGAGTTTAAAATCGCACTCATCATCTCTAACACACGGCGTGCCGGTAATCTGGAGTCTCTCCAATCCCCCACGGTTAGACGTGGGGAATGGTAAGTATGATGAAGTCGATTACTCGACATTGCTAGAAATATCGTGTCCTCATCTTTATGCGAGGATGTCACCTTTGCTATTCCTTTTTGTAGACTACCTTCCAACATCTTCCTCAAGTCTTCCCCGGCTATCCTCTCCAGTTCACTAAGCCCGACTCCTTTTTGACTTAAACGAAGCAAGTATACTTTATGTTGAAGTCCGAGTTTCTTACATCTTTTATCAGTGCATGGTGTTAATTTGAACTTGATCTTGTCATCTTGTTCTTGATCTTGATCTTGTTTCAATTGTTTTTCAACTGCGTCAAGTACACGTACAAGCAGTTGATCATCTTCATCACCGTTATTGCTTGGCCACAGTTCTTGTCCACTTGCTCCGGGTTCTTGTTTTTCTTTAGTTGGTCTTAATCCAGCTTCTTCTTCTTTATCCATTTTTGGTTTTTTGACACCCGCCCATGTGCCGCTGCCACTGCTGCTGCTGCTGCTGCCAACAAGCACAACCATCTAGCCATTGGTATCGAGAAAGTGGGATTGATATCGAACCTCGGTATCGTAAAAATCAGATTGGTATCAAACCTCGGTATCGAAAAAATCGGGTTGGTATGGAAAAATTCGGATCGGTATCGAACATCGGTATCGAAAAAATCGCATCAGTATCGAACGTGGGTATCGAAAAATCAGATCGGTATCGAACCTCGGTATTCAAAAAATCGGGGAAGTATCGAAACAATTGGATCGGTATGGAACTGCGGTATCGAAAAGATCGGCTCGGTATTGAACCTGGGTATCGAAAAAATCGGATTGGGTCGAAAAAGTAATATCGGTATCGAACCTTGATATCGAAAATATCGGATCGGTATCTAACCTTGGTATCGAAAAATCAGATTGGTATCGAACCTTGGTATCGAAAAAATCGGGTCAGTATCGAAAAATCAGATCGGTATCAAACCTCGGTATCGAAAAAATCGGATCGGTATCGAACCTCGGTATGGAAAAGATCAGATCGGTATCGAACTTCAGTATCGAAAAAATCGGATCGGAATCGAACATTGGTATTAACCCCAACACGTAGAACACATAAGCTGTCCTTAAAATGAATATTTCCAACAGACATGAATAGAATTTTTCAACCGTTTATCAACTGCTTGGGAAGCATGTATTCTGCTTTATAACATAGAGGGCAAAATTACTGAATGCTGATTGGTTGAGACAGAGGGCATCTTTTCTTAATTTTCTTTCGGACGAGGGCAAAATTACTAATCTCTGATTGGCCAAGAGCCAAAATTACTTGCATTTGATTGGCCGAGCGCGAGAGCGCGCCATTTGCATTTTGTAGGCGTCTTGAAACGAAAAACGGATTTTGAGTTGTTGAACACAAGGATCGCTTCAAAGTTTGACTTTTAACCGGGTTGGTTGGTAAAAATGGTATGGCAATCGGGTGTTTGGTTAAAGAGAAATTTCAAAAGGTGAACCTATATGTGTTACGGGAAACAGCAAATGGTTATTTGTTTTAAAACTACTGAAAACTTTGGAGCGACGTGGTCGATAATTTTTCCAGCGAGAGGAAGCTTCGCAACTCAGGTGAATAAAATTTTCTTAGTTAATTGAGTTTTAAGTGTGTTTTGTCAATGAACTAGAATTGTATTTATCTCTTAAGATGTACATAATGGTCAGTTGTTCTTGTTCTGTGCGCTGAGCAACAGTTAAACTGCTTGTTTGGTGAATTGTTTACGAGCGGGTACTTTTATTCTGAGGGCTGGCTGATTGTATTTCAACGTGCATGGAAAGTTTTCCTAAAATTTTGCCCTCTGTGTTATAAACAAGTAATCGCATTGAGTCCTCGTACAATTAAGGATAAATTTCACTTGTATTTTCAAAGTTTTCACAAATTGCCCTCGTCGCTGCGCGACTCGGGCAATTTTGTGAAAACTTTGAAAATACGCGTGAAAATTTATCCTTAATTCTACTCGGCCTCATGCGATTACATATGCTAATGTTCTTCCAGAAGGAAGTAACTGTCGTAACCCTTAAAGTTATGGGCCACGACAATTAACTTCCTCCCAGACGTCTCTTGAAGATCTTCCAACCACTTCACAAAGTCCTCAATACAAGATTCACCCCAGAAAGTATGTTGTTCATCATTCTGATCCGTCTCTGTACACAGTAAATTGGCGACATGGTTGCCAGTGTCCTGGCCCGCTTCAATGTCAAAATAAATAAAGAGTGGAGGTTTTTCTTCTTCTTTTTCGAAATCATGTGCTTCTTCTTCTTCTAAATCTTCTATTCCTTGTTCTTCTGTACTCGAGACCTCTCCTTCAGAGAATTCTTCTTCTTCTTCTCCTGTAGATGACACATCCTCCGTTTCTTCTTTAATGACTTGAGTAAAACACTTGTGGTTCTTGAGGTCAACGCACTGTTTACATGATGGGCATTTACTATGCCAACATTTGTGACACTTTACTTCTTTGCCTGTCACTTGTTTTTTACAGCTTTGACACTTTTTGTACGCCGTGCAGATGCTGGGTTTGTCAGAAGAAGACGCCTCTTTGCCATTTACTGTCTTCGTTCGATGTGCCATTAAACAGGTCGGCCCTTTAAAGGACCGGCAACATTCATTGCAGAGAACTTGTTGTCGACTTGACTCGTTAGGGCAGTGATGTTGCATGCACGCAGCAGACACTGTCCCCCGTCAATTGTGGGTCTCTTTGTTTTTCCTCCTGTTTTGTATGACTTCCCACAATGGACACATAAAGCGTCTCGCCCAAAGAATCCCTTTAAGGACGTGAGTGAGTGAAAGTGGGTCCCTACTCTTAAGAGTCCAAGAACTTTGGACGCAGATGGACCTCGAAATATAGTTTGGAAACCATGGTCCGCTGACACGATAACAATTTGATACTCTTGCAAATAGTTCTGAAACTCTTCAATTTCTTCAAGACCGCAAGGTCCTTGCAGCACCCCCGCTGCATGATGTAAGGCTTGAGCATATTTCAAATGAATAGGTCTTCCTCGTTTGATGTCATCAAAGTGTGGATCATTATCCACTTTGGCTTTTACTGTGACTAGTGCTCGCGCTGTACACAATTCATCGGTGTTGCGAATACAAATGACAGATTTTTTTTGCGGATGAGTGAGACCAGGGACTTGTTTTTTAAAGTAAGTCGCCCCGATGCACGAGAAGGTAATTCGACAAGGGATAACTCCACGTGAAACGAATTATCCAGTTGGAAGGATTCATTCGAGTTTAAAATGGCACTCATCATCTCTAACACACGGTGTGCCGGTAATCTGGAGTCTCTCCAATCCCCCACGGTTAGACGTGGGGAATGGTAAGTATGATGAAGTCGATTACTCGACATTGCTAGAAACATCGTGTCCTCATCTTTATGCGAGGATGTCAGCTTTGCTATTGCTTTTTGTAGACTACCTTCCAATATCTTCCACAAGTCTTCCCCGGCTATCTTCTCCAGTTCACTAAACCCGACTTCTTTTTGACTTAAACGAAGCGAGTATAATTTACGTTGAAGTCCGAATTTCATACACCCTTTATCAGTGCATGGTCTTCATTTGAACTTGATCTTGTCATCTTGTTCTTGATCTTGATCTTGTTTCAATTGTTTTTCAACTGCCTCAAGTACACGTACAAGCAGTTGATCATCTTCGTCACCGTTATTGCTTGGCCACAGTTCTTGTCCACTTGCTTCGGGTTCTTGTTTTCCTTTAGTTGGTCTTAATCCAGCTTCTTCTTTTTTCTCCATTTTTTTTGTCCACTGATCCCTTCTCATTTCCACCCCCATGCTGCTGCTCGCCTTGGGAACTTTTAAAATGGCGCTTCAAGTTATCTTTTCTGGAAAAGGCTTTTCCACATACGCATAGGTGTCCATGTTTTTCAAGACACGCCTTCATGTGGCGCTTGAGATTGTCTTTGCGCGAAAATTCTTTGCCACACTTTTCGCAGCACCACCTTTCCATGACTGGTGGATGTGTAAACTGACAGCACTCCTCCACCTCACGCCCTTTTTATACTGTTCCCTTCCATCCTATAATTTCTTTGAGAGGTTTTACGCGTGCTGATCGGCTCTCGGAATAATTTAATTGACAGGTTGAATAGATTGACAGATGAGTCAACAATGATTGATAGTTGAGCAAACATTGACAGATTTGATGGATAGGTTTACCTGACAGCTGAGGAAGCACTGAGTTGATGGACAGATTTTGATTGACAGCTGAGGAAACATTGGTTTGATGGACAAGTTTGATGACAGCTGAGGGGATATTTAGAATGAAAGGTTTTAACGGAGAGCTAAGTAACTGTTGACAGCTAAGTAGGTATGGCGGAACTCACAAAATGATTCTAGCAGTGGAAACAGGAACGTTTATATTTGATAAAGGATGGACCATCTTGACCTTGTGGTAAGAAAAACAGGGACGCATGTGCATATCTTGCTCAATGCGGTTCTTTTACCTACCATTCACCAAAAGTAAAAATGAACCAACCTGCCCCCTTCCCATACGTGCGCGCCTCCCCCACGCGCCAGCCGCCGTCGATCCACGCTAGCGCGCATCTGGATTTGTGCCACCACCGCTGCTGCTGCTGCCAACAAGCACAACCATCTAGCCGTCGGCATGGAAAAAGTGGGATTGATATCGAACCTCGGTATCGAAAAAATAAGATTGGTATCGAACCTCGGTATCGAAAAAGTCGGATCGTTATCGAAAGATCAGATCGGTATCGAACTTCGGTATCGAGAAAATCAGATCGGTATCGAACCTTGGTATCGTACCTCGGTATCGAAAAAATCGGATCGGTATCGAACCTCGGTATCGAAAAGATAAGATCGCTATCGAACCTCGGTTTCGAAAAAATCGGATCGGAATCGAATATTTGTATTAACCCCAACACGTAGAACGCATAAGCTGTCCTTAAAATGAATATTTCCAACAGACATGAAGAGAATCTTACAACCGCTCACCAACTGCTTGGGAAACATGTATTCTGCATAATATTCTTCCAGAGGAAGTAACTGTCGTAACCCTTAAAATTATGGGCCACGACAATTAACTTCCTCCCAGACGTCTCTTGAAGATCTTCCAACCACTTCACAAAGTCCTCAATACAAGATTCACCCCAGAAAGTCTGTTGTTCATCATTCTGATCCGTCTCTGTACACAGTAAATTGGTGACATGGTCGCCAGTGTCCTGGCACGCCTTAATATCAAAATAAATAAAGAGTGGAGGTTTTTCTTCTTCTTTTTCAAAATCATGTGCTTCTTCTTCTTCTAAATCTTCTATTCCTTGTTCTTCTGTACTCGAGACCTCTCCTGTTCTTCTGTACTCGAGACCTCTCCTTCAGACAATTCTTCTGCTTCTTCTATTCCTTGTTCTTCTGTACTCGAAACTTCCCCTTCCGAGACTTCTTCTTCCTCTTTTCTTCTTCTTCTTCTTCTTCTTCTTCTTCTTCTTCTTCTCCTGTAGATGACACATCCTCCGTTTCTTCTTTAATGACTTGAATAAAACACTTGTGGTTCTTGAGATCAACGCACTGTTTACATGATGGGCATTTACTATGCCAACATTTGTGATACTTTACTTCTTTGCCTGTCACTTGTTTTTTACAGCTTTGACACTTTTTTTACGTCCCGCAGATGCTGGGTTTGTCAGAAGAAGACGCCTCTTTTCCATTTACTGTCTTTGTTCGATGTGCCATTAAACAGGTCGGCCCTTTAAAGGACCGGCAACATTCATTAAAGAGAACTTGTTGTCGACTTGATGCGTTAGGGCAGTGATGTTGCATGCACGAAGCAGACACTGTCCCCCGTTAATTGTGGGGTCTCTTTGTTTTTCCTCCTGTTTTGTATGAAGGTCCCACAATGGACACATAAAGCGTCTCGCCCAAAGAGTCCCTTTAAGGACGTGAGTGAGTGAAAGTGGGTCCCTACTGTTAAGACTCCAAGAACTTTGGACGCAGATGGACCTCGAAATATAGTTTGGAATCCCTGGTCCGCTGACACGATAACAATTTGATACTCTTGCAAATAGTTCTGAAACTTTTAAATTTCTTCAAGACCGCAAGGTCCTTGCTTCACCGCCGTTGCATGATGTAAGGCTTGAGCATATTTCAATTGAATAGGTCTTCCTCGTTTGATGTCATCAAAGTGTGGATCATTATCCACTTTGGCTTTTACTGTGACTAGTGCTCGCGCTGTACACAATTCATCGGTGTTGCGAATACAAATGACGGATTTTTTTTGCGGATGAGTGAGTCCAGGGATTTGTTTTTTAAAAGAAGTCGCCCGATGCACGAGAAGGTAATTTGACAAGGGATAACTCCACGTGAAACGAATCATCCAGTTAGAAGGAATCATTCGAGTTTAAAATGGCACTCATCATCTCTAACACACGGCGTGCCGGTAATGTGGAGTGTCTCCAATCCCCCACGGTTAGACGTGGGGAATGGTAAGTATGATGAAGTCGATTACATTGGTTTGATGGACAAGTTTGATGACAGCTAAGGGAATATTTAGAATGAAAGGTTTTTTGACGGAGAGCTAAGTATCTGTTGACAGCTAAGTAGGGATGGCTGAACTCACACCCTGATTCAAGTAGTGGAAACAGGAACGTGTTTATTTGATAAGGGATGGACCGTCTTGACCTTGTGGTAAGAAAAAACAGGATGCATTGGCATGTCTTGCTCAATACTCAAGTGCGGTTCTTTTACCTATCATTCAAGAGAACTAAAATGGACCGTCCTGCCGCCTTCCTTTATACGGGCACCTTTCCCACGTGCCGATCCCCGTAAAGGCGCGCCCGCCCGCGTGCCGTCGCCTCTGCTGCTGCTGCCAACAAGCACAACATTCTAGCCATCGGTATCTAAAATACTCGGATCGGTAACGAACCTCGGTATCGTAAAAATTAGATCAGTATCGAACCTCAGTATTGAAAAATTCGGATCGGTATCGAACCTCGGTATCGAAAAAATCAGATTGGTATCGAACGTTAGTATGAAAAAATCGGATCGGTATCGAACATCGGTATTAACCTCAACACTTTCACCTTTGACCCCTTTGGCCCCTTGACCCCTACTCTATCATAGGGGACAGGGGGAGTTAAAGCTCCCACTTGCCATACCCTTGAAGTTTAATCCTGATTCGCTCCCTGTGTTTGTTGGCTCCAGCCTCTTTGCATTTTTTCGATTGCAAAATATTGCATAATGTTGCATAGTTTTCCGTTTTTCTCCCGCTTTCCACCACCTTAAGAATTCTGCTTACCGCCCCCTTCTCACTGCCCAATGCTTTACTGGGAAATCCCTCCTCATCCCTCCTCATCCCTCCTCGCCGCCATGCCCCAAAGTGCCCCCTTATAAAATCCGACAGGTTGAATAGATTGACAGATGAGTCAACAATGATTGATAGTTGAGTAAACATTCACAGATTTGATGGATAGGTTTAACTGACAGCTGAGGAAGCACTAAGTTGATGGACAGGTTTTGATGGACAGGTTTTGATTCACAGCTGAGGAAACATTGCTTTGATGGACAAGTTTGATGACAGCTGAGGGGATATTTAGAATGAAAGGTTTTTTAATGGGGAGCTAAGTATCTGTTGACAGCTAAGTAGGTATGGCTGAACTCACACCCCGATTCTTGTAGTGGAAACAGGAACGTTTATATTTGATAAGGGATGGACCGTCTTGACCTAGTGGTAAGAAAAAACAGGGATGCATGTGCATGTCTTGCTCAATGCTCAACTGCAGTTCTTTTACCTACCATTCACCAGAACTAAAAATGGACCGTCCTGCCCCCTTTCCATACACGCCGATCCCGGCAAATGTGTACCCGCCTGCGTGCTGCTGCCACTGCTGCTGCTGCCAACAAGCACAACCATCTAGCCATCGGTATCGAGAAAGTGGGATTGGTATCGAACCTCGGTATCGAAAGAATCAGATCGGTATCGAACTTTGGTATTAAAAAATCGGATCGGTATCGAACCTCGGTATCGAAAAAATCAGATTGGTGTCGAAAAAATTGGACCGGTATCGAACATCGGTATTAACCCCAACACCTTGACCCTTTGGCCCCTTGACCCCTACTCTATCATGGGGGGATAGGGGCTCTTAAGGCTCCCACTTACCATACCCTTTAAATTTAATCCCGATTCCCTCCCTGTGTTTGTTGGCTCCAGCCTCTTTGCATTTTTTCGATTGCAAAATATTGCATAATGTTGCATAGTTTTCCTTTTTTTCTTCCGCTTCCCACCACCTTGGGTATTCTGCTTCCCGCCCCCTTTCTCACCGCGCAATGCATTACTGGGAAATCCCTCCTCATCCCTCCTCATCCCTCCTCGCCGCCATCCCCCAAAGCGCCCCCTTATAAAATCGGACAGGTTGAATAGGTTGACAGATGAGTCAACAAAAATTGATAGTTGAGTAAACATTGACAGATTTGATGGATATTTTTAACTGACAGCTGAGGAAGCACTGAGTTGATGGACAGGTTTTGATGGACAGCTGAGGAAACATTGGTTTGATGGACAAGTTTGATGACAGCTGAGGGGATATTTAGAAAGAAAGGTTTTTTAATGGAGAGCTAAGTATCTGTTGACAGCTAAGTAGGTATGGCTCAACTCACACCCTGATTCTAGTAGTGGAAAAAGGAACGTTTATATTTGATAAGGGATGGACCGTCATGACCTTGTGGTAAGAATAAAACAGGGATGCATACGCATGTTTTGCTCAATGCTCAACTGCAGTTATTTTACCTACCATTCACCAAAACTAAAAATGGACTGTCCTGCCCCCTTCCCATACGCGCGTGCCTCCCCCACGTGCCCGCCGCCACTGATCCCCACAAGCGAGCGCCCGCCCATGTGCCACCGCCGCTGCTGCTGGTGCCAACAAGCACAACCATCTAGCCATCAGTATCGAAAAAGTGGGATTGGTAACGAACTTTGGTATCGAAAAAATCGGATCGGTATCGAACCCTTGTATCGAAAAATCAGATCGGTATCGAAAAAATCGGATCGGTATCGAACCCTGAAATCGAAAAAAATGGGCTCGGTATCGATAAAATCTGATCAGTATCGAACCTTGGTCTCGAAAATTCAGATCGGTATCGAACCTCGGTATCGAAAAAATCGGATCGGTATCGAACCTCTGTATCAAAAAAATCAGATCGGTATCGAACCTCGGTATCGAAAAAATCGGATCGTTATCGAACATCGCTATTAACTCCAACACGTTGACCTGTGACCCCCTCGGCCCCTTGACCCCTACTCTATCTTGGGGGGACAGGGGGGTTTAAGGCTCCCACTTGCCATACTCTTTAAATTTAATCCCGATTCCCTCCCTGTGTTTGTTGGCTCCCGCCTCTTTGCATTTTTTTGATTGCAAAATATTGCATAATGTTGGATAGTTTTTCCCTTTTTCTCCCGCTTCCGACCACCTTGGGAATTCTGCTTTCCGCCCCCTCTCCTCCCCCCTCCCGTTCACCTCCCACCCCATCTTCTCCCAGTCTCTGGCCCCCTGCCCCCTCCAGTATCATGTAAAAAAGTTCACATGGGGCGTTCAGGGTCATGAAATGAAAGATCTCTCTGTTCCATCAAAGGCTGTAGCCCAAACAGCCGAAAGCTCGATCTTATTTATGTTTTTAACCAGAGAACGTTTTATTGATTAATGAAAGATCTCATTAACATTAACCCAAGTACTGGTATCAGGCTTGTCAGGGGGAGGAGAAGAAATGTCTCTCCATTCCTCATTCCCCTTCCCTAAGGAGCACCTACTACTCAGGTAAAGTTATATTGAAATTAATGCAAAGAATGGGGAGCTGTGAGCACAGGGCTGCAAATAATTTTTCTTCTTTAAAGGATAATAGTCTGACTGAGTCATCTTTTTGGTTGAAAAAAGAAAACCAACAACAAAACAAAGTGGCCAGATTTCACATTTGCTTAAAGCAGACGTTTATTCATCATCAATGAAACTGCCCTTGGTATTTTTAAACTTTTTTTGTCCAGTCACATTTACAGCAGTGATTTTGTCAGAAAATTCTGGTTTGTAGATTTTGGGGGGCAGCTTCTCAAAACTGGAGGCAATAATGTATGGAACTTGGATTTTTGGGTCTGCAGGCCCTCTCAGATTCACAAAGGACAACAAGAACATGTTGGGTACAGCAGGATTTTCAATAAACAGTCTACCAAATTTTAAGGGAGTCACAAGTCCTCACAAGTTTGGAAATGCTGTATTAAGTAATGTATACAGATCTTACTAGAGTTACTCTGGAAGCAAACGTAATATGTTACTAGTTAATTCACTGCAGCCTTGGTGTAGCAAAAGCACTATTATAACAAAATTTGCTATAATTTAATGAAATTGTGGCAGGACAACTGTTGACTTTTGAGACAAGACAAGAAAATATGCTCCTTTTGACAACTTGTTACTGAGACTTATTCTCACCTGAAGGCATGAACCCTTGAAGACATTTCAAACTATCAAGTCCACTTTTTCATTGGGCCAGTCATGAAGTATGCATGACAACACATACAACTCAGCCTTTGGTAGATAAGGTTGGAAAAAATCACCCACCACAAAAAAACATTTGCTTGATTGGGGCAATCTTCGAATGAGGGTTGGAAATGATGCGCAGAGTCCACAACTGATTGCATGTCACAAACTGTGACTTTCATGTTTGGATAGTACTGAGACAGAGTGTATGCCATAGCTCCTGTTCCACCTGAGCATAATTTAAAAACAGTTGACACAAGAAAGTACAACTATATGTCTTCGCAGCTAATTCATTTGAATGGTCTGTGACACAGTGTGACATCCAAGTGAATCAGGGCACTGCCATTAATTTGCATATCTATTGCATACTATCCAACGAGATTTCAAGGATGGCTCCCAGACACCAACTCAGCAGTTCTCAGGGAGCTCATGTAAAGTTCTGATTAAATTCAGGTCACAGATAATTTTTCAAAGTTATCTGAATTACCTTCAATTGTGTGGTTCCAGAAAATATCCAAACCCCCACCACAGAGGGTCAATGGAAATTCCAAGGGGAGGGGGTCTCAAAGCCCAAAATTTTCAAAGGAAAGTATAAACCTAAACTGGAATCTCCAGAGGGGTAGGGGGAGGGGGCTCCAACCCAAACAACTCTCTGTTGGGGAGGTATGGATATTTTCTGGAACGAACTTCACAGAAGGTAATACGAGAATGATCGGGGGTACCTGCCACTGTGAAGGGTATGGTTTTCAAACAGTTTGGTCTAGGATAGGCTAGAGAAATCAGAGCATTTTGGTTTAGAATAATGTATCATATATCAGGAAACTAGCGATTGACACCTAGTGAGTCTGGGGCAGGGTGGAAATTTTTGTTTCTAGTCTAAAATAGGGTTGCACCAGCCTAGTACCCAGGCATTCACTTCTCACTCACATGACTTGGTGCGAAATTTCGTGACGTCACCAAATGGCACACTGCGAGAACGCCTAGTGGATAATGCCAAATCCAAGATGGCGCCATCTGATCGAAGGAGATCTAGGATTTCATCCACAGACTCAAATGTTACAAGCATCTTGTGCAGCATGAGAAAAAGCACCATAGACAACAAGTAATACCAAGCTTTCATTAGAACGGCCACACTTTGGGATTTTACTCACCCCCTAAGTCACAACAGCTATGGAACTTGCTCAAGTCAAATGCCTTAACCCCAGCTTGACAGGAATGGCGTGATGTGCTATGCATGGCTCCTAGAAATCGTAACCACGCTTTTTCAGTCCTGTACTCTGCTTTCCACACTTCCTCTGAGGACAGTCCAAAAGTCCTCATTCACTGATTCGATCCTTCCCGAACTGCACTTTCTAAGTTTCCAAACAGAGGGCACAGTAGTTTGTTTGAGTGCTTGATGTAACCATAGACAGAATCGGGGCTCGGCTGGGTTAGAAACTGGCTCGCCATTTTGGTGTTCGTATACAACCACGATTCGCCGTACTTGGTCTTTTGTAGCAATTCCAGTGCAAGAAGAGTATCCATAAGGCGTGTTGTGGCGTCTACATCGGCTTTCATCTTTGCTGCAATGTCCTCAGCCGATTGTGGAGTCTTGGAGTCGTGGAGAAGATCAAAAATGCCCAGCTCACATGCGGCAAATAGCACCTTTGATGCTCGGAAAGCAAAAAGGAGATCTTGCAGCTTATCAGGGATCGGTGGAGGAACTGTGATCTCGTTTCTGCTCTGATCTGTCTGATTCATAGCCCGTGTACAAGATAATGTGCGGATCAGCCGCGGTACATGAAAGCTCCTCAGTCCAGTTTTAGGAAATAAGCTACGTATTGCATGGGCCATTGAGCAAAGAGGCACTGCTGCAGTAGCTGTACTAGCTTTGTAAAGCTTACTTCGATTGCGTGAGACGCGAATGCGAAGTTTCTCAGAAGAGTGCGAGGAATTCCCAGATTGCGTGACGGACGTGACGGTAGTTTTAAAACAGACGAAGACCCTTACGTATGGAGAAAATTTACAAACGGGTCGCGATTTTCGCAAAGCAGCCACAGAAAAGTCTTTATCTTGGTCGATTAACATTAAAAAAACCCCTTGCAAAAGCCAGCAAATGTGATGTTTTTCATTGCGTGACGGCGGCATCTTCCATTCTTTATTTGCCCTAGCCCCAATTTTCGCGCGGCCAAAAAGCGAAAAATGCCTAAGGATTTGCTGTAGCCACAGGGAACCCAAACGCTACATAAGCTATATAATCATAATCATTTAATTAAAATATTGTTATTTACCTGTATTCCTGTGCCTTTATGAGTCGCTTTGGAAGGGATTTGAATCAGCGCGGAGACGATTTAATACCTGGCCGGTTTCAAATGTTATTTTGTCTGGCGCGTGGTAAACTGGACGCGACAATTACGTCTCAAGTTTCCATATCATTAAGTATTAACTCGCCGTTAATTGAAACCCGAGATTGTTATAGCGGCGCTTGTCCGCCGCTAGCTGGACCGTGCAGTTTCCACTGATCGACACAACAAATATCGCACCAATTTCTTTCATGGAACACCTTCTTTAATGTTGTATCTGACCGTGAAAATTGTTGCCGGATCTGGCGAGAGTTGTCATAGAAAAATCCTTTCCTTCCTTCGATAAAATACGACAGACAATTTCTTTGCTTTCCTTCAGACCACGAGTACTTGCGAAATCGATCAAATTATTGAATTACACAATAGATGCGTTCTGCGTGGAAATGCGATACGACTTAAGGAGCGCGTGACGAGCCACCTAGTGTGACTTTATAGATTATTAATTAAACTATTGCTGAATCAAAACAACAGAATCAAAACAAGGGAAAAACCCGTGCCATAGGGGCACTTACATGGCTCCCCTTGAAATCACCATATTTCAAAACAAAACGAAACATAATTAAGTAACAAGTCCAGAGTTCATTGACATGTCCGTGTCTAGTCCTTCTTCTGAATGTCTTCGTTTAATGGCTCCCCATGCAGGAATCCCGGTCTTTCCTCTCTTGGCAGCAGCAGGACAAGCTTTTGAATGGGTCTTTCCAAAACTGATGGGGGGTGTACTCTCTTGCCAGTGCTGGAGAGATCAGGGTCTCCAATCGCCACCTTGACACTACGCACCAGTCCATCAGCCTTGTTGGGGTACGTTTCAATCACACGAGCAAGGCTCCACCGATTCCTCGCTTTGTTGTCGTCTTTAACGATAACTACGTCGCCAACTTGCATGTTACGGCGTGGCCTCGTCCACTTGCACCTCTCTTGTAAGCTGTGAAGAAACTCCTTCCTCCAACGGTCCCAGAGTTCGCATGCCAAATGCTGGACTCTTCGCCAACGTTTCCTCGAGTACAGGTCCTCTCTTTGAAAAACGCCAGGCGGTGGTAGAACCGGCTTTGCCTTCATTGTAAGGAAGTGATTTGGCGTCAATGGAGATAGTGACTCTGGGTCGCTTAGATTGTCCACTGTCAGCGGACGGCTGTTCACGATCGTTTCGGTCTCACAAATCAGCGTGTGAAAGGACTCTCCATCCAGGGAACTTGCGCTCTTCTCCAGGAGGGCTGATAATACGCTGCGAATCGTCCTGATTTGGCGCTCCCATACTCCTCCTGCATGGCTGGCTGATGGGGGATTCATCTTAAAGGTCATCCAATCACAATTCTCTTTTAACATCTCAGCGCTGATCTTGCCTTGATCCATAGACTGTAACGCTTCGCGAAGCTCTCGTTTTGCTCCTATGAAATTCGTTCCTTGATCACTGCGCAACTGACGTACAGGACCCCTTCTGCAGATGAAACGACGCAGGGCTTGGAGGAACGAGTCTGTTTCCAAGGAGTTCGAGACTTCAAGATGCACGGCTCTTGATGCCATGCACGTGAAGAGGGCAACATACTTCTTTACTTTCTTGCGTCCCTCCTTGATATACCATGGTCCACAGTAGTCGACGGCGCAGTAGGTAAAGGGGGGTGTCGGTTCTAGACGATCCTCCGGAAGGTCGGACATTTTCTGCTCCTGGACTGCACCTCGTAACTTCCGGCAGGTGACACACTTTGCAATTTTGGATGCCACAGCTGATGTTCCGCCAATAACCCAGAATCCATTAGCTCGGATCTCGTTTAAGGACATTCCACGACCTTGATGTTGAACCTTCTCATGGTAGTACTTAATGATCAGACCTGTTACGTGGCCTTTCCTCGGAAGGATGACTGGGAACTTTGTTTCATCTGTGAAATCCCCTCGCTGGATCCGACCACCAACCCGCAGCACTCCATCATGGTCAAGAAATGGGTCGAGGCGGTACAACGAGCTCGTTGCCTTCATGGCTCTCTTCTTCTGCTGCGCAGATGATCTATCTTGTCCTTCTTGAAACGGCTTTAACAGACCCATCTCTTTTGAAAAGGCGACCTTCTGGGCTACTTTGAGGATCTCCCTTTCAGCTGATAAAATCTCTTCCACTGTCAGGGCAGGTCTTTGTTGACATTTGACTGGTTCAGCACAACTTTCCTTCTTGGAGTACACCAGTTGACGGAGGTTTTGCTTGTAGCGTAGACAGATAGCAACGGCTCTACAAGCCCTGTGCCAATCCGAGAAGTAGCTTAAACTCTCAGCAAGGTTCCATTGCTCTTGCGTACTTGTTGCATAAGATGTTACTTTCTTCACCTCTGGATCGTCTGATGGCGTAACGAGGTCTTGATTCTCGAGGGGTTGTGGCCACTGGTCTTCGGGAGTCCAAAGGAACTCTGGACCTGAGATCCATCTTGAACTTTCAACGAGTTCTTTAGCAGTGATACCACGTGAGGCATCATCGGCTGGGTTACACTTCGTTTCGACGTGTCTCCATTGGCTAGGTGAGGTTTGGTCCCTGATTTGTTGAACGCGGTTGGCTACGAACACGTGGAACCTTTTCGAGTCGTTCTTTATGTAGCCCAACACGACTTTACTGTCAGTCCAGAAGATTTCTTCTACACTTTCATACTGGAGCTCCTGACGAAGCATATCGCTGATCCTTACTGACACTACAGCTGCTGTGAGTTCCAGACGTGGTATGGTGACCATCTTTAAGGGGGCTACTCTTGCTTTGCCCATAATCAGGGAACAGTGGATCTGGCCTTTGTCGTCTACCAAACGAACGTATGAACACTGGCCATATCCAGTCGTGCTTGCGTCTGAGAAGTGATGAAGCTGGGTTGACATCACCGTTCCGAAACCTTCTGGTTTAAAGCATCTGCGAACGGAGAGATCTTCTAAGTGGTGTAACTCATCCCTCCATTTCAGCCAACGCGATCTTACGTTCTCGGGGATAGGGTCGTCCCATTCCACTTTACCTCTGCACAGATCTTGAAGAATGGCCTTTCCTGTCAAGATTAGAGGTGCCAGGAACCCCAGCGGATCGTACACACTGCTAACAGTAGACAGAATTCCTCTTCGCGTTAAAGGGCGATCTTGCATCACGATCCGGAACTTGAAAGCGTCTGACTCGATACACCAACTCACACCAAGCGCTCTTTCCATAGGCAGCTCATCCTTCTCGAGATTTAACTCCTTGATGCCTTTCGCCCGATCTTCCACTGGTATGGACTCGATGACTTCTCTTTTGTTGCTTGTAAATTTATGCAGGTTGAATCCTCCGCGCCGACACATCTCTTTAGTCTTGCGTATGAGCTCTTTTGCTTCACTTGTGGAAGGTACAGATTTTAGACCGTCATCAACGTAGAAATCTTTTCTCAGGAACTCGGCTGGTTCGAAACCGAACTTTTGCTCATGGTCGTCAGCGGTTTTCTTTAACGCAAAGTTACAGCAACCAGGAGACGAACCAGCTCCAAAGAGATGAACGGTCATCCGGTATATCGTGGGCTCCTTGTTTACATCGCCATCCTCCCACCACAAGAAGCGTAGCAGATCTCTACAACGCTCAGCGACGTGGACCTGCAGGAACATTGCTTCTATATCTGCCATGAAGGCAACTGGCTCCTTTCGGAACCTCGATAGCACGCCAACAAGCTTGTTTGTAAGGTCTGGGCCTTGGAGAAGATGCTTGTTAGGAGCCTCGCCTTTGTACTCCGCGGAGCAATCGAAGACTACGCGGATCTTGTCCGGCTTCTGAGGGTGGAAGACACCATGGTGAGGAAGGTACCATATCTTTCCATCTTTCCTAACTTCGTTTTTTGGTATCTTCTCAGCATATCCCTTCTTAATCATGTCATTCATGAATGCCGTGTAGTCTTCCTTGTATTTCTCATCTCTTCGAAATCTCAGTTTCAACTGCTGGAGGCGATGGACTGCAAGCTTCTCGTTATTCGGTAGGGCTAACGATTCATTTCGTAGCGGCAATGGCAGCTCATAGTGTCCATCTGAAAGATGGATGATTTCTTCTTTAACTTTCGCCATGAATCTTCGATCATCCATGGAAAGGGTTTGTTGAGCCACGTGCTTCCCTTCATTGAAATCTCGCTCGAACATTCTCTTAACTGCTTCTGGAGAGATGATCTCCTTTACGCGTGCCTCAACAACAAAACTATGGGAAGGCAATTCTTCGCTGTCGATCTCCTTCACAGCAACTCTGTGACATAAGACATCCGAAACTTCTGTGGTTGTACTTCCTGTCACTGGACCAATGATGCCCCACCCAAGGACGGTACGGATGGCATAAGGATCGCTGCTCCTACCAGGAATGACTTGCTTCGGCTTTATGGCGTTTGGACAGTTTGAGCCAATCAAAAGTCCCACTTGCAGATTGTTTTGGTACGGGTAAATCTTGTTGGCTAAGTGACGTAGGTGTGGCCATTTTGCTGCTGACTCTGGTCTTGGGATCTCGTTTCTTCTTGACGGTATTTCGTTCCTTGAGTACGTCTTGGGAAGCTTGATGTGGACCTCTCTATCCATTCTTTCCACGATGAGACCGCTCACTCTACGAGTAGGAACTACTTCTGAACCATGCATTGTATTCAACTTCAATTGAGTCTCGACTCCATTAACTTGCAGTTCTTCCAGTACGCTCTCCTTAACGAAAGTTCCGTTACTAGCTGGGTCGAGCAGCGCATAAATCACCACTTGTCGTTCTGGGTTGTCTTGGTGGTACATTCGAACCGGAACAATCATAGAGTTCATGATGGCATCGGTGACTCCAGTAGCATTACAGGTACTTGTACAGCTGCTAGTTGCTTCAGCGGCCTGAACAACTCTTGCTTGGTCTTCACTTCTTTGCTTGGGAGAAATTTTGCTTTCATCATGAAGGACGGTCGGGTGGGGCATGCTACATGTCTTGCACACCTTCCGGTTTCGACATCTTCTTGACATGTGGCCCTAACAGAGACAACCGAAACATATTCTAGCTTCTTGGACAAATGCTCTTCTTTCTTGAACAGTCTTCTTCTTGAAACTTGAGCACTTCTCCAGATCGTGTTGCTGACTGTTGCAGAATGGACATGAAGAACATGGTGGCGGTTGATCTTCGTGGGGTGTGGCACTTGTCGAGAAGCTACTTGCACTCTTGTCTCTTCTTCCATTGTTTCGCCAGGTTGTGTTCCTGTTGTTGTTGTTGTCACTGGTGCTACTGCTAGTGAACTCGTTTTTTCTTGCTTCCTTGAGGGCTTCAGGTGAGAATACTGGGTCAGTTGCCAGGGCTGCTTCTTGCGTTACAAATTTGACAACGTCATGAAACGTAGCAAGCCTTTCTTCAGATTTTAATGTCTTGTTGGCAAAACGACACTATTTCGCTCCCATGTTATTTGGCAGCTTTGAAGTTATCCTTCTAAGAGTATCTTCGGAGTTAAGGCCTTCCATGTACTTAAGCGTCTTCATGGCCTGTTCGCAAAGCACCAGGAAATCAGCAAATTGTTGCAGACGCGCGCCGTCCCCTTCTTTTATCGGAGGCCAAGCATTCAGCTTATCCTTGTAGGCTTGTGCAACGCGATAAGGATGACCGAATCTTTCCTTTAATACCTGTCTTGCCTTACCATAGGAATTCGGATGGTCGAGGTTAATGAGGCCTTGAATTGATTCCTTAGCGTCCCCAGATGTGAACTGGCTTAAATAATAGAGCCTCTGCTTCGGATCGCTCACTCGGCACTCTATCAAACTTTCGAATGCACTGATAAATGCCGCATAGTCAACGTAGTTACCAGTGAAAACAGGAGGCTGCTGTGCTGGGAGCATACTCAGTTTTTGTTGTTCGGCGACAAGCTTAACCACCGAGGTTAGCTCGTCTGTTCTGTGGTAGCTCTCCGACTTTGATTCACGTGATAGTGATTTACCAGTTGGGTCATTTGGGGGTACAACGGACGGAGCCTTTGGATTTAAGATCCCGTCATCTTGCAACGGTTTCGTTTCACTAGGTTCTTCTTTGGGTGGAAGCTTGGGTTTGACGTCCGAAATTGGTATTTCATGCTTCGAGATCTGGGGGAAATCCTCTTGCCTTTCTTCCTCTTCGATTTTGCGCATGGTTTCTTCCTCAGCCCTTGCCTTAGCTAACTCCTTTTGCATTACGAGCCTTTTATACTCCGCTTCCCTTTCTAGAAAGTCCATTTCTACTTCAAGACACGCTGCCTTGGCCGCTGCCTTTGCTCTTCTAGATCTTACTGAAGAGGAGGAGGAACGCTTGGATAATTTTGATGAAACCAGAGACATTTTATCACTTGTTTGTCTTTCCATACTAAGCAAGGCTTCATTAATTTTCATGCGACATTGGAGATGTTCGCGGTCCCGAATGTCAAACCACTTGTACGCTTCATCTGAATGCTTAGGGTCATGCAACTCTTTGTAATAATTCTGATGAGCGTCATTCATCCTATCCCTGCATAAGTCTAAACTGTCACGCTCTTGCTCTAGAACTCTAGCGTCCGATTCCTTTAACGATTCGAGTAAAGTGCTCACCTTCGTGATTTGCCTCCTCAGAGCAGCTCCTGCAGCCTTACGCTCTTCAAAAAGCCTTTCCAGGCGAAGTGAGTCGCCCTTTTCGGTAGGGATTCTTTCTCTTCTGTCCATATCGGTCGTTTCAACGCCGACTTGATGGTCTTCGTTCTGTTCGCTCGGGACTTCTTCAATCGTAGGATTTGCCTTCGCCATGGTTCTGTATCGCAATCGACAAACTCCCGCTTGGTTCTTGGATTCTTGCAATTTTCACTATAGCGGCGCTTGTCCGCCGCTAGCTGGACCGTGCAGTTTCCACTGATCGACACAACAAATATCGCACCAATTTCTTTCATGGAACGCCTCCTTTAATGTTGTATCTGACCGTGAAAATTGTTGCCGGATCTGGCGAGAGTTGTCATAGAAAAATCCTTTCCTTCCTTCGATAAAATACGACAGACAATTTCTTTGCTTTCCTTCAGACCACGAGTACTTGCGAAATCGATCAAATTATTGAATTACACAATAGATGCGTTCTGCGTGGAAATGCGATACGACTTAAGGAGCGCGTGACGAGCCACCTAGTGTGACTTTATAGATTATTAATTAAACTATTGCTGAATCAAAACAACAGAATCAAAACAAGGGAAAAACCCGTGCCATAGGGGCACTTACAATTGTATCCGCACGTGTTAATAATGGAACTTGAGACGTAATTGTCGCGTCCTATGACGCACCCTATAAAACGATAAGGTAACATTTCAAACCGGCGAGGTAAACCGTCTCCGCTCTGATTCAAATCCCTTCCAAAATGACTCATAAAGACACAAGGAACACAGGTAAATAACAACATTTTTATTAACTGATTATGATATAGCTTAAGACAGCATTTCGGTTCCCTGTGCGATAGCCATAAACTTGTTAGGAGTATACCTGTTGTTGGAGGCATTGTACAGCTCAGGGGGGGATACAAGCGAGGCCTGGGACCGAGAAACCATGTTCTCTCAACTTGCAAGGCGGTCCAGTCAAAACGTGGACAGCGGTGTTCGTCATAATAAATATTTCTGATCGACGATCAACTTATTCGAAATAGTTTGCAAAATTTATGTGTATTTTGTCGGGGGAAAGTAAGCGGTGAGCGGGTAATCTCTCATGGAACTTACTGTCAGTTTCGTACAAGAGAATATTCGATGGAAGCGACATCGATGAAGACGCTTCTGTTTTCGCAATGTCTTGTTTGTTGAAGTGGCAAGTGGATCAGCTGCGAGCTGTACGGCAGTCACATTTCGCTTGTTTATACTTGGAGACCAGGTTTGCGACAGACGTTTCAAAGTTGAATGATAGAATTAGATAATTCAACGTAAATACACTTCTCACCGAGAGAAAGCGCTTGAACTATTCAGGATTTTTTTCTTGTACTCCGCGACGTAATTTTGGTGTTTGTCTATCGCTGAACTGATGCATGTGATTAATAAAAATACTGTCAATGTTTCTTTTTACATCTTATTCTATAACGAATTGATAGCATGAAATGAGACAGTTATGCCTGTACTCGGTTTCCATGTTTTCCTCCAGCGTGGTCTAAATAAATTGCAACGGGAAATGTGCCATAGAACATCGATGGAAATAAATTCAATCAAAACCGCTATAACCTAATGCATGGAAACAATACTTACGCACAAAATACGACTTTTAGTATCAATAATCCAGTTATGTGTTAACAAGATCATTTCACAGTTCAGTACTTTGAACCCGATCCCAGTTTTTAACCCAGCTTCAGAAAATTCTATTTGATTCTACACAGTCGAGCAGCACAGACTGTTTTGATTGAAGCGCTACTGTTCTACTCTGCGAATAAAAAACTCCGAGAGTAAACTTTTGTCTTTATAAGAAGCAAAATGCACGAAAACATGATAAAAGTGTAAAATACGATCAATTCGTCAATTACCTAAACGAAGGGACAAAACCGAATTCGCCGACTTTGGCTGCCATAATTTTTTTCCCGTTCCGTTGGAACATGCAACATCTGCGCACGCATAGGAGGTATATCCGCTGACTAGAACCTCACATGTTGCTTTGCAAAGTTGTGAGAACATCGTTTGGATTTCATTTAAGAGAATGCATGGGAAGTTGCTTTCCCTCCCCTGGTACAGCTATTTCAATCAACGTTGTTGGAAAGCCTACGCGATAAGACCGCTAGGTGATATGGGTAATTTACAAATAAATTTACCAAACTTAGCTATGGCTCACCCCTACAGAAAATGAATCGCACAGACAAGAGTTTATGGTACTTTCACCCATCCTAAGTAAGTGACAACCGTGAAATTACAGCCGAATCACAAAAAGATTTACAGTTACCCATACCACCTTTCGGTCTTGTTGAGTAAGCTCGAAGCTTTAAGGACGGTGCCTCCTTTTGTTACTGTGCATACGTTCTGCGCATCTCCAGATATTCAAGTTTCTTACATTCTCGTTCCCAGAGCCTACGATCTGGTCGGTCAGCGGTGGGATCGTAGGGCTCTGGTATCAGTCATTATCGCCATTACCCAATCTCCTACCCAGAGTCCACTGGCTTTTTGGTCAGCGGGTGGTTTTGGCCAGCGCCACGGATCGAGAGCTCTGGCAGGGTCTGAAAACAGGAAGTCCGCGAATCACGGAATTCCGGCTTTCTGCGCAGCCTCAGAAATTTGAAACAATAACGGTTACCATCATTCTCGTTCCCAAAGCCTACGATCTGTTTTGTCAGCGGTGGGATCGTAGGGCTCTGGGGTCCGTTTCTCGAAAGTCCCGGTAACTTTTCGGGCCCGAAGTTATATTTTAAAATCAAAATCTACAGAAGAGTGGCGTAACTTTTAGCCGGCAAACCAGCTCAGCTTGCTGCGACAACTTCAATTTTAATGCTTAGCTTTGGAAGTCAACAAAATCTTGAATCTTTAAAGTAAACCTTGCGTTTATAAAATAGCTTTCCGGGCCCGAAAAGTTACCGGGACTTTCGAGTAACAGGTCCTTGGTATCAGCCATTACTGGAGGTCGTGAATTTCAGGATATCCGGTAGCGCATGTCCAATTCGTTAAGGTGCTATTGTGCCTGCTCCGTTCTCGTCCGTTGAGCTCTGGGCATGAAAATTCTGACAACAACTCCATTCTCGTCCCCAGAGCCCACGATCCTTTTGGTCTGCGCCAGGGATCGAGACCTCTGGCAGGCGCTTGCGCGTTATCTGGTTCCTGCCAGAGGTCTCGATCCCTGGCGCAGACCAAAAGGATCGTGGGCTCTGGGGACGAAAATGACAACAACTGAGAAATTTAAATTCCTATCTATCGAGTCGTGGTGCTTTATGGATCGACTAAAAGCTGTTCGGGACCGTCTTACCTCCTGCAATTAGCGGAAAACCTGCTTTAAAAGCTGCCTTTTGTGCCGTAGTTGTTCAGAAGAACGATTGTCCCTGCATTTTGCTCACGGGTTTTGGATTAGTATCTTGCCTGATTAAAGGTATATTATTGCATTTGCGTTATATTGAATTGTGCAGTTATTTTTATTACATTCGTCTGGTTTCTGTTGTATGAGAATGTCAACTGTGTAGTTATCGTTTCGCCACCCCTAAACGCTATACTGTATTACGTTTTAACCCATCAAAAATTTCCAGAAGCGTTTGGCGCCCAAGTTTTTAAACATCGACATCAAGAAGTCATTACAAAAGTTGACGAGACAAGGTTTAGTTTTGTAGAAAATGCTGTAGCGAGGAAAGAATCGCTGGCATTTAGCGACAATCTCAACACTTTGAATTTAAAATTTGGTCGCTTAATCTCCCCTAAGCCGCATTTTTTGCGTGGAAATTGATCAAGTCAATATATTAATTAATGCCCTGATAAAATTCAATCGGAAATAAAACGTTATGCGGGGAAGCCAAAAACTTTTTACGTTATTGCGCATACAGTTTGAATCGGCCAATCAAAAAAGATAAATTTTTAGCCGTTACCACAGCTAGAAGAGACGTAATTTAAAAAAAGCCGCGTAGCTCTGGGGACGAGAATGTCTCGACCGTGGAGCTCTGGGCGTGACAATTCGGACAACAACCGAGAAATTTGAATTCCTATCGATCGGCCGGAGTCATGGTAAGTCGACTAAAAGCTGTCCGGTACCCTCTAAATCTCTTTCAATTAGCGGAGAACCTGGAGCTTTCAAAGGAACAAACTTACGAAGCGGCCTTTCGTGCCGAAATTGTTCAGAAGAACGATTGTCCCTGCATTTTGCTCACGGGTTTTGGATTTATACCTTGCCTGAATAAAGGTATTGCATTTGCGTTACACTGAATTGTATTACATTCGTCTGGTTTCTGTTGTGTGAGAATGGCAACTGTGTACTTATTGCTTCGCCACTAAATGCTACACTGTATTACGTTTTACCCCATGGAAAATTTCCACAAGCATTTGGCGCCCAAGTTTTCAAACATCGACATCAAGAGGTCACTACAAAAGTTGATGAGACAGTTACGTTGAAGTTTATTTTTGGACAAGCTGTAGTTTTGTAGAAAATGCTGTAGCGAGAAAAGAATCGCTGTCATTTAGCGACAATCTCGAACACTTTGAATTCTTACGTGCTTAACCGAACAGCAAAATGTGGTCGCTTGATCTCCCCTAAGCCACATTCTTTGCGTGGAAATTGATCACTGCAAGTCAATATTAGTTCAAACGGAAATAAAACGTTATGCGTAGAAGCCAAAAACTTTTAACGTTATTGCGCATACGGTTTGAATCGGCCAATCAAAAAACCAAATATTGGCCGTTACCAGAGCTACAAGAGACGTAATTAAAAAAAACGGCGTCCCGTTCAACCTCGTACCCAGGGTCCTCTCTCTTCCTCCCTCGAGAAAGTACCCTGGTTTCGGCTGGTCACGTGGCACCCAAAATCTGGGTGCTAACAAGAATGTGCCACAGGGGAGGGGTAGCAAAGTGTAAGATTGTCACTAGTGTCAGAATGGTGGAAAGTACCGGTGATGTAAGCCTTTTCAGGAATATTTGTGGTGATAAGAACTCCTTTTATAGACAGGTATTTCTTCATTACCTACGAACGTTCGACATCGAAGCGGTCCATGTTATTTTCGACTCAGAAAAACACGTTTACTGGTCTCTGAATTTCAAAACACTGTCGCTAACCATCGCCATAGTCAACGGAAGCTGGCACGAGCCACAACATAACAAATTTACAACAAGGAGAGCCATCGGCTTTATGCTTTACGGAGCTCGAAATGAAATGGAGTCTCAAGGATTAGGAAGGACTAATTTATTTTTGGCATCTCCAAGGAGCAGCAGAATTTTCGGCAACCGTACGCAACACAGACAAACGGAGCGATGGAAAAATCAGGTTAAAATACGCCGCGCCACTGACTGAAACCACCGCTCTTGTAAGAATTTGAAGGTAATTTGTTTTATTCCTGTCGAGTAGGCGAAATTGCTCTCACACCGCCAATTGACCGAAAAAACCCTAACTTTTTTCACCACAAAGCAATGACATGACAAAATGAAAAATGTGCTAAACTAAATATCATTTATAATTAAGAGCTTTGTTGACAAGAAGGTTGTACTCTGGTCTGCAGGATTATACCCTTACATTGAAGCTTGCAGATAAAAATACACAAGTGCAGTGTGGGCTTTTATTATCAGAATTTTACTTGCATTATTAGGCCAATAAATAAAATATATAGCAAACAAATGAGTGTGTGAGATTTTGTTCGGGCAATACAAGCAACTTCTTATCAAACGCCTTCGGCAAATTCAAAACAGATCGTGCCTACCGTAAAATATTTTGTTGATGGGAAATCTGCATGTTATTTGCGCTTCTGAAACGCCGCAGATAGTAGACTGTAGATTTTTTCAGCATCCCTGTCTTTGAAAAAAAGTGAACTAATGACTTCCATTCCTCTGTCTTCGTGCCAGTTTTGAAAAGCTTTGCATTCGCTTTTCCCTTCGCTTCTTGAAGAAAAGCGAGTCCACCCTGGTGGGGAGCTGTTTGCTTAAGGGAGACAGGTGACCAGCCGAAACCAGGGTACTTTCTCGAGGGAGGAAGAGAGATGACCCTGGGAACGAGGTTGCGTCGCTTTTGCGACGAGAATGAGTTTCTCAAGGAATTTGAGCACTATGTTTGCGCGGTTCATGACTATGTGCAAAAAGTAGCTCTTAGCAAGGGCTATCAGAATCCAAAAAAGAAAATTGGGGGTAACCACGCATTTTTCAGAGGTGATTGAGCTTAAATTTGGAAAGAAATTGCCCTACATTCTTTGTATTTTAGTCTTCTTGGAAATATGGTTGCTTAATTATCTCTGAAAAAATGCGTGGTTACCCACATTTTTCTTTTTGAATTTCAATTACCCTTGCTAAGATCTACTTTTTCTCCATAGTCATAACCTTCGCAAAAACACATCTGTATTAGGAGGCACCGTCCTTAAAATCCGACGTTAATTCAAATAGCTGTATAGAAAAGAAAGGATAACGCAGCTGTATTTGTTAATTTTTAATTAATATTAGTTATCACGACTCTTTGGAAGACCATTGTTATTTTCATGAAGGACACCGTGTTTAGTTAAAGATTTCATCATCATCAAACAAAACTCGATCTGTGGAGTGGACGGGATCTGACTCTGTTTGGAAAAGTAATGATAATCAAAACCCTGGGCTTATCTCAGCTTATTTATTCAGCATCAAATCTTGTCGTTCCTGCAGGAATCGAAGACACTGTTAAAACAAAATGTTTTAATTTTCTTTGGAAAAACAGGAAAGACAAAATAAAAAGATCAGGACTCTATCAAGATACCAGTAAAGGTGGATTACGCATGACTGATATAGGACTAATGTTCAAATCGCTCAGTCTTGCTTGGATCGCTCGATTACTGGCCACAGGCAAGAGGAGTTGGTGCACAGTTCCAAACCATTTCTTCAGAAAAATGGGAGGTCTAGATTTTCTGAGGTGCAACTATAATGCGAAGTATTTCAACCAACTACCCGTTTTTTATAAAAATATACTCGACTCTTTCAATGAATTGAAAAATCTCTATGGCTATGACCAATCACAAGATATAGTTCTATTCAACAACAAAGACATACTAGTTGACGGGAAGCCAGTCTATATTAATGAATGGTTCAAGAAAGGAGTTGTCTCTATTAAAGACCTTCTTAAAAATGATGGAAACTTCTTAATGTTCAAGGAGTTCTCTGATAAATACGGATGCCAAACTAACTTTCGATTCTTCAGTATTATCAAATAATTAGCGCAATACCGAACCGTTTATTGACAAAGGCAAAAGAAACTGCCACCTTTAACAAGGTATATTTCACAAGCAATAATAAAATCTTCAACTTGAATGACACTGTACAAATTAATCTGGGAAAAGCTAAATCAAAAGATTTTTACTAATTACTTAATGGCAAAACCCATACAGACAATCAAACTGGTGCCAAACGGTGGGGTAAAAGTCTCTTTCTAAACGAAGATTCCTGGTGTAAGATCTTTAAGTCGCTGAAAAATGTTTGTAAGGAAAATAAACTCAAAGAGTTTCACTTCAAGTTCATACATAGAATTATAGTAACGAAGAGAGAATTATTCAAATTTGGTATCAAGGAGGATGATGAATGCATATACTGCGGACAGAACGAGTCCATTGACCACACATTTATTGAATGCTCTTTTACCAAGGCATTTGCAAAAGACGTTTTGCAATGGTTTAACGCAACAAACGCGTGTCAGATCACCCCAGCAACAGAAGAAATGTTATTTGGTGTAATTTCTGATTCATACGATAGAAAAATAACGAAGAAATTTCACTATACCACCCTCTTTATGCGCCACTGTCTATATTTAAGTAAGTTAAATAACAAAGCCATCTCCCTCCAAGAGTTTACTACTCAACTCAAAAATAAATGCCGTATTGAGAATTATTACTGAACATTGGCAAAATGGGAACTACCATGCATCCTCTTTTTGGTTTCTTATTTAGCTTTAAGAAGAATATATTGTAAATACTGTAAAATACTGTAAATTCGTAATTTTCGTAGCAGAGTTCAATCCCGGACATATCTCGTTCCAAACGGAGTTTGTCCAGGTCTAGTCCAGGTCTAGGTCGATTTCTTTAACGCCCTCTGCTCTGTCACTCTCTGGGATGCTCTTGATTACGTCTTTGTTGTTGGATAAGAAGTTGTGGAGATTGAAGCCTCCCTGATGGCACATGGCCTTTACGGTCTTCACCAACTCCACTGCGGCGCTGGTGTAGGGACCGACTTCAATCTGTCATCAACATAGAAGTCATTTCGGATAAAATTGGCTGCTTCCTCTCCGCACACTCCCTCGAAGTCGTTCTCAGTTTGCTTCAGCGCAAAGTTGGCGCAGCTTGGGAATGACGTGCCACCGAACAGGTGGACTGTCATGCTGTAATCTACGAATTCCTTGGAAAGATAATTTCCTTCCCACCAGAGGAAGCGCAGACGGTCGCGATGCTCGGGGTTGACACGGACTTGGTGGAACATGCCCTCTATGTCACATGTCACAGCCATCGGCTCTTGTCTAAATCTTAGACGGACGCCTGTCAGGTCGTTGGTCAGCAGGGGACCTTGAATCAAATACTTATTTAGGGATTCACCGTTGTACTCCTGACTGCAATTAAAAACTATTCTTAGATTCTTCTTTTTCGGATGTCTTGTCCCGTGGTGATTGATGAAAAACGTCATGCCAGGTTTCGTATCTGTATCGTTGGGAGCTCTTTCGGCGTAGCCGCTTTCAATCATGTCTTTCATAAACTTTATGTATTCCTCTTTATACTCAGTGCTGATTGGCGATGCAAACCGTTTCTTAAGGTGATGCATGTGTCGAACTGCGTCACCTCTATTGTTGGGTAGACCTTTGAAGCCTTCTTTTAACGGGAGAGGGAGTTCATAGTGGCCGTCGTCGCATCGATGTATGCCCGTCTCCGCAATGTTCAAAAACCTCCTGTCTTCCTTCGAGAGACCTTGCCTTTCCGTGCTTCAGTGTTCAGCGAAGTCCAGCTCAAACATTTGTTTTACCACCGACGGTTTTATTATTTCTTTTGCTTTGTCGTGAACAATAAAGTCAATGCTCAGGTTTTCCGTAGGAATGTTTTCACGCGCCAAGATCCTGTTGCACGATGAGACGACCAGAGAATCAGGGGATTGGGCACTAGAGACGGGTCCAACGATACACCATCCTAGTACCGTACGTACCAACCTCGTCCCCAGGGCCTTCTCCTCGTTCAAAACGGCGGATCGGAGAAACCCCTGGCCAAGGCTACTGAAATACTCCAAAAATCGTGGATATATTTTGTCACGTGACACATGATGAAATGGCTTTTTCGGAGGCTGCTTCCAGCGTACGGCGGCCCTGTTTGCTTTCTGCAATCTGAAACCGTTGTTCAAACGAAACGAAGACATTTCTTCGTGTTTTCGTGACGAAATTCTAACGAATTTTTGGAGCCACTTTGGCAGCCTTGGCCAGGGGTTTCTCCGATCCGCCATTTAGAACGAGGAGAAGGCCCTGGGGACGAGGTTGCTTACGTACTGCGTATCACTCTTCCCTGTAATGACTTCTCTAGGCTTGATTGCCTTCGGACAATTACAACCAATGAGAAGGCCGACCTCGCGGCTAGCGTCTAACTTTGGTATCTTTGGTAAGGTGGGGCCGCCCATCAGCTATTTCGGGGGTGGGTATCTGGTTCTTTCTACAGGGAATACTTTCTCTTGCCTATGTTTTGGGTAATTCCACTGTGGCTCTTCTGTCTGGTCATTCAGCTATGAGGCCATCAATTCTTGATACGGAGATAACTTCTTTCCCCGACATGGTGCTAAGCGTCAGCTCGGTTTATATCCCTTCAATGCTGAGTGCTTGTTGAACTTTGGTTGTAACGAATGTGGTGTCACTTGCATCGTCAAGCAGAGCGTAGACCTTCGCCTCTTTCGCCGGATAATCGCGATGCTTGTTACTTTCGGGGCTTAAAGGGTTAAATTCGGTCAAGGATGATCAAAGGCGACTGATATTAAATGTTGATTAAAATACATCTTGATAGAGGAAATGAGGGCCGGGAAATGGAAATTTTTTTCGATTTGTTTCTTTCGCTGCCTTCACGGCGAACCTCGGCAAAAAGACGTGTTGAAATATATAACTGTTTCCGACATTTTACTGAGAGAAATTTTAAAAAGATGGCTCGAAATCAACTGCAAACCTTGAATTCAGTGAATTCGTAGTCCATAATCACAGTCTTACATGAATAAGAAATATACCAGAACTACGTATTATGCTTTTCATGGCTTTGGCTTTGTTTTTTCTATAGTACTATTTGTTTCCCATGGTGTGTAACTTATATACTGTCAGACAATTTAGGTATATGGACGAGTATCCACTGGAAGATGTTTGTATATAATTTGTACGTGTAAGAATACTGCAAATAGTGTGGCAAGTAATATAAGCAGTTAATAACGTATGCAATGCATGAAGTATGTAATGTATGTATAGTTAAAAAAAGTTTATAACCTGTGTGGCCTTTAAAAAACGTATCTATTGATCGAAGGTCATACCAATCTCGTACCCAGAGTCCACTGGCTTTTTGGTCAGCGGGAGGGCGCCAGTAGAGACTCTGGGATGATGGAAAAAATCTATTTTTTTGATTGGCTCATCATAAAACAAAGGGAACGGCGGAAATTTCACTAAACCGGAAACCTAAGGAAAAATATAATTTTTTTGATTGGCTGATTGAGTAGCTTGTAGCCAGCAAACCGGAAGCTTGCGACCAACTCAGTTTCATTGAAAGTTTGATGGTAAATAAAGCATTTTTCGGACGGGCACCAGTCTGAATAACTTAAGCCGTTTTTGTGCGGTAATTTGCTATGCAATGCTGTCGTCTGACGGTGAATCACCGTGAAAACACAAGCAGCTTCGATGGAAGATCATTGCCGCGGCCGTTCTGCTTATAGCTGACTCGATCGACGGAACACGATATTGACGTTTTACTGGTTTGTAGCAACTCTAATTTGCCGATCCTGTCATCAGATAAAGGGGATAATTGAAAAGGTTGACACTTTAAACAATATCTGCAATAACAAAGAAAGGGAAAAGAGGAAAAGTAGCTTCATGTACAATGACTGAAAGTTAAAACTACAGAAGAACCATCGCGGATCGAAGTCATTCGCACGGCTTAAAACGGAGGAAAATTGAAAACGAGCACAGAGCAAGAACAAGGGTCTCTCTGTTCTTAGCCAATCTTTCTAAGCCTCTACAAAAGCCTACAGACGCGGAAGATAGTTATGAGAAAGTGGAGGTAAATCTATCCAGATATGTAATAAATATTATATTGCAAAATATTTTAATCAATTTTCTTGCAAAAGAAAAGTTTTCCCAGTCCAATATAATAAAGATCAAGCTCTTTTGGAGACTTAAAGTTAATATAAGCTGCATTTTTTTTATGACGGAACTAAATCTTTCGTCGTCGAAACATTTTAAACAAATCTTACTTTTGTCAAGATTTATTATAATTAAACAGTTGTCTGTTATTATTTGAATGTTCAACAGACGTTCTTAATACAAAAGGATAGTGACACTGTATGCAACTATAAAGTCTTTGAGAGACCCGAGTGTCGAAATACTAGATTCTTCCAAATACTTTTTCATTCAACATGTTACCTGCGGGAACAAATTAAAGGTGAAGCTGTCACTGAGTGTGTAAAAAAGAAGCATGGAAAACATGGCCCCTCAGTTGTGCACATTTTCAGAAAAGAAACAAAACCACCGTCACTGAACTTCACTGGGTCAGTATAATGCATACACTTATAATTGAGGACATGAAAAAGAGAGCTCAGGACTGTAGTTCTTGATTTCCTTGCCACAATTGTGTTCCAGTTGTCAAAAAGAAGAAAAACATCAAATCATAAATCATAGCATATGGAGATGAGGAAGGGAACTCAGCCTTATCCAAAAGGTCATGACCTTTATCCCTGGAACTGAACACCTTAATAGTAATGTTAATCTATCTGACATATTGATGTTTTGTTTAAGTAAGTTCCAGTCACAATCAAGCTAAAGGGCCCATGTATTCATGCAAACTATTTTGTTAATCATAATTTAAGATGTGAAAATAATATGTAACAACCTGTAACCTTTTTTATTTTCACTGGTACTTTGAAGTGAGTATTTTTGTGAATCTTTAAAAAGAAGAGCTTCAAAATTATAATAAAGAGAAAATTGTCCATGTCCCTCCACAGCTAGCCTTACAACCACTGCAAAACATACAACCACTACAAAGCAAATCTGAATATAAATGATTTTTTGTAATAATGTTTGTTAGCAGTGGAGCTGATCTGGCAATCTCCTATTTTTTCTGTGGTTCTGATTATTTGCCTAGAATTTCCTTTGAAATATGAACATTACAAGGATGTATATAGCTATAACCGACATAACTTTTTTACCTCTACATCGTAAAATTGTGTGGATCCATGAAGTACCATACCCCTCTCAAGGAAGGTTTTGGCATCAGTTTGGACTCCCTCATGCCTCTGGAAATTCCAATTTAGCTTCAAAGTCTAAAGGTATACAGCCTATTTTTTCCAGATTGGCTAAAAAAACCCAAACCCTTTATGGGAAAGTACTCCTCCCCCCCACAGACACTGACAGCTTCCAATTGCAGGGGGCTTAAATTTGTGCATCTCTATGTCATATATGCTTAGATGCCTGTGTTGTCCTGGAAATGAATTGAACCTATACTCTGACTAGCAATAACTGTTAGGTAATAAATGTTGTGAATGTGTTGTGCAAATGAGACACATACTCATGTATTTCTCATTTTAAGGCTGGGCCCTGAATAAACACTGGCATCCTGAAGTGGAAAGTTAAATAAATTAGAAAATGCAGTATTTGCATTGCCATACGACACATATCATTGAAATCTTTTCATTTGCTGTTCTGGCAGCCAGTACTCAAGATCACTGGATGTTTTGGATGACAATGTTTGGTCATACTTTTAAGAATGTCTAATACCTTCAAAGCTTTATAACCTACATGAATTTGAATTGTATTATTGAAATACAATGTTTTCTGGGGGGAGGAGGCACTCCCTTATTGTGTCACTTAGCAGGGTATGGTTTTCAGGGTCTTGCGTCTAACCTTTTAAGCCCCAATAATGATCAGCATCAAATTTCTCCTCATCATATCAGTGTATTATAACACATACAGGTCATAAGAATTTGGCAAATGATCACCAAACATGAACTGTCTTGGTCTTTAAACAGGTTCTCCCAATAAGTAATCAGTAAAATCTATGGAGACCAGTAAGGAGAATTTGTATAATGAAGTTGGGGCTTAAAGGGTTAAACAGGGTATACAATTTCACTATTTAGCACTATTTAGCGAGAAAGCGAGAAAAAATGAAGTTTATGTATGTACGTATGTATGTATGTATGTATGTATGTATGTATGTATGTATGTATGTATGTATGTATGTATGTATGTATTTCTGGACTGAAAGCATTGAACAGGGTGTGAACGTTGGCAGTGAGCGGTCTACGTGTGTGGTGCCAACAATTTTTTAAATCTAATTCTATGATGTCATTTACTTAAACAAATACTTTCTGAAATATATTTTTTCTGGTCACAAAAGAAGGTCTCTTGTCTTAAACAAGGTAGCAAAATGAATGGATTTTGCCTTAAAGAGGGTCAGGGTTTGAAGGCCTTGGCAGCACACCCCCACCCAAACTTCCCTTCAAGTGCCCCCCCCCCCCCGTCGGAATATTTACCACACAAAAAAGAAACATTTATTACAACTGACTACACTGGTTTCACCAATTGTGATCGATAAAATTGCAGCCCATTGAAATTGTCGTACTTGGGGGACTTGGGCTAATTTATATAAAGTTAAGCACATACTTTGCAGAAGATGTTTATTGAAACTGGACATTCATTTTTTAATTCTATATAACAATAATTATTAATGTTACTATCAAAAGTAAACCAAACTGTCCTTATCTACACTCTTCAAGAACCATGACAGTTGGTGATACACATCAGCTACAAAACAAAATAAAAATAATAAATTAATCTGTATTATTCCGTCTTCATATAATTATGTTATTTTATTTTATATCTTCTTGTCAATGACAATGTTTTTATTTCTTACTCCCCACTGGCAAAGTTTCAAATAACAGTTGGTAATCGGACAACGACCATGCAAAAAACTTGCCAGTGTCCCAACTTAGAAATCCCAACTGGGGTTGGAAATAACCTCCAGACAAATGTTGAAATGTTTGCAGCACATTATAGCAGTGGGGAAAAGTTCTTCACATAGATTTTAAGTCAAGCTGAGAAACCTAGAATACATCTTCCTCAGGGTTTTGGGGGCAGGGGTGTTACTACCCCATATACAGCATACAGGTATGGGCTGCTGGATGGGTTCCTATTTTTGTGTAAAGTAGTTCCAATTTTGGCCCTTTAGTCTGAGATGGGGTAAACTTTTCAGCTTATTTGAAATTCATATAAACAGTGTTGACAGTTCCTTTCTTTATTTTGCCCGATTTAGATGTTTTCTAGCCTTCCGTTCTAATTTATGTTGTTACAAAATGTGTGAAAATAATACATTCTGAATAACAGAGAATAAAAGTTAACTCGTTAGTCTAATATGAGATTAGGATATAGAACATTTTTGGTCTGAGATGGGGTAGGGTTTCCAAGTAAGCCCAGGACATTTTAATGTCCTTGGTAAAAACAGATTCCAGCTTTGATTGGTAAATGTTTATGGCTGCCTACAGAAAATGGCTAAGCCTGTTAGAATAGTTGCATCTTCCTGGAGCTGATTCAGTGAAATTGCCAGTCCTCCAGAGGCTTCACAACCCCTACTTTCCCCAGTCAATGATCTCTTAACTGATGACCAGGAAAACAAGATCTTCAATCACGGACTGCAAGGTCTTTAGCTGAGTGTCTTCGTCATGCAATATAATAGATGACACTGGAAGAGAAGGAGGAGGAGAGCGCATGATGAAATATTGGAATGCCCTTTTCAATAGAGGAACAAAAGAGGCCAAAAAAGCATTTGAAGCAAATATGCATCTC
This sequence comes from Siderastrea siderea, assembly GCA_964030785.1. Classification (NCBI taxonomy): domain Eukaryota; kingdom Metazoa; phylum Cnidaria; class Anthozoa; order Scleractinia; family Rhizangiidae; genus Siderastrea; species Siderastrea siderea. The sequence continues at coordinate 6,749,486 of OZ034972.1, forward strand.
ACAACAAATTGTTGTGAAAAACGATAATAATTTATTACTTATTTTTATGTGCAGGAAAATGGTCAAACGAATATTCGAATTCCATACCAAAATCTAGAAAAAAATAGTATAGAACTCTACAATGGTAATACGAAAATCTGATGTAAAGCCTAAAATACTTCGATGACCAAAGTAACGTCCAACGATTTTACTATCCATACATATTGGGATTGTAAATAAGATATGAAAGATTTGGAAGATAAAGCAGGATAATAATTAAGATGCATGTGGAACTCACTGCGTATTTATAATTTTCTGATACCAAAGTATTAAAGAAAGACACTCACCGAAGGCTCCAGAGACGTTACCAGAGACGGCGCCAGACGCTCTATCTTTCACTCTACTCCTCTTATTCAAAAATTTCAACTGCCTTCGATCGTGTGTAAGAATCAACTGTGCCAAGAGCTGCCTTCTGGTGTACGGATTAGCCATTTTGGGACATTTGACTTCCGTTTTGAACTTAAGCATGCGCAGTAAAACCGGAATCCCACGTTTTCTGGGATAAAAAATGCCATTATCCCAGAGTCTCTACTGGCGCTTTCCCGCTGACCAAAAAGCCAGTGGACTCTGGGTACTAGATTGAGGTCATACTGTTTATTAAGGTCCTCAAGCGTACAATAGATGACATTATTTAAGGCCATTGTATCAGATGTCACTTCAAGCCTTTCTGCATAAAATGGCACCAATGCCAGCAGACTCAAGCTGTTTTGCCTGAATATTAGTAAATCCATGTTTCTCTAAGAGCTGTTTATATTCTGCTGCTGTCATGCGCTCCTTGCCATCCATCTTTATCAGCATGTTGAGGGACTGGAGAAGAGCATTTTTAGGCCCAGTTTTGTCTTCATTTAAGATCATTTCAACAATAAGAAGACCACCGCCTAAAAAACACACACACACACACAAAAGCAACAACAAGATGTGAGTGCTGCTCCTGGAGTGGCCGGGTGGGACCAATTATCCCACCCTGTAAATACCCTTCCACTAAGAGAAACCCCAACAAGTTCCCAACAACAAACTTTGCCCAGGGAATAGGGAGATGCTTCAGCATACAGGATGGCAAGATGTAAAAACAAGCTGGAAGCATCCAGGAGGAGACCTTCAGTTTTGGGGCCTTATGCACTATAGGTACCTACCAAGAGGGTCCACAGGCACCTACAAAGAGGGTCCATAGTTCACACAGAGAGGGTCCATGGGTTCCCAGAGATGGTTTATAGATACCCACAGAGGGTCCATTGTCACATATGTAACCTGGCCAGCATACATAAGTAACCAGGCCAGGTCTTGTGGTTAGATTCATTAAACATGGACTCGTTCGTGTAGTATGTTACATGGTGTCAAATAGTGGGAGAAACAACCAAAATGGAGCAAGATTTCAAGCTTCCTGAATATCTTTCGCTTCAGGGGAACCCCTCCGAAAATTGGAGAAGATGGATACAAAGATTTGAATTGTATCTCGTCGCTAAAGAAAAGACGAAGAAACCCGATCCGACCAAAATTGCCATGTTGTTGTCGGCTGTTGGCCCCGAAGCATTGGAGCGATACAACCACTTCGAGTGGCGCGAAGGCGAAGACAAGAATAAATTCGACCACGTGAAAGCAAAATTCGAAAAGGAGTTTGCTGGACAAAAGCGAATCGTATTCTCCAGGTACCAGTTCTGGGATTCCTCGAGGACCGCAGGGCAAACCTTCGACGAGTTCTTAACACACCTGCGAACGCTAGCTTTATCGGGCGAGTTTGCTGAACCAGAAAACATGATCAGAGACAAAATTGTATTTTCGACCGACAATCCTCCGCTGAAAGAGCGACTGCTTCGTGAACCGCAACTCGATCTGCAGAAAGCTGTTGATATCTCTCGATCTTCCGAGCTCGCACACAAGGAATTCGTGAGCATGAAAGGCGCCGACAAGTCGGACTACAAAGAAGTAGACGCCCTGAACACAACTCGTCCAAGCAAAGGTCGCACTCCAAAAAGCGGCAAACAAGGTGGATCCCGAGGGCGAAACTCACAAAACCGTGATAAAGGACGAAATTGCCGAAGGTGTGGAACCACGCATGCGCGAAACGAGTGTCCAGCTTGGGGAAAGACATGCCTAAGGTGTGGGGGTCCAAACCACTTCAGCAGCCAGTGCAGGTCGGTGAATCCTAATGTAAATGAAATGGTCACTCAAGACAGCAGCGAAGATGAGTTCTTTGTGGACTCCCTCTATGTGGGGAACATCTCTACCCAAGACAACTCAGCATGGTTCTCCGTTGTGAACGTAAATGGTAGTAAGGTGAAGATGAAACTTGATACTGGTGCCTCAACCAACGTGATATCTTGGAAAACGTTTAAGAAGCTGCAGAATCGTCCTCCCCTACAAGCATCAAACGTTATTCTGAGAGCCTATGGAGACCACGTCATTGACCACAAGGGCAAAGCTACCCTGACCTGCAAAACCAATCAATGTGAAGAACCACTCCAATTCTATGTTGCTATGACAAAAGCGCCTCCAATTCTGGGTTTGCAAGAAACTGGGTCTGATACAAAGAACTGATTGCCTTCCTAGTCAGCCAATGAGAGGACAACCCTCTGTCAATGTGATTAACCCTGGTCACCTCACCAAACAAGATGTTCTAGAAGAATACAAGGATGTGTTCATGGGACTGGGCAAGTTCGAGCCATACCACATCGCTATCGAAAATGGCGCTGAGCCTGTCATTCACCCCCCACGCCGAGTCTCACATGGCTTACACGACCGACTTAAGGAGAAACTTGATCAAATGGAACGTGATGAGATTATCGCCAAGGTCGACAAACCCACCAACTGGGTTAATAGCCTCGTCATCGTGGAAAAGAAAGATGGCAGTCTTCGTTTATGCCTAGACCCTAAGGACCTAAACCAGGTGATAAGAAGGGAACATTTTCAAATTCCTACTTTTGAAGATGTTGTCTCGCGCCTAGGAGGAAAGAAATACTTCACAGTCTTGGACCAGAAAGACTCATACTGGCAAATGCCCTTGAGTGAAGAAAGCTCCTACGTGTGCACATTTAACACACCCTTTGGCAGATATCGTTTCTTACGTATGCCATTTGGTATCTGTTCTGCATCTGAAGTTCTGCAAAAGAGAGTTTACAAGGTATTTGGAGACATGCAAGGAGTAGAAGTCATCGCAGATGGCATGATTATTGCTGGTGCCACAGAAGAGGAGCATGACCAACTGCTGAGAAATGTCATGCAAAGAGCAAGAGAACAAAATGTAAAGTTCAATCCAAAGAAATTTCAATTTAAACAGCAACGAGCTGTCTACTTCGGAAGTATCATCAGTGAAGATGGCATCCGACCTGACCCAGGTAAAGTTAAAGCCATGGTGGAATTACCCCAGCCAACAAGTAAAGAAGATGTTCGCAGGCTGATGGAAACGGTTGCCTCCTTTAAAGATTTCATCCCAGACATGTCCACCACTATGGGTCCCATCAGGCAATTACTGAAGAAAGATGTAGAGTTCCAATGGTTACCAGAGCACCAGCAGGCTGTTGACAAGATTAAGCAAGTTCTCAGCAGTGAACCAGTTCTGCGCTTCTTTGACCCCAACAAGAAGGTGACGATACAAGCTGATGCCTCATCCACTGGCCTAGGTGCCTGCCTTCTCCAGGACAGAGGACCAGTAGCATATGCCTCACGTGCCCTGTCCGAGACTGAGCAGCGTTGGTTCCAAATTGAGAAAGAGCTGTTAGCGGTCACATTTGCTGCAGAACACTTTCACCACTACATTTATGGTAGAGAAGTAGAAGTTGAGAATGACCATAAACCGCTTGAAACCATTATCCGAAAGCCACTCCAGAATGCCTCGCCAAGAATTCAGCTCATGCTCCTCAGGCTACTAAGATATAAACTGAACTTGAAGTACGTTCCAGGCACCAAGGTTTGCATTGCTGACATGCTATCTCGTGCGCATCTATCTCCTGTGACTCCCGGTGAAGATTATCCAGACGAAGAAATGGAACTGGGGATACACAGTCTGGTCTCTGAGCTGCCAATTTCTGGAGAAAAAGTCAACCTCCTGAAGCAAGCAACAGCCACCGACGAAGCTTTACAATCCGTACAAGTATTCATTTGTAAAGGGTGGCCAGAGTACAAGAGAGACACACCTATCAGGGCAAGGCAATACTGGCCTATCCGGGACGAGCTTCACGCCATAGAAGGTCTAGTATTCAAGGGAGAGAAGCTCGTTATTCCCACTGGTATGCGTCGTGAAATGTTGGCTAAACTGCATGAAAGTCACCTGGGCATGGAGAAGTGTAAAGCCAGAGCTCGTTTCATTATGTATTGGCCTGGTATGGGACACGACATCGAAGAAACCATTTCCAGATGTCCCACATGTGCCAAGTACAAGCCTGCCAACCCCCGGGAGCCACTCATCTCTCATGAGATTCCTCAGCGTCCATGGTCTAAGCTAGGCATGGACATCTTCACATTCAGTGGAAAGGATTACCTCCTTATTGTTGACTATTATTCGAAATATCCGGAAGTGTCCCATTTAGCAACCAAGACTACAGCCTGCGTCATTTCACACCTGAAAACCTGTTTTGCAAGACACGGCATACCTGACACTGTCATAGCAGATAACATGCCTTTTGGAAGTAAGCAGTTTGCTCAATTTGCTGATTCATGGGGTTTTGAAGTTAAGACATCAAGTCCTCATCATGCTCCATCAAATGGACAAAGTGAGAGGTCAGTTGGAACAATAAAGCAGCTCATGAGGAAAGCAGCTGAAGAAGGAAGAGATGTTCATCTGGCCCTACTGGAGTACCGTAACACACCCATATCAGGCCTTGAGTATTCACCAGCACAGTTATTGATGAGCCGAATGCTTAAAGACAAACTACCCGCACCAACATCCTTGCTACTTCCCAAGCTTGTCCAAGGAGCACACAAATCTCTGTCAGCCAGACAGCAAAGGCAAAAGAAATACCATGACCGTGGTACTAAAGTTCTGCCTCCACTTCAAATTGGCGCACCTGTCAGAATCCAACAAGGGCGAACATGGACACCTGCTATTGTTCTGGAAAAACATGAGGCACCCCGATCATTCAAAGTCAAAACCGAAGACGGTCAGGTCTACCGTGGAAATCGCAAATTCTTGCGTCAATCATTTGAGTCTCAACCATATCAGGTGGTCCAGGCAGCACCTCCGGCATCACCAAGTCCCACTCCAGAAGCAGTTTCATCTGAGACAACAGCCGCTCAACCTACGGAGCCCCCGCAGTCTACGCCTCAAATTCCCATAAGGCGGACCTCTGGAAGACTGCGAAGCAAGCCAAAATGGCTGGATGACTATGAACCTTGACAGTGACATTGAATCTGTTACTTTGCAATAGGACTTGCGTGATCTATTCAGATCTTACCCTCAGTCTAAAAGCATTTGTTTGTTTGTTTGTTTTTTCTCTACCTTTGAACTTTACCGTGATTAGTCACTCAGTATAGCTGCGCTGTTTACATTACTGTTTCTTGTTTTTTTTTTGTTTTTTTTTTTAAGAAAAGGGGATGTCACATATGTAACCTGGCCAGCATACATAAGTAACCAGGCCAGGTCTTGTGGTTAGATTCATTAAACATGGACTCGTTCGTGTAGTATGTTACATCCATAGGCACCCACAGAGAGGCTTTATAGGTACCCACAAAGGGGGTCCATAGTTACCCACAGAAAAGGTCCAAAGGTACCCTTAAGAAGGGTTTATAGGGTACAACAGCGAAACGCCCGACTACACCCGACGCCCGACTACAACGAGGTTACATGTTTCTCCCATGTCAACAAAAAACAAGAATCAGGATTAGTCCTTACCTGAAGGCAAGCACTTGAAAACATTTGAAAGTATCAAGTCCACTTTTTGAGGTGACCAGTCATGAAGTATGCGTGACAACACGTACAACTCAGCCTTGTGCAGATTGGGTTGGAAAAAGTCACCCACCACAAAAGAATCATTTGCTTGATTTGGGCAATCTTCTAACGAGGGATGGAAATGATACGCAGAGTCCACAACTGATTGCAATTCGCAAACTGTGACCTTCACGTTTGGGTAGTACTGACACAAAGTGTAGGCCATGGTGCCTGTTCCACCTGAGTATAAAATAACACAAGAGAGCATTCACTTGAAACATGGCCACACTTAAGGATTGCATTCACTGATTCATAAGCGAGGATCAACTCTTTCAGCATAATAAATGTTACCACAGGAGAGCACTATTCAATGGCTTTCATTTGATGGTCCCACTATAGGATTTCATCCACAGGCTCAAATCAAAGTGACGACCACCTTACACAGCATAGGAGACAATACCATAGGATAGCACTCAAACCCAATGGTATATTCTGTAATAAACACAGTTTAGAATTTAATCCCCAGTATCAAAAGGTAAATCCACCTCGTGTGGCATTATATAAATAGTATGACTGGAAAGTACAAACTTGGTGCCTTTCATTTGAATAATCACTTTGGGATTTTGTCCACAAACTCAAACGTTAGAACCATCTTGTCGAGCATAATAAACAGCACCACAGGACAGTACAACTCAGTAACTCTCAGTAACTCTCTCTCTCTAAAAACATTCACTCTCAACCACCCCCACCTCTCAGTTCACAGCTCTACTCTTCTAACATCTGAAACCATACAGCCACAGCCACACCCACCCTAGCCTCTCAGTGTAAAAGATGAGTACCTTGTACCTACCCCCTAAGTCACAACAGCTATTAAACTTGCTCAGGTCGAATGCCTTTGCCACAAGACGACAGAAATGCAGTGAGGTGCTATGCCTGCCTCTCAGAAATTGTAACCGCGCTTCTTCAGTGTTGTACTCGGCTTTCCACACTTCTTTTGAGGACAGTCCAAAAGTCCTCATCCACTGATTCGATCCTTCCAGAACTGCATTCTCCAAATTACGGAAGAGAGGGTACATCACTTTGTTTGACGACTCTATGTAACCATTGACTGAACTGGGGCTGGACTTGATAAGAAACTGACTCGCCATTTGGGTGTTCGCAAAGAACCACGATTCACCTTTGTTGGTCTTCTAAACCACATAACATGACCGTAGACAGAGTTTGGGACAAAGGCAGCCTTTATTAATTACAAGATTATAAATTAACTAATTTTCACAATATATAACTATTATTTTAATATATAAGCTAACAAGTCAAATAACACTAAACACAATTCTAACAGAGTGGCTGCAAGTATAACAGATATTGAAAGAAAGACATAAAAACTAAGGCAAATGAAACGCCAGGGAGGGAGGGAGGGAGAAAAAGAGAAACTGCCAATATGTGTACTAGCCAGGTGTAGCGTGTACTAGCAAGCTAAGCGATTGAACAATCAAATGCAATCTCCAGGCGATCCCTTCTTGTACCAAGCATGTATGTACTTTTACTTACATTAGGTAAAAACCCACTAGTAGTTTTACGGTAATCAAGTGATGGGAAATTACTAGTACCAAAATAAACTGCATGAGTTGCTTGGATCCAAGTATGATGCAAGACTGCCGTGACCCAAAACTGATGTTTGTTATTTAGAGGCACATCACCCAATAAACTATCGGCTGATGCTCCCCCTAAACCACATAACATGACCGTAGACAGAGTTTGGGACAAAGGCAGCCTTTATTAATTACAAGATTATAAATTAACTAATTTTCACAATATATAACTATTATTTTAATATATAAGCTAACAAGTCAAATAACACTCCAAACCCAGAAGGTGGAGGTTGTGGATAGAAAATATGAAACTAAACTGTGGAAAGTATAGTATTGGCAATAACATTGACAGACTCTAATCGAACAGACAGTGGAACCGTAAGATAAAGAAGTACGGCATCGGAGTGCCAATCACCAAGAATCTTAATGAGCTCGACAGGCAACCCTGCACTAAAGGCAAAGGAGGCACCACCCCGCCGAAAAGAGTGACTGGCAAAATCTTTGGCTGGCAGACCCAGGGCTTGGAGGATGTTTTGGAGGCACCGCAGAAATCTAGAATAGGTGAAAACTTTGTAGGCAAGCGAGGTAGGGTCAACCCACATAAAGGCCTGGGACTGCAAAGGAGGGTTTTTAACAAAGGAGAATGCACGTCGGATAGCCGTGACTGGACAAAGGGGAGAACCCGGTATGAGCGGTAGGGGAAGTTGTACCACCCGTTCCCGAAACTGAATAGTTTTGCTCCACCGTATATCTATGAGAACACCCCAGGGCAAAAACTGGAAATCTGACCGAAGGAGCTGCTGGGAAGGGTCAAAGGAGCGTGTAGAACTAGCTAAAAGATGGCTTTTCCTTAGCATCCCAAAAAAGGAGACCAAACATATTGCCCAGAAGGAGGCATCAAAGCTGGAGCGCAGGTTAAGCTTAGTATATATAAGATGAAGAATATCTGGGGTGATGGGAAGCTTCTGGGAGGGTGGTTTCCCCTTAACCCGCTTGACGCCAGTAAGCAAAGACTGGAGGGGCCAGTTGTTGGTTAAAGGGTTGGGCAAGTTGAATTCTTTGTGCAAAATACTAATAATGTTCAGATAATTAGGAATCGACGATGGCTTAAGTGACCGCGCTAAAAAAGCAGCATACTGACAAATATAGGTGGGTTGTGCTGGGATAGGGGGGTATCCCATATGCTGGCAAAAGCGGAAATAGCTGTTGCGGTGTGTACGATAAGTAGTCTTGGTGTTGGTAGAAAACGTCTGAGATCTGTATTGGAAAATTTCATCTTCGAGATGCTTGGCCAGCTGAGGGTCCAGACAATCTGCAACAAAGAAGATTCCTGCTGTTAAGAGACATGTGATGAGATAACAGCATGCTGTCCACTTCTGGTTGTGGCGCCAGTGAACATAGGTGCTGATAAAAGGCCAAGCACTTGACAGGCTGGTGAAGGCGTGACACTGCGTCGGCAATAACATTAAGTTTACCCTGAATATGCCTGGCTGTGAATCTAAAATTGTAAATAGCAGATAACCAAAATAACTGCCTTAATGCATGCATAACCAGAGGATGGGCAGTTGAGCCTTTATTAATAATGTGCACAGCAGCTTCGTTATCACAGTAAATAATGACATGTTGGTTGGCCCAACTAGGGGCCCAGCGAAATGCAGCAAAAACTTGGGCAAGAACTTCTTTGTAATTTATGTGAAGGTGTGCTAGTCAACTGCAAAGTTGTGGTACAGCCAGTCCCCACGGAAAAAGGCCCCTGCTGCTAGTGGACACGCATCTGTTTGCACATCAGTTGTGGGCTGCTGATGGAGGAAGGCACATTTGCCATTGAAATGTGTCAGGAAGGAATGCCACCACCTAATGTCCTCATGAAACTCTGGAGAGAGCCGCTTCTTTGCTGAGGAGGACCCCAGGGAATTCATCATATCAAGTACTCGCCGAAGGAAAGTTCGCCCTCCATAGACCACGCGACAGGCCCAATTAAGCTTGCCGGCAAGTTGCTGGAGTTGTTTCTTGCTGGCCCTGCGCCTGGTGAGGAACCGGGAGAGAACCTGATGGAGTTCTGCCAGTTTATTGGGTGGTAATGCCATTTCGCAGCGGTGGGTATCCAATTCCACTCCAAGGAACACAAGCTTCTGTGTGGGGCCAATGACCTTGCGCCAGCTGATTTGGAAACCCAGGTCCTGGAGCAGCTTTAAAAGTACGGAGAAGGCTCCTTGACATTCTTCCTTGGACTTGCCTATGATGAGAAAGTCATCCAGGTAGACAACAACTGTCTGGAAGCCGCGCCTGGCCATCATGCGCCGCACGGACTGCGTCAGACGGTGAAAAATTTCAGGTGAGCTTTTGGCACCAAAAGGAAGGCGAGTGTCAAAGAAATAAGTGGGATTAGGTTGCCCTGAAAACTGCCACTGCAAGCCTGTTGCTGAATAGTTGCTTTTGTGAATGGGAACTGATCTGTATGCATGCCGCAGATCGATTTTTGCCATGAAATAATTTGGCCTTAGCAAGTTTATCGCATCATCCAAAGTTTGAAACTTAAAGGATTGGCTAGTGATGTAGTCGTTGAAAGCCCGCCCAACAGGACGGGAGCAATCGTGAATTAGGCGCACTTCTGAGGAATCAGGTTTAGGAATAGCTCCTAATGCACTGACAATAGTAGGTTTAACATCGGTGATAACGTAGTTGCCCTCTGCAATCTCACCTAAGATAGTTTCCTCAACTGCCAATTTTTGCTCTGCACAAGTAGCTGATTTATAGTTGCCCTGGTGCGCTGGTTCATAATTGCAATCTACTGGAGCCAACTTGAAGCCATTGCAAATGCCATCAGAGAGGAACGCTTGATCCTCATCGCCAATAAGTTCCGCCAGCCAAAGATTTGTGTTGTGGGGAGAGGCCATAGGGAGTCAGCTGGATGTAGCGGAAGTCCGCTGTCCCTGGAGAGCCCCCCTACCACCCCCAGGGTGACTATGGGAAGGGTGTGATTGGCCGCATGCCTTGCCATTTACCTTGCGGTTGCACTGATGCACAAAGTGACACTCATAAAGGGTACAACCCTTTAGCCGATTAAAGTTTCGACAAATTACTCTACCATCTGAGCTATAGTTAGCAAAAACAGAAGAAACTTGGGAAGTTTTGCCCAAAGATGGCTTAGGTGCTAATACTAAAGGTTCTAATGTTACTGTGTGGAGATGATGGGAGTCAAAACTCCATGGATAACTATACACGGCTTGGATATGACGAAATTCGTCATCATATTGAAGCACAGAAGGCCAACTAAATTTTGCACTTAATTCCATTATTTTAACAGTATAGGCAAGATAATGCTGGACATCCTGAGGGGATGGCAGCTTACCACTACAAAGTAAATGATGAAATATTCTAGTGTTGCCCACTACCCACTGGGCGATGGAAACAGATTCCAACTTAGGCTTTTTGGGCCCAGAAGAAATGACAAGTTTCGTTGTTCCTAAATCAGATATGGTTCTGTCCTCAGTGTTTGAGACAATTTTGTCTAGAAAATCAACTATTCTTAGTACTTTCTCACCCTTGGCGAGTTGAGCCGGTTTTAGGAACATTGCGGACTCCTGTGCTGCCAAAGGTCCCGTCAATGGTCCATCAGGGTTCATCGGATCATGCAGGTTTGTCGCCGAGTCCGCAGCCATGTCCGGGAGACCGCCATTTTGTTTTGTTTGTTGCCCCGCGATCAAAGCGTCCAGCGGTGTTTGTGGTATCGGTTTGGACTTCGTATGCTTAGTACCCCTTGTGTCCGCCAGCGTCCCATCCAACATGGGGGGCGAAAGACTGTTCGAGCCCGATGCTGGTTTAACCACCGGCACGTCAACCAGGTTTGCCAGTCGTTGTTCAGCCTGTGCGATGGCCATTTTTAACAGCTCTACCCGCCTCTTCTTTGTGATGGCTTCCTCTGCCACTTTCAGTTCGTTTAGCTTTGCTAAGAGCTTGGCTTCTTCTTCCTCTTCTGGCTCTTCAGCTGGGTGCACTGATGGATTGTTTGCCGCACCAGGGTCAGACGGCGGTGTGGATCTGTTGTTTTTTCCTCCGTTTGACTGTTCAGCCGAGGAGTCAAGGCCTGAAGCGCTATCGTCGGCAGGCAGGCCCGTTGTCCCGGTGCAATAAGGTCCGGGGTCACCGAACGAGTGTATATTATGTGGCAGTTTGCAGCCCGGGCACTTGAGCGTTCTTTTCTCAGCAGCCAAGTCAGTTGATTTGTCGTCGTTGGCAGCCATTGCAAGCAAAGAAAAAGAGAAACTGCCAATATGTGTACTAGCCAGGTGTAGCGTGTACTAGCAAGCTAAGCGATTGAACAATCAAATGCAATCTCCAGGCGATCCCTTCTTGTACCAAGCATGTATGTACTTTTACTTACATTAGGTAAAACCCCACTAGTAGTTTTACGGTAATCAAGTGATGGGAAATTACTAGTACCAAATAAACTGCACGAGTTGCTTGGATCCAAGTATGATGCAAGACTGCCGTGACCCAAAACTGATGTTTGTTATTTAGAGGCACATCACCCAATAAACTATCGGCTGATGCTCCCCTTGTAGCAATTCCAGTGCAACAAGAGTATCCATAAGGCATGTTGTAGCGTCTACATCGGCCTTCATCTTTGCTGCAATTTCTTCAGCCGATTGAGGAGTCTTGGAGTCGTGGAGAAGATCAAAAATGCCCAGCTAACATGCGGCAAATAGCGCCTTTGATGCCCGAAAGGCGTAAATTAGATCTTGTATTTTATCAGGGATCGATGGAGGAACTACGATCTCCTTTCTGCTCTGATCCAGAGCTCGGGAGTAAGGTGACGTCCGGACTACCTGTAGTGTAGAAAAGCTTCTCAGTCCAGTTTTAAAATGTAAGCTACGTATCACACGGGTGATCGAGAGAAGACACATTGCTGGCTCCAGGTCAAAATATTAGGTACATACATACCATCAGTGCTATTAAATTAAATGAGAATCGAACTGTGCAGCGCCTGAAGTGACCCTTACCTCCGCGAAAATGATCCACAACCCTGAAACGATCCTTTAATAAATCGACCCGAAATGTTCTCTAGCCCGAAATGTTTTCGACCCCGAAATGATCCCCAGTGGTTTCCCACTGACGCCAAAAAGACGGGCGACCCTAAAACGTGGAATGGCGGAATGACGGAACGGCGGAAAATCACCCCGAATCCCAAAACGGGGAACCGTGGAAAATCACCCATAATCCTAAAACGCGATCAACGGCGGAAAATCACCCATAATCCTAAATCGCGGAACGTTAAAAATAAGAGCAAGCTAATAAATCCCTGAAAGTAACGACCCTCCGAAAGTAACGATGCCCCCAATAGTAGCGACCACCAAATTGATTCAATGCTTATCATCGACAGATAGATGGAAAATTATAACATGGATTGGACCCAAAGAATAAAGACGGCAATGCAGTGATTTAAAGACATTGATAAACAAGATATCTGTACGCGCATACCCAGAGTTCACACATTCGTACTGCCACAAATTCACGGTTTTTACGTGCTGGCATTATTTTCATTATGTTGTCTGAAACCCCGAGTAAAGCAGAGTATGTAACGTATAAATTACATTCCGCAGTCATTACGCAACTCATGCCGCATCCCATTTCGCAAACTCATGCCGTCTTTTACACCGCGTGATACAGTGATACAAGACACGAAATGTAATTTGATCGCACTGTCAACGACGCCACAGAATTGACAGGTAGCCAGAATACACCACGTGCACCGCAGCAGCTATTGTAGTTTCGAGAAATATAGTCTGATCTTGTCTCGTATGGCTTTTAAGTGACAATCTCTGTAACAGCGGTCCGCTGCACTTCGGATCAGAAAGTCAATTTCCTTCAAACTTTACCCACGAAACTATCTTAGCCTAAAAGTAAACTTAAGCATTATATTTTTTGTAAATGTTACAAAATAATTTTTTTCTAAGCCAAAATCGCCCACACCGTGAGGTGGCGATTTTTGGCGGTGATGTGACCCAAAAATAGGGAGTTTTGACGGTCTCGCCACTTCAAAATGTAGCAATTTCTGGCGAGCTATATATTTTTCTGTATTAGACTATTCCTTGAATAGTACATTGATGTTAATTTTAGCACGATTAAACGAAGTTTAATCGTGCTAAAATCCAATTTACTAGATATTTCTTCGTTCCTGTGCCGAATTAGAGCTTCATCCTTCCAATATTTTCCGAGAAAAGCGATCCTGAAGTCTCAAAATAGCTTTCTCAACATGATCGGTGCAAGATTCCAGACCATAGGAATTTGGAGAACGCGAGTCCATTCGAATCTACCAATCAGCGCGTCTCGACTGTTGGCGTCTCGACGGGTGGGCTTTTGAACTGCCAACGTACACGTCCGCTGAATATTTTGGCTTAACGCAAGATGACTTTTAAAGGTTCTCAATTGCCATAATTTTTTGCTTTTGTTTTACAAAGACAACGAAAGGTTGGTGGTAATCACTTCTCAGAAGGAATTTATGGATTAATTCTGTATCCGTATACTTTCCCAGGGACAACCGAAACAGTGGTTTCACCTTGGACGCAAGGCACTTAAAAGTAAAGACGATAAAAAGGCCGTTATGTTCTTGAACATATGCCTTTACCTCTCCGACTCCACCACAGATCTGTCAATCTTGCCACAAACTTACCATACGCTGGCGGAAGCCCACTTCATGCTAAACGAGCATGAAAGAGCCATTGACGCCGGAAAGGAATGTTTTAAACGGAAACCAATCAAATCAGAGGTATTCCTTTAATAACGTCTGTCACTCTTATTTGGCTCATTTTGGAGTAAAAAGTAGTTTTGTCGGGCGTACTCTTGAAAAGGTAAAGCTGCAAATGCAGACACATGGGAAAGTAACATCGCTGAATGGTCTTCTAGCACAGCAAAAAAATGAGGCTGATGCTAAGTGCAGGGAACAGGTGTAAGCCAGTTCAGGACTAAACTGTCCCTGACCTCGACCTGACTGATTTTTGTTGATGTTTGATCACACGTTTGCAATTGAGTTTAGAGCAATTGAGTTTAGAACTAAGCACGTGTGACATTAGACCGTCACTTAACCAAAGATGATGGTTGTAACGACAACATTTATGCTGAAGACGCAAGAGGATACAGAAGACAACAACGGTGATCAGATGGCAATGTGTAGATACTAATACATCATGACTAGTAATTCACAACAGCGTATTAAAAATTAATTTTTAAACAACTCCTCAATTACCCCTAAAGGAAGAAGCCAAAGGATGGCAGACTCCTTCGCATTAACTTACACTGGCCTCTGGAGGCAAGGTCATGTTGACCGAACATATTTAGCTTTTCATTTGTACTCAGGTGCGAACCACGATGGCCGTGGCTCCACTAGGCAAGTTTACAAGGGGGTTACAAAGTTGCAGTTTCCAGTAGAACAGGTTGCCTTGAGAGTGCGCGTCGTTGTAGGGTCATTGTTTAGTACTCACTTCGCAAATAGCGGAGCTTCTGCGCACGAAGCGCGCCAGCGGAGCACCATGGGTCGTTAATGTCACGTGGAAATATTACCATATAAACGATAATTTAATTAGAAAAACACGTCCACGGCTGATAACAATCTAGTTAACAATTCCTGGAACTGCAATATAGGACATAGTTTTGTCAGCGTCTGGTAGTTTGATTAATTGTTAACGTAAATGTAATTTTCGTTCTCATCGAACCTATTTTGGTTGCCGGGAATTTCGCTTCCCGACGGGATAACAGCAAGATTTTGACCGCCATGAATTTTGTTTCTCGCCGCGAATCCCGGCAAGACTCCCACCGAGACTTCGCCCCGAAACTGCCCGCCGAGATTTCCATATCTCGCCGCGACATCCCCTCGCGATCTCGGCGCGTTTTGGCCGCCGAGATTTCCGTATCTCGCCGCGATCTCGCTGCAACATCTCGCCGCGTATTTGCTCGCCGAGATTTCGCGGCGCGTTTTTGGCCACCGAGATTTCCCGTATCTCGCCGTGATCTCGCCGCAATCTCGGCGAGAACCGCGGCGAGATCGCGGCGCGTTTTTGGCCGCCGAGATTTGCCGTATCTCGCCATCATCTCGCCGCGATCTCGCCTCAATATCACGCCGCGATCTCGGCCGTGATCTCGGCCCGTTGCCGAGATCGCTGAGAGATAGGGAAATCTCGGCGGCCAAAAACGCGCCGCGATCTCGCCGCGATTCTCGCCGAGATCGCGGCAAGATCGCGGCGATATCTCGAAAAAATTTTCACAAGCTTTCTTCCCTTGAATAATTGATCACTCCCAGAAAAAGAATGAATCATCCCTGGCTATAATATTGAGAAAGATACAGTATGCATTGAACAACAGTGCTGGTCAGGAGTGTAGGAGAATCATGTTTAATCTCTCACCTGAAGGCAAACACTTGAAGACATTTGAAAGTATCAAGTTCACTTTTTCTTCAGGCCAGTCATGAAGTATGCGTGACAACACATACAACTCAGCCTTTGGCAGATCAGGTTGGAAAATATCACCCACCTCAAAAGAAACATTTGGTTGATTGGGACAATCTTCCAACGAGGGTGTGAAATAATGCACAGAATCCACAACTGATTGCATTTCACAAACTGTGATCTTCATGTTTGGGTAGTACTGGCACAAAGTGTATGCAATAGCACCTGTTCCACCTGAGTATGAAATCATCATTATCATCATCATCATCACCATCATCATCATCATCATTTATTCACCTTCTCAAAATATACAAGAAATTTACAACTTTGTGTTTTCTTTTTTCAAGGAGACCTCAAGAAACAGCAGGGCTTATGGGAAAGGCCGCCTCAAATGTCACTTATATTTACAAATGGGTGCTGCGCATGTGCGGCTAGGCAAATTCAGGGTTATAGGAAGTTTTAAAAATTGCTTGGTAGATTAAATTCATTTGGTCAGCAGTATATGATTATCATGTGTATCATGATATGAGTATCATTGAATGGTCAAAGAACTCATAAGTAAGAACCACCCTGTACTGTCGAACCTTAATTATCAGCAGACTTAATTAAACCACCGAAAATAGTTCAGATAATCAAGGGGCTGGGTAATCGAAAAGATCGAACATTTTCATAGCATAACTCAAAACTGAATAAATCAGCAGTTATGAGTTGTGTGCAGCATGATAAACAGTACCACAGAAATTATTGCTCAGTGGCTTTTAATCAAATGGTCACACTTTACGACTTCAACCTTACACTAAAAGTTACAACCACCTTGTACAGACCAACAATAGTAAACAGTGCTACAGCACAGTGCCTGACTGCCCTCCCCTCACCCTCCCCCCTCCCCCTCAGCAACTTCAAACTCACGTGATATGACTGAACCCACACAACCACCCCTGTTCTAGGCAGACAGTCTCACTCTAGCTGGGCGAGGACATTGATTCTTATTGTACCTACCCCCTAAGTCACAACAGCTACGGAACTGGCGCAAGTCAAATGCTTTAACCACAGCGTGACTGGATATGGCGTGACGTGCTATGCATGGCTTTTAGAAATTGCAACCTCGCTTCATCAGTCAGTATTGTACGTCGATTTCCAGACTTCCTCTGAAGACAGTCCAAAAGTGTTTATCCACCGGCTCGATCCTTCCCGAACTGCATTCTCTAAACCACCGAACAGAGAGTACAAGAGTTTGTTTGAGTGCTTGATGTAACCATCAACAGATTCGGGGCTCGACTGGGTTATTAGATACTGGCTCGCCATTTTGGTGTTCCTATACAACCACGATTCGCCTTGCTTGGTCTTTTGAAGCAATTCCAGTGCAACAAGAGTATCCATAAGGCGTGTTAGTAGTTAGAGAATTGGGAGTATTGGCGCATTTTTGGGAATTTCTGATGAATTCATATAATTAGTACTTCAGTCAAATCTTTTGTCAAATTTGACTGAAAAATCCCCGGTCAAATTTCCCGACCCCCCAATTTTCAGCGCACCTGGTCAAATTTCCCGACCCCCTTTTTGAAACCGGCCCAAAAAATTCATCCGTGACCGTACGCATAACTTGTTACACCATTTTTATGAATATATCTTTTATCATCGAAGCAGCTGAGTGATGTTTTATTCACCACATAGCTCCCAATTTGATGTCTTTCACTTTTAATTAGTCTCCAGGGACTTTCCCGAGGAAATGGGCCATTAAGTTTTTCAATTGTCTGTCTAACGCGTTAGACAGTTCTTTTGTCTTGAAAACCACAGGGACTTTCCCGAGGAAATGAGTCATCAGATGAACTTGTATTTGAAGTAAAGTTTATTAGTAAAGTTTATTAGTAAAGTTTATTAGTAAAGTTTATTAGTAAAGTTTGTTATTTTTTAGAAAAGTAGACTTGTGCTATATAATAACTGAAAAATGTTTATGACGCTCTATATTCCATTAATAGTAAGAATTCTTCTCCTGGTGGAAAAAGGGTATTTAATTCCACAATTAAATAACTAAACGACAGGTTTAAATTGATATTTATTTTTTGTGTTCGAGTTGCATTATTTGAATTAAATAAATGTATTGAATCATTAAAATTTTGAGTGTGTTTTCTAATTTTTAATTTGACAAGTGGATATTTATTTTTGTGTTTAAGATAGAAAACTGTTATATTCATTATTTGAACATCGTTTAAAAAGAGTAATTTATCGAAACCGTTTAATAAAAATGCGTAACCGTTTTTAGTATTTAAATACCCATTTATGTAATGAACGGAACCACTCAAATTATGCCCGTTTAAAGATAAATCTGTTTCCATCACCATTTTTCCGTTTTTAATTACAAAAGCGGTGTCATAGACACTTGGGTCAACGTTTGAAATTGTTTCTTTTACACCATAAACAATTAGATGCCCAATTGTTAAAAGTGATGGAAAAGTAACTGTACCGTGTAGATCGAGATAAATAAATTGTGGAGGTGAGCTACCCCATCGGTGAAAATTAATAACTGTTTTGGTATAGTTTTCAAATGTTTTTGTTGTATAATTAGAAATTGAAATCGTAGTGCCTTGCACTGCCACACTCAACTCACTCATTTCCGGCGGAAACCATTCAACTACTAAAGTATAGTATCCAACAGGAAGTTTATAAAGGTTAAAACCGAGGCGTGATTGGTACTGGTTTGGTGAGCTTTTTTGAAACAGGAGTTTAAGTTGGTAAGCTTTTTTATTAATTTGATGTGGAGAATTGGGAAAATCAACAATACCCAAAACCTGAATATTTGATTCACTTGAAGATTCGTCGTCGTTTTCCATCAAGTATCTGAAGGCGTCTTTTTTTTGTCCTGAATTAATAATCTGAGTTTCATGAATTTTTTGAGTGACAAGATTTCTCAAATCTGTTATTTCATTTTCCATTAACTCAACATTAACTGCGGATTTCGAATTTTTTGAATCGGTTTGTAAGTTAATAATTTTATTGTTATTTAAATTCAAGTCTCCCGACATACTTGTTGTGCCATTAAGTTTGAGATAATTTTTTTGCGAGTTAGTGATATATTCTACAGTAGCAACGTCTTTTTGGTTTACTGGAAATTTGACATTGGTGATCGCATTATCTTTCATATCGATAGTAGTGTCCTTATCTAATTTTTTCGCAAGCTGATTATCGACATATTTTTTATTTACTACATGGTCTGAATTAACTGGGTCTTTGATATTTGTTATGAAATGGTTGTTCATGTCTAAAGATTGTAGCATAGACCCGCCTTCTTTTTTACTCAAGAATATATTCCGGGCTGTGTTATAAGAGATGGCTTTATTCGTGTTTCCATGAATTGGGTATGGCTGTGGTTGTAAAATTAGGTCTCCGTTCATAGTTGCTCCTGTCTTTTTCACAAACTGAGTCGTATCCACACCTGGAATCTTAGCTATTTCACTATCTAACTGGCTTTTTGTAACCACATCATTATTATTGGTTCCTTTTTTTACATTCACTAATTTTTTATTCTGCATATCATAATCATTATTAGCATCTAATTTGAACCCAATACCAGGTAAACCTCTGAGACCTCTCGAATTCATGAAATGATTAAAATTCAATACTCCGTTGTAAAAACTCATTTATTAACTATTCAGATTATTTTAGTGAAATTTTTTGCATTAAATTTTCGCGGCTTATCAACATATAAAAAAGTATAAGGTTCATTTGTTGCCAAGATATAGTCATCTTTATCAACATTCAATTCTTGACATATCATTCTTTGTTCGTTTTTACTCGGAAAATCGTAAATGCAGTGATGCGAACAGTTTAATCTTATGGTTTTATCTGTATTGTAAAAAGACTGAGACAGATAAATACAGCTGCAATTTTTATTCCTCGAGTTTGTGAAATAGTTTCGTATTTCTCGATCATTTTTGGCGCCGGTGTTGAGGTAATCATCGAAAATGATCAATTTTTGGTTCCCATCGACCATTTCATCCAGAGGAATTATCTCACCGTTGCTCCCTTCAATAATATTGTAACCATATTTTTTCGAAAGAGGCTCAAATTCTTTCAACAAATGCTGATACTTGTTTTGCTGCAAGTTTTTTGCGTACAGATAAATCTTATCATAAAATAACAGGGGTTTTTTGACCATATGAAGTAAAAGATTGGTTTTACCACTTCCACTGGGAGCGCAGATTAACATTCTGAAGCATCTATCCGGCATATAAGGATATAATTGGGTGAAATTACTGTCTTCATCACCTTTTACATCATAGTTTGGTATTTCCATTTTATTAATTCACAACAGAATTTTTCTCAATAATTTTATGCGACACGCTATGCGACACGCTATGCGACACGCTATGCGACACGCTATGCGACACGCTATGCGAGCTTTTTTATATTCAATAACCCATTTTTTATTCAAAAAATAATATTTTTGTTTCGATTAAATAAAATGAGTCTCCTCAAGTGGAAAGAAATGGCTGAAAAAAGATCGAAAATAGGTCAAGATGTCAATACTATCAGGGAAACGCTAAAACAAAAGAAAATAACCGATACAATGAGTGATGTTGAAGCAGAGAAGCTTTTCAAACCTATAACATCCGGTTTGAAAGAGTTGACACAACCTCAACCTTTTAAAAGACGGTTGCAAAGGAAAAAAGTAGAGGTTCCAGATTATGGTATCAATATAGATGACGAAGAAATACCAGATTACAATCTTGAAGATTTGTTTCATGAACCAGAAAATACGAAACAGCTTGTTCCAAAACCACCCTCCTATGATGATGTTCTCAAAGATTTGGAAACAGGAAAAAAGAAAATATATGTCAATCCTGAGTATATGCAACAACTTGAAGACCCACCAGAATATGAAGAAGATGAAGTTCCAGATTATGAGATTTTTGAAGAAGATAGAATAAATGAGACTTTAGATGAACTTGGATTGACCAACTATGATGACATTGAAGCACAACTCAAAAGAGAAGATATGACAGAAAAAACAAGACATTCTTTCTTGTCAAAGAAAATAGAAAATGCAACTAAGAAAAGACAACAACTTCCAGGTTACAAAACACACATTACCAAGCAGTTGAATAAAGGTTTGATAAGCCAATCTGAAGCACAGTTCAGAAGAAAGGTCATCGACGACGCTCGAAAAGTTCTCAACGATTATATCAACTTTAACAAAAATAAGTTGAAGAGTATTAAAGGCTCTGGTCTCAAAAGAAAAACAACAAAGCGAGGTGGGAATGTAAGTGCTGTTTTTATCAACCCTGAAGAAGCTCTAAAAAAGTTAGTATTAATAATTGGATCAATTGATGCTGGTAATAATAGCATAGAGCTAAGAAACACAGGTGTTGCTATTCTTGATATTTTATTGAGAAATTACATAATTAATAAAGATAAATATAATAAAATTTACAAAAACTTTTTCATGTGAATATATTAAAAAATGCAAACAACATTAGTATTATCTTCTCATAACGTTAAGAAACAAACAAAAAATAAGCCTAGTGATTTTACAATCAGATATAATCAACCAATAATACTTGATCCAAACAGACAATATGAACTTGGTTTAGGTCGAATTATATCCATGTCTTTCACATGGTTCAATATCACATCAGAGCTGGACAACCAAAAAATAAAATACTCTTCTGATGGTGGAAAAACTTGGAAAGATATAACCTTCCCACCAGGTACATGGAATTATGTCAGTTTCAATAATTTCATCAAAGAAAAAACAAAAATAAAGACTTCAAGCACGACTTCATATCCAATAACCTTGAAATTTAACAACACAACTTTCAAAACAACAATAAATCTGGCAACAAACTACCAACTAGACCTCACAACATCAAATTTCAGAGATTTAATTGGTTTTAACAAAAGAATTTTAACCAGTTCTGAAAATGTTGGTGACTACACACCAAATCTCAGTCAAGATACAGAGATTTTGAATATACATTGTGATCTTATTTCAGATAGCCGTGTTGATGGAGACAAGACAGATATTATTTACACCTTTGGAACAAATGATTTACAACCATCTTATGCTTTTACTAAAGAGCCTTTAAGAGTTCAATATTATCCAGTGAATAAGTATATCATTAACACCCTGCGGATATACATTACTGATGGTAAACGACGAATAATAGATTTGAATGATGCAGATACATCATTTTCTCTGATTTTGAGAGAAAAAAAAAATAAAAGATAATTATAAAATGCCAACCTATAATTACAAACGAATTTTTAATCCAAGTCTTGGAAGATTTGTTTACAAACATAAAGGATCAGGTTTAATTGTGGATAATATTTTCAAACCAATGAAAATGATTGTGGATAAAGTTTTAAAACCTGTTGCTAAAAAAGCTTTGAAATCGGGAATAGAAAGTGCTGGTGATAAACTTGGTAAAAAAGTTGTTGAAAAAGTTGCTGAAAAATCAGGCCATCTTTTCATAAAAGACCTTCAGTCTTTGGGAAAACAAGTTCCAAAAGCAACAAACAAACAAAAAGAAGAAGAAGATTACAACGTGATATTGAATAGATTGATTTCCGGAAAAGGTATAAAAAAAAAAAACAAAAAAAGTTTTAAATATATAAATAAAAGATGACTTTCAGAACAAGTGATAAACTGCAAAGATATGAAATGGCCAGATTCTCTCTCAATGATATTATTGAAAAACCTGGAAACAATAATTATCAGAATAAAAAAGGATATGAATTCACAATAACAGACAGATCTACTCTTTTTGATTTTTACAATGGATATTTTGTGGTTTCCAAAGAGCTTCAAAAGAAAGCTGATGGATCTGGTTTCGCGGCCGCTGATCGAATTTCAATAATTAATGGAGCACATTCTATCATTAAACGTATGGTTATCAAATCTGCTGGCAAAATAGTCTATGATAGTGATAACATTCATAGAATTGTGAATGTTAAAAATTTGTTGGAGTATAGTGATGATTTCAGCAGGTCAGTTGCTAAAAAAAGTTTTTGGTATCTTGACACAGAGGATTCAACAGCAAATACCAATTCAGGTTTTGAAGCCAGGAGAATTTTAACTCAAGCGAAACAAAACGATGGTGGTGGCGGAGCCAAAAGAGTGGATGAGATTATTCCGTTGAATAGATACAGTTTCTTTGAAGAATTGGAAGATAAGATGCTTCCTCCAATGCAGCTTACATTCGAACTGGACTTGAATGATGATAATGAATTGATTCACAAAGCGGCCGCTGCTGATGATGGACGAGTGGTTGTAACTCGATTTAATCTTTGTGTTCCAAGAATGGTTCCGAAAGATAGTGAATACGTTGATTATGTGAAAGATTTTCTCAAACCAATCAAATGGACATATATGAAAGATATGTATATTCAGAGTGCAAATACAAAAGCAGTTGAGAACAGTTTTCAGATTAGCCCAGCCATTGACAATGTCAAACATGTATTCATTTATCTACAGAGAACTAATGGTCCAAACAATGAGGAATCTCAGAGAACTCCTTACATTTTTAATACTTTTAAGTTGAATTCTGCAGATGATAATAGCTCTCTTGCATCATGTCGTTTGGGGTATGGAATTGAAACTTTTTACCCTGAATCGGGGTATGATGCTGATTTAAAAATAATGATATTCAATGATCTAATGTCTTATGCTTTTCGAAATAATGATCTGAATACAGGAACACAATTGAATATACACAATTTCACATCTCTTTACGGTCTTGTCTATTTCAATCTGACCTATCAAAAAGAGTATGTCACTAGAGACCCAAAACAACTGATTTTGAACTACAGATTGAATACAGCGCCAACAGCTGATGTGAGAGCTCATGCTATCGTATTTTACGAAAATGAGGTTGTTGTCAACAAGGTTGGAAATGAACTTATGATGGTCTAATTCAAAAACATTTCCTGAATTTATTTTATTTCGTTGAAATAAAATAAATGGATACAGAACTACATGAAATAAATGTCACACTTTCAAAGTATCAGAAAGAAAAAATTTGTAAAGCTTTTCACAACCGTGAAAAAATCTTACTGAGGTTGAAAAATGATGCCCTCAGAGGAAGTGATACTCTTCTTATTCCTTCAAAGTCATTAAAAAGGATGAAAGATGATGCTCCCAACGGAAGTGATACTATTCTTGATAAATCAACTTTCATTGAAAGGTTGGAAAATGGTACTCTTTTTGTAAATTCAACGGCTGATGAAAGGATGGAAAATTATTGTCTTCTTTTTCATCCAACGGTTGTTGAAAGGTTGGAAAGTAAACGAAAGAATGAGTATAAAGGAATGGAAATATTTTTGGATTATTCATTAATAACTGACTTAATAAAAGATTCTGTCGCTCGGAATATAGAAAAACTGATTGAATGTGGTGACGACTGCCATTGAACTCATGATTGTTTAATTCAAAAAAAAATCGTGAATTTATTTTATTTTTATCAATAAAATAAAATGTCTACAGAACTATATGAAATAAATGTCACACTTTCTGATTTTCAGAAAATGAAACTTAGTAAAGCTTTTCACAACCGTGAAACAATCAAACTGAGGTTGAAAAATGATGCCCTCAGCGGAAGTGATACTCTTTTTGTTCCTTCAACGATCGTTAAAAGGTTGGAAAAGAACCGCAATATGAATAAAGGAATGGAAATAAAACTGGCCAAGACCAATATCAGAAAACAGGTCGGTGGTTCACTTTTGAGTTCAATCTTGTCACTCGGTCGAACTTTCGGACCAACATTGGCAAAAACACTGGGATTATCGGCTCTCGCCGGTGTTGCTTCCGAAGGGGCATCTCAAGTCGTTAAAAAGATATCCGGTGGTTCACAAACTGGTGGTTTTCTCATTCCAAATTCTAAAATAGATCAACTCATCGCAAATAAACATCTTTTGAGTGAAAAACAGAAAAGAGATATTATCAATGCAATCCAAACCGGTTCCAGTGTTCATATAAAACCAACAAAAAAACAAACTGGTGGTTTTCTAGGCACTCTTCTTGCGTCGATCGGTGTTCCACTCGCTCTTGAAGCTTTCAAAAAGATGGTGGGTGGTTCAGGAGGAGTTCCAAGAATTGGAAAACCCCCTTTGAAAGATGGTGGATCGGCTCCCAGAATGGGAAGATATCAACCACCGCCTCCATTTTATGGAACATGGGAAAACTTTGGCGGAGGAAAAAAAAAAAAATTGGGAAATGGGTTGCTTCTAGGGAAAAACAGTCCATTCAATGGGATTCCACTGTTGGGGTCAATACTTTGAAATTCCTCAAAAATGTGCCATTGAGCAATCACGATTTGATAAAATGGTGCCAACATCTCGGAATTCCAATTGACAAAGGTGGTGTCTTGTCAAGAGAACAAACTGTTCCACACAACCACAAAATGGCTTTTTTCATTTACAATCTTGAGCCGTCGTACATGAGTGGAAGTCATTGGGTCGCAACATTTGTAAAGGATGGGAGAATCAATTATTTCGACAGTTTTGGGTTGCCACCATTTCAAGAAATTGTGAATCATGCAGAGAAAAAGAATCTCACTCTGATTCATCAAAATAACCAGATACAAGATTTGGGCACGACCACTTGCGGATATTTTTGTTTATACTTTTTGAATGAGATGAACAAAGGTTCATCGTATTTCGACCTTTTACAAGTCTTTGATGTTAATGATACCATGAAAAATGAGAGATTCATTGAAAGATATTTTGAAAAAATTTCCCACCATATTGTAAATGAAAACGTATTGCGTAAAACAAAGAAAAGAAACTGAGTGCGTTGAACCCTCAGGATATAAATATGCAAAAAACGGTCGACTAATGTTCTTTTGCACATGTGCTGAATGTGGAATAACTAAAACTAGATTCGTGAAACAAACGGGAAACTAATTAGCCCGTCTGAAGGGGCGGGCATTCTGAATACGATGGCATCCACTGGTACTGATATGTTAATTCACCACGGTATTCCTTGGCTTGGAAAAAAAGCAGTTGAAATGGGAAGATATTATGGATCAGAAGCCTTGAGAAACCCAAAACTGCAGAAAAAGGCTCTCGATTATGCTCTGGAAAGAGCGGCCCCTTTTATTCAAAAAACAGGATCGGAAATGCTTGATCAATTGTCCACTAAAATCAGACCGAATAAAAAGTATAAAACCGACAGGAAAGATTTGGATGGAGGTGAACTTGACATTCACAAAATGATTGGAAAACTCCCTAAACCAAAAGGAGGTTGGACTCTTCCAGGGCATCGATACACGGGCCCCTACAACGATCTTGAAAATCAGGTGAGATGGGATCCAAAAACAGGAGAGATACTAGAGATATATGACAAACCAACTGGTAAGACCGATGCTATAGCGATGCAGCATGATGTTGATTATTCAGTTTGCAGAGATGATAAAAAATGTAAGAACAAAGCCGACAGGAAAATGGTCAAAGCGTTGGATTCTGTTCCTTATAATGAGAGACAATGGGGTCATTGGATGGCACGAAATATTATTGATAAAAAGCAAAAACTTGGTCTTGGTTTAAACTGAAAAGGCCGTCGAGTGAAGAAAACTGGCAAGAAAAATTAGCTGATGAGCTTCATAAACCTATAAAACGTAACTTTACTCGGCGGCGTGTAATTGTAAACCATATTGACGAGGCATGGTGTTCAGATATCGTTGAGATGCAAAAATTCAGTCGATGGAATAAGGGTTATAGATATCTTCTCATGGTACTCGATGTGTTTAGTAAATATGGTTGGATCGTCCCATTAAAAGATAAAAAGGGTGAAACCGTTATGAATGCATTCAAAACAATATTCAAAGAGGGGCGTAAACCACAATATCTTTGGACTGATAAAGGGAAAGAGTATTACAACAAACATGTTAAGGAACTACTTGATAAGAATAAAATAACCTTGTACTCAACTGAGAATGAGGAAAAGTCGTCAGTTTGCGAAAGATGGAACCGTACAATCAAAACCAAAATGTGGAAACAGTTTACTGTTCAGGGGAATACACAGTATCTTGACATGCTACCAAAATTAGTGAAACAGTATAACAACACTAAACATTCAAGCATAAAGATGACGCCTACAGAAGCAAGTAAAAAGAAGAATGAAGGAGTTGTTTACTTTAATCTATACGGTGATATGAAACCAATCTCAACAAAGTCAAAATATAGAGTCGGTGATAAGGTCAGAATATCTAAGTACAAACGTCCTGTCTTTGACAAAGGATACACAGCCAATTGGACAGAAGAAGTTTTTACAGTCGACAAGATACAATACACCAATCCGATCACTTACAGACTCAAAGATCTCAGTGGTGAGGAGATATCAGGTTCTTTTTATGAACAGGAGATGCAGAAGGCTGTTCAAGACGTTTACCGTATTGAGAAAGTAATTCGACGAGACCCTCGAAAAGGCAAAGCTTTGGTGAAGTGGAGCGGTTATCCAGAAAAATTCAATTCATGGGTAAATATTAGCGATCTGATGTAAAAATAAATTTAAAAAATTTAAAAAATATTGTATTACAATAAAATGGTAACATTCATGACTTATCAAGAAATTCGAAAAATGGCTGTTGGAAAAAATATTAAATACGCAAATAAGTTATCAAAAGAAGAGCTGGTCAAAGCGTTGAATCTTGATGAAGGAGTGTTATACAAACCAACAGGGAAGGAGGTGTTGATTATCAATGTTGACACACAGGTTGTTACAAAATGCAAAAGCATCTATCAGTGTTCAAAAGTGTTGGGTAAAAGGTATGGTTCGATTCATTATTTCGTGAATTGTGGAAATGAGTTTATGGATAAGGATGGAAATAAGGTAAGATTATCTTTAGCTTAAACTTTTTTCATTTCGTGAAACGTGGAAATGAAAAAAATAATTTAAATAAAATATTGTTATACAATAAAATGGATTCACAAAAAGTTCCTTTGAAAATTTTTGCAAAAACCCTCGGATTGAGAGGTTATTCACGCTTGAAAAAAACGTTCGATTCTGCAAAAAATAAGATAACAAATATTTTCAACAAGTCAACACCAACACCAGCGCCAACAAAAACCCCTAACTTATTTGGTAAAATTAACGTTCCCATTCTCAAACCAGCAGTCGTCACAACAACACTCAAAAAGCTACCAAATCTAATTCAAAAAACGACCGAAAAAGTTATTAATTGGGGAAAGTGGTTGAAGAATGTTGATAAAATGATTGAAGAACCAACTGAAGTGATTGAACCACAAACCGAAGAAAGTGAACCAACTGAAGCGACTTTCGCGCAGAAAGAAAAGGCCTTGCGAGGGTTTACAAGATCATATGAAATTAGCCTCATAAACAGACAAGATCCATTAATTCAACTTCAGAACACCCGTTTATTGATTAAGAACAATTTATTGAAGGTTCTGAAAGAGATGAAAGGTCTCAAATTCAATGAAGTGTTGAAGATTACGTTTGAAAAACAGAAAGGAGATGAGTTGATTGAAGAAAAACCTTATTTCAATACAAAGAAACAAACATTAACAAATGAGGTAGAGATCACAAACTTTTTGGAAACAACACAACAACAGATTGTAAATAAGATTGAGCGATGGATTTCAAAAGGATCAGCATGGATTATTAAATCGGTTGATGGTCATTTCATCAATGTTGTAAGGTATAGACCACTCAGGGGTTCTTCATATATCCCATTACCCAAAGAGCTGCGTCACCCAGCTAAAGGGATTATAAACATAAAAAATAATGATGATGAATGTTTTCGTTGGTGCCATATTCGGCACCTCTTACCACAAAACAAAGATCCACAGAGAATAAAAAAGTGTGATAAAAAATATGTAGAAAAATTGGATTACTCAGGAATTGAGTTTCCAGTTTCTGTGAAACAATACAACAAAATAGAGAAACAGAATAATATTCGTGTAAATGTCTTCGGTTATGAGGAAGGGCAACGGTATCCGATTTACCTTTCAAAAGAAAAGTTCAACTATTGTTTGAATCTGCTATTAATAACCGAAGGAGAAAAGAAACATTATTGTTTATTAAAAAATTTCAATAAATTTATGTACAATCAAACGAAAAACAATGGAAGAAAGCATTTCTGTATGTACTGTCTTCAAGGTTTCAGCTCTGAAAGGGTATTAATTAATCACAAAGTTGATTGTATTGAAATTAATGGGAAACAATCCATTAAAATGCCGGCACCTGGATCGACAATTGCATTCAAAAATTATCGTAGACAGTTGCCGGCCCCTTTTGTGATTTATGCTGATTTTGAGGCCATCACCGAAAAAGTTTCACAAAAAAAATCCCACACCGAACAATATCAAAAACATACAGCTTGTGGATATGGTTATAAAGTTGTTTGCTGTTATGACGATAAATTTTCAAAGCCCACTAAAATTTACAGAGGAGAAATGACCATTCACAAGTTCATAAAAGATATGTTGGATGAAGTTAAATACTGTAAAAAGATTGCAAAAGACCATTTCACAAAACCTATCGAAATGACAAACGAGGATAAGGAAAGTTTTCGATCAGCAAAAGAATGCCACATTTGCAAGATACCGTATGGCGCAAATGATAATTTCAATAACATAGTAAGAGATCACTGTCATGTCACCGGCAAATACAGAGGCTCTGCACACGAGTTTTGTAATCTAAATTTCCAATTGACTGATAAAATACCTGTGGTGTTTCACAATCTCAAGGGGTATGACAGTCACTTTATAATGCAAGAAATTGGTAATATTGTGAAAGAGCGTGCGTATGTTGATGCAAAAGGAAATAAACGTGAGATGAGCATAAATGTCATCCCCTGTAACATGGAGAAATACATGGCCTTCATGTTGGGCCGATACCTTTTGTTCATCGACAGCTTTCAATTCATGAGCTCGTCATTGAGTAATTTGGTGAATAATCTTCCGGCCGAAGCGTTCAAATATACGGGGCAAGTATTTCAAGGTGAACAATTGAGTTTGATGAAAAAGAAAGGTGTTTATCCTTATGATTATATGAATAGTTTTGAAAAGTTTGAGGACAGCCGGTTACCGAAGAAAGAAGATTTTTTCAGCGTCATGAATAATGAACATATCACAGATGAAGAGTACCAACATGCACAGAATGTTTGGAATGAATTTGGTTTATCATCAATGGGGGAGTATCACGATCTGTATCTCAAATCGGATATTTTGTTGTTGACTGATGTTTTTGAAAATTTCCGCAAAGCATGTCAACAATACTATGAATTGGATCCTGCTCATTATTTCACAACACCCGGTCTGAGTTGGGATGCAATGTTGAAAATGACAAAAACTAAATTGGAGTTGATGAGTGATGTTGATATGTTTCTATTCATTGAAAAAGGCATGCGTGGGGGGATCAGTTACATCGCCAATCGATATGGAAAGACAAACAACAAATATATGAAAAACTTCAATCCGGAAGAGGCGTCAAAATACATCATGTATCTGGATGCAAACAATCTATATGGTTGGGCAATGAGTCAATATCTTCCGACCGGTGGATTCAAATGGTTAACTGAAGAAGAGGTGGATTTATCCAAGTTCGATGATGAGTCTGAAAAAGGATTGATATTAGAGGTTGATTTGGAATATCCAGAAGAGTTGCATAATCTCCACAACGACTATCCGCTGGCCGCTGAAAAAATCAAAGTAACTGAAGATATGTTGTCCCCTTATTGTCGAGAAATTGCTGAAAAATTTAAAGTAAAGGTCGGACTGGTTGAAAAGTTAGTACCAACATTATCGAAAAAAGAGAGATATGTTTTGCATTATCGCAACTTGCAACTATACATGTCTTTAGGATTAAAACTAACAAAAATTCACAGAGCTCTTGAATTCAATCAGAGTCCATGGTTGAAAACTTACATTGATTTCAACACAAAAAAGAGAGCAAAGGCAAAGAACTCTTTTGAAAAGGATTTTTTCAAGTTGATGAACAATTCGGTGTTTGGGAAGACAATGGAAAATCTGAGAAAGCGACAGGACATTAAACTTGTAACTGATGAAGAAAATCTATTAAAGTGGACCAGTAAACCGAGTTTCATGAGCTTCAAAATTTTCAATGAGGATTTAGTCGCCGTTCATAAAATGAAACCAACTTTGACATTAAACAGACCGGCGTATGTTGGAATGTGCATCCTAGATTTATCAAAAACATTGATGTACGATTTTCATTACAATTACATCAAAAATAAGTACGGTGACAAAGCTCGACTGATGTTTACAGACACTGATAGTCTAACCTATGAAATTGAGGTAGATGATGTCTACCAAGATTTTTGGAAAGACAAACATCTATTCGATAACAGTGATTACCCAAAGGATAGCCCTTTTTTTGATAACACAAATAAGAAAGTCATTGGGAAATTCAAGGATGAAGCGGCCGGTTTGCCAATCGTGGAGTTTGTTGGCTTGAGATCTAAAATGTATTCTCTTATGAAAGACAATGAACAGGGTAGTCGCACAGCAAAGGGAATAAAAAAGAATGTGATAAAACAACAGTTGCAACATGATAATTACAAGGACGTGCTTTTCAATAAAAAGCAGTTGCGTCATGAGATGAGACTAATTAAAAGTGAAAAACATCTCATTGGGAGCTACGTGGTCGATAAAATATCACTCAGCTGCTTCGACGATAAGAGATATATTCATGAAAATGGTGTAACAAGTTATGCGTACGGTCACGGATGAATTTTTTGGGCCGGTTTCAAAAAGGGGGTCGGGAAATTTGACCAGGTGCGCTGAAAATTGGGGGGTCGGGAAATTTGACCGGGGATTTTTCAGTCAAATTTGACAAAAGATTTGACTGAAGTACTAATTATATGAATTCATCAGAAATTCCCAAAAATGCGCCAATACTCCCAATTCTCTAACTACTCGTGTTGTAGCGTCAGGATTAGCCTTAATTCTTGGTGCAATATCTTCAGCAGTCTTAGAGTCGTGTAAAAGATCAAAAATGCCCAGTTCACATGCTGCAAATAGCGCCTTTGATTCGCGGAAAGCGATAATTAAATCTTGTATTTTATCTGGAATCGGTGGAGGAACTACGATATCCTTTCTGCTCTGATCCATAGCTCGGGTGTAAGAAAATATGCGGATCAGCTGCGGTATATGAAAGCACTTCAGTCCTGGTTTCAAACATATAAAGTTTAGCCTTCGCCGCAGACGGAATATGACCCTCGGGCCATATTCCGTTTGCGGCGCAGGCTAAAGTTCCTCATCATTGTCATCGTATCGATTATCGATTTCATCAATTGATCAGGCCGGGATGATAAAACGAAAGGCAATGTGGGAATGCCTAGTATTTTGAGTGATGCTTAAATTCAAATATCACAAAAATGTTTAACATCAGTTTCCCATACAAGCACTGTACTGTTTTAATTTCTGATGTGTTTGCCTACTTGATACGCTGTGGCCATATACCCGGCAGCCGGGCACAGTCTCAAATAGACTAAATGCCCGGCAGTCAAAATTTTCGCCAAATTTCCCCAGAAAGCCTTTCTCAAACCTCATGAAACTGTTATATGTTTCTTTAGAAACATCGAGCGATTCCAAAAATTATTTTGGCTGTGTAGTTGATGGGATATTTTCGCGTGGGCATATACTATGAAAATCGCTGTGACCTTGACACTTGGAAAAATTTTCGCCTCGCCTGCAGTGATCCGCAGTCGGAAAGTGTCAAAGAATTTCCACTGCTAAGCGCATAGAAACGGCTTGAGAGTATCAGATTTTCTTTTAGAAATGTCAAGCGATTCCAAAAATCATTTTGTTTTTTTAGTTGAAGAAATGTCTGAGCCTGGGCTCACTACAAATTCGCTATGTTATTGACACTGCCGGGCACGGTCTGAAATGGACTAAATGCCCGGCAGTCGGAAATTTTGAACAAAATTCCACAGAAAGCCTCTGCTAAACCTCGTAAAAGTGTTCGATGTTCGTTCAGAAATGTCAAACGATTCCCGAGATCATTTGGGTTTTGCGAGTACAAGCATCCCGGCACTGACTGCCGGCAAACACAACAACTCTAGCACTTCCCCTCAGAAATAGCTCATGGAAACAGTGAATTTCTTGTTTTCTAGGTCTAGTTTTTCAGTTTTCGTATGCTTGCAAATCGAGCTGCGACCTCATTATTTATAACTTTTCAGATTTTAATCGGACGCGACTATGAAATTTCAGTACATTTCAAAAATAGCCGCTTTTGCGATTTTACTTGATTGATTTCGAATTCAATTCATGTAGCTGTTTGTCTCTGTGAAAAATCTCGCTTGTAATGTAAGATGCCGATGCCGAAGGCAGAGGCAAATAATTGATCTGCGAGACAAAAACAAATCACGATATTTTGCGAAATCGAGTTCAATAATTGTTTTATCATTCAACAAGACAATGTGTTTATGCATTTAACCAGCACGCTTGTTTGACAATTATTTATTCCTACACTAAATGCGCGCTTTCATTTCGTTCAACCCGTAGCATTGAACGTACCGCGGTACGCTGCTACTCTTGCCTTATACCTACTCATCACCCAAGCATGCAGTGATTTCTATAACTTTTCGTCACTCAGTTACCATGGTAACATAACTTATAATAAAAGTGATCGCTATAAATTGAATGAAACTTCTGAGAAAACGCAGGGAAGGTAACACTAACACCTTGCCAACGTATACTAACGTTTGGATAACGTGTGCACATTGAAACTATTACGCTACAAACATGATCAGTGTACGGAGATGTACTGATGTATAGAAGAGGAAACTGGTCATTATAAAAATCAAAACTATTTCGTTACAAACATGCTCAATGAAGAAAAATTAAACTAGCCGTGAAATCTTGTGCCTTTCGTAACTTTAACAGGTGAAAATAAATAATAAATACAAGTAACATTAATCGCCGGATTCTGCTCTCTTGCTCGCACGATACGGTACGATGCTAATGAGAAAAAAACTATAAGATAAAAGAAGGATGTAATGCTCGCCTACTTTGCTATGATGCTAGCGGAGAAACAGGACATGTCGTTCAATATTTGTCGATGTAGTCGCTCTGTACCGTGTGGGGTTACGGGGCTACCACGGTACGCTGCTATAACTAATGTCGCTCTTACTGTGTGGGGGTACGGCGCTACCACGCTACGCTGCTATTATTTCCTACGTCACTGCTCGATCGTTCCTTGTGGGGATACGGGGCTACGACGGTACGCTGTTCCTTCATTACTTAATTGATTGTAAATACCTTGTCATAAATTTCTAAAGTGGTTTTTAGAGATGTTCTGGATGAAATCGCAATACTAAAGCTACTATACCCATACGAAACAGATTACGTTCACGCAGTGCTGTTTTAGCGGCTAAAAATGACTGCAATGAGCACAACGGAAAGGTTGCACGAACGCTGTTTTCATTGCGCTGCAGCAGTGACAAAAAATGACTGCATGAGTGCTGCAGAAGCGACATTGGGAGCTGCTGGCGAGGAATGCTGCAAGAAAGCTACTGCAAAATAGCAACACGAAGCTTTATGGTAGATTAGCAGTGCATCGCTATAACGTACAGAGAAACGTTGAGAAGATAAGAGAAACACTGTACAAACGAACTAACGTACGGAGAAACGCTGAGAAGATAAGACAAATACTGTACAAACGAGCTAACGTACGGAGAAACGTTGAGAAGATAAGACAAATACTGTACAAACGAACTAACGTACGGAGAAAAGCTGAGAAGACAAGACAAATACTATACAAACGAACTAATGTACGGAGAAACGCTGAGAAGATAAGACAAATACTGTACAAACGAACTATTGTACGGAGAAACGTTGAGAAGATAAGACAAATACTGTACAAACGAACTAACGTACGGAGAAAAGCTGAGAAGACAAGACAAATACTATACAAACGAACTAACGTACGGAGAAACGCTGAGAAGATAAGACAAATACTGTACAAACGAACTATTGTACGGAGAAACGTTGAGAAGATAAGACAAATACTGTACAAACGAACTAACGTACGGAGAAAAGCTGAGAAGACAAGACAAATACTATACAAACGAACTAACGTACGGAGAAACGCTGAGAAGATAAGACAAATACTGTACAAACGAACTATTGTACGGAGAAAAGCTGAGAAGACAAGACAAATACTATACAAACGAACTAACGTACGGAGAAACGCTGAGAAGATAAGACAAATACTGTACAAACGAACTATTGTACGGAGAAACGTTGAGAAGATAAGACAAATACTGTACAAACGAGCTAACTTACGGAGAAACGTTGAGAAGATAAGACAAATACTGTACAAAGGAACTAATGTACGGAGACGCTGAGAAGATAAGACAAATACTGTACAAACGAACTATTGTACGGAGAAACAATGAGAAGATAAGACAAATACTGTACAAACGAACTAATGTACGGAGAAAAGTAACCTGCGATCAGGCCGAATTTTAGCATCGCTCTCATATTCTCTTACGTTGGTCGCTCGCTAAAATAGGGCCTGATACAATCTCTCACAAAAGTTCGTGTCGGCGGCCAAATTTTGGCCGCGGGAATCTCGCAATCTGATTGGCCCTTTAACAATAGAGCTGTCAACGGAAGTAAATTGTCTACGAGTCTCGCTCACAATTTCGATCCGACCGCCATCGCCAAGGAACAACCAAGGAACAAGTCTGCCGAAGTAAAAGGTGTTGCTCTAATAAATTCTCGTCGTTCTAGGAGAATTGTCACCATTTCTTTCTGTCCTGAGAATGGCGTTCGGTTTGACAGAAGTATAGCAACAGTGAAGTATGTATTCCGTTTCATCGCATCGTGTCTCGGAATTTTCATTTGATGGCTTTCAGCTAGTATTGATAACATGAACAGAGTAGTGGTTGTTTCCGCGTTTTACGAAACAAAACGAACAGCAGACGAACAGGTATCTTTCGCCAAGAATGATCAACAAGTCAACCGATAATTCGGTAAACGTAACGGTAAACTGATGTTTGGCGAGAGCTGCAATCAAGTCGCAATGACGATTTCAGTTTATATTCATTCATTGTTTAACACTTATGTCGTTTTATTGATCTCTGACATTGACATCAAAGGATCTGACTACTTTTATAATAAATGTTCTTCGTTTTAAAATTCGCTGCTATTTAGAGATAAAATTCGCTGCTAATCTCAAATATTTATCACTTGTGGAACTAAATTAAATTACAAAATACTCCTTTGTTTATAAACGGTTTTATTTATATCTTTACTAAAGAATGAAACTGAAGGTACTTCTCTTAATTGCCCAAGGTTTTTTACGCAGAAAATCGGTGAGAAATGCGAAGAGAATATTTCCGGATACCACCTGAAATGGGAAAGGATTCAAGCATGCAGCATATTTTGGTACATGGCAACCTCGTCGTGTTTTGAATTTTCATTCAGTTTCAGCTCAGACAGAGCAACCATGCACATTACCAGAACCTTCAAGTTAGCAATCGTGTAAATTTGAGTGCTTGTGCCTAGAAGATATCTCGTAGCCTATGATTTTCTTATTTTGCCAACATTTGCGTGACTTTTTGCGAATTGCCGTTGTGGGAAATTTGCATACCGAGGATCGTGCAAGCAGAAGAAATTTTGATTGGCTGTTTTGTTGAATGTCAATCGATCAAAAAAGTGGGCGGCAGACGTTCCGTAGAAGAATTGTATCAGGCTCTATTTTTCGTTTCGCCCGTCCCGCCTGAATGTTTCACCGAGCGAAACGAAAATAGAGCCTGATCGCAGGTTAGGAGAAAAGCTGAGAAGACAAGACAAATACTATACAAACGAACTAACGTACGGAGAAACGTTGAGAAGATAAGACAAATACTGTACAAACAAACTAACGTACGGAGAAACGTTGAGAAGATAAGACAAATACTGTACAAACGAACTAACGTACGGAGAAAAGCTGAGAAGACAAGACAAATACTATACAAACGAACTAACGTACGGAGAAACGCTGAGAAGATAAGACAAATACTGTACAAACGAACTATTGTACGGAGAAAAGTTGAGAAGATATAAGACAAATACTGTACAAACGAGCTAACGTATGGAGAAACGTTGAGAAGATAAGTCAAATACTTTACAAACGAACTAACGTACGGAGAAACGCTGAGAAGGTAAGACAAATACTGTACAAACAAATTAACGTACGGAGAAAAGCTGAGAAGACAAGACAAATACTGTACAAAAGGAACTAACGTACGGAGAAACGCTGAGAAGATAAGACAAATACTGTACAAACGAACTAACGTACGGAGAAACGCTGCGAAGATAAGACAAATACTGTACAAACGAGCTAACTTACGGAGAAACGTTGAGAAGATAAGACAAATACTGTACAAACGAACTAACGTACGGAGAAAAGCTGAGAAGACAAGACAAATACTATACAAACGAAATAACGTACGGAGAAACGCTGAGAAGATAAGACAAATACTGTACAAACGAACTATTGTACGGAGAAAAGTTGAGAAGATAAGACAAATGCTGTACAAACGAGCTAACGTATGGAGAAACGTTGAGAAGATAAGACAAATATTGTACAAACAAATTAACGTACGGAGAAAAGCTGAGAAGACAAGACAAATACTGTACAAACGAACTAACGTACGGAGAACACGCTGAGAAGATAAGACAAATACTGTACAAACGAATTAACGTACGGGAGAAACGTTGAGAAGACAAGACAAATACTGTACAAACGAACTAACGTACGGAGAAATGTTGAGAAGATAAGACAAATACTGTACAAACGAATTAACGTACGGGAGAAACGTTGAGAAGACAAGACAAATACTGTACAAACGAACTAACGTACGGAGAAATGTTGAGAAGATAAGACAAATACTGTACAAACGAATTAACGTACGGGAGAAACGTTGAGAAGACAAGACAAATACTGTACAAACGAACTAACGTACGGAGAAATGTTGAGAAGATAAGACAAATACTGTACAAACGAATTAACGTACGGGAGAAACGTTGAGAAGACAAGACAAATACTGTACAAACGAACTAACGTACGGAGAAATGTTGAGAAGATAAGACAAATACTGTACAAACGAACTAATGTACGGAGAAACGTTGAGAAGATAAGACAAATACTGTACAAACGAACTAACGTACGGAGAAACGTCGAGAAGATAACACAAATATTGTACAAACGAACGCGTGTTTTGATAATCACGAAAGAGGCCGCAATCTTGGTCTGTCAGATATACGAACGATGTTGAGGCCGTTATCTTCGTCCGTATTTCAACATCATCTTCTATACCGAGCTAAACGCAGCCGTTATCCCATTACTTAACGGCCTTGTTTCGCTCGGTATGTAGTGATATATACCGAGCGAAACGCGGCCGTTATCCCATGACTTAACGGCCTCGTTTCGGTCGGTATATAGTGATATATACCGAGCCAAACGCGGCCGTTATCCCATGACTTAATGGCCTCGTTTCGCTCGGTATATAGTGATAGATACCGAGCCAAACGTGGCCGTTATCCCATGACTATTTCGAACGAAACGAGGCCGTTAAATGATGGGATAACGGCTGCGTTTGGAGTCGGCTTCTCTATACTGAAGATAGCCTCGAAAGCCCTTGCCTTGCGCTCAGAAAAAAAGTCACCAAAGATTATAGTCGGTGACCAGTATGCTTATGTCAAAGGCAGAACAACATTTGACGCTGTACCCTAAATACTGGATTTGTGATTGTGATTTGTGATTATCAGAATCGACCAAGGATAACATCAGAAGTAGGGTAGCTTCTGCTATACAATCAGCCTCTCTACCTGACAGTAACTTGACCAAAGCTGAACGACAAGCACTGAAACGACTGAAAACCGACTGTAGCGGTCGTCACCCAAAGCTTCAACAACTAACTTTGCTAGGGTTTCGACGCACTATGAATCGCGGGGATATACTTGAATTAACTTGATCGATTTATTACAAGAAGCCAAGAATCCAAGATCATATCGTAAACTGAAATGGTAATACAAAGAAAAAATAAACTAAAATCTAGTAAAAGGTATACTAACATTCCAAACATTCCATTGCAGAATCGTAGGTCTAAACTGAAAAACTAGCATGCACAATCAACAAAATCAAATTATTACACTACTTAAACAATAAACGAGGTATATAGCTCACAAACTAGTGAAAAACTTAACTAATATCGACGAAAAGCGTATTGGCAGGCTCCAAACACCAATCAAATGCCATGCCACGTGGTTGAAACT
The DNA here is from genome assembly GCA_964030785.1 of Siderastrea siderea. Taxonomy (NCBI): domain Eukaryota; kingdom Metazoa; phylum Cnidaria; class Anthozoa; order Scleractinia; family Rhizangiidae; genus Siderastrea; species Siderastrea siderea. Next base: position 6,788,662 of record OZ034972.1, read on the forward strand.
TAACAAAATTGCGATTTAAACTATGGAGAAGAATATCTAAACTTAGAGAGGAATAAAATCACTTGAAAGAAAAAAGTTACTTACATAGTCCCGCTTTGCCGATCTTATTCCAAAACCTTCAGTGTTCTTACGACTTACTTTACTGAAAACTTCTGATCTGTTCACTACCAGGACCAAAGCCAACTAACTAAAATGCGGTTCCGGGCGGAACTATAACTACTCTAAAATCAACGTGTAAATTATCAGCCACAAAACGTAATCAAAAAGGATCAAACAAAACTTAAATTAAATTTCCGAGGAGTAGGCGTACAATGCCGTTTCATGGCTCCCCTGAAATGATCATAGTGATGCGCTGCTAATCTACCATAAAGCTTCATGTTGCTATTTTGTAGTAGCTCTCTTGCAGCGTTCCAGCAGCTCCCAATGTCGCTTCTGCAGTACTCATGCAGTCATTTTTTGTCACTGCTGCAGCGCAATGAAAACAGCGTTCGTGCAACCTTTCCGTTGTGTTCACTGCAGTCATTTTAAGCCGCTAAAGCAGCACTGCGTGAACGTAATCCGTTTCGTACGGGTACAGTGGCTTTAGTATTGCGATTTCATCCAGAACATCTCTAAAAACCACTTCAAAAATTTATGACAAAGTATTTACAATCAATTATACCGTCGTAGCCCCGTACCCCCACAAGGAACGATCGACTTATGCAGTGACGTAGGAAATAATAGCAGCGTACCGTGGTAGCCCCGTAACCCCGCACGGTACAGAGCGACTACATCGACAAATATTGAACGATTTTTCCTACGTTTCTCCACTAGCATCATAGCAAAGTAGGCGAGCATTACGTCCTTCTTTTGTCTCATAGTTTTTTCTCACTAGCATCGTACTGTAACGTGTGAACAAGACAGCACAATCCGGCGATTAATTTTACTTGTATTTATTATTTATTTTCACCTGTTAAAGTTACGAAGGGCACAAGATTTCATGGCTAGTTTAATTTTTCTTCATTGAGCGTTTTTGTTACGTAATAGGTTTGATTTGTACAATGACCAGTTTCCTCTTCTATACCTCAGTACATTTCATGTTTGTAGCGTCATAGTTTCAATGTACAAACTCAAATTTACACGATTGCTAACTTGAAGGTTCTGGTATTGTGCATGGTTGCTCTGTCTGAGCTGAAACTGAATGAAAATTCAAAACACGACGAGGTTGCCATGTACCAAAATATGCTGCATGCTTGAATCCTTTCCCATTTCAGGTGGTATCCGGAAATATTCTCTTCGCATTTCTCACCGATTTTCTGCGTAAAAAACCTTGGGCAATTAAGAGAAGTACCTTCAGTTTCATTCTTTAGTAAAGATATAAATAAAACCGTTTATAAACAAAGGAGTATTTTGTAATTTAATTTAGTTCCACAAGTGATAAATATTTGAGATTAGCAGCGAATTTTATCTCTAAATAGCAGCGAATTTTAAAACGAAGAACATTTATTATAAAAGTAGTCAGATCCTTTGATGTCAATGTCAGAGATCAATAAAACGACATAAGTGTTAAACAATGAATGAATATAAACTGAAATCGTCATTGCGACTTGATTGCAGCTCTCGCCAAACATCAGTTTACCGTTACGTTTACCGAATTATCGGTTGACTTGTTGATCATTCTTGGCGAAAGATACCTGTTCGTCTGCTGTTCGTTTTGTTTCGTAAAACGCGGAAACAACCACTACTCTGTTCATGTTATCAATACTAGCTGAAAGCCATCAAATGAAAATTCCGAGACACGATGCGATGAAACGGAATACATACTTCACTGTTGCTATACTTCTCTGCTCCAGGTATAAGAGACAGCTTGCGTCAAACCGAACGCCATTCTCAGGACAGAAAGAAATGGTGACAATTCTCCTAGAACGACGAGAATTTATTAGAGCAACACCTTTTACTTCGGCAGACTTGTTCCTTGGTTGTTCCTTGGCGATGGCGGTCGGATCGAAATTGTGAGCGAGACTCGTAGACAATTTACTTCCGTTGACAGCTCTATTGTTAAAGGGCCAATCAGATTGCGAGATTCCCGCGGCCAAAATTTGGCCGCCGACACGAACTTTTGTGAGAGATTGTATCAGGCCCTATTTTAGCGAGCGACCAACGTAAGAGAATATGAGAGCGATGCTAAAATTCGGCCTGATCGCAGGTTAGAGTAGCAGCGTACCGCGGTACATTCAATGCTACGGTTTGAAGTACATCCGATTTTGCGACACATTTGTATCCGTGTGTAATAAATTTCTCCACGAGCCGGGAAGCGCCTTTGACAGGCCAAAGATCAACAAATACTCATTGAAGTTAAGTCCTTTACCCCTGAAGTGGTTCCATGACAACAACTTACCATCTTATGATAAAATGTCGCTGACGTGAACGATTCCCTTTGCGAAAAGCTTTTTGCTAAATAGTGGTTTGTTACCAATACGTAGAAACTGATTATTCCATAATATCTCATCAAAGACCTGATTAATAGATAGTGATAGTTGATAGTGGGCCATGCAGTTAGGCAATCACGGTAAAATCTTGGTAGGTGGTCGTACGAGATATCGGAGGGTTTGAAATTGCAACGCAAAATAAGATCACCGCCATAATCTTTTAAAAAGTAAGATAGAACAGCTTTCCATTGGCTGAAATAGGAGTAGCTATTTATTATTAATAAGAACGAGATATGATAATGTTAAGTTACTGGTAAGGCAAGTTTAAAGTCTTTTAGTTGTTTTCTCAGAACTGCAATGTATCTATTAATTTTAATGACTATGGTGTGTTTTTATATGCAGTTCTGTTACGCAGTTGATACATACTGATATTTAAATAGGCTGGCTTAATGACAGCAAAGTAAAAGCAAACAAGCAAACAAATAAATGCTAGAAATCCATGAGAGAAAAACTTGGTGCTGTTATGGTCTGGTGCTATTATGCTTAGAAATCTAATTAAAGTTTGTTTTGGTGCTCACTTAAGATTTCATCTGAAAAGTCAGGTGGTTTGCTATAAGCTCCTCTGACTCAGTCAATAAGTATGCATTACAGAACGTAAAGTAGGTGATATTATTTGAGGCCATCTTCGACCCTTTCACTCCCAGAGGCAATTATGGAGACATGTAATGTAGTTGTAACTTTTGAGTCTGTGGACGAAATCCTAAGGTGTCAGACCATTCAAATGAAAGCTACTGAGCAGTACTTTCCTGTGGTGCTGAATATGATGCTGTACAAGGTGGTTCTAACTTTTGAGTCTGTGGACGAAATCCTAAGGTGTGACCATGCATTCAAATGAAATCTCTTTGACAGTACTTTTGCATGGTACTATTTGTTTTGTAGGATTTGGAAAAAAAATGAAATTGAGCAGTTTCTTGAGTTTTTACTTTGGCCACTACTAGGAGTGAATGGGTTAAGCCTTTCTGCATAAAACAGCATCTATGCCTGCAGAAGACTCAAGTTGGTTTGTACGAATATCAATAAACCCTTGTTTCTGTAAGAGTTGTTTGTATTCCGCTGCTGAGCGTTCCTTGCCGTGTGTCTGTACCAGCATATTGAGGCACAGGAGGAGAGCTTTTTTGGGTCCAGTTTTGTCTTCATTCAAGATCCTTTCAGCAATGAGAAGACAACCACCTGAACAAAAACCATAACAAAAACAACAACGCTTGAAATGAGGCCTGTACACAGGTTAGAGAAATCTATTTTTTTCTCAGTGTGTGAGCAGGCAGAATTCTTCAAATTCTGCAATCTGATTGGTTCCGGTAGCGGAAGGAAATTTCTGATCTTACCCACTCACCTGCTTGGGAATCTGTGTGAAAGCTTGAAGTGAAATCATTTTACTCCGGTGCAATGAAACATTGGATTCTTCCTCTGCAACGCTTACATGAAATTTTCCCACATACTGTAAATCCTCCAATACAGTGAAACTAAGAAAACCATGAACACTAAAATTTTTTTCTGGAGTGTTTATTGTGTTGGGAAAGAAAACCAATCACATAATTCATAAGATGAAGCCATAACGGTACTCAGTAATTATTTTTGTGGTAAATGTGTTTTTTCCCCTGTGGTTTGATCTTGCGTCTGATTGGTCATGGCACAATAAATATATCTCAGTGTAATGGTTTTCTTAGTCACACTGTAAGCTCCCCCTCTCTAGTAAGCCTGCTCCCTCCTATAATAACCCCTCCTTTTTGGAGCACAAAATTTATTACACCCTTCCCCCTCTTTTTCAAGTTCATCCCCTCCCCTGGCTGGGCTTACAGTTCTGGGGGGGGGGAAGGGGGCTTTTAACCAAGGAATGTAGCATTTATTTTCTTCCCTTGAATAACTGAGCACTCCCAGAGAAAGAATAATATGGCTATCATATGAGAAAAATGCAACATACATTAAACAACATTGCTGGTCAGTAGCAAAGGAAAATCATGTTTAATCCTATCCCTCACCTGTTGCTGGGTCCCCTGTTTTCTGTTTTTCCCGACATTTGGGGTCACGTGACCTTGTTGTTGTGCTTGTCGTGGTACCGTGCATGTTATGGCGTAGTCGTAGTTATTTATGCTGTTAGTATCGGCGCTTCACTCGAAGTAACGACACTTGTAACGACACTTGTGACTTGTTGATGATCTGGAGGAGTGAGTAAACGAGAGTCAGTAAACTAGAGTGAATTTTGGTCTTGTACGTCGAACAAACCGAGGGATTTGGCCCTTACAGTTACTTCGAATTGCCGAGTTAGCAAGCTGTTTGGAATCGCTTTGACTTGGAATCGTTGTTCTTCGACCTTCGCTTCTCTTCGCTTTGTAATTGTTTTGGGTGCCAGCATCTGTTCGCAAATAATATTTGGTGTCAAGTAGCGGCTTCGAGTCCTTTATTATTGGTGACAAAGGATTTCTGTTTGTCGAAACTGCAACTTTGAATTTGATTGTTTGCGATGTCGATGTGGGATCTTGCAAGCGAGGATGGCCGAACCACGGCACATAAGTACGCGGAAACTCCGGATGAAATGGCGATGCGTGAGCCTCAGGGTTATTCCACAATGATAGAAGCCGATGGCATGGAGTCGGGCTATGCTACAAGAGCGAACGGAGCGATGGATTCTGCGATAAGCGAAGATGCACGTGGTTCAGGGGAAAATTGGAATGGACAAGGAAACTTGGAGTTGGACCGGACTGTTATCGAAAGGAGACAACCAAAGCTAACCGAAAAGGGCAAAGCTTATCGGCTCGCCCAACGAAGAAAGGATAGAAACAAGCTTAAAAGAGAAATACAGTCGCGGATTGCTAACATTGAAACACTTATGGGACTTGATAAAAACCACCTCTTCAAGAGCAAGAGCTCTCCAAGCCAAGGCAAAGCAAGCAGAGTTAGAAGCAAGGATTGCACAACTTGACAATGTTGAGGCTGCAAGAAAAGAAGCAGAAAGGGTGAGGCTACAAGCAGAATTTGCAGCTGCTGCTGCTATCAGCAAAGTGTATGAAGATGCGATTAAGGAAGACGAAGAGCAGTATTTGGGCTCTGATGATCCTGACAATGATGACGCAGCATATAACTGGCCCGAGCCAAAGAGACAGTCACAAGAATTAAACCCTCAAGAAACACTGCTCAAGGAAAAGCAACTCAGCAGTCCCAGATCACTGAATGTAGAGTTGAAGCAGTCAACTGATTTAGCTACGAAACAGTTGAAAAATGCTGTAAATCCCAAAGCTCGAGAATTCACCTTGCCAACCACTCCCTTGCAGGAATGGATTGTCAATAGCAGTGGAGGTACAGTGAACCCAGATACTGCTGAAGGAGAGACTAACACTGCTGCAAAAGCCAACCGCAATCCTCCAGCAGACCTCTGGGAAAAAATGGAGCTCAGAATGACGCAGCCACCGCCTACAATTACTCCCTTTCATGGCGATCCAGCCCGGTACCTACGGTTTAGAGCTAATTTCAGAGATCAAGTAGAGACTAGAGCTTCATTGACTGATAGTGAGAAAATGAACTATTTGATGACTTACACAACTGGGAAGGCGAAAGAAGTCATTGAGAACTATCAGGGGCTCCCGAATGGCTGTCAACTGGCTCTACAGGTGCTGAAACAGAGATTTGGACAAAATGCTATGATCGTAGAAGCGCTGAAGTCTTCTGTTGTTGGTGGTCCAATAATTAGAAATGGTGACAGTGCAGCCCTTCTAGCTCTTTCTGATAAGCTTCAGAACTGTTGCTGGGCAATGATTGAACTGCAATCAAATGAACTTGACTGTACTACCAATTTGCGGCAAATCTTTGATCGTCTACCAGACCCCTTGCAGGTCAAGTGGAGAAAGTCAGTAAAGTTGTACCGTGAAAGGACAGGTGGCAAGGAGCCAACACTGAAAGAGCTATCTGCATTCATCACTGGAGAGTCACAGACCGAGAATGACCCTGTGTATGGAAGATCAAATAACCCAACAACAAGAGTTAGCAGTGGTAACAGATTCAAGAAACCGCCCTTCAGGTCGAAACCAGCCGATGGGGCACCAATTACCACCATGGCAACGGAGGTCCTTACAGAGGATGCTGGTGCTAACCGAGGGAAGGGTGAGGTCTTGCCTGCGAAAGAAGGTCAAAGTGTTAGAAGTGGTCCTAGCCAAGGTGAAACTTGCAAGGTTTGCAAGGGAAAGCATAGAATTTCGAGCTGTTCGGTCTTTCCCACAAAGAATTTGAGTTGGCGGCGACGATTCGCGAGATTTAATGCATTGTGTTACCGATGTTTATCCACTTCTCATGTGAGAAGGAGGTGCCCAGAAAAGAAGGGTTGTATGGAGAAAAACTGTGCTCACCCCTTAAGTCACCATTCGCTGTTACACGTACCTGGGGTGACACCGTCTGAACTCGGTGACAATGAAAGGAATGTCGATCAGAGCGCTCCAGCAAGGACGGACCTCACTGTAAACAATGCAACTATGGAGGATTCAAAACGAAGTTTTGTGCTGCTGAAGGTTGTGCCACTGTGTGTTGTTGCTGAGAATGGAGCCGTTGTTAGCACATATGGTCTGCTAGACACAGCTGCTGTTAGTTCCTTGATCACTTCGTCCCTTGCTAAAAGACTGCAACTTCAAGGAACTCCTGAGAAAGTGAGCATTAACACTGTGACACAGAAAAACCATGACTGTGAATTAGCCAAAGTTAAATTCCTGGTCCGTCCAACTGGTCAAGATGGACCATGTTTTCCAGTCTGTCATGCTTTAGCAGTGGAGAGCTTAAACGTATCAGACCAGTACTCCCCAGACCATTTGGATCTGTCAGAGTGGCCCCACCTTAAAGATTTGGAGTTCCCAAATGTCCCTGTGGCTATGAATGAAGTCTCAGTCCTCATCGGTCAAGACGTGCCACAGGAGCACATAGTATTGGACTACTGCTGGGGAGACAATCCTCAGAGTCAACCATATGCAACGAAGACCCCATTTGGATGGTGTGTGGCTGGGCCAACAAACAAAAGGGAAGATGACAGCAAGCCAGTTGCACTTTTTGTCTTCGAATTTGATTGGACTGAGGACGAGCCAGCCATGGAACTCCACCAGCAAGTAGAAAAGTTCTGGGCTTCTGAGTCGTACGGATTTGGAAATGCTAGTGACAGCGCCAACAGCATTGAAGACAACAGAGCCCTAGAAGTATTGGAGGAGACGACCAGGCTGAAGAATGGAAGGTATGAAGTTGGCCTCTTGTGGCGAAACAATGTCACCCATCTGCCAAACAATCGGTCCTTAGCTGAGAAGAGATTGAAGCAGTTAAAGAAACGGTTCGATCGGGATCCAGAGTTTACTGAGCAATACAGAGCAGTGATGAACGACTATGTTGACAAAGGGTATGCTGTCAAGTTGTCTGAAGAAGAAGTAGCTTCCACCAGTAACCGCACATGGTATCTTCCCCACCACGGTGTGATCAACCCAAACAAAGCTAAAGTCCGAGTGGTGTATGATGCGGCCGCAGAGTTTGGCGGAACCTCACTTAATAAAGAACTGCTGCAAGGTCCGCAGCTAAACAATTCCCTCATTGGAGTGCTGTCCCGATTTAGGAAGGATGAGGTAGCTGTAGCTTCTGACATTGAGAGTATGTTTCACAGAGTAGCTTGCACAGAGGAGGATGCTGATGCCTTACGGTTCTTATGGTGGAATGAAGGCATGGACAAGCCACCAAGTGACCATAGGATGACCGTCCATTTGTTTGGAAAGGCAGATTCCCCATGCATTGCGGCTTACGCTTTACAGCGGACAGCTACTGATAACAGAACTGACTTTAGCAAGGAAGTCTGTGACATTGTATCCAAGAATTTCTATGTGGATGACTGCTTGTTTTCTGTACCTACCACTGAACGAGCAATTAAGTCATCACTGCAGTTAATACAGTTGTTGAAGAAAGGGAACTTTCGCCTAACCAAATTTGTTTCCAATGCCAAGGAGGTATTAGCTGCCATCCCAGAAGGAGAAAGAACCATCAAGAATCTTGATTTGGATAAGCTTCCAATTGAACGAGCACTTGGGCTGCAGTGGGACACTGAAACCGATACATTTGGAGTAAAGGTATCGCTGTCGCCAAAACAGTTGAATGATGACACAAGGCGAGGATGTTTGTCAACGATAAGCTCCACATTTGATCCACTCGGCATGATTGGACCAGTCCTGCTGCCAGCTAAAAGAGTGATGCAGAAGACTTGGCAGTTGAAGCTCCACTGGGATGAGAAGTTACCGGAAGACTTGCTGAAAGGCTGGAAGAAATGGAAGGAAGAATTGGTGCTCCTTAATCATGTAATGTCCCTCGTTGTTATTTTCCTGGTGGCTGCTCCACCGGTGCATCATTTCAGCTGCACCATTTCAGTGATGCATCCGAATTTGGTTACGGAACTGTCTCTTATTTGAGAAAGGAAGCAGAGGACGGAACCGTGAAAGGTTCTTTCGTCATGGCCAAGAGTCGTACGGCTCCTCTCCAGTATGTTTCTGTGCCGAGGCTAGAGCTGCAGGCTGCTACAATTGCAGTGCGAGTCCATGACATGATCCTAAAGGAGATTGATTTGAACATTTCTTCAACATTCTTCTGGACAGATTCCAAGATCACACTGCAATACATTAACAATGAGTCTCGCAGATTCAAGACTTACGTTGCGAACCGGGTTTCTGAGATCAGGGATGTATCCCAGCCAAGTCAGTGGAGACACTGTCCGGGAACTCTCAACCCAGCAGATGATGCATCTCGTGGGCTTTCAGCACACCAGCTCTTAAGCAGTGGGAGATGGTTCAGTGGACCTGCGTTTTTGTCAAAGCCTGAGAAAGATTGGCCACAGGCTGACGTTGGCCAACTGCCAGAAGACGACTTAGAAGTCAAGAATGAGAAGGCCATATTCACTTTGACGGCGTCAGACAAGTTGCACGAATTACTTGTGAGGTACTCTTCCTGGGCAGTGCTGCAGCGTAAGGTAGCCTGGCTGTTGAAATTCAAAGCATACCTGCAGTGCCGCAGAACCAGCAACGTCAACAGCAGTGTCAAGTACCTGACAACAGAAGATTTGGAGAAAGCAACGATTACCATAGTAAAGCTGGTGCAAAGCGAAGTCTACGAAGAGGAGATTGGAGACTTGGAGAAGCGAGGGAACGTCAAACGCTCAAACGGAATTGTTAGGCTACGGCCCGTGTTAGTGAATGGTGTGGTGAGAGTTGGTGGCCGCATTCATGACGCCCCCATTGCGTTGGAAGCCAAGTTCCCAATGATCGTTCCTCCAAAGCATCATGTGACTCGGTTACTGATTGAAGCCTTCCACCAGAAGCTAGCTCATGCTGGTCAGGATCACATATTGTCAGAGCTAAGGGAGCGGTTTTGGATACCTAAAGGAAGGTCTGCTGTGCGTCAAGTTGTGCGATCATGTCTGAAATGCAAGAAGCAGAGGGCAGCTAGGATGGAGCAAATGATGGCCGCCTTGCCAGAATTTCGTACTACGGCTTATGAGCCATGCTTTACTCACACTGGAGTCGACTACTTTGGTCCGTTAAACGTCAAGAGGGGAAGAGTGGTGGTTAAGAGATGGGGTGCCATATTTACCTGTTTGAACTCTAGAGCAGTTCATTTGGAGGTGGCTACTTCCTTGGAATCAGATTGCTTCATTAATGTTCTCAGAAGATTTATCAATCGAAGAGGCCCACCCAAGTGTATTTATTCTGACAATGGAAGCAACTTTGTTGGTGCAGAAGGAGAACTTAGAGCGGCCATTGGCAACTGGAACCAGAAACAAATCCACGACGAACTGCTCCAGAAGGGATGCCAGTGGATTTTCCAAGCACCAAAGGCTTCACATGCCAGTGGGGTTTGGGAAAGGCTGATACGCAGCACCCGCACAGCCTTGAAAGCCATTCTTGGACAGAGCTTGGTAGATGAAGAGGTGTTCGCAACCGTTCTCACTGAGGTGGAGTCGATTTTGAACTCCAGGCCACTTTCTGCTGCTTCTGACGATCCGGACGATTGTGAACCCTTAACGCCTAATCACCTGCTGCTGCAAAGAGCTGTCTGCAACTTGCCGCCTGGATCCTTCGTAAAGGAAGATATTTTTGTTAGAAAGAAGTGGAGACAGGTGCAGATTTTAGCTGACCATTTCTGGAAAAGGTGGTTGAAAGAGTACATCCCAGCATTGCAGGAGAGGCAGAAATGGCAGAGACCCCGCCGAAACGCAGAGGTGGGAGACCTTGTGCTGCTTGTAGATGAAAGCTTGCCTAGGGGACGGTGGCGCATGGGTAGAATCATCAAGGTAGTCTCTGGAAGAGATGGCCTTGTGCGAACTGTGGAAGTCAAGACAGGAGCGTCGACGTCATTGGTGCGACCCATTCAGAAACTTTGTTTATTAGAAGAATCGAGAAATCTCTGCTGTGACTGAGAGACATTGTCGCAATTGAGAAACATTTCCGCAATTAAGAAACATTGTGAACATTATGGACATTGACGTTGATATTGATTCTTGGCTTAAATTTGTTAGATATAGGAACCCACGCTTATTTTTTGTAATGCTTCACTAAGTTGCGCATGAGGTGGGGTGTTGCTGGGTTCCCTGTTTTCTGTTTTTCCCCGCCATTTGGGGTCACGTGACCTTGTTGTTGTGCTTGTCGTGCTACCGTGCATGTTATGGCGTAGTCGTAGTTATTTATGCTGTTAGTATCGGCGTTTCACTCGAAGTAACGACACTTGTAACGACACTTGTGACTTGTTGATGATCTGGAGGAGTGAGTAAACGAGAGTCAGTAAACTAGAGTGAATTTTGGTCTTGTACGTCGAACAAACCGAGGGATTTGGCCCTTACACTCACCTGAAGGCAAACACTCAAAGACATTTGAAAGTATCAAGTTCACTTTTTCTTCAGGCCAGTCATGAAGTATGCGTGACAACACGTACAACTCTGCCTTTGGGAGATCAGGTTGGAAAATATCACCCACCACAAAAGAAACGTTTGCTTGATTGGGGCAATCTTCCAACGAAGGTTGGAAATGATGCGCAGAGTCCACAGCTGATTGCAATTCGCACACTGTGATCTTCATGTTTGGGTAGTACTGACACAAAGTGTATGCCATAGCTCCTGTTCCACCTGAGTATAAAAAAAATATGCAAGAAAGTAGGAACCACCCCTAGTAAAACGTCCTAAACCAGGAATCTGATGAGATCTGACTAAGATCCTATAGGATCCTACTGTGTGGTTCCAGAAAATATCCATAGCCCTACCACAGATAGCCTGCTGCGTAGCAGTTGTAAGTGAAGAAGGGGAAAGGGAGCGAGAATGAGGGAGAAAAATGGGGATCTGGGAGCTAGGGACTCATCCCTAGCTCCCAAACCCCTTATTTTTTCTCCCGTGTTCTCGCCCTCCTTCTCCTTCTCCATAGACCATTTTCATTATGACGTCACACACGCAAAGGTTTCTGGTAGTTGAAGTAAGGATCGCGCCCAGGGTCGCTCAATCGCGGGAAAATTCAAAATAATCAGGGGGGGGGGGGAAAGCAAACTTCGCCAATTTTCGTGACCTGATGATCCACCGAAAATTGACGTCACATCCGGTTGGAAAATTTGCCGAGCAGCTCGCTCAGCGAGTTGCAAGATGGACGCTCGGGTGTTTATGGTTTCTTTTTTCTTGTGACCAACATTGACACGCAATTGCTTATCTTGAATACCAGAGATGTTACAAAGTTACTGGATCATCTATTTTAGTCGATATATTGGGAAAACAGAAATGTTTAGTACAGTTTTGATGGCATTTTCCAGGCAGCTTCGTGTAACGTCATGGCGAGTATGTCGCAATTTTCAAAACAGGTGCGGATCAAACTTTTGCTTCTCGTGACTCCTGATTCAGTGAAATCGTCAATTTAAATAGCCTATGATGCGTGAAATATAATGAAGAAAACTCCAGCAGTAGTAGTTTGGATTGTTAACATCGGGAAGGTAATTAACACTCGACGTAAAGTGCTGGAAGTCCTACTCTATCGAAACTACTCCGCACATGATACCTGATATCGTCTCTAACGAAGTCGCTCAAACTTTTGCCTCTCGTGACCCTTGATTCAAAGGAATCGTCAATTAAAATAGCCTATCCCGAGTATAATACAATGAAGAAGACGTCGGTAGTCACAGTATGTTGTGTTAACACTGGGAAGGTAATTAACACTGGATGAAAAGTGTTGGAAGCAGTATCGAAACCAACTCCTGATGTGGCTGACATCTGTGTACTCAAGCAGACTCAAGGTTAGTAGTCGTACTCTTGTGTTTTCGAAGTTTCTGTTTTACGATGATGGGTAGACAATTTATTTTTCTATGGGAATGTATTTTTTTGTGTTTAGATGTTTTAAAAGAAGACTGAATAAAGAGAATTGCGTAATTAATCATGAATTTTATCTCATTCAGCGATTCCTAGCTAAGGGGGGGGGGGGGGTGGGGTATTAGGGAAGGTGAGACGAAGAAACCAGCGTTTTAATAACATACAGTAGAATCCTGATTTCTCAAGCTCTCAGTTTCTGAGACCTCCCAATAATTCGAACCAAAACTGGCTTCCCTTCCCCGGTCAAACACTGTAACCTTTCAACCCCCTAGATAATTCGAACCAATTTCCTTTCCCCCAGGAGGTTCAAAAAATCGGGAGTCCACTGTATGTTCAAGATTGGGGTTAAACAATACAAATTGTCGAGATAATTACGGGATTATCTAGCTATCTTGCCCTTTTAATATATCCCCTTTATATTTCTACAAGAAAAGGAAATAGTCCTTTGATCAGGCTGGTTTGGAATTTTAATTCCAGTGTTACATTGTTTGTAATGTGGACGTTTTTGTAACAAAATACAAAGGCATCAACATGTTGGTCACTTTTCTACAAATTATACAGCACCATTCAAAAGTAAGTTGACACTCAATAATTGATCCTCACATGGATCAAGTATCGAGAATCGAGACTCGAGAATTGATTTTTGATTCACAATACTTGATTCCTGCACAAATCCCCAAACCGGAACAGCCTTTGTTCAGTTTCGAGTATTTGCCTGGTTTCTCAAGAAAACAACAAAACAAACAAGACAAACAAAACCAAAACAGATAACAACTTGTGCGTGATCTGCCTTTGAGACCTTTGCTTTTTTTGCTTTTTAAAGAAAATGATTGTTTTGATTGACTTTGCACCTAAGGCTGCACATTGTCTGCACTTTGCGTCCTGTAGTTATTTCATTTTGTTACAACACAGTGACTTCTACTCAGTCTCTTCAAGTACAAAACATACCAACCCTTAGTAAAATCTATTGCATTCATTCATACATATAGGTACATACACGTTCAGATTTGTGAATAAAAATGAATAACAAAAATAAAATTGAGTAGCCAAAACTAAGCGCAAGTATGTATCTAGTTTAATGTCAGGTAGATATTTGTCATGTACTATCACATACACTTACTTAACCCTTTCACTCCTAGTAGTGGCCAAAATAAAAATTCAAGAAAATGCTAAATTTCATTTATTTAAATCCCCCAAAACAAACAGTACCCTGCAAAACTACTGCCAAAGAGATTTCATTTGAATGGTCACACCATAGGATTTTGTCCACAGACTCAAAAGTTTAAGCACTACATCCCGTCTCCATAATTGACTCCTGGAGTAAAAGGGTTAATAAAATCTATTGCATTCATGGAATTTGTATCAAATCTTTAGCTTATTTGCATACAGTTACATAGTTGCATGTTCAGATTCATCAATAAAAATACACAACAAAAATAAAATTGAGTGAGCCCAAGTATGTAACTATGTTTATATCATGTAGATTATTATGTACCATCACATACATTTACATGTATTTGTTTAATAATTAATAATAATGTAGATATAATAATTATAATATCTAGTGGATCTTGAATGAATAGGAAATGAGCAATATTTGTTTTTTAACTGTTTCATTTTGATCTAGATAGCTGTGAAGACTCCCAAAGTTGCTTTCAACACGTGGTTTGAGACTATTCACATGAGATTCCTGAGCCTCCAGACAGGATTTTTCACTTTGATAAGCATGCTGGACACAAAGATTTATTGCTTTCCTTTTCATAAAGTGGCGAGGTCTGTCCTGTAAGGAGACATGACCTGTAGCATACAAGGGAGGAAGAGATGTTGATTTCTGAGCCCTGATCTATGTAATTCTTTTGAACTGTGTTTGTTAACATTGTTAGCCATCATTATAGTAGTTTTGAGTTGTACATTTAGGACATGAATGCCTGTATATCGGTTGCCGTCCATAAAATTTGTTACTCAGCAACAGAAACAGTCTTGTGCTACCATAACAACTTGTACAATATGATGAGATACTGTCATCAGTCATCCATAATAACAACCATGGATGCATAATGATGTTGAAAATTTGTCAGTCTTTTCTGTGTTATAGGCAACAGATGTGTTCTCAAACATTTGTTAACCAGAAACAATACTCGTCTAGTGTTGTGTTATAGTTATTGTATAGTTGCGGGAAAAAATCGATACCCACCCCATGAAAGGTCATTGGAAATTCCTAGGGGAAAGGGGGTCTTAAAAGCCAAACTCTTAGAAGCAAACTATGACGCTAAGCTGGAATCTCTTGGGGGGGGGGGGGGGCAAAACAGAAAACCTTCTGTGGGGGGAGTAAAGATATTTTCTGATACTACACATTACACATGTAACCAGTATTCAAAGTATAGGGAGAGATGTTGGTCATCATCCATTACGTGTAGGTGACCATAATGACATTACCATGCACAAACCAGTTTGGACTGAAGAGTTTAGTTGTTAGGCACTGACAGCAACATGTTACTGACAAGATAACTTGTTTGTTATTAATAATTACATGTATTTGTAATTCCCAGGAAAGTTATGTATACAGTAGGTTGGGGCTGCACTTAATTGTTAATCTTGATAATCTGTCAGGCAAATCTGTTGGTGAAAAATATTCATGACCGTTATGATCTGGCTGGGTTGCTTGAACTTGACCTTGTCGTATAAGGTTACTGGTTCATTCCTTGATTTATAAATCTTCTGTCCAAAACCACAGTGTCAGTGCATGATTGTAAATAAGGACTGTGCGATGAATAAGCTGACATGCTGACTTCAGGCAGCATCTGCCTTTCATTAAAGACAGCTTTTATGTAGCAGTTTAATTATGAAATTACCAAGCTATTTATACTAGAAAGTGTGCACAATTAAGTTTAAGTAATCAGAATGTATAATAATGCTTAATAGAACAATGATAATAAAGCGTTATCGTTTGTCTTACGATGTGGTCACTTGTGATGTAGATCAATTATATATTGAGAATTTAAGAATATAGAAAAAAGAAAAGAAAACAGATAAAGGGGAAGTCTTGGCGGTCAACAGCGACAAATCACCACAATACAGTAGTATTTCAGATTCTGTGTGATGAAAAGTCTCTCTAAAAAACAAAGAGTGTTAATGGGGTTCCCACTCGTTAGAAACGCCGTCATTGCGATGTTCTGTTAAAAGGAGTCTTTTTCTACAACATAGGCTATTTAAATAAAGAATCACTCACCTTGAAGTCATCATTTTGACTGATTTTCCGAATCCTGTGAAATTCGAGAGAGAGAAAGCCGACATTTTTCATACAAAAGAACGCTCCAAAACAACGCAGTTTATAAACCTTTATTTAGAATATTTTCTTAACTAATCACATGGAAGGAAAGAGTACATATTTCATTTCATTGTCACGAAAGAATAACTGGAAAATTTATCGCCGATGAAAAAATATGGCCATTTTTCTCACCGACTGAACGAAACTGTCGCCGTCAATTTTGATTTTCCCGCCCGCGGGAGGAAAAGGCTGTTTTCGGACCGGATGTGACGTCAAATTTCGGTGGATCATCCGACCACAAAAAAAGTCCCAGGCGCAGTCAAGTGTTCTCCCCCGCCCCTGAAAATAATCCACAAAAACACATGCAATGCAATGGCGGCCGAGTTGGTCGATCACATCACGTCTATAATGTGCATAATTGAGAGGACCACGAGTGATATAAGCGACAACCTGCTTTTACCCCACCAGGACACATCAAGAGACAACAATGTAAAAGTAAGGATCGGGGAAGATTTATTTTGCAAGATTTTCGATTATTTATCGTTTCGCACTCGGTGCATTACAAAACTTTCTAGCAGATGGCTTCTTGTACGCTCGATTTTCAGGCCGGTAATTTTACAGGCATCCTTAGGATGAAGTCTTATGAAGACATTTCTTTTAAAAGCTTGTTGCTACAAGGAAAAGACCTCAAGAATACTCGACGGCGGTTATAGAAGAAATTGGAGAGGTTTTAGAGCAAAGAAAACCTTGTCCGAGAACAGACTGTATTGTCAGTGTCGTTTTTATTTCCAAGGACAACGATTGATTTTAAGTATTTCTTCCACTTCAACCGTTGCTAAATTACATATTTGACTGTGGATTGACTTCGTAAGAATTTTTTAACTGAGGGAATCCACATTTACAATAGCTATCTTTAAATGTTTAAAAAAATTGCAGAAATTTGGTACAAAACACTGTCAAGTTAAGCGGAATTGTACTAGAGACAATTTGCTTCCCAGGACAGCAAATGCTATTCTGAATACTTTTTTCATACCTGAAGGTTTGTTTTCCCTTTTTCTGTTTCTATTTTCATGGAATTTCTTATTAAAATTAAAATAAGCGATCTGATATTGCAGTTGCATTTATTACAGTTAATCTTGGCGAGAAAATTTGTGCGTATAAACTTTCAAGACTTTGTCTTTGTAGGTTTTGTTTATTAAGCTTATGTCTTATTTTGCAAAATGGTGAAAATAATTCAAAAAAATAGTAATAGAAACTATTCTAGACTGAGTTAGTGTTGTTTCTCAAGCCAGTTTGCTTTCCTTTGGTACTGCACATTGGGTTGTTTGAAAGCAAAAAATTGTTCAGCCGTCTTTTACTCGTAGTGCGAATAACATTGCTTGGTTTTTCAGTTGACGGAATATTTCAGTCATCATTACATGTTTTGCGTTAACTAGACTTGTAGTAACGAATGGTATTTCTCTTCCATTTTAATGATTTAACCTAGAACTGCTGATTCACTCAAAGCGAAATATTTAATGCTTTGTTTTGTTTTTATTAAATCTCAGAGCGAGTGGCTCAAAGCATTTCAATGGGTTCCTCGTTTTGTTTCGCACTATGCTAGATATAAAATTTTTATTGCTTTGATCTCCATTTGGTTCTGTTATTTAAAACTGTTCTAATTGTTCTATATCTCCTATCTCAGAAACGCCCTCCTCCCCTTTGATTCTTTTTCTCATGAGGGAAATTGTATTGGCAGCATTGTTAAGACACGTTTTCCTGCTACACACTCTGTATCCAGAATTTGGGAAAAAACTTTTCCATTGAAATGTTCGTTAACAACACTTCGCAATTCCTCGTTTATCGAAAAAAAAAACATAAAAAACTCCACGCTGAATTTCTTTGAATTTGTGTAGCAATCGAGCACATAACTTTATAAAACACCTGGTAGTTTGCCTTGGCCGACATGGCACTGATTTTTTGACACTTTCCCGCAATCGCGCGACACTGGGCGCGATCTTTACTACAACTACCAGAAACCTTAGCACGTGTGACGTCATAATGAAAATGGTCTATTAACGCCTTCTACACAGGCTATACCACAGAGGTTCATTAGAAATTCCAAGAGGGAGGGGTGTATTAAAGGCAAAAACAAGAATTTCCAGAGGAGTGGGAGGTTCAAACAAAAAAAAAATCCTTTGAGGTGGGAAGTGTGGATATTTTCTGGAACACATTAAGATCCTGATTAAGATCTTGTTTAGAGTACTATAGGATCCTTCAGGATCTCCTTTAGTATCCTGTGGCATCCTTTATGGTTTTACAGGATCCTGTTAAAGGATCTTACAGGACCCCTGCAGGATTAGCCTGCGTGCAGACGTCTCCTATTTCCTTCCACCCGCGGATGGAAGGAAATAGGAGACGTCTGTACGCAGGCTACTGCAGGATCCAAGAATACCCCATAGGATCCTGTATAGATTTGGTATGATTGAACGCCAATTATCTAGACACAATAGGACCACCAAAAATAGTCCAGATAATTGAGATTCTGGATAATAAGACAAACATTTTCTTGGCATAACTCAAAACTGAATAAGAATAATGTTTAAACGCGATTTAGATGGGCAATCATATAATGGTGGTAATTTTCAGAGTTAACTGTATACTGTAGGTAACGATGATTCTTATTGTACCTACCCCCTAAATCACAGCAGCTATGGAACTGGCTCAAGTCAAATGCCTTAACTACAGCGTGACAGGAATGGCGTGACGTGCTATGCATGGCTCTCAGAAATCGCAACCTCGCTTCGTCAGTGTTGTACGCAGATTTCCACGCTTCCTCGGAGGATAGTCCAAAAGTGTTTATCCACTGGTTTGATCCTTCCCGAACTGCATTCTCTAAATTACCGAAGAGAGAATACAAGCGTTTGTTTGAGTGCTTGATGTAACCATCAACAGAATCGGGGCTCGACCGGGTTAGAAACTGGCTCGCCATTTTGGTGTTCGTATACAACCACGATTCGCCTTGCTTGGTCTTTTGAAGCAATTCCAGTGCAACAAGAGTATCCATGAGGCGTGTTGTAGCGCCAGGTTCGGCCTTCATCATTGCTGCAATTTCTTCAGCCGATTGTGGAGTCTTGGAGTCGTGTAAAAGATCAAAAATGCCCAGCTCACATGATGCAAATAGCGCCTTTGACTCTCGGAAAGCAAAAATTAGATCTTGTATTTTATCTGGAATCGGTGGAGGAGCAACGATCTCCTTTCTGCTCTGATCCATAGCTCGGGTGTAAGAAAATGTGCGGATCAGCTGCGGTATATAAAAGCACCTCAGTCCTGGTTTACATGTACGACATTTTAAGTTCCTTACAAGGGCGATTGAGAAGAGAGGCATTCACACTGCCTTATGTAAAACACCACGGAGGGGGGAGTGGGGGAGGGGGTAGTGCATAGATTTTGATGGGGGGGATCATAAACCATTTCAACACTGACAGGGGGGGTGGTGATTAAAAGAGAATTGGGATGCTTAATTTTTTCCTCTTTCAAACAGAGTTGAAAACTATTTCAACCAATAATAATAATAATAATAATAATAATAATAATAATAATAATAATAATAATAATAATAATAATAATAATAATAATAACAGTAATAGCGGAGCCTGCAGGCAAAGCCCGCCAGCGGAGCTCCATTGCTAAGGAAATTTGGTAACCTATCAAGCCGAGAAATTTTGGTTGTGACGTAATAGTCACGTGACCGTCCGTCCGTACGTCCGTACGTCCGTCCGTCCGCACAGTCTCTGGGAGGGGGAGGGGAGTGCCAAGACAACCCGACGGGGGTAGAGAATGCCATCTTTTCTTGGCGGGAAATCGCGCGGTACTTTTGGGCAACCCGTGTTTTTCTTGGCAGGAAATCGCATGACCATCGTCGCTTTTGAAAAAGAGGTTTCTTTAAAAGCTTAAGCTTCTTAAGGGGATTCCATTCAATTGCATTGCGCATCCTTTCTGCGCATCATTTTGTGCGGGATTAGCGCGCGCACGAGCGCGCGCACGTTCGGAACTTTATAGGTTTTCTATGAAAGGGCAGCTGTTCAGCGACATAAATGGTCGCTTTCTCCCAAACGAACTCGGTAACCCCACTTTTTTATCCCATTTATTTAAGTAAAATACGACTTTACATGACATTTCAAATTTGAAGATTTTTTCATTATTCAATTTTGAAATATTTCGGTTAATTCACTATTTACAGTCAGATTTTAGGCGTCTCACCGGAACCGTGCAGACGCTCGGTTTGCCCATTATTTCATTGGTTTCATTTTCACGGCAATTTTAAGACGTTTTACTGTACTATTGTTCTTCTATCATAAGAATAATGCTTATATTTCATTGCTAGAAATAACTTTGTTAAAGTAAAGAGTGTCTCTGGTACAAGTAAAAGTTTTTTAATATTGCTGTCGAAAGCTGCCAAAGAACCTAATATACTACAGCCCTATAGCGTGAAATCAGACACGGTGACCCCCCCCTTTTTATTTTATTTTTTTAATGTACTAGGATTAATTAATAAGTGTGCAAAGTTTCAACAAATTCTCATTACAAATTCTTTTTCGATGGAATCACCTTAAGCATTTAATGATTGTTCGAGAGTACTGAAGTTTTATACTTGACAAAAAAGACATCTAATATCTATAAATGGAAAGAAAAAGTTCAAAAGAATACTGGTAGAGGGCGAAAAGTTCAAGTTACGAAAGCTGCCTTCAAAGGACTTCATGGCTTTGTTTTCTTCACGGCGGAGAGTTTGCCCTGTTCTGAAACACAACCGAGTAAGTGAAGTTTTTAAAGGGTCTAAGGTACATGATTTCGAGTATTACGGTGAAAGAAATTACGTTTTGAAATGGAAATTTGATTTATGCCATTAGAAATGTGTCACTTACTTTTGACTTTAAAAAATTATTAGAAAACGCGCTCAGATTTGTGACAGATTCTTGAATATTTTGCCATGCTCAGCCGATTTCACTAGTGTGGACTGACCTACGATTTTGGAAGGGTAACGCGAATTGCATTTAAGTATAAACTTACGGGTTTTCGAATAAACTTTTTTCAAAAATGATTTCTCTGTCCATTATTTTGTGTTTGTTTATTCATAACAGTAGGTCTAAGCATAGTCGCAAGACAACTGCACAAGCTTTGCTTTCAATTTTGACCGTCCGGTCCATCTGTTTGTGCAACTGTCGATTTTCTTGTCCTAGAAGTTTTCAATAGTAATAATCTTTTAAGCGAAGCAGTTGTCGGTTTAAAGCTATTTTATTTCCAAAAGCTTGCGAAAACAGTTTTGTGCGTTCCTCAAAGCGCCTAACTTTATATAGGCTTACTTCGCATCCGCAAAACTTATGCCGGCATAATTTAATTAAAGTGTGTTTGGTGTTTCTTTGTTTTGAATCTTCATGGTCTCTAGTTAGAGAACGAAATATAACAGTTATTTGAAAAACTATAAGCGAAGCAGTTGTCAGTTTAAACCTATTACATCCGAAAAGCTTCCAAAAACAGTTCTGTGCATTTTTAAAAGCGCTCTAATTTCAGACAATTTGCAGCCGCAAAACTTATGCCACAGAGTTAAGAATGTTTGGACGGTGTTTGTTTGTTTGTTTTCAATCTCGATGGTCTCGATGGGTAACTATAAGCGAAGCAGTTTTGAGTTTAAAGCTATTTTATCCGGTAAGTAATGTGTGTTCCTCAGAGTGCTTGAATTTTTTCGCGGCTGCTAAAACCTACGCGACATTTCTTCGATACGTTTATTACAAGTGCTTCGAAGCTCCCCAGATCCTTTCTTTCGGGTAATCCCAGTAAAATGCCGGTGAAATGTCAGTATAAATTTTTGACCAGAGTAATATTTTTATTTAGTGGCAGTTCATGTTATTTGTTAACATCCGAACGCGATGAAGACAACCCATTTAAACAGTCGAATAATTTTTATTTTGTTTTTGTAAATGAGCGCCGTTTCAAGTTCATTCAAGCGAACAGCCAATAATCCAAGGAGATTTGACAAGCCTTGACAGTTAATGACAGGATATGGAAACATTACAAACACCAAGCAACACGGTTCGTGAGTAAAATGTGTTCAGTTTGATGCCCGAAAAAAAACAATCATGCTGTGCTCAGCCTCGGAACACTTTCAGGCTTTTTGAGAAACACTTTTCGAAAGCGAACGAGCCAAAAAAAGCCCCGAAATATATTTCAGACCGAAAAGTTTCAGGACTATTTTTGAGAAACGAACACCAGTTTATTCCTTCGCGGCTCCGCTTTTAGGCTTGGCTAAATCTATATATTAATAATAAACCTACCAACTCTCACGGTTTCACCGTGATTCACTGTGAGACTCACGGTTTGGGGTATTAACTCACGGTCTCATGATTTGGCCTCCAAATCTCACAGTGAATCAGAAAATCTTGAAATTGCCAAACAATTCAGGTACTATGAAGCAATATTGAAAAATCCGTGTTGAAAATGGCCAAATTTGTCACATCTAATCAGGGTTGTCCCTAACAGCCGGCAGCTGGCAGAATTAACGGGCTACTTGGGTTGTTTGTGCCGGCTACTTTTGTGATATATATATATTTTTAAAAGACAAATTATTTGTTCCTTTACTGGTGCAGATATATGGAAATGAAACTTATTTCCCATTGCAGTTTATTAACTTAAATATAATCCGGTTGACGCAGAGATACACGATTATTAGTTCACTACGTTGAGTTCTGGGAATTACATATAGAAAACCACTGAAGGCATGAGCTTATACAAATAAAATTGAAAAGCTGCGATAACTTTTGGAACTGACATTATTGGAAATTTGTACTCAGAATCAAGGAAACTCCGTTCTGGGGACTTAAAATGTAAAAATTTCCTTGGGGGGGGGGGGGGGCATGCCCCCAGACCCCCTAGAAGGGATCGCCTTTGGTGCTTGATAAGCACTATTCGGCTATTTAGAAATTTTTTCCAGCTACTTGAAAAGTTGTGGACAACGCTAATCTAATGTTTGAGGGAAATCTGGGTACAATTCCCACTTCATTCCTGTGAAACATAGGTGGGCTAAGGTCTCTGGGAAAGCTGGCAAAAGAATACAATAGGCAAGCGCAAATAATGCACGTATCAATGTTTAGACGGAGGGGGGTGGGGGTACGGGCAAGGGTGCGGCATTTGAAATTTTGCAATTTTTTGGTCAAATTGCCATACTTGTCCAATACTCCGACAAATTTATGCATAGCATTGTTAAATTTCTTATTGTTTTGCTTCATTCTTTATTGTTATGCTTTTGTACAGTATTGTTATGTGAAGTGAATACAATACAATGCCATGCATAAATTTGTCGGAGTATTGGACAACCCTCCAAATTGCCGACCCTTGGGACTGGAAAATAGTTCAAATTTGATAAAATATCCACACCTGGGGATAACAAAACCGTGCCGATGACATGTATAAAAAGTAATGAAGTAATTTGAAATAAACGTTGAATAAAGTCAAGAAAAAAAAACAATCCCCGCGAGTTGTAGATTGTTTCCCTGCAGTAGTGGAAAAGGTGTTGAGAGGATATTGCATTCATTATTAATTGAGCTTCATTTATCTGTGCTGGTACTAAGTGATCTGAGCTGTATTAAATATTGGAACCACACCGAATTAATTATACAGGAACATTTTTAATGTACCTTTCCAGAAAGACTACATAGTGAAATACTACGAAATTATCATGTGTAGTTGAATGAGCAAAGGTTACACGGACCTCTGTGTACTCTGACAAACATCACCTCATACCATAACTGAAACTTGAAAAACAGTCCTTCTCAACGCGTACTTTACAGGGCAATAACAAACACAATGTGTACACAGGAAAAAAAGTGACATTCCAGCCGTGGTAATTCATGGGAATTTCATTGGAGCATCACTGGTGTTTCATTGGTAATCTACATAAGGTTTTCAACCTTGGAAATGTGGCATAACCTCCAACCTTGGAACCTTAAAATTGCAATACCCAACCTTGGAGAATGACAATACCAATATTGGTACCTCATATAATGATACCAACATTGGAATTTATCAACCAACATTGGTATGTCAAATATTCATACCAATGTTGGAAGACAAACTTTCCAACGTTGGAAACTTCATTAAACGTCTAACCTTGGTAAATTGCTGTCCAATATTGGGATTTTATTGAAGGGCCAATGCTGGAAACTAGTATTCCAGTATTGGAAACCTAGCATAATTTCCAACCTTGATTATTGCTCAAAAAGCTGTCTGGCAAATGTTCATCAAGCCTGAATGAACAGGTCTAGATAAAATTATTTTCACAAAATTCAACAATGGTTCTCACTATAAGTAGTCTGTAATATAATTATATAGAACAAAAACAAGTACAGCACTCAAATATTGTTGTTTGAGACTAAGCTACACTATTAAAAGGGCTAGCCTCACTTACATCAAAGCCCTCAGAACTGTCAATATCTGATGAACCAGATGATGAACTTGGAGAGAAATTTGAAATAGGCTTACAAACACTTATTTGTGATCTTTTCAAATTCTTGTAGTCTACCTCTGCACACTCTACTTTCAAAAAACCTTGCTCAAAAAGTTGCCTTGCGATTGGAATAAGCAAGGCACGTTTACCGAGTGATCGGAATTTGACACCTAGTCTTTTTGCAATGGGTATCAAATGTGTCTTTACTCCTAGGTCCTGGAGGCAGGCTGCATTGAAAGAAACAAGTGTAGCCACCTTCACACTTTGTTGGCTAAGATCTTGCAGGGAGTTAGATGGGCTGGACTCATGGTCTGTATCTGAATCTGTGTATGTCAAAATATAAAATATGAAAGGTCTTGTCAGTTGATAAGCAAGCAATTTCTAAATGCCGAGTACGTACTTTTTGAACCATGCATATACATTTTGTACTATACTCATTATTAATAATTCAACTGGCATAAATGATCCTTTCTAATAGACCATTTCACTGAAATTCTGCCTAATTTTTAATTTCCCAGCTATTTCAAATGTTGAGAAAAAATGGTTTTTGCATACAGATTGTTGGAAAGTTAAAGTTAAGTTACTCACCAGAACTGTCCAGACAGCTTGTTAGAGTAGCTGAACGATTTACAGATATTCTAGCCCGCTTGGCAGGCTTGTGTTCAACCTAATGTAATGAAGGAAATTACAATGATTAAATTGAAACAAAAGAGCACAGTAGGCATGTTATCGTTTATTAGTTGATTATGGCAGAATTATACATTCATCTTATTATTGGGTATTATTAGAGCGCTTTTCAAATGAGTGTCGTAAAACCAAAACCAAAGTAATTACCCCAGCCAATCACAACAAACACAAATTACCCAATGAACCAATCAGAACTCGAAGCAAATACATGTAACCCGCGCCAAGCGCGGGAAAACGCGTGCGAGCAAGTGGCGATTGGTTTGAGTTTTGCTTCTGATTGGTCGTGAAAGTGGCACGAGATTTTTTAACCAATCGCAGAGCGAAGTAAAGCAAAACCAAAGCAAAACGCGAATTACTTTCGACACTCAATTGAAAACCGCTCTATTGGACAGGTTCACTTCTTTGGGTCTGAACATTGTTCACACATCATTGTAATTGTGTTCAATTCAGTTCATACCAATACACTGTAGCTGCTATTTGAAATCTTTGTGCTCATTTTGTCTCATGTAATTAGAGCAAAGTAGCTCACTTCACTAGAAAATGTACATGTAGTACTGTAGTAGTGTTAGCTACTCTAAATAAAAATGCTTTGACAAAAATACTTGAGCACCTACCTCATAGTCATAGCCATTGGTAATCCTTCTGTTCTTGTCCTGCCCCCTGAATAATATGGGCTCGGATGGCATCTGAACATTAAAAAATTGAGATAGGTTTTTAGGAATGCCCCATAGGATATCTAAAACATGGTTTTGACAATATTGGCTTGATATTTTATGAAACAAACAAAACACAGTGTTTTCTTGTTTTCATAGTCTGATGCAAATGTTTGGGAGAATTCCAAAGTTCTCATATGTAAATCCTTGTCAATTAGTTGTGTGTCTGCATTTGGCCGCATAAAAACTCTTGCCATGTGGTAATAATAATATTTAAAAGTTTTACAAAGTGAGTTATGCACAGGAGGTGTATCTTAGCAGGTGCTTAAAATAGGTCCTTGTGTAACAGAGAGTGAAGAGTGAAGGTAAGATTGTAAAAATAATCAGGCATTTACATTTTGGCTAATTAATTAGGTAGGATGAACATTGTTAGTATTTGCCATATCCAAAACCAATTTCAGGCATGGAACAGATCTCTGAAAGCTTGGTTGCAAGTTCTTCAAGCTGTAATCTTGTACTTTTGTTTTTGAAATAGATCTTTTCGTTACCATTCCACAGTTCTACAGCTTCTCTAAGTATAATTGCAGTCCTAAAACAAAAGCAGAAACTAGATTAACTACTTTAGCTTTTGTGTGAAACTGTGAACAAACAAGTAAAGTTTATGTAGAACTGTACTTGTGTTTATCACTAAATAACCTTTTTCAGACTGGAGAGGGGGGAAGGGGTGGATCAGCCTGCTTAGACTTTAAACTTTTTATGTAAAGAAAAAGCCACCAAACTTTTCAATTTCTTGAAAAAGTCATCTGGCAACAATTTGTCAAAAGCCCTGTCTGAATAGGGTGAATTTATCAAATAATGTTGACCAGGCTGATACATACTTTGTATTGTAGCGAATCTTCTGTTCTGGTGACCACAGCTTTTTATCCTCAAGCGTTATTTTGCTTTTCCATTGTTGGGTTTTGGTAGAAGAACAAGATCTCATTTGACTGTTCGTTTCCTGAAACAGTTTATTAATGTCACCACTTCAGTTGATGACTAGGATGAATATAATAACAAAAGAAATTTGGGATGGGGTGTTTAATATTCAAGTTTAATAGGTCAATGTGCAACCAAAAAAATAGTTATTCTTACCACAGCTACTTTTTATCTTCTGCAAAAGCTCAAGTTGTCTGCCAATGATTAAAATCCCAAGATCTCTCAAGGTTGCTCTGTCAAGTTGTGAAAGAACTTTACCACTGATTTGCTGTGCTGTAATTCAGGAGATATATACATTTTTAATACAAATTATACCAGACGTGGCTTGAAGGCAAAAATATTTTGGCTTTGGCGAAACATTTGATTTATTAATTTTTAAGCACTACATAAAAAAGCTTTTACCTTTATCTCACCAAAAAATAATGGAGCTTCTTCTTCAAATCCATTTTTCTTCAACCATAGCTCGACATCTGCAGCAGTCCAGTCTAAATAATTCGTACCAAATGAAAAGAAAACAATCAAACCTCTGCCATATAACCTGTTAAGCGAACTGTAGCATTGTGAACTGAGAAAATGTGTCAACCCCGAGTGACATAAGCAAGATCTACACCTGGATTTCATGTAGTATCCCGGTAAACTACAACTTTGTATTTTCATTTTTGGGTTGTCAATGAATATTACATAACAGATTCCATTTTTTTGCTACTGGATAAATACCAAATATATATCCATGTACATCTGTAATTTTAAGCTTATTTTCGTGCCACGTATGTGGCACGATTGCACCATGGCAAAAATGGCGCACACTGTCAGACTCTACTACATGCTGCAAGGCGCATAATAAATACTTCATATACCTGATATATAAACGCCATAGAATTAACACGGGTTAATAACTGTTCGCTTAACTGATGCGAATAATAGGCTTAGCTCTGGCTTGAGCTTAACGAAAAAACAAGTACTAGCATTCAAGCACTTCCTTCGGAAGCTAGTTATGGATTAGAGTCAACGATAAGATTAAGTCGTTTATTTAAAGAATATTTATTGTGACCAAATAAAACTTAATTAACTATGAAGGATAGCTAGAAGTTTCGAAAATGATGAAAATAGTTTTGGCGGGAATCGAATTGAACGTACAGAGAATGATAGGAAGTTAGCCTACCTTCTACAGATTTTGCATCTGGACCCCTTTCCGTTACTTCTTCCTGTCCACGCTCCTTGCAATCCCTCTGACCGAGATTCATAACAAATTCCGAATAAACACCAAAGCTATAAAGCACAAAGCTAAAGCACAACAACCGAGCGAGTGTGCGAGCGAAAATGAACCTTGATGCTGAAAGCCGGCTGCAGTCGGGGGAACAAGTACTTCTTTTGGTCAATTTTCGTATCTATGCCCGAAGAAGCCCGAAGGGGTCCGAAGAAGCACGGATTTATATTGTCCAATCAGAAAGAACTACGAACTCGCGCAGAAAAATGAAAGGGAATGTTTCCAAGTTTAAAAATGGCGTTCCTAGCACGGAGAAATCTGCAAGTGATAAGCTTACTTCCAGTCATGCTTTGGCAGTATCAGCGAGAAGTTTGGCTGTTAGAGATTCTGAAATTTATGCGTTACTGTTGAATAATGGTTAAAGATAATCTGTTGAAGCTTTATTGGTTTACATATTATTCAGATTGTTCTTCATTTATCTCGCCGTGGCACAACACTAAATTGCAAAATCATTTTTTTACGGCTTTCCAAGGCTGAAATATAGCGTTGTTCACGTTAAAAGACCCGATAGAAAAGAAGGTTACCTGATCTCAGGTAAGGCAGTTAAACTCGGATTAAACGCGGTCCACTTGTGGTTTTGACATGATTCAAGACAGCTTTCTACGAAGGCGCCAGAGAAGAAATAATTAAGCTTATATTAAAAGTGCTTCGAACTGTATTTACACCTCGCTGCATTACTGCGGGAGTATTCTTCACGAAAGAGAGCGAGTATCCTGCACATGTTAAATATTTTCCCCATCCTTATTCACCTTATATTCATGCATAAACTGAACAAAAAGTTGACTTGCGAACGTGCGGTTCAGCGCGGTCAGGGTAATATCGCTTAAAGCTATTAGTTCATTTTATTTCCATCAACAACTGTAAATTACATAAAACCAAATGTTCCAATGTTTGCGAGCTATGAACGGTTGGACAAAATAAAGTTTACCTCTCGGGAAACACGCGTGCGTGCTACTTTAATGGGTTATACGGCAAATAATTAGCATCAGTTATCAGCTACTAGTGAATGACATGATTCGTAAACAAGTCCTGTCTAACAGGAAACAACTCTTTTCGTTATTGAATACACGCGTGGGTCTCTTGTGCTTTATAATCGAGAAACTAACAAGTTGAGGCCCGTGTTTAAGTAAAAAAAGTCACAAGTCTTATTTTAGTTAATCTTTGTTTGCAGAAGGTGAGAAAATGCATCTTATTAAAGTTAAGCAATTAAAAAAGTCACAAGTCGACAGTGCTATGGAATAAATGCAAATTCCATTAAAATAAAACCAAGCTAAAACTGTAAGAGCGCGGGTTTTTGTTGTTACGAGAGAGCCAATGAAATTGAGTTAATTTAGGTATTTCGATCCTGTGCTGTGTATAAAAAGAGCAATGGCATTTCGAACTGTCACAATCGCTTTAACTCAAAACGAGTAATTCGAAATTTCAACAAAGAGAAAAACTTCACGAAGATGGATCTATGTATTTCCTGCAAGTTTCCAGTTCGGGCCCGCCAAGAAGCTTTGCAGTGCGACGGATACAACCGATGGCAACATCGAACCTGTCAAACTGGCGTTTCCCACGTCGAGTACCGCGCTGCTGTTCGATCGGGGCAGCCGATAGATTGGATCTGCGACCCGTGCTATGAAAAACCCGTTGCAGAAAGCACCAGGCTGGAGGATGATTTGAATTCCAACATTTATCCACCTTTGGTAAGTCCTAGAAAAGTCGCCCAGTTATTTTTTTATCAAATGAAACTTTGATGCAAACTGCTAAGAATTCGAGTTCGAGATTGTTCGTGATTCAACGAAAAGAGGGCGCCTCAAACTAGTAGATAACCGTGGTTACACCTACAATATCCAGAGACGTCGAGGAGAAAATACGGACTGGCAATGTACTTTGGTAGCGAACTCGGTTAGGTGACGTAGCGAACTCGGCATGTGGGTAGCGAACATGTAGCGAACTCGAACGTAGCGAACTCGACAAGTAGCGAAACTGGCTGTTACCATGTCACCCAACTCTAATAGCAAGCACGTAGTTTGTCCTGATAAATATTTTCGAACAGTCTGCTTTTTTCCAAGTTGAGAGTTATCCGTTTTTCGAAGTAACAATAAACTGGCCTTGAAGTTAAATAGTTAATTAAACAGAGTTCTTGAAGTATTTCACCATGAGCTATGGGAAACATGGATTTTGAGGTCTCATCGAACGTTGTTTCAAGCAAACAGCGATGAAATATGTCAACTATTCAATAAAACTATCACCTTATGGTCAGTTCTGCTGTCCCTTGTCTTTGATTCCTTTTTTTGTCTTTTGCAAATATCCCTGTTTCTCCCCAATTCTTCGGTGAGCTCGATGTGCTTACTTTTACCGCTCGCCATTTTGAAAAACCTGTCATTCCCAGTTCTGCGCAGCCAACTAAAAAGCCTCCTTAAGCCACCCAAAATCACCCAAAAGCCACTGGGTAGGAAGCGCTTGGGCTGTTGCTAGGAGATTTGTGCCTTTGGCCAATCGTAGGGCCGAAAAGACAATCGCTATTGTTTTTCAAATTCGCCTTCAGCTGGTAAGAACAAAAAGCTCTTTCCAGTCCCCCGACAGAACCTAATTTGAATTGTAACTCTTAATCGGTTGCACGACGACCTTCCATATATGGAAGTCCGTCGTGCAATGTTCTTACGAGCTTGTAACCATAACCTGGAAAAGATGGCCTACCCGTTGGGATTTAGGGCGGCTTTAGGAGGTTTTCTAGTTGGCTGCGTAGAACTGGGAATGAGTGGTTTTTCAAAATGGCGGGCGCTAAAAGTAAGCATATCTGGCTCGAACTCACCGAAGAATCGGGGAGAAACAGGGATATTTGCAAAAGATAAAGCATGAGTCAAAGACAAGGGACAGCAGAACTGACGGTAAGGTGATAGTTTTATTGAGTAGTCGACATATTTCATCGCTGTTTGCTTGAAACAACGTTTGATGAGAACTCAGAATCCATGTTTCCTATAGCTCATGATTTCACTCGAGGTGATCGAGGCCTCGAGGATTCATATCTGAACAGTCCACTGGCCAAATGCCGAAAATCGTGGGCTCAGTCTTTTCTCGGAGAAAGATTTCGCAATCAAATGGCACTTGTTCCCTCGACTGGCTGTTTCCACACAAAAAAGAAAAATACGTCATGCTCACGTGCTATATCCAGTCCTCCTCGATCGAAAGAAATTCGTCTCCAGCCTCACGCTCAAGAAAAACAAAATGGCTGACAGCGACGCAGCAAAGAAACGTGCTTTAGATCAAGATCATTTTACTCTTCATGGTTGCAGATGCACTGAGCTAAAAAGTCAAAACAATTCTTTTCACGTTAATTGTCTTTGTGATATCTGTAATGGGAAAGCTGTACCACCTACAACCGGCTGGAGACACAAGGAAAGAACTAAACGGGTAAAACTGACCACAAATGATCAGGGGGGTGACAACGAAGGACTGTGCAACTCTACATCAGAGGATAGTGCTGTTGAATTTTCAGCTTTTTATTCCGAGAGACAGATAACCGACCAAGGAAATCTTACCAATGCTGATCCATTACTCCTTGGAGACGATGATGGAAACGTTATGTAATGTCAGACGATGATGACCAAGGCGGTGAAGAGGAGGACAATGACCAGGAAAGGCTGCAAAATGCTGATGAAGAGACTTGTTCAGAAAACGGTGCTATTTCAAATGAAAACGAAGAGGAAAATTTTCAAAAATTCGTTCACGATGCAGTTTTAAAACTAGTAGAAATTAAAGGAGAAAATGGCTTCTCTATTAAAGCTTTTGAAGAGCTTCATAGTTGGGGGAAAGATCTCTCCTGCCATAAAGACACAGAAGCGCGGCAAAAATGGCCATCATCGTGGGAAGATGTGAAATCGTATTTGAAAAAAATAGGATATAGAGATGCAGAGCTGTACTGGATTTGTTTACATGAGTCACATCCCTGTAATTATAGCTTGATGAAGTCAAAGGAGTTGAACGTTGTAGACACTGTGGAGAGTTTCCCCAAATCCCTTACTATTACTTGAGTGTTATCGATAAAGTGACGAAGTGGTGTTCTTCACCAGTAATGTGCAAAAAGATGACAGCCCACTGGGAAGAACGAGAGCACCAGTTACCCCCAGAGTTCAGAAATGGATGGGGACTTCCTGCAAAAAAGGATATTTGGGATGGAAAACGATTTGCTGAACTTTCGTACGTTTGGGATCCTACTAAGGAGTGGGTACTGCCAACATACTGCCCTATAGAAGGCTGCCATAAGGTTTTATCTGCTGAAGAGCTGTTGCATGCTCCAGAAATTAATGGTATGCGAGAGGTAACATGTCCACATTGTTTCAACTCATTTGCTGCTGTGATTAAAGTAACACATGGGGATCCTCGCAATATTGCCTATATAGGTAGGCAGTAACCATTTTTTAAACATTGATTTAATAGGTACATCATTAGGTGTAGGTACATGTACATACATAAAGTTCATGTATGTGTGTTTAGACCAAGTAATATTTGTTAATCAGTTGTCTGTTGATGTATTCCATTTCCTCTACAGGCTTAACAACATGTTATTTTTTGTAGGCCACTGGGATGGATGGCAACCCTTTTCTACATCTTCATGTGGATGTGGTAAGTTTTAAATTGTATGAGTAGCATTTTAAACTTCAAATAAGTCATCACAATACATAAAATGTTGCATCTACTCATCTTATTATAATCTATGAATAGTTTTTAAATAAGTACATGTAAATGTTCTGATTACACAGGTGCAACAGAAGTATCCATAGCTACAATGTCTAAAGTGGACAGATGCCATACTGAAGAAGTATATGTGGTTGGGTTTGTTCCTTCATACTTACTCCCAAAGAAGAGACCCATCTCCCTGGATCCGTTTCTTGAACCTCTTATCAGTGACATTGAGGGAGGTTTCATCAGAGGTTTGTCCATTTCAGAAAATAAAATTAACTCTGAGATGCAAAAGATAGTGCAGTGAGTTTAATATAGCAACAGTCACCCGCTCCCCTCCTCCACACACTCTCACCCCTCCTCCCCCCCCCCATTCAAACCTGATCCATTTTCATTTATTGCATAAAATAAAGTGAAATAACATCGAGCCTAATGCACATGCATGTTTACAATTGCAATTTATTCATTAAAATTTATTCTTGGATAACACCTTTTCAAACTGTATCCATTATTACACTCTACATTGAGTAACATTGTTTAACAAATCAATTAGCTTTCAGTCTTTTATATTAATATGGGTGCCAGATGTACAACTGTAACTTAACTTGTACTCTCTAAAACATTGTTTTAGGAATTCATGTAGATTACTGCATCCCTATTTGTGGACAAGATGC
This sequence comes from Siderastrea siderea, assembly GCA_964030785.1. NCBI lineage: Eukaryota > Metazoa > Cnidaria > Anthozoa > Scleractinia > Rhizangiidae > Siderastrea > Siderastrea siderea. The sequence goes on from OZ034972.1 coordinate 6,822,134, forward strand.
TGGCAGTGCAGTCACAAGGCACTTAATACTCTGTTGGAGTGGGGACCACAATGGGCAATGTGAAGTAGGAAAGTTCGTTAAATGTGGGAAATCTGGATGCCGTCGTTGCAAAACCACCAGTATGTACATGAACCAGATCTCTCCAATGGCCTTTATTCTATTTCAAACAACGACCATTTATTATGATTGACAAGGTCATGTGACATGGTTATGCAAAGGGCCTATTTTACACCTAGCCTAAAGAACCTTTTTGTCTGACCTCTGTCCTTTGGTAATCAACTAAAAAGAAATGTTTTCTTTGTTTACTTTCAAGGTCTAAGTTATCATCTGTTAACACTTCAACTGTCCATAATGCTGCTGAACTCCCCACTGGTGTGAAGGTTCCTCAGTTAGTGCTGGCAAGTGAACCAGTACCACAAGGAGATATAGCATTTGTAAGTATTAATTGAGATGTTGGTGAATGTAATTACGATAAATCATATATGAACTGTGGAAGTGAAATCAAATGAAGAATGATCCTCGCAGTGATGTATGCAGTGTTAAAGAAATTGCGATTAAGCCTGAAAAGAAATTTTCAAGGCTTTAATTGTGTACATCACTGCGAGGATCATTCTTCATTTGATAACTGTTAATTGTTGGTCTCTTGTTAAACATTTTGAATTCTGTTTGGTCAACTAACCACTGCAACAGTATGCAACATAATTAAAAGTGGTCTCACTTCTGCGTGATTGTATAATGCTGTAATGGCTTAGCTTTAAACTCACTGGTTGAAATAATTGTCCTCTACTTCAGGCAATTCAAGCTGCCAAAGGAGCAGATGCATCATTATCTGGTTTCCATGTGGAACAGAGGGATCAGCTAGTAGTACAGTTTGAATCTTCATAGGAATCTTGATAGGTAGCTCAGAATGAAATATTTATTGAAATTCAAAGTACATTATAATGCATATCATGCCAATAAGTCCAATAATTTTCAGCATGACCTCCCACCACGAAAAGGCACGGGTAGAGTAGTGAGGAAAGACCAGCTAACCAGTTTTTCACATACGTGGTTCCTCTTTGACTCACTCAACCTATCACGCCTTTAGTGGATAGATATAGCAAAGATGATGTCATGTGAAATGTGCACTGGTACGCAATGTCATGAAGAATGCACCTCTCTCACCTTAGCTAGACACTAGTTGATTACAATAGGTGGTGTGCCCTTTCTTGTCCTTTTTGGCATTGTCACAGTCATATCAATTCCAACCATAGTGTGATGGTATTCTAAACTTAGTACATGCGTCATTGTCTACCAGGCTCGCATCATCGTTGCTAAATCTTCCTTGTAGCAAGGTGATGTGTTTTCAAGCTTTTTCTATACAACAAAATTGACCTAAAACTACACATAATGCCAATTTCATGGCAAAGTATTTTATATTGATTGTTTAGTGATGGGTAGTAACAGTGTCAGCCAGCCTGGGCAGAGTAAAGCCCTGGTTATATGGAGCAGTTTTTCTTGGAACATGCAATGCAGCAGTTGTGAGAGCTGTAACTGTACCTTATCTCACATCTTTGCAGAATTATTGCATGAGCATGCATTGGATATGAGGTGATAATTAACCAGTTGGTTGTTTATCACCTTGTCAAACAAGCATGACTGAAATATTTGTTATACTAAAGGAAAAAACTTTGGTAATCATTGCTGAATTTTTTGCCATACTTTTTGACAAAACAACTGGTGTTTGAATGCTGCAACACTTGACACAGCATCCAACTTCCTTATAAGGCAAAAAGCTGGGCTATTTAGTGTGGTGATTTTGCAGAGAGCCAATCAGAAAATTAGAAATTCATGAACCATGATTGAGAATTTAATAAACACAACTACATGTTTGTATTCTGCTTTTCCCACAATCATCGTCAAAAAAAAATTATGTTGCAAGTTGCCGAAAAAGAAGGGTACTCTTCTTTTCTTACGACATTACGAGATCAATTTGTCTCATTTTGCACTCATCAATGTTGCATTGCAAGTCGCAAGATAAATTGGTCTGTGTGTCAGCACCGTTTTGCCTTGTGGTGCTGTTTGGCCATCTTGACAGCTTTTTTGTTAATAATTTGTGCAAACAATACCACAGTCTAGAGGTCATGTCTTTTGTATCAGTCAAAGCCAATTTCAGTCTGCTTACAAAGAAAAGGTTTCTGAATTTAGCTGCATAAGAAGAAAAAAAAATGCAACAAATTTTCCTAGTTTAGCCAGGTCGATTGGGGTTGAGAGAGTAGATTGACCAAATAATGAATGTTTCCTTTGCCTGGCTGGGGTGGGATAGTTTGCTTCCTTTGTTATTGTTAGATGTAAATTTGGAAACATTTGTGTACATCTTTGGGTAATCAAATTACATAAAATGTGGCTTGTACATGTATTAAATGAGCGTTAATTTTTTTAAACTAAACTTGAACGTTGAAAAAAAAAAAGAAAAAAATGACAAAGTAGTAAGAAGAATTCAAAGCCTTAACTGGAATAGTTAATTAAAGTTTAGATTAGAATCCATTGAACTTCCAGATGCAAACAAAGGGTTCTTCAAATAGAGCGAGATTGAGAAAATCATGAACATACGATACAATAAATTGCAAAATACAACAGTGCTATTTAACCACGTTACACCTAAGAGCTAATGCAACCTCGTTTTGCATTTAGAGATACGCCAGTCTGATTGCGATTTGAACTGTCCACGTACAAAGGGAAATAGTTTGAATTGGTTTCTGAATGCAGTTTTGCATGGTACGTTTCGTTTAAGAAACTTGCACGTCTTGCTAAGAATTTTGCCTAGAGCCGGTAAGAAACTTTAAACAATAAGCTAAATGTGAAAATGGCTTGATTTAAGGAACACAACCTATCCTCTTCTAGGAACCTCTCAAAACCCATCTTCACTTTACCTGTGAAGTGGTTATAGACGCCATGAGAAATTATTTGTGTACTTGAGAACCTGACCTAAGAACTCAAAGTAATCCCAGACAAATTGTGGGGTATTTCGCTTGTTGCATACCGTACCATTACCAGTTGTAAAAAAGTGTTTGGTTCGTTTTTGACAACTTTAATTTAAGCAGAGGCCAGACCAGAATCCGTCAAGAGTCCAAACTCTCTGAGAGCGCAAGAGTCAGTAAAGAGCAGGAGAGTAAGAGGCTAAATGAGAGGGAGAATTTGGAATTCCAGCTTTTCCAACAAAAACTGATTTGAGCAGAATCGAATTCTTGGAGATCGTACAAGTGTTTAATATCAAGTTAAACGACAGCCGGAGTTTCGAAGCTTGTCAACACTCGTTCTCGTGTGGCTTGGGCTTTATGACAACTTTTTTATAGCTTCCGTGTCAATCGGTCAATATTAAACCCTTTTACTCCCAAGAGTGCCTAAAATCAAAATTCAAGACCAATCCCAAATTTCATTTTGTAGAATACTTAACTATAAACAGTGCCATGTGAAAGTACTGCTGAAGATGTTTCATTTGAATGGTCACACCATAGCATTTCATCCACAGACTCAAAAGTTAGAACCACCTTAATTGTCTGCATAACTGGCTCTGGGAGTGAAAGGCTGTTATATGAAAGAGAGTGACAGACGGAGTTTTTAAGTTACAATTTCGCCCTCGCGACTCCTCCTGTAGTGCCTGGATTTGTTTGGGCAGTTATAATAGAAACCGTCAAAAAAACGTCAAAAACTTTGTGCTCGTGGCAGTGGTACGATGCTGCAAAAAAATAATAATGCGTTTCAGCTAGACTCAGGTGAAAAGATATAACAATTTATTTGTACTGCTTTTCAAAGATTATTTGTTAATAAAAACGATAACGTAAAATTAGTTGAAGGAACTATGTCACGGTATTTTCATTCACTTTTCTGATCTGACAAAATTATTTTCTCACTGAGGGAAACTTCACAACAATAGTTTCCTAACGTAGAATTACGCCAAAGAAGTAAGAATAAACCAAAACTAAACAAGGATGGTTACGACTGGGCGAGATTAAGATGGATTATGAATGACAAACTTGAAAAAACTTGCCAGTTTTTTCAAGATGCGTTCTCCGTGACGTAGCTCCTTTAAGCTGTGTTGAGGTAATCAGGGGCACTCGAAAAGATTTTTTTTCCACTTCTTATTAAGTCTTAAAAGGGCTATATATAGTGTAAGCTAACAATCTGATCTGTTCGAAAGCTTTAGCTGAACAGTCAAGTCGCAAAAGCTTCATTTTTGGGCGTAGGAACAGAAGCCTTTGGTTACACTACCCTAGATAAACACGGCCTCCACAGTAGAATTATCCCTTGGTGAAATAGCTGGGTTTTCGTTTCCCTAGATAATTAAGGTCATCACACGTACCTTGGTGTTTAACATCTTGAATTCTGGAAAGACCCTGACATAACAAATTGCCAATGGACTGGGAAATTGGGACTGGGTTCGCTATAAACTAAACATCTTTAAAAACCCCTTTATAGAATTTGTGGGAAAACGATCAAAATCTTTGTAATGTCGAGTTTTGGTTAATATTGTGCCGTAAATGTTAGGCAGTGTTAGGTTACACCACTCGCTATCCAAATTTGCCGAAACAATTTAAAATATTGCGTGATTTAGGATGTGCGTCAGTGCATCTCTGTTGATCTGTTACGCGTTCAACTTCAGTTGCGTGATGACGTTTATTCGTTATATCGGCGTAAGTTTGGGCTTTGGGTTGTTATATCAGGGATTTCGTTCTAGTACGTGGGTTCGTTAAATATGACGGGGTTCTGCTCTATATATTTTACTGTAACTTTGGCCAGTAAAGTCGCACACGAGCCAAAGAGAGCTTATCCCAGTTTCTGTAGCATGAAGCAACTGAGAGTATTACTACTCCCCCCCTGGATGGGACGCTAGTCCATCGCAGGGTACCCAGCATAAAGTGACTAGGAGTATTACTACTCCCCCCCTGGATGGGATGCTAGTCCATCGCAGGGTACCCAGCATAAAGTGACCAGGAGTATTACTACTCCCCCCCTGGATGGGAGGCTAGTCCATCGCAGGGTTACCCCCAGTAGTATGTCGCCTGGGTGTAGAGGGACGAATGTGGGGTAAAGTTTCTTCTCTAAGGAAACAACACGATCGCTGGGACTAGGCGTCGAACCACCGACCTTCAGACCTGAAGTCCAACGTGCAAACCACTACACCACTGCGCCCCCCCCCCCCCCACCACGTAACCGGGCGCGTTGGTCGGGCTGAAGAAATCGTTCGGTATACCAGGGTTCCACTGTACCTGTAATTAAGCTACTTCACGGCGCATGTTTTTCAAGTTAGTTCTGATAGTTCACATATTGAAGAAAGCTCAAGAGGAACATTGAATTAATACTCCGTCGGTGCATTCAGCTAACGGAAGCTTTCTTGGGGACTTTCTTCAGTTGAACATGAAAATGCATTTCGAAACATGTTTATGACATTGTGTCGAATGTGTCTCATTTTCCAGCAGTAAATCAAAGGGTTGAGAGATGAATTGAGATACACCAGGGTCGGAAAGTAAAGGTCAATCACGGATATAACGGTGATGGATTCAGGATTTGTAGCTGTAATCCAACCAGTGCAAGTTTTTGGCAAATAACAAACCAAAAACACGAGATAGACGTAAGCTGTGGTGACTGCAGATTTTTTCAGCCTCCCAACATTCGCCATTTCTCCATTCTGTGCTGGTTGTTGTACTTGAAAAGCTTGGATTTGATTTGCATGGCGTCGTACGACTACATATATCTTGTAATTTAGAAATGTTGTAGTTATTATGCAAGCGGCTCCAATAGTGGCTCGTATCACTTTTTCAATATATCCTGGGTTCGTAAACGCGACCCGCAACGAAAGAATGGCACTCAACACCCAAATTGAAATTACCACAGCAACAACACGCTTGTGAGTCACAAGTTCCTGGTATCTGAGATGAAGATGAATGGCCAAGAATCTGTCTGCACTTAAAGCCACCACACCGAAGAGCGAAGCAAAAGCAAATAAATATGCTGTGGTGCTGTATGCAATGGATATGGTATTAAAAGTAGAATTGCTTTCAGTGTTTTGTTCCAGCTTCATGACAAGATGCCCAATGTATAAAGGTTGGACAAATAAACCAACACCTAGATCAGAAACACCCAGACTTAGGAGAAATGTTTTCAGAGGCTTTGGCAACGACACCGTCTTTCTTATGGCGTGAATTGTGACAACGTTCAACATGATGGCTGTATATGATAACAAAGCATTGAAGACGCAATTTATAGCGATGTACGTTGAATGGAGGTCTTTAGTTTCCATAGCTGAGTTGAATATAACTGTCAAATAAAAATTGAAAAAGTCGAAACGCTTCAAAACGCATCAACGGAGCTTGTGAGTAAAACCCGAATCAGTTGAACCTGCGCGACTTGCTACGCGCTAAAATTTGCTAAGACAACGTATTGGGCAGCTATCTCTGAGCTGCTGTTCACATCCAATAGAATTTAAGCAATAGCATCGCTACAAACAGCATGGAAAACAAAATTGTTAGTGGATTTGGTAGCTAGATGCTTGAACTTAACACAAGCTTCGCTTTAACGCTAAATTATCAGTTACCGGCAGGTTTATCTCTGAGTTCGGTCTGTTGACACCTTGTGCCTAAAGCAGATGTCCCAGCCCTTGTCATCAAAACTTTGCCTCGGATTTGCATTTTTCTTTAATTAACTGGGAAGATGACTGGCCTAGGGACTGACGCAGAAAAATTTAATTTTAAAATATTCACATAAATTGAAGTTAATTTTTTTGTTATTGTGTGTGCTTCTTCTTCAGTTCTTGTAACAAAATATGAGATTAATTTCCTAAAAGTTATCAATACAGGGGGGGGGGGGGGGGGGATGATTGAACGTTACAACGGTAAACCGTTGCCGTATTTCTTTCTGAAAATTTTACTCTATAACTTGTCTTTTTCGTGTGGTGATGATAGACATATTTACCGATTATTTTTGTGAAAAGCAGGTGGTTCGTACGAAAGACACATTGGATATTGCTTTCTTTGAATGGGTTTAGCTTTTAAACTTAACTACACTGCCAAGTAAATGGATGGGGCAAGCCGAGATCAACGTCATTCGGTACTGATTCATATAGCTGGAAATGAAGTAGAGAACAAGTTTGTCTAGCTAGATTGTTATTAGTTATTTCTCGTCTGAAGTTGTTCTTTTCGTTTTGTTTAATTTTTGTTTTGTTTTGTTTCGTTTGTCGTTTGTTTTGTTGTGTTTTGGTTTTTTTGGGGTGCATATTCTGCAAAGCAACTTTGATTCTGCTAACAACGTTTGTATGTTTTTATTTATTTATTTATATATTTTACTTATTTTTATTTTGCCACACCACAGACAACAATACAAAGATAATGAGTAAAGAAAAAGAGAGAAGAAATGGTGGTAACTGTGGCGAAGAGGCCTAAAGGAAATTTTCTTCACGGCTTACTTGTATGAAGTTCCAAAGTTCTGAACACTAAGGCTTTGTGGGTGCAATGTTTAGCTGACTAAAGCTTTCTTCCGTTGTAACATGAAAGTGCATTTCGAAATATGATAACGATATTGTGTCGAATTTCTCTCATATTCCAGCAGTAAATCAGGGGACTGAGAGATGAATTGAGAAACACCGCAAGGGTCAGGAAATACAGATGAATCACATCTACAACGGTATTTGATTCGGACGTTAAAGCGTTAATCCACAAAGTACAAGATACTGGCAAATAACAAACCAAAAAGACGAGATAAACGTAAACTGTAGTGATAGCAGATTTTCTCAGCCTCCCAACATTCGCCAATTCATCATTCTGTGCTACTTGGTGGACTTGAAGGGCATCGATTTGATATGCATGGCGTCGTACGGCTACATAGATCTTGTAATTTAGGAATGTTGTCGTTATTATACAAGCAGCATTAATAATGGCCATAATAACGTTAACAACATTTCCCCGGTCCCAAAACCAAACCATTGAAATAATTGCACTCAGCATCCAAATCGAAATCACCACAGCAACAACACGCTTGTGAGTTACAAGTTCCTGGTATCTGAGATGAAGATGAATGGCCAAGAATCTGTCTGCACTTAGAGCCATTACACCAAATAATGAAGCAAAAGCAAATAAATTTGCCGTGATGTACCATGCGCTGAATATGTTTCCAGAGTTTTGTTCCAGCTCCAGCTCCAAGACAAGATGGCCAGTGTATAAAGGTTGGACAAATAAGCCAACACCTAGATCAGAAATACCCAGACTTAGGAGGAATGTTTTCAGAGGCTTTGGCAACGACGTCGTCTTTCTTATGGCGTAAATTGTGACAACATTTAATAGATGGCTGTATAAGATGAGAACGCATTGAAGACGCAATTAGCGATGTACGACGGATTAAGGTCTGTAGCTTCTTTCATGGTCTGGTGTATAACTACCAAGGAGAGGACTGATTGAAAAAGGTGCTTGACAGCAGGCACTCGTCAGGCTTTATCTTTGCAGGAATAGTATATCTTGAAAGAACCAAAACGCTTTTTTCCACTCTTTGTGGAAGAACTATATGGTTAAACCACAATGTTCCTTGCCGCAAAATTCGTTCATACAACTTATTGGCCAAGCATCTCTGAGCTGCTGTTCACGTCCAATGAAATTTAAAACAAGAGCAAATTGCTTCAAACGACGTGGAAACAAAATTGTAAGTGGACTTAAGAAGCTAGATGCTTGAACTTAATAATTATGATGTTATAAAACCTTGCATCTGAAGCAAATGTCCCAGCCCTTGTTATCAAAACTTTTCTCGGATAAATTTGCATGTCTTTAGTTAAGTGAATATGAATGGTCAGGCTACAAATAAGCATTAACTCGTCCAGTTAGGGACTGAAGCAGGAAAATTCAATTAGGAAACATCCACGAAATTGAACGTTAATTCTTTTGTTTTCTTCTGTATGCCTCCTTCAGTTCTTGTGACAAAATATAAGCTTCATATTCACTAGCAGGTATCAATTCAAGAAAAGCTGATCAAAAGTTACATTATAAACTGTTCCCGTTTTTCTTCCTCGGATTTTTTTCTTTTAACGTGCCATTTTGTGCAAGGATACACATATTTAGAAACTATTTTCGTTTGTGAAAAACAGGTGGTTTCGACATAAAAAAACTTCCACAATAGTTTGCTTTGAATAGGATCAGTTTTTAAACTCATTTGTAGTATAAAACGGATATTGGGGGTACGCCGCGTTCGGAGGGAGAAACATTTTCATGGCAGGAACTGTAGCAGAGAATGATTTTTGTTTCTGTAGATTTGTTATCAGTTTTTCACTACACTAGCGGCCCTATCACGCATGTCACGTTTTTACACTGTGGGCGGTCATGGGGCTCCCTCGCGGTTTTTCTTTTCTTCCCCTGAGCGGAAAGAGAGGCTACCCGTAGTCTATCAGTCCCTTACTTTCAGGATTCTCAAGTTCATTTTCAAACTAAATTGTGGCGTGTTTCTCCATCGGCCAATAAAAACGTCTGTTTTATGTATTGTACGTTGAGAGAATTTTGATTTTAATCATTTAAGTTTGGTTTCACCATTTCTGATCGATATGCTATAAAGGAACAGTTCCTGCTTTAAGCTGTGAGTCCATCGCGTCATGGATGCAGGCAGGAAGTTAAGAGAGCACCCGAGAGCCTAGGGTTGTTCTACAGTTATCCTACTCGCGCTTTTTTGCATGTGCGTTAACAATAACCAACTCAGTGCTACGTGCCTCGTTTATTATTAATCACCTCACATCCAACGCTTATCCAACCCACGCTTGTGAAATAATTGTTAAATATCCTTTGTCTGGGTGATGTGTATTCGTTTCTGTCAAACATTTAACTATAAAAGACCCGCCAAGTTAAATACAGTCAGTCATGTGTTTATGAGAAATACAAATGGAAAGTAATACAGATATCTTAGCAATAAACACATATTAGCGGGGTAATTTTCCCATATTATGGCATTTACGTCAGTTGAAAAAACAGTTGTAATGTTTCCTTTTCACTAATGACACGATTGTTACAGGAATAAAAATATAACGCCTTTAATTGTTGCGAAAATGTGTTTTTATTACTGAAATGTGTTAAAGCCAGCCTCGTCTAGTAAGGGGCCTCTAAAATTTTGTTATTTATCAAAACAACCCACGAAACTCAAGTTTATTTTTATCTTTGTGTGCTGAACTTAACACAAGCGGCGTCGTTTGAAAGCTGAATTGTTTACCAGCTGATCTAAATTCGGTCTTTAGAAATCTTGTGCCTCAAGCAGATGTCCCGGCCGCGGTCATCAAAACTTTGTCTCGGATTTCATGTCTCTATAGTTAAATGAACCCAAGATGACTGGCCAGGCTACAAATAAGCATTACAGGTTGTCCAGTTTGACTGAAGGAAGAAAATTTAATTGAAAAACATCCACGGAATTGAATATTTTATTCTTCTGTTTGCTTCTTTCAGTTCTTGTGAAAAAATTTAGCATATTCACTAAAGGGAAATGTTGTTCCTGCTGGTTTACAGATACATTCTCTACATGGCTTACTTCCCTCGTCTGTTCTTTTGATCGACTTCCCCTGAGCGGAAAGAGAGATTACTCGTATTCTATCAGTCCCTTACTTTCATTTTCAAACTAAATTGTGGCGTGTTTCTCTATTAGCCAATAGAAACGTCCGTATTATGTATCGTACATAAAGCGAATTTTGATTTTAATCATTTAGTTTGCGTTTAACCATTTCTGATCGATATCCTACAAAAGAATTGGTTTATGCTTTAGCTGTGACTCCATCGCTTCATGGATTCACGCACAATACTTAGAGACCATTCGAGAAGCTAGAGTTGCTCTTAGCCAATCGCCTCCGCTCTAGCAACGTTACGTTTCTCTTGTGCACTTCACACTTTTTGCGTGCATCCCTAACTCCGGATAGACGCACGCTAAGCATTCTCGTTTCAGTTGAATTTCTCACTTTCTGATTGGTTCACACAGGTTATGAGCAATTAAATAACCCTGGTTTTGCCTTATAAGGAAATTGGATACTATGTCAAGTGCCGAGGCGTTCGGAAGTTTTCGCCGTGTAGTAGTTTCGTCCAAAAATAAGGCAGCAACGATTACGAAAACAATTGTTCTACAGTTATCCTACTCGCGCTTTTTTGCATACGAGTTAACCGAATAACCAACTCAGTGCTACGTGCCTCGTTTATTATTTATCACTTCACATCCAACGCTTATCCAACCCACGCTCGTGAAACAATTGTTAAATATCCTTTGTCCCGGTGGAGTTTTCTCTGGTTCCATCAAACCGTTATAACTCACCCTCCAGGCTGCAGACAGTCAGTCTGGTCAAATTGATGCGTTTATGAGAAATACAAATGGAAATTAAAATAGGTGTCTAATAAGCACATATTACCAAGGTAATTTCCCATTATTATGGCATACTCCTACGTTTTTTGTTTTGTTTTATTTTTCGTACTGTTTTTGGCGTGACGAGCCAAAAAACCTGTGCGTAGGAGACTAAGGTAGGCACTGAAAAAGGAAGTTTTAATTAGTAAAACATTCACTAGACGCGATTTAAGTTTGAATTTTTTGCTTCTGTATGTGCTTCGTTCACTTCTCATGACAAAAGAAGGTCTTCAACAACATCACGATTGAAAGTTGTGGCGGTAAACCGCTCCCGTTATTTTTTTCTCCGAAGTCTACTCCGGTAAAACTCTCCAGTTTTAAAGCGATTACGTACGACGTCATCGTGTTGTTGTAATGACGACACAACTAGCGCGGGATGAACGTTGGACAAAGGTCTTTGGCTGTCATCGTTGAACATAACTGTCAAAGAGAGCCACTAACTGGCTAGGTTTTGCGAAAACGCCGCTTTTCAGGCTTTATCTTTGCATAAAAACTTAAACTTTTCAAAATTCAAATTTCGACTTTCGAACTTATACGGCAAACCCAGATAACTGGTTTGTGGTTCCATTACATTTTCTACGCGGTTTGTTTTCGTCTGGGGTGTTCCACATTTCAGAACCTTCAAAGTTAACTGAAGCCATCTTCAGTTGTAACATGAAAATGCATTTCGAAAGATTTTTATGAACTTGTGACGAATTTCTCTCATTTTCCAGCAGTAAATCAACGGGTGTAGCTTGACGTGAATACTGAGCTGAATAAGGTGTTTACTGATCCTTCGGTCTTTTGAAGCTTGTCTCTCAAGCAGGTTTCCTAGTCGCTGACATCAAAATAATGTTTGTCTGATCTGAATATTAAAGTTTGTTCCCTGGCCAGGCCCCAGCAAGCATTAAAGATCGTCAAGTAAGGTACCGAAGCAGGAATTTTTTAATAAACAAATTGTGTCTGCATATGAAAAATTACTGACAGGCTGGTACAAAAATGAGTATTCAAGAAAATCCAGATTGATACTGGTCTTAGGGCCTCTTCATATGAGCCCGGTTGACCTGGTTTCCGAGATCTCGCCTCACTCCTATTTCCTTTGTAAAAATTGCGATGTGTTCATATGAGAAGGCGGGCCAGCCCGGTTACCAAGATCTCGGTTTCTACAACCGAGATCTCGGCAACCGGGATGAAAATTTTCCCATATGAACACTCCAGCCCGGTTACCGGGATGAAAATGTTTTTGACAAATTAGCTTCGCTTTCGAAACTGGGCGGCCAAAATAGCATAATTTTGCCGTGTGTGCATTTCCACTTCAAAAGTATTCGAATTAGCTTTATTAGTAAAGTTACAAGAGTCGGCAAAGCTATGATAGTCGCGAACAATACTTGTTAATGTTGCGCCATTTTGGTTTTGTTTCTTGAATTTCATCCCGGTAACCGGGCTGAAATTTCCCATATGAACAGACGACAAAATTCATCCCGGTAACCGAGCCAGCCCGGTTACCGGGATCATATGAAGAGGCCCTTAATAAACCGTTCCTGTTTTTCTTCCTCAAATGCTTCCTCTATACCTCGTAATTTTTGCGATAACTGATACAGCGATAAATTATATAAGACATTTAAAAAACACGACACATCGTTGAATTGAGCTTTGACTACATGTCTCGGAAACTTCAGTATCCATCGTCAGTTCAAGGAAGTTTACAAATCTGAAACTTAATAAAAAGTTGATGACAAAGAAATGTTAATTGTAAATTGAAAAAATAATAGCTAATTACAAAACACGTGATGCGAATACAAAACTGTGCAAATATTACATAATACATAAGGCTACAACGAAATATAATAATTATAGGAATATACAATATGAAAAAGTAACGTAGCGATGATTACAAGGAAAACTAAAGTAAGAGTGTTAAATTAACTCAGTGTGTTCAAAATGATGGCTGTATAAGATGAGAAAGCATTGAAGACGTAATTAGCGATGTACGACGTACGTATAGACGTCTGTATTAAGCTTCTTTCATTGTTAAGTACGTAGAGAACTATTAGAGACGACTGATTGAAAAAAGCTTAGTCAGTAGGTACTTTTCCGGCTTTATCTTTTCAGCAATGGTATATCTTTTCTTTTTTAAATAATTTCATTGTCGCATACACAAACGCAAACATTACATTGCATACATTACATTATCTGTAACACATTGCATTATATATAACATACTAATGGTATATCTTTAAAAAAAGATCAAAACGCTTTCTTCCACTCGTCGTGGAAGAACCAGATGATTAAAGCACGACGTTCCATGTCACAAAATTCGTTCATATAACTTATTTGGCAAGCATCTGAGCTGCTGTTCACGTCCATTGTTCACGGTGTTTTGAAATCTTGTACCTGAAGGAGATGTTCCAGCCCTTGTTATCAAAACTTTTCTCGGAGTTGTATGTCTTTTTAGTTAAAGGAAGATGACTGGTCAGGCTACAAATAAGAATTAATGATAATCCAGTTAGGGACTGGAGCAGGAAAATTCAATTGAAAAATATCCACACTATTGAAGTTTATTTATTTATTATTATGTTTTGCTCTTCTGTTTACTTTTTTCAGTTCTCGTGAACGAATATTAATAGCTTATTCACTAATGAATATCAATTGAAGAAAAACCCGAGGGAAGGTTATAACGGTAAACTGCTGCCGATTTTGTCTGTCAATTTTTTTGCTTTTCACTGAGTCGTCTGTTTATATTTGTTTTGGATGAGAAATATATTGAGACCATTTTTGTGAAAAACAGGTTGTCGCAACAAAACATTCAGAAACTAATTTATTTGTTTTTTACTTCTTGCATGTGCTTGGTTTTTTTGTTTTGTTTTGTTTTGCTCTATTTGCTTCTTTGCTTGTTTTTTTGCACATACTGTATAGCGATCTTATTCCTGCTAATGATACAAGCAATGTTTGCTTAAAATGTGTGCATGTGTTGATAACATATTTGCCGTTTGCGCTGATTAAAAGGTGACGCTTTATATTTTCAACGTGGCTTACTTCTAGGAAAATCAATAGTCCTAAACATTGACAAGATTACCTAAGGCTTTGTCGGTGCAATGTTCAGCTATTAAACTGAAGCCGTCTTTAGTTGTAACAAGAAAATGAATTTCGAAGTATGTTTATCTGTTTATGACATCGTGTCGAATGAGTCTCATATTCCAACAGTAAATCAAAGGGATTAGTCCTTACGCATATTCTTTCTTTCTGCTGAGTAATAGTCGATAAAAGAACACGCGAGCGAGCACGAAAATCGGCTGCCGTGTGGAAAAGTGTCGCCGCTCACTACACTAGCAGCTCATCGCACGCGTCACATTGTCACGCGGCGAGTGATTATGGGGCTCCCTCGCGTGTTATTTTCGATTGACTTCCCCTGAGCGAAACGGCAGACTACTCGTTGTCTATACGGTCCCTTACTTCATTATGTTCAAGTTCATTTTTAGACTAAATTGTGGCGTGTTTCTTTATTAGCTAATAAAACGTCTGTTTTGTGTATTGTACATAAAGAGAAGTTGCGTTTCATCATTTCTAATCGATGCGCTATAAGAGAATTGGTTCACGCTTTTAGCTATGCCTCCACTGCGTCATTGATGTACGCAGGAAGATGAGAGAGCACTCGAAAAGCTAGCGTTGCTCCTAGGCAATCGCCTCTAGCAACCTTACGTTTCTCTCGTGCTCTTCAAACTTTCCGCGTGCATGCATAACTCGATAGACGCACGCTAAGCATTCTCTGTCCAGTTGAATTTCTCCCTTTCTGATTGGTTGACACAGATTGTTAGCAATTAAATGATTCTGGTTTTGCCTTATAAGGAAATTATATACCATGTCAAGTGCTGAGGTGTTCGGAAGTTTTCACCATGAAACCAGTTTCCCCAAGGCAGCAACGATTACTAAGTTATTCTACTCGCGCTTTTTGCACACGAGTTAATTATAACCAAGTCGGTGCTACGTGCTTCGTTGTTTTTTCATCACTTCACATCCAACGCTTATCCAACCCACGCTTGTGAAACAATTGTTAAATACCCTTTGTCCGGTTGGTGTTTATTCGTTTCTGTCATACACTTAATTAGATAAGTCCCGCTAAGTTAGAGACGGACAGTCTGGTCAAATTGATTCGTTTATGAGAAATACAAATGGAAAGTAAAACAGGTGTCTAATAAGCACATATCACCATGGGATATTTTTCAGGTAACAAAACGGGCGTAATATGTTTCCTTTTCACTTGTTACACAATATGTCGTAATATAGCCTTCACTGGGCTCGAAACTGTGTACTATTTATAACTTAATAAAAGTGCATTAAAGCCAGCCTCGTCCAGTTAAGTTTAAATAAAAAGTTTGTTATTAAAACACCTACTCAAAAATGCCAAACTCACTATTCGAAATTATGTGGAGCTGAGAACCAGATGGTTAAACCATCGGATGTTTTGGGTATGAAATTCGTTCAATCTTCGTACTAGGTAGGCAACACGGAGCAGCGCTGCTCATATCCAAAACAACAACAAAATATATTAACACTAAGTAGAAGGCAAATTGGTAGCTAGATGCTTGAACTTAACACAGCTGTGGCTTGTACGCTGTATTCATGCTCTTTCGGTCTTTTAAGGCCTTGTGCCTTTAAGCAGATGTCCAGGCCTTGTCATCAAGACGTTGACTGATCTGAATGTCTCTCATGACTATAGCTGCTGTAGCTGGTCAGGCTTCAAACAAGCATTAGAGCTTGTTTAAGAAGGTATAGACTCCTACCTAGCCTTTTTTTGCGTGCGAACCTAAAAAAACGGCTGCGTAAGAGACTTAGGTAGGCCACGAAGAAACAAGTTTTAATTGTAAAAACATTGACTCAATTTTTTGCTCTTCTATGTTCTACTTTCCCTTTTTATGACAAAAGAAGGTGTTCAACAGCATCACGGTTGAAGGCTAGGCGATAAACCGCTCCCATTATTTTTTCTCACAAATCTACTCCCGTATAACTCGCCAGTTTTAAAGTGATTATGCACGACGTCATCGCGTAGTTGTAATGAAGACACAACTAGCGCGCGATGTACGTTAAGTAAAGGTCTTTGGCTTTCATCGTTGAATATAACTGTCAAGGAGAGCCATAACGGGCTAGGTTTTGAGAAAACGCCGCTTTTCAGGCTTTATCTTTGCAGAAAAACTTAAATTTTTCATAATTCAGATTTCGTCTTCCGAACTTATGCGGCAAACCCAGATGACTGGTTTGCAGTGCCCATTACATTTTCTTCGTGGCTTTTTTTTTTTGTCTGGGGCGTTCCGCGTTTCAGAACCTTCAAAGTTAACTGAAGCCATCTTCAGTTGTAACATGAAAATGCATTTCGAAAGATGTTTATGATCTTGTGTCGAATTTCTCTCATTTTCCAGCAGTAAATCAAAGGGTTGAGAGATGAGTTGAGACACACCAGGGTCAAAAAGTAAAGTCCAGCGTCGGTATTTGGTATGGTATATGATTCTGGGCTTCCATCGGCAATCCTCCAACAGACTTGTGGCATATAACAAAACAAAAACACCAGATAAACGTAAACTGCTGTAAAAGCAGATTTCTTCAGCCTCCTAACATTTACCATTTCTCCATCCTGTACTACTTGGTGGACTTGAAGGGCTTGGATTTGATGTGCATGGCGTCGTATGGCTACGTATATCTTGAAATTGAAAAATGTTGTGGTTATTATACAAGCAGTAGAAACAACACCCATAATCACCTGAAAAGTAGTTTCCCCTAGGTTCCAATAATCAAACATTGAACTGATAATTGCACTTAACACCCAAGTTGAAATCACCACAGCAATAACACGCTTGTGAGTCACAAGTTCCTGGTATCTGAGATGAAGATAAATGGCCAAGAATCTGTCTGCACTTAAAGACATGACACCAAAGAACGAAGCAAAAGTAAATACAAATCCTGTGAGGCGGTAAGCGATGGACGTGGCATTAAAAGTTTGATTGTTCTCATTGTTCTGTTGTAACTCCAAAACAAGACATGCACTGTATAAAGGTTGGACTATTAAACCAACACCGAGATCAGAAACAGCCAGACTCAAGAGCAATGCTCTTAAAGGCTTTGATAACGAGGAAGTTTTTCTTATCGCATGTATTGTGATACTGTTCAACATGATGGCTGTATAAGATAAGGAAGCATTGATGACGCAATTAGCGATGTACGAAGAAGAGAGGTCTTTAGCTTCTTGCATTGTTGACTCAGGCATATAACTACGAGAGAAAAAAGCTCGCGACAGTAGTGACAGCTTTTGAGGCTTTGTCTTCACAGAAACTAGATGATCTTGAAAAATTCAAAACACTTGTTTCGAGCTGATGTGGAAGATCCAGGTGGTTAAATTACGATGTTCCACGCTGCAAACTCCGTTCGGTCTTCGTATTGGGGGGCATTACTGAGCTCCTGTTCACATCCAATAATACTTAAAACAACAGAGTATATACATCGCTGGAAACGACGCGGAAAAGAAAACTGGGAGCTAGTTGGAACTTAACTCAAACATCGCTTGACGTAAATGCCGAGCTAAATAAGTTGTTTACTGATCCTTCGGTCATTTGAAGCTTGTCTCTGAAGCAGGTTTCCTAGTCGCTGACATCAAAATAATGTTTGCCTGATATGAATGTTAATGTTTGTTCCCTGGCCAGGCCACAAGCAAGCATTAAAGATCTCTAGTTAGGTACCGAAGCAGGAATTTTTAATAAACAAATTGTGTGGGCATATGAAAAATTATTGCCAGGCTAGTTCAAAAATGAGTATTCAAGAAAAACCTAATTGATACTGGTCTTAATACACCGTTCCTGGTTTTCGCCCTCACGTGCTTCCTCGATACCTCGTAATTTTTGCGCTAATTGGTATAGCGGTAAATTATATAAGACATTTAAGAAACACAACACATCGTTTAAGCTTTGAATACATTGTCATGTATTGACAAGAGATCTAGGAACGCACTCGGACAACATGGCGGTTCACTGCAAACACGTTTTATTGAATCCATGCGTGCGCATGTAATTACTATATATGGTAAACGCACAGGGAGACCATAACATTTCCTCCACACAAAAATGATCTGTCCCTAGTTTGTAGACTGAGCCTAAGATACAATCTCAAGGAAACAATTAAATCGACTAACAGTGTCCGGTAACCTACAGAAAACAAAGAAAAATAAAAATAAAAACAGTTCAGAGATCGAGTCTCTGTGGTGCCCTGCGCACTCTCTGGGGGTACCGCCGCTCACGGACCGTAGGACTGACTGGAGTCACTTCAGGAGGGTCGGTGGCTACAGGTGAGGGAACAGAAACCATCTCCGATCGATCTGCCACGGGATCCTCTGGAACTGTACCAACCACATCGGGTGGTGCACTCTGTTGGATTGGCGCTGGTGGTAGGCTGACCACTTCTGGTTGGCTGACCTCAACAGTGTCGGGCTCAACCGCCGTTGGCTTCAGCTGGTCGATATGTCGACGCCAAATAATCCCAGGTGCCACCTGCACCTCGTACATCAGCGGACCTGTCTTCTTGACAATCAGCCCTGAACGCCACTTCAGAGTCCCCCGATAATCTCGTGACATCACAGAGTCACCAACCTCTAACTGACGACACTGTCTACCCTTCTCATTCGCGGCCCTAAAGCTCTGCTGATGCTGTTGGTTAACCATCTTACGGTTCAAGTTAGGTTTCACCAAATCTAGGCGAGTGCGCAACGGTCTTCCAAGGAGTAACTGTGCAGGGCTCACAGCGGTAGTGGAGTGAGGAGTGTTCCTATAAGCTATGAGAAACTTTGCCAACGTCTCCTTCACCGGCTTTGAACTTTGATGCATGGAACGTAACGCTTGCTTAAAAGTTTGTACAGCCCCCTCAGCTAGACCGTTTGTAGCCGGATGGTATGGTGCTGACGTTAAATGGCGGATACCGTTGGACCTGACAAACGCCTGGAACTCCTCAGAAACGAATTGTGCACCGTTGTCACTAACGATCTGTTCAGGAATTCCAAATCTGGCAAATAAATCGCGTAGGACTTCCATGGTCGAACTTGAAGTGGTGGAACTAACAGGAACCACTTCCGGCCACTTGCTGTGTGCATCGACAACTACTAAGAACATCGAGTTCTGGAATGGGCCGGCATAGTCGATGTGTATGCGTTGCCATGGTGTAGTGGCCCACTACCACGGATGCAATGGTGCTTTAGTAGGCATCTTCTGGTTGTGCTGACACCCACTGCAGGCTTTCGCTAGCTCTTCCAGTTGGCCACTGATATTAGGCCACCAGACGTAGCTCCTCGCTAGTGCTTTCATTTTTACCACACCCAGATGCCCGTCGTGCAGCTCCTCCAACACTCTGTCTTGGAGCTTATTGGGGATTACCACTCTCATTCCCCATATAACGCAACCTTGGTGAACCGTCAGTTCATTACGCCGCTCGTAGTAAGGCTTGTCTCCACCAACACGAGCAGACCATCCTTTTCACGATGGACTCGTACACCCTTGCTAGGACTGGGTCACGACGTGTTTCTCTAGCAACTGCTTCACTGGTTACAGGTAATGGCTCAAACTGGGTTGCGTGGAACACCTCTGACGAATCCACTTCCGTCTCCTCCCTCTCTTTTTGCTGAAGGGGGAGCCGAGACAGTCCATCAGCATTGCAGTGCTTGGTCGTGCTCTTATACTCTATCTTGTAATCGAAACCAGCCAGAAACATAGCATAGCGCTGGAGTCTCGCAGCGGTCATGGCAGGAACTCCCTTCTCTGGGCGGAAAATGGCAGTGAGGGGTTTGTGGTCTGTAATGAGCGTGAACCGCCTCCCATAGAGGTACACATGGAACCGTTTCACCCCCCATACGATGGACAATGCCTCCTTGTCAATCTGGGCGTACTTGCGTTCTGTCTTGGTCAACGATCGGGACGCAAAAGCTACTGGCCTTTCGCTGCCATCAGGCATGACGTGTGAAAGAACCGCACCGATGCCGGTTGGTGAAGCATCGCATGCAAGCCTAACTGGTAACGCTGGATCATAGTGCGTTAGCACCTGCTCAGATGTAATCAGGTGCTTAGCCTCTGTGAAGGCTTGCTTGCACTGTTCAGTCCACTGCCATTCGCTGTTTTGCTGTAACAACTGGTGAAGTGGGTGGAGAACTGTGAATGCATTAGGCAAGAAGCGGTTGTAATAGTTAACGAGCCCTAAAAATGAGCGAAGCTGTGACACATTCTCAGGTCTTGGCGCGCTAACTACTGCCTCAATCTTCTCTTGTGTCTTGTGGAGACCTTCTCTGTCGATCTCATGCCCACAGAACTGAACTCTATCCCTGAAGAACTCGCACTTCTCTTTGTTGGCCTTCAGACCCGCGTCTTGCAGTCGCTTAAGCACGCTCTCTAAATTCTACAAATGCTCTTCATCGGTTTTGCCCGAGACGATCATGTCATCGAGGATACACTGGGTGCCAGGTATTCCCTGTAATACCTGGTCTATGGCACGTTGCCAAATCGCTGGACTTGAAGTAACGCCAAAAACTAACTGATTGTATTGAAAAAGACCCTTGTGCGTATTGATCGTGAGGTATTTCTTGGATTCCTCTGTTACTTCCATCTGGTGATAAGCTTGGCGTAGATCAAGTTTGCTAAAATGTTTTCCCCCAGCCAAATTCGCAAAAATATCCTCTATGCGCGGCAGAGGATACTGTTCTGCAAGAAGAACTGGATTGACCGAGACCTTGAAATCGCCACAGACGCGCACTGATCCATTTCGCTTAACTACCGGGACAATCGGGGTAGCCCATTCACTGTATTCTACGTTAGACAGAATACCGTCCTCCTCTAAACGTGTCAATTCTGCTTCTACCCTGGGGCGAAGTGCATATGGAACTTGACGTGGCTTATGAAAGCTAGGCTGGCAGCCCTCCTCAACTTTTAAATCAGCCTTGTGGCCTTTAAGTGTGCCTACGCCCTCAGAAAATACAGACTCGTACTTCTGCAACAACTGATCCACTTTGTGCTGCATGACCCCTTCCGGCGTCTGGCTAAGCTTAAGGGCTTTGATTTCACCCCAGTCCAGCTGAATTTTGGAGAGCCAGTCACGCCCAAACAATGCTGGTCCTGGTGTCTCAACCACTTGTAGGGTTAACTCCTTTTCTTGGCCCTTAAACTTGACAATACACTTCATCTCTCCCTTAGGTGTGATTTTCTGCCCAGTGTAGGTTTTAAGTGTGACATGGCTCTTTGCTAGTTTCACGTGACCAAAATGTTCCTTATACTGTTTGTATGGGAGTACAGACACAGCTGAACCTGTGTCTAGTTCCATCTTGATCACCCTTCCCTGTACTTCGGGGCTGACATGATCCTTGTCACTCACGTTGTTAACCTCAAGGGATCCTAAGTAGTCATTGCTGTCTCCGTCATCACTGTCCACATAATTTACTGGAGGTCGGGCAGCTTGTGTCTCCCTTTTCTTGGATTTACAAGCCCTCACAATATGGCCGGTCTTGTTACAGTGGTGACATTTTTCCCTTTTGTACGGACAACTTTTATGATCATGATTTCCCAAACAACGGTAGCAACTTTGATCACCTGGCTCTTTAGGGGATGGGGAACTCTTTTTCTCTGAAGGCCTAGCTTCCTTCTTAGGTTTGGGCTTCTTGTTTGGCCTTGACTTGGATAACAAATCAACTGGGTTTGACTCTTTACCCCCCTGGAGAGCTTCAACATCCTTGTAAGATTGCTCAATAGCGATGCATTTCGCTACAGCAATGTCAAATGTCAGTTCCTCGAGTTTGAGTTTCAAAAGCTCTGACATCATTCTCTTATCTCGAATACCCGAAACCAATTGCATGGCATCATTAAACTTGCAATCAGTAGCTAGATGCTTTAGAACAGCAACATACTGACTCACCGTTTCTCCTGCGTTTCGCGCTCGGTTGTCAAACTAATACCTGGCGACTAGAGCAGATTTCTGGGGCTTCAATTGCTTCTGGAGACGCTCTACGATCGTGTCATACGTGAGAGAATCTTCTCTTAACAATATCGGGGCCACCAAATCTTTCGCCAGCTGGTACGTTTCGGTGGGAAGATTAGTTAACAGGACGGCTTTCTTCTGTTTCGAGTCGGTCACTCCATTGGCCACGAAGAAGAATTCTAGCTGTCCTGCATACGCTTCGAAGTCGGTTCCCACTGCGAACTTCTGAACTTTTCCGATGTTCCGAACCGGATTTTGTGCCGCATCAGTCTCGGTTGGCATCTTGAGACGTCGTGTGGATCTTGTTCAGGAATTCCTTTCACTTTTTCCGCTCTAAAATAACCCTAAGATCCCATCCTCGTCGCCAAAATTGTCATGTATTGACAAGAGATCTAGGAACGCACCCGGACAACATGGCGGTTCACTGCAAACACGTTTTATTGAATCCATGCGTGCGCATGTAATTACTATATATGGTAAACGCACAGGGAGACCATAACATACATGTTTCGGGTACTTCAGTATCCATCGTCAGTTCAAGGATCTTTACAGATTTGAAACTATATGTATAAAGTTGATGACAAAGACTTGTTTAATAGCTGATTAAAACAAATGTAATGCGAATATAAAACTGTGAAAATATTACATAACACTTAGGGGATACAACAAAATTAGCTGATTGTATATAACGTGATACGGATGTAAATCTGTGAATATGTTACACAATACTTAAGGTGACTCGATCGAAATAAATAACGCGCTCTATGCCTCTCTAAAAACTCTAATAACATCGTCATTTCTTACTCGATTGCCTTGAAACTTTCGCATTTTACACACACTATGTTTTGAGCATAAAATTCGTTCAATCTTCGTACCAGGTAGGAATTAACACTGAGCAGCGTTTGTTTTGGGATGATAAATACATTTATAAATTAAATTTGTTAAAAGTAGATGGTTTTGATACGAAACACTGAAAATTAATTTGTTTGAATGGGTTCAGTTTTTAAACTCGCCTAAACTGACAGCGCTGTTAACATCCAAAACAACAACAAAATATATTAAAACAAAGTGGAAAACAAAATTGGCAGCTGTCGCTTGTCCGCCGTATTAATGCTCTTTCGGTCTTCAGTTTGAAGCCAGGGTATCCTATGTAGCTGCCCATGAACACCCTTCCAATCTATGGGATCATCTTCATCTGCTTTCAGAAAAGCAATATGGTTTTTCACTGCATTAAGGGATATCC
This sequence comes from Siderastrea siderea, assembly GCA_964030785.1. Classification (NCBI taxonomy): domain Eukaryota; kingdom Metazoa; phylum Cnidaria; class Anthozoa; order Scleractinia; family Rhizangiidae; genus Siderastrea; species Siderastrea siderea. The sequence continues at coordinate 6,845,721 of OZ034972.1, forward strand.
CATGCAACTCATCATAAACCATATGTCGATCATACTCAAATCCATACAGTGCATTTAGTCGATGAAGAATGGAGAGTCCTGTATATCCACATTCCTTTGCTCTTTTCTGTCTCACTGTGGATCTCTCCTCCTCTTCAATTTCACACAAAGCATCAAAGGACATTAAAATACTTTTTTCTTGTGCAGGAAATTTTGCATGTTGCCGATATCCTGTATAGTAATAGTGGTTGGTTTCAGGGATATATTCACCTAGTTGAGAAATAAAGGAAAATTAATCGATATTGGGCTTGGATAAATCCAGCAATTGTACACCATTGAGCTGTAAAACAAAATTCAGAAACAAAAGAACAAGAAGTAAAAAGGTGACAGTGAAATTCGCCAACCTCCAAAATATTAATTTTTTTATTTGGATCTGAGTAGCCGGCGCGCCAAGGACGACTAACCGGCGATTTTCGCCGGTCGCCGGGGCTTACGGAGATCTCTGCCTCTGTGTCATTGATTATGTTTATGTAAAATTGTTGAGTTTCTACAAAATCATGCTAGAGATCAATGGTTGGAAAGTGATGCTGAGACCTTTCACTTAATGGCAATTCGATATGGTGTACTTTTAGAGGAACATTATGGTCCAACTGCCTGCCATATTACACTCCATAACCTCCTTCATTTTAAGGAAGATGTTGCAAACTTTGGTGGCTTAGACAACTATTCATGCTGGGTTCAAGAAAGAGCTGTTCGGAGATATATTCACCAATCTAACAACCACAAGAACATTGAGTGTACTTTTGCTGCAGCAGAAATAAGAAGGGAGGCCCTCAAAACAGAAAATGAAATTAAATCTGTGGAGTACAATCGTGTTGCTGGTACAGACAACACAGACATTCAAGTGGTAAGTTGTGTTAATGCAGGAGCATTAGCTGTAAATGACTTTGTTATTGTGTAGGATATTGTTGTCAGGCTCCCCTTTTCACAAAAGAACATTCTGTCACCCTGTTAATTTCCCTTTCAAAGATTGTGAGTCTGGACAAGTTTCTCTGTTGCTTTTCAATAAAATTATTATGACCTCAAAAATACCAAAACAGAGGACTGCTCAAATGCTGAAAGAAAAATTACACCCCTTCCCTTTTTTGTGAAACCATACAGGTCATGTACATGTACAGGTGTATTAGTTATGTCTGATACCTTTTTTTATTATTTAACAAATGCGTGCATTGCCTATATATGGTCAGAATGTTGTTATCTGTCATCCGTACATAACAGGTATCCTGCGATGTACGAAGGTTGCCTTGAGATTTGTCCAAAGTCTTGTAAGGCACTGCATAACCACGGTTTTTCTAACTGCAAAATGTGTTTTGTTGACATTGGCAATTTGTTGAATAATAAAATCCTGCTGAATCTGGTGGAAATGTCAGGTGATGTTCCGCATTATGTTATAAGATAATTGTTAAATATCTCTTATCTTGTAATCCAAAAAAGGTATACACCATACCTGTACATGTATATCCTTTACTAAGCCCCTGGAGGGCTAATTACTGTACCTAATTTTAGCTCAGACTCACAAAAAGGGGCTATGAGAAGGGGCTTTTACTGTATGTATTGTAGGGAGGGCCTGGTTAAGTAATTCCAAGTTCAGTGTCAACCTTTGATTTTTTTTTTTTTTGAAGAAAACACTGATTGATGTGTACTGTCAGTACAAGCTTTTGTTCATTAAGAAAGATATTGTTGATCATGTCTTCATGTTTATCCACTTCATGTCTGCATAATATAAACCATTTAGATAATGATTGTGGTCCAACACAGTGTTACAGTTTAGCGGTTAAAACAACATTTAGCAACTATTAGCACTGTAATTATGAATATATGAAATTCATATATTTGAACTGCGGAATGAAGAAATAAATGTAAAGAAGATCCTCGCAGTTATTAACGCAACTTATGCAGTTGCGAAAAGAAAGCCTGAAAAAATCAGGCTTGCCGGGATTCGAACCCTGACCTCTGCGATACCGGTGCAGCGCTCTAACCAATTGAGCTATCAAGCCAACTGGGAGCTGGTCATTAAATTGGTTCGTAATATACCCGGCAAGCCTGAGTTTTTCAGGCTTTCTTTTCGCAACTGCATAAGTTGCGTTAATAACTGCGAGGATCTTCTTTACATTTATTTCTTCATTCCGCAGTTCAAATATATGAATTTCATATATTCATAATTTCATCTTCATCTTTCCCGGGTATATTACGAACCAATTTAATGACCAGCTCCCAGTTGGCTTGATAGCTCAATTGGTTAGAGCGCTGCACCGGTATCGCAGAGGTCAGGGTTCGAATCCCGGCAAGCCTGATTTTTTCAGGCTTTCTTTTCGCAACTGCATAAGTTGCGTTAATAACTGCGAGGATCTTCTTTACATTTATTTCTTCATTCGCAGTTCAAATATATGAATTTCATATATTCATAATTTCATCTTCATCTTTCCCGGGTATATTACGAACCAATTTAATGACCAGCTCCCAGCTGGGTTGATAGCTCAATAGCCCTTTTCACAGTTACCTTTTCTCATTTGCATTAGAATGCTTTTGAACGTGGATGTGAGGCAATTTCGGGCAGAAACTACAAAATTGCCCGAAATTGCCTCACATCCACGTTCAAAAACATTGTAATGCAAATGACGAAAGGTAACTGTGAAAAGGGCTATTGGTTAGAGCGCTGCACCGGTATCGCAGAGGTCAGGGTTCGAACCCCGGCAAGCCTGATTTTTTCAGGCTTTCTTTTCGCAACTGCATAAGTTGCATTAATAACTGCGAGGATCTTCTTTACATTTATTTCTTCATTCCGCAGTTCAAATATATGAATTTCATATATTCATAATTTCATCTTCATCTTTCCCGGGTATATTACGAACCAATTTAATGACCAGCTCCCAGTTGGCTTGATAGCTCAATTAGTTAGAGCGCTGCACCGGTATCGCAGAGGTCAGGGTTCGAATCCCGGCAAGCCTGATTTTTTCAGGCTTTCTTTTCGCAACTGCATAAGTTGCGCTAATAACTGCGAGGATCTTCTTTACATTTATTTATTAGCACTGTGTAACTTATTAGCACCATGTAACTCATACTAATAATCAACAATTCATTATTTTGTTGGCAGGGATGGGCAAAGTCCCTGGAGAAGGCAAAACAGCTGACCAAGGTCCAAACTACTATTGCTCAACAGCAAATTTCCCGTGGAATCCTTGTTGGAGGTAAACACTCTCTGCTTCTTGGACAATCTCATAAACAAGTGGTTGCTGATATTTCAAATGCTGATGTTAGTGATGTAAGTGGAAATGCATTTGAATGCAGAAGTGTCTGGAAGGCTACTCATGGTTACGATGGGCTCCTATACCGAGAAAAAGAATTTGTAGTTATTATAAAAGAAGGTCAAGGAGAGGTGGTAGCACAGTTAAACAGGGTGTTTACAACCAGTGTTGCTGGTGTGCATGCACAATACCTTGATGTTCGAATCATCGAACATGTAGACTTTAATGCCCAAGGATTGCCACTGGTTAAACGGTCAGATGAAACCCTTTTAACCTCCACAACTAATTTGAATCGTAAGGTAATGCTGTTTCCTTCAAATCAAAATGAAGATGGTGAGCAGCTCTACATAATCATGGATTTCATGAAGACGCATTTTTCCTGTAGCAGTGGATACAGTTGTTGTGCCCTACTTTCCAGTTGCTAATGACATGGTCAATGTGAAGGGGGATGACGGAGCAGTGTGGAAAGCACGTGTGTTAACGTATAGTTTGAGAGGCCAAGTAGTTCGAGGACGCTTCTTTGCTGAAGGAAATGATGGTTTGTGGGTTCCTGAAGCCACACGACCGCAGGAAATTCATTTTAAGAGTATTCTTGGGCTTGTAAAAGGTAGTTGGGCTGTTGACAATTTTACTGCTTGGCAGCCAGATTGACTCAAAATGACATTTGCATTGTTAGAGGTCAAAACAGAGTTGATTGTAAAGATATCTAGTCTTGCAGTTTGTACTTCAGTGTTACCATGGAACAAAAACAGAAGAAGACTTTTGTTGACAAAATGTTGATGTAAGAACATCCAGCATCATTGGGAATATGGTGCATCTTCTGTTTAAACTCCTTTATTTAAAAATAAAAAGGAAAAAAAAAACATCTGTCCCGGTTGTTCGGTGGGTGGATAATGCTATCCACTGGATAAATCTCTAACCAATGGATAGCATGGTTTTCTTGTTAATGATTAATTTGGTGCATGGCATTATCACCCTTTGAATGACCTGGCCCAAATAGATTAGTGGCAAATATAATTTATTTTAATAATTATTATATTTTAGTGGATAAGATCAACATTGTTTTGCAATTATATACAGTAAAGATTCTTCTGTATGAGTGAGTGATTAATTTTGCAAATTAAAGAGATAGAAAATTTATTATAGCTAAGGGTATGATTTGTTCTTCAGTAATGGCTAGTATTTGACTATTTTAGTATGGATATTAAATATGGTAAATTTTCAATAATCTACGAATTATTATGGTTTAAGAATGTCTGGTTTGTTTGGTTGGTGTTAACATTAATTTTTCTTGGTACACTTTGTCTGTTGTGATCAGACTCAGGCATTGATTATTTGTTAAAATTCATCTGATCTGTATTAATTTTTAACTCACTCCATCCAATCCGTATTTTTAACTCAATAAATATTCAATGGTTTCTGTCCACCTTCATCAGAGTAAAAAAATGATGGAAAAATACAGATCAGATGAATTTTGACAAATAATCAATTTTCTTGGTATGTCAGTTGGTATCACGAACCAACAGTATTCCAATAATCTAATGATTATGTTCCAAGGATGGTTTATTTGATAGGTTTTTGTTTATGTTGGTATATTTTGGGTACTTTATTGGTATCGTGAAGCTAAGAGAATTCCAAGATGGTATTGAATATGTCAAATTTCCAATAATCTACCAATCATGTTCCAACAATGGTTTGTTTCATGGGTTCATGTTGGTATATACTTGGTACTTTATTGGTATCTTAGAACCAACAGTATTCCATTATTGGTATTCAATGTGTTACATTTCCAATAATTTCCCAATCATGTTCCAAGAATGGTTTGTTTAATGGGTTCATGCTGGTATATTCTTGGTACCCTATTGGTATCTTGGAACCAACAGTTTTCCAATATTGGTATTCAAAGTATTAAATTTCCAATAATCTACCAGTCATGTTCCAGGAATGGTTTCTGTGATGAGTTAATGTTGGTATATTATTGGTATCACTTTACCAACAATATTCCAATATTGGTATATTATTGGTACTTTAAAAGAAACCCAATGATGGTCCAACATTGGATTGCTAATTTCCAATGATATTCCAGTTTGGAATCTCTGTTTTTTTCCTGTGGTAGTTCCATGATATAGAAATTTTTACGCGAAACCTCGTAAAAGTGTTCGATGTTCGTTCAGAAATGTCAAAAGATTCCAAAGATCATTTGGGTTTTGAGAGTACAAGGCAAGAACGTCATGCTAGCCCACATATAAGGCACTAATAACATTACAATCCTATATGAATATATACACCAACTGTTAACGCACCTACCTCCACTAACACACACTTTCCTTCACTTGTACTCACTTTCCTTCATTTGTACTCACTTTCCTTCATTTGTACTCACTTCCCTTCACTTGTACTCACTTACCTTCACATTAGTGCCTTATATGTGGGCTAGCATGATGTTCTTGCTGAGTACAAGCATCCCGGCACTGACTGCCGGGAAACACAACAACTCTAGCACTTCCCCTCAGAAATAGCTCATGGAAACAGTGAATTTCTTGTGAAATTTCTACGTCTAGTTTTTCAGTTTTCATATGCTTGCAAATCAAGCCGCGACCTCATTATTTATAACTTTTCAGATTTTAATCGGACGCGACTATGAAATTTCAGTACGTTTCAAAAATAGCCGCTTTTGCGATTTTACTTGATTGATTTCGAATTCAATTTATGCAGCTGTTTGTCTCAGTGAAAAATCTCGCTTGTAATGTAAGATGCCGATGCCGAAGGCAGAGGCAAATAATTGATCTGCGAGACACTGACAAATCACGATATTTTGCGAAATCGGGGTCAATAATTGTTTTATCATTCAATAAGACAATGTGTTTATGCATTTAATGCACCTATCAATGGTTTGCCCCAGGATGGGGGGGGGGGGGGCGGCGGCGGGCAACCCACGAGAATTTGACTTTGTAAAGCTCTACCCGGGTAGGGATTTTGACATCCACAGCGGTCCCCTGGCTAGGTGAAAAATTTGACTTGGTCGCCATCTTGGAAAATAGAGTGGGCCTGGGAATGAGTGGTCCGCCATCTTGGAAAATACCCAGAAGTCATTTGGATGAGCTTCCCACGTTCTTTGCTCGGCCTTTCTCCTCAGTCATGAGCGATATTAAGGAGCATCTTGATGTTTTTGAAGCAAACAATTGTTGTTTTTAACATCCATCAGTTATCTATCTTAAAAGTTTATAACACATAGTGCTATATAGAGAGGGCAGCAAAAGCCGCTCAGACAAGGAAAAAGAAAATAAAGCAATTTACAGGTCATGACAGGTATTGTCAGGAGTACAAAATGTGTGTTAAATTGCCAGAAATGCTAAAATATCTCATGACAACAATGCACGCAGTACACCCATAATATTAATGGTAGTATACAATTTGAACAGCTAGAGTATGCCCTCCACATTTGGGGAAATTTGGGGAATTGCACGCACAGTTGGTGGTACCATTTGTCACCAGGATATCTTCTGGAGTCGCAGGGTTCTGCAATTAAGTGTTGTGAGCGCCTGAGTTCGTCGACGTTACTGTTCATGGTCTGTGATCCCCAGGGGTAGGGATTTGACTCTTAATGAAGACCCAAGGGTGGGGAAATTGACATTCAAAAACCTGAAAATGTCAAATTCCCCTGGGGTTGCCCCCCCCCCAATCCTGGGGCAAACCATTGATAGGTGCATAACCAGCACGCTTGTTTCACAATTATTTATTCCTACACTAAGTGCGCGCTTTCATTTCGTTCAAAACTTTAACATTCTGCAAAAAAATACAAAATTAGTAAATCATGGTGAACAATTTCATACATCATGGCCGCCGCGCATGCGAATCGCGTCATTTCTGGGACGGATTTTATTACGCATCGTATTCAAATTACAGAGAAAACAGTGAAAATTAGGCTTACCTTGTTGAATTTTGTTCTGTCCCTCCGTAAGACTATAATATTTCAAAAGTGCAGAAATCTTATTTGAAATAGACATCTATGAGGTTGTCTTCGAGCTATGTTGCGTACAGTTTGCCGACGATTTCACTGTTCCCCCAGGTTTTGAAAATTTCATGCATACTTCAGCAGGCCAGAAATTTTTGCGCCACTTTTGTCCATAATTTCATTCTTATAATTTTTTTATTCTTTTAGTTTATTTGTTTATTCATTTATTTATTTTATTTATTTACATATTAATTATTTGTTTCTTCATTTACTTATTTTTCTTGATTATTTATTTATTTATATTTTTAAATTCTTTCTACTCAGTATTATAAATTGTAATAGTTACGTGTATATATATATGTATTTTTAATATTATATAGTTTTAGTACAGAGGGCCACAAGTTTATTAGTATGTATATACTATTATGTGTTTTACCCTCTTTAAATAAAGGCTTTACTTACTTACTTACTTACTTACTTACTTCATTCGATCCGCCATACTGTCTTCAACAATAAGTAATGAGGTCCCACGGCAAAATAGTCGGTTGCACTGAAAAGCGGTTCCAAGGTCGCGTCGCAGAAATCTTAATCAGCTATCCACACACCAAAGTAAGTTTCGAAGGCAAAAATATGACCCACAAACCATTCATCGCTGTTCCCACCACGACTGAAAAACGGGTAAAACACTTATGATTTCCTAAGCCCGTGACATCTGGAAATGCCCACGAAATGAAAGATTTATAACCTTTTCACCGAACTGAACATCGGCTGCCATATTGAAAATGTTCAATTTATATTCAGCTTACATGACAACTTTAAATTTCACTTAGAGGTCCGCTGTACAAGCTTGAATAGAAGTTTCGGGCTGAACTTTCTCTGACAGTGTGATTTCGCGTGACAAAGTGGTGTGACAATATGGCTGTTGATTGCGCAGTGCTTAAATAACAAGAAAACGTGGGTTTTTCTTCTTTTTAACTTGCTCTTTGATTTGAATGTGTGTTAGACACCAAAATTGTGTCGCTTAATAGTAGATTTTACGGTTTTTCACTAATTCACTTAAACGAATATGAAAACTGTGTGAGCCCACATATCGAGCCGCTGACAGTATGAAATTGTTCGCCATGTCCGCTTTCGCCAATAATTAATTGCTTGAAAACGAATACATCAACTGATTTGCCAAAAAGGACAACGTTCAAAAGGAAGATTCCCACTTTTTTCTTCAAATTTTTAAGTCAAAAATCGCAGAAGTTCGGCACTTGAATGGCTTCCTTGCCCGCGTTTGAGTTTGAGCTCTGAACAGGTGACTCAACTGCGCACGAGCAGAATTATTCGCAGCAAAACAACTTCGCACTGTAATGCGCATGAGCAGACAATTATTCGTAGGCAGTTAATTGCAGTGACGTAATGGTCTCTCGGCCAATTAAAACGCCGGATAAAATAACGTGAATGATAATAAACAATTATTGGACGAGGTTGAGCAAAATATCGTGATTTGTCAGTGGCGAGCAGATCAATTATTTGCCGATGCCGAAGACAGAGGCAAATAATTGATCTGATTATGATCAGATCGATTAATAATAATTAATAATAATTAATTGATTAATAACTAATTAATAATTGATAATTAATAATTAATTTATAATAATTAATTGATCTGATTATGATCAGATCAATTAATAATAATTAATTGCTCAAACTCAAACACCGGCAAGTAAGCCATTAAAGTGCGGAACTTCTGCGATTCTTTGACTAAGAAATTTGAAGAAAAAAGTATGAATCTTCCTTTTGAACGTTGCACTTTTTGGCAAATCAGTTGATGTATTCGTTTTAAAGCAATTAATTATTGGCGAAAGCCGAAGTTACTAATTTTGTATTTTTTTGTGCTCAATATTAAAGTTTTGAACGAAATGAAAGCGCGCACTTGGTGTAGGAATAAATAATTGTGAAACAAGCGTGCTAGTTAAATGCATAAACATATTGTCTTGTTGAATGATAAAACAATTATTGAACTCGATTTCGCAAAATATCGTGATTTGTCAGTGTCTCGCAGATCAATTATTTGCCTCTGCCTTCGGCATCGGCACTGAATAATTGATCTGCTCGCCACTGACAACTCACGATATTTTGCTCAACCTCGTCGAAATAATTGTTTATTATTTGTATTCTCCCACAATCTGCGTGCTTATGGACGTCCGATATGGCGCACTGTCACGATCTGCCACCGTGACCCTTTTAAAACACGATTTACAAACACGTCTGCAGCAATTCTAATGTATTTTGTCAATACTACCCTGAAGTTTTCTGCGATCATAGGTGGAAAATTAAATTCAAGTTAAAAGATCTTCAGTAAAGGTCATGTTATTGTTTATTCACCAGCAGAATGTTCAGTATTTGAGAGATTGGATTTCAAACGTGATTACGTCATTATAACAGCAAGGCCATTGTTCAGAGGCCGCGCAACTCCAAGAGGACTAAGTGAACTGACTTAGGACGACAAAAATGAAAAAAAAAAAACGTCCATTTTACTAGTCGGCGCGACGTGCGCGTACCCATGACGGCCGCCTAATTATTTAAACTGAAAAATAGTCTTTTTATGTACATAGCACTCCCTATTACATCTCATATGTAAGGATCATACATTTACTACTGAACAATAACTAATATTTCAGTATAACTGTCCCGGGAACTGTATAAAGGTATAGGAGTAGCTATTTTGTTTTAATGTAACATTTATTGTAATTACAAAATCATTACAGAGTAACAAGTAACAATTACAAAATCATTTCAGGGTTACAATTAGAAACAAGAGAAGAAAACCTTACATTATACATACATACATCTATACATTACTTACTACACGATTACTGGCATGAGCTACCTTATACAGTGTATCACACACAACTGCTCTACACATTGATTTACATAGTAACTAACATAATCTTTAACGCTAACGTTAATCGGCTTCTCGGAACAATGGGTTCATAATAAAAAAAATACTACAGAGTTACATATCTAATAATGGCCGCCACTTTTATTTTCGTTTATTCACAAAGGCAATGTGCTTTTCAATGCGTTATATGTATTTTAATTTAGCTGTTAGGTGGCATAGTAAAGGTCTCGTTTTTCTTTGACGGTTATGATATATCATTTACTTGCCAGTAATCTGAGTAATGACGATGTGATTAAGTAGTGTCCAAAAATGAGACTTAGAGGTGTAACAAAGCATAATATCAATTTCGTTTAATGTGTCAAATTCGAAATGGGGCCAGCACGTCATGGTAGCCCACATATAGGGCAAGAACGTCATGCTAGCCCACATATAAGGGAATAATGTGAAGGTAAGCGAGTACAAGTGAACGGAAGTGAGTACAAATAAAGGAAAGTGAGTACAAGTGAAGGAAAGTGTGTGTTAGTGGAGGTAGGTGCGTTAATCAGTTTAATGTTATTAGTGCCTTATATGTGGGCTAGCATGACGTTCTTGCCCGAAATGGAGTTCCTTTAGCCAAAGAAACACTGAATTCCAAAAATCCTGACTAATCTTGCAATGGAAGAATAATGCTCGAGAGATTCTGCTTCTTCTTCACAGAAAGTGCATAAATCCGAATCCACGAGGTTCATTTTGCACAGCAACCTATTGGTGTATATAATGCGGTGTAAAAGATTGAACTGGAAACATCTTGTTTTGACATCAACAGTTACCTTGAAAGGGATTGAATAGATAAGATCCCAGTTGATTTTGTGATTAGGAAACAGAGTTTCATATTTTTGCGAGGGGCAGTGGGAGAGACGCGTTTTCGCGCAACTAACAACCAGTATAACTTAGAAGTTAAGACGGAGAGGCTAAAAGCGTCGTCATTGAGCTGTAAAGATAAATCATTTTGGTGAGTTTTGCCGTTGTTATCTGTGTGTAATAAACTTCTCCACGAGCCGGGAAGCGCCTTTGACAGGCCAAAGATCAACAAATAATCATTGAAGTTAAGTCCTTTACCCCTGAAGTGGTTCCATGACAACAACTTACCATCTTATGATAAAATGTCGCTGACGTGAACGATTCCCTTTGCGAAAAGCTTTTTGCTAAATAGTGGTTTGTTACCAATACGTAGAAACTGATTATTCCATAATATCTCATCAAAGACCTGATTAGTAGAGGAAATTCGCTTATTGTTGATAATGGGCCATGCAGTTAGGCAATCACGGTAAAATCTTGGTAGGTGGTCGTACGAGATATCGGAGGGTTTGACATTGCAACGCAAAATAAGATCACCGCCATAATCTTTTAAAAAGTAAGATAGAACAGCTTTCCATTGGCTGAAATAGGAGTAGCTATTTATTATTAATAAGAACGAGATATGATAATGTTAAGTTACTGGTAAGGCAAGTTTAAAAGTCTTTTTAATAGTTGTTTTCTCAGAACTGCAATGTATCTATTAATTTTAATGACTATGGTGTGTTTTTATATGCAGTTCTGTTACGCAGTTGATACATACTGATATTTAAATAGGCTGGCTTGACAGCAAATTAGAAGTAAACAAGCAAACAAAATAAATGCTAGAAATTCATGAGAGAAAAACTTGGTGCTGTTATGGTCTGGTGCTATTATGCTTAGAAATCTAATTAAAGTTTGTTTTGGTGCTCACTTAAGATTTCATCTGAAAAGTCAGGTGGTTTGCTATACGGTCCTCTGACTCAGTCAATAAGTATGCATTACAGAGTGTAAAGTACGTGATATTATTTAAGGCCATCTTCAACCCTTTCACTCCCAGAGGCAATTATGGAGACATGTAATGTAGTTGTAACTTTTGAGTCTGTGGACGAAATCCTAAGGTGTCAGACCATTCAAATGCCGGAAAGCTACTGAGCAGCACTTTCCTGTGGTGCTGTTTTTTATGCTGCACAAGGTGCTTCTAACTTTTGAGTCTGTGGATGAAATCCTAAAGTGTGACCATTCAAATGAAAGCTACTGAGCAGTACTTTTGCATGGTACTATTTGTTTTGCAGGAGTTGAAAAAAAAATGAAATTAAGCATTTTCTTGAATTTTTACTTTGGCCACTACTGGGAATGAAAGGGTTAAGCCTTCCTGCATAAAACAGCATCTATGCCTGCAGAAGACTCAAGTTGGTTTGTGCGAATATCAATAAACCCTTGTTTCTGTAAGAGTTGTTTGTATTCTGCTGCTGAGCGTTCTTTGCCGTGTGTCTGTACCAGCATATTGAGGCACAGGAGGAGAGCTTTTTTGGGTCCAGTTTTGTCTTCATTCAAGATCCTTTCAGCAATGAGAAGACAACCACCTGAACAACAAAAACAACAAGGCTTAAAATGTGGCCTGTTCACAGGTTAGAGAAATAATTTTTTTGCAGAGTAATAATTGAAGGCTCCCTGTCGACTCCCTGGTCAAGTAGTTATAAGCACATTAGACACATCTGGGGAGCGTCTCTCGAATAAAAAGCAATTCGTAAAAATACGAACCACTCATAAATTTCTACAAAGCTGTGATTTTAAAATGTCTCTAAGATAAGAAATATTTAGCTTATAGCAAAGTTTCATGCTTAGAAACTCCTTTGTTTATGAGATGCAGGGTGAATTACCGTGCCGGGAATCGACCTGAAAAGTTTCTAGGCTTTTGAGAAATGCACGTCTGGTCTGGAAGTCAGGCTTTTGAGTCCTGTGGTACGTTGCATAAAAGCTGGTCATAGGATCAAGCATGACACACAACATTTACCGTATGTCCACAATGTGTTAAGTCTCGACTTACCTTGGGTGCACCCCTGATGTTGGAATGGGTTGCACCATCAGTGGACATTAGTTTGTCTCTGCAATGCTGAAATGAAAATTTTGCCACTTACTGTAAATCCTCCAATACAGTGAAACTAAGAAAACCATGAACACTAAAATTTTTGTCAGGAGTGTTTATTGTTTTGGGAAAGAAAGCCAATCACATAAATTCAGAAGATGATATTTCAAGAGATGAAGCTGTAATATTGATACTTGGTAATTAAATTTGTGGTAAATGTGTTTTTTCCCGCCTTTGTTCTTGCGTTTAATTGGTCAGGGCACAACAAACAAATATATCTTTGCATTAATGGTTTTCTTAGTCACACTGTAAGCTGCCTCTCTCTACTAAGCCTGCTCCCTCCTATATGAACCCCCTTTTAGAGCACAAATTTAACTACGCCCTAACCCCTCTTTTGCATGTCCATGCTCTTCCCTGGCTGGGCTTACAGTTCTGGGCGGGCTTTTCACTAGGATTTAGCAGTTACTTTCTTCCCTTGAATAATTGATCACTCCCATAGTAAGAATGAATCACCCCTGGCTATTATATGAGAAAAATACAGTATGCATTAAATGACATTGCTGGTCAGTAGCATAGGAGAATTATGTTTAACCCCTCACCTGAAGGCAAACACTCAAAGACATTTGAAAGTATCAAGTTCACTTTTTCTTCAGGCCATTCATGAAGTATTCTTGACAACACGTACAACTCAGCCTTTGGCAGATCAGGTTGGAAAATATCCCCCACCACAAAAGAAACGTTTGCTTGACTGGGGCATTCTTCTAATGAAGGTTGGAAATGGTGTGCAGAGTCGACAACTGATTGCAATTCGCACACTGTGACCTTCATGTTAGGGTAGTACTGACATAAAGTGTATGCCATAGCTCCTGTTCCACCTGAGTATAAAAAAAATATGCAAGAAAGTTAAGCTTGATGGCTAATTCATTTAATCAAAGAACTCATAAGTAAGAACCATCCCTGGTACTTCTTCACATAATCTTATTAAGATCTTGTAGGATCCTAAACTAACCAGGATCTTGATAAGATCCTACTTAGATCCTATAGGATCCTATTAAGATCCTGACTAAGATCTTGTTTAGAATCCTGTGGGATCCTACACAATCTTGTTTAGGATCCTGTGGCATTCTGCAGGATCCAGGATCCAATAAAATCTTGTGCAGGATCCAAAACGATTCTACAGGATCCTGAGTAGCATCCTATAAAACATGACTACAATTATGGAGCAATTGCACTTGTGTCGGAAGGATTTAAAGAACGAGGCATAACACAATAGGCACTTTGTTATTTAATGAGATGGAAATAAGTGGCTGGGTATTCTGCAGTTAAGCGCCCCTGCAGGATCCAAGAAAACCCTGTAGAATCCTGCAGGATCCTAATTCTTATTGTACCTACCCCCTAAATCACAACAGCTATGGAACTTGCTCAAGTCAAATGCCTTAACCACAGCGTGACAGAAATGGCGTGACGTGCTATGCCTGGCTCTCAGAAATCGTAACCGCGCTTCTTCAGTGCTGTACTCTGCTTTCCACACTTCCTCTGAGGACAGTCCAAAGGTCCTCATCCACTGATTCAATCCTACCCGAACTGCACTTTCTAAGTTTCCAAAGAGAGGGTACAGTAGTTTGTTTGAGTGCTTGATGTAACCATAGACAGAATCGGGGCTCGACTGGGTTAGAAACTGGCTCGCCATTTTGGTGTTCGTATACAACCAGGATTCGCCTTGCTTGGTCTTTTGAAGCAATTCCAGTGCAACAAGAGTATCCATGAGGCGTATAGTAGCGTCAGGTTCGGTCTTCATCTTTGCTGCAATTTCTTCAGCCGATTGTGGAGTCTTGGAGTCATGTAAAAGATCAAAAATGCCCAGCTCACATGCTGCAAATAGCGCCTTTGACTCTCGGAAAGCGAAAATTAGATCTTGTATTTTATCTGGAATCGGTGGAGGAACTACGATCTCCTTTCTGCTCTGATCCATAGCTCGGGTGTAAGAAAATGTGCGGATCAGTCCTGGTTTAAGACATTTTAAGTTCCTTACAAGGGCGATTGAGAAGGGGCATTGATACTGCTTTATGAAAAACACCACGGGGAGGGGGGAAAAGAGGGCAGTGCAAAGGATTTTGGTAGGGGGGATCGTAAACCATTTCCACACTGATGGGGGGGGGGGGGGGGTGGTGATTAAAAGAGAATTGGGATCCTTTTTTTTCCTCTTTCAAACAGAGTTGAAAACTATTTCAACCAATAATAATAATAGTAATAATAATAATAATAATAATAATAATAATAATAGTAATAATAAGAATAACAACAACAACAATAATAATAATAATAATATTAAGTATGTACTTGTACAAACTTGAACAGTTCACGGTTTATTAAAGTATTATAATTCAACTATCTTTGTAATAAGTTGGTTAAGTCACCTGAACGTCCATCCATGACATTAAATGAAAAATAAATAAATAAATTGCTGTGGTAGCCAACATGTAAGTGTTTTTATAAAGTCAATCTCTAAACCGACAAATGTAATAACCTTCCTTTATCTGTGATTTTGCTTTAAAAGAGTTGTTCATTTCAATATTGCAATATCAGTAGGGTGACTCTGTAAATGTAATAAAGTAATGTAATAAAATGCTTATCGACTTGCATCTGGCCCTCCCATTCTGTCAATAAGACA
Organism: Siderastrea siderea; assembly: GCA_964030785.1. Lineage (NCBI taxonomy): Eukaryota > Metazoa > Cnidaria > Anthozoa > Scleractinia > Rhizangiidae > Siderastrea > Siderastrea siderea. The sequence continues at coordinate 6,861,423 of OZ034972.1, forward strand.
GAATGGGAGGACAATGTTAGTAACTACAGATGATGATATTTAAAGCTATCTACTTCAAGCCTTTCTGCATAAAATGGCATCTGTGCCTGCAGAAGACTCAAGTTGTTTTGTCTGAATGTCAATAAACCCATGTTTCTCTAAGAGTTGTTTGTATTCTGTTGCTGTGCATTCCTTGCCATGTAACTGTACCAGCATGTTCAGAGTCTGAAGAAGGGTCCACTTAGGCCCAGTTTTGCTCTCATTAAGAAACATTTCAGCAATTAGAAGACCACCACCTAAACAAAAATACGTTAATTAAAATACAACAGAAAAATTAAGTGCAATTGCCCCTGACTTTTTAATCACAGTGCAAACCTGCTACTATGCAGCCAGTAGTTGACCAGCAGGACACAAAAATCTGGCCAAGTTAACACGTTGGTCAGCTAATGCTTAGCTAAATTTAACGGAGCAGCCGCAAGGCAAGGTTCTAGCTACTCTTATATGATTTAATAAAAAATGTTCACATGGGACCTTCAGGGTCATGAGATGAAAGATCTTTCACTTCCATCAAAAGCTATAGCCCGACAGCTGAAAGCTTGATTTTATTTATATTTTTAACCAGAGAATGTTTTATTGATTAATGAAAGATCTCATTAACATTAACCTGAGTACTGGTATCAGGCTTTCAGGGGGGAGGAGAACAAATGTCTCTCCATTTCCCATCCCCCTCCTCTAAGGAGTGCCAAATACTTGGGTAAAATAAGTTATATTGAAATTAATGCAGAGAGTGGGGAGCTGTGAGCACAGGGCTGCAAATAATTTTTCTTCTTTAAAGGATAATGGTCTGACCGAGTCATCTTTTTGGTTGAAAAAAGAAAAACAACAACAAAACAAAGTGGCCCGGTTTCATATGTGCTTGAAGCAGTTGTTTATTCACCATCAATGAAACTGTCCTTGGTAGTTTGAAACATTTTGAAACATATTTTTGTCCAGTGACATGTACAGCAGTGATTGTGTCAGCAAATTTTGGTTTGTAGATTTTGGGGGGCAGCTTCTCAATACTGGATCAACATTAATGTATGGAACTTGAATTTTTGGGCCTGCAGGCCCTCTCAGGTTCAGAAAGGACAACGAAAACATGTCAGGTAGCAGGATAATTTTTCAATAAACAGTCTACCAAAATTTAAGGGAGTCACAAGTCCTCGCAAGTTTGGAAATGCTGTATTAACTAATGTACAGAGATCTAGAGTTACTCTGGAAGCAAACGTAATATGCTACTAGTTATTTCACTGCAGGCTTGGTGTAGCAACAGCACTATTATAACAAATGAAATTTTGACAGGACATTAACTGTTGGCCTTTGAGACAAGACAAGAAAAGATGCTCCTTTTGACAAATTGTTACTGGGACTTATTCTTACCTGAAGGCAAACTCTTGAAGACATTTGAAAGTATCACGTTTACTTTTTCAATGGGCCAGTCATGAAGTATGCGTGACAACACATACAACTCAGCCTTTGGTAGATCAGGTTGGAAAAAATCACCCACCACAAAAGAAACATTTGCTTGATTAGGCCAATCTTCTAATGAGGGTTGGAAATGATGCGCAGAGTCCACAACTGATTGCATGTCACAAACTGTGACTTTCATGTTTGGGTAGTACTGACACAAAGTGTATGCCATTGTTCCTGTTCCACCTGAGCATAATTAAAAAACAGTTGACATAAGAAAGTACAACTATATGTCTTGGTAGCTAATTCCTTTCAATGGTCTGTGACACAGTGTGACATGCAAGTGATTCAGGGCACTGCCAACAATTTGCATACTTTTATTTTATTGACTATCCAATGAGATTTCAAGGACGGCTCCCAGACACCAACTCAGTAGTTCTTAGGGAGCTCGTGTAAGCCTTAAAGTTCTGATTGATTCAGGTCACAGAAAATTTTTCAAAGTTATCTGAACTACCTTCAATTGTGTGGTTCCAGAAAATATCCATACCCCCACCACAGAGGGTCACTGGACATTCCGAGGGGGAAGGGATATCAAAGCCCAAAATTTTTAAAGGAAAGTATAAACCTCAACTGGAATTTTCAGAGGGGTAAGGGGGGGGGGGGGGGGGCTCCAACCCAAACAACTCTCTGTGGGGGAAGTATGGATATTTTCTGGAACAAACTTCACAGAAGGTAGCAACAGAATGATCGGGGATATGTGCCACCGTGAGGGGTATGATTTTCAAACAGTTTGGTCTAGGATAGGGTAGAGAAATCAGAGCATTTTGGTTTAGAATAATGTATCATATTTCAGGAAACTAGCGATTGACACACAGTGAGTCTGGGGCAGGGTGGAAATTTTTTGTTTCCAGTCTAGAATAGGGTTGCACCAGCCTAGTACCCAGGGATACTCTTCTCGCTCACATGACTTGGTGCTAAATTTCATGACGTCACCAAATGGCACACTGTGAGAATGCCTAGTGGACCATGCCAAATCCAAGATGATGCCGTCTGAGGGTCATCTAACTCTTCAAAATTTTGTTAGCGGGAATAGTACTCTTATAGGCATTCTCCAGGGACCTAACTCGGTGACGTCACGACTTTTCGTACCAAGTTGAGTCGAGTGAGCAGGGGGAGAACTAGGTACTAGGCTGGGGTTGCACAATACAACTGAATGTGGTCTGGAATAGGATACGGATCCCAGAGCTCCCACCCAAACAATTAAATTGTACCACCCCCCACATTGGGGTCAGCAGCATTTTTTATTTCAATAGTTATGCTTCAGGATTTCACTTACACACTCACATGTTACAACCACCTTGTGTAGTATGATAAAAAGCACCATAGACACGGCCACACTTTGGAATTTTACTCACCCCCTAAGTCACAACAGCTATGGAACTTGCTCAAGTCAAACGCCTTAACCACAGCGTGACAGGAATGGCGTGACGTGCTATGCATGGCTCCCAGAAATCGTAACCGCGCTTCTTCAGTGTTGTACTCTGCTTTCCACACTTCCTCTGAGGACAGTCCAAAAGTCCTCATCCACTGATGCGATCCTTCCCGAACTGCACTTTCTAAGTTTCCAAAGAGAGGGTACAGTAGTTTGTTTGAGTGCTTAATGTAACCATAGACAGAATCGGGGCTCGACTGGATTAGAAACTGGCTCGCCATTTTGGTGTTCGTATACAACCACGATTCGCCTTTCTTGGTCTTTTGTAGCAATTCCAGTGCAACAAGAGTATCCATAAGGCGTGTTGTAGCGTCTGCATCGGCCTTCATCTTTGCTGCAATGTCCTCAGCCGATTGTGGAGTCTTGGAGTCGTGGAGAAGATCAAAAATGCCCAGCTCACATGCGGCAAATAGAGCCTTTGATTCTCGGAAAGCAAAAAGGAGATCTTGTAGCTTACCAGGGACCGGTGGAGGAACTGTGATCTCCTTTCTGTTGTGATCTGTCTGATACATAGCCCGTGTACAAGATAATGTGCGGATGAGCCACGGTACATGAAAGCTCCTCATGCCAGTTTTAGGAAATAATCTACGTATTGCATGGGCCATTGAGAAAAGAGACACTGCTTCAGTCAGAGCTGTACTGATTTCCTAGAGCTTACTCCGATTGCGTGAAACGCGAATGCGGGGTTTCTCAGAAGAGCGGAAGACATGCCCAGATTGCGTGACGGAAGTGACAGTAGTTTTAACACAAAGTCCCTTGAAGAAGCTGTCGACATATGGAGAAAATTTATAAACGAGTCGCGATTTTCATAAAGCAGCCACAGAAAAGTCTTACTCTGGGCCAGGCATAAATGCAACTCAACATTAAAAAAAACACCTTGCAAAAGCCAGCAAATGTGATGCTTTTCATTGCGTGACAGTGGCACCTCCTATTCTCCCCCCGTTCTTTTTGCCCTCGCCCCAATGCTCGCGCGGCCAAAAAGCGAAAAATGCGTCGAGCGCTAATTTGCTGTAACCATAAATTTGCTAGGAATATACCTGTTGTTGGAAGTTATGTGTATACAATTTAAAAAGTAGTTTTTTTGTTAATTTTTAAATAAACTTAGTTATCAGGGCTTTCCAACCTCGTTCCCAGGATTTTTTTGCCCAAATTTAAGAAAAGGGAAAAAGTCCTGGGAACGAGGTTGACGGCTTTCTGGAAGACCATTGTTATTTTCATGAAGTGACACCGGGTTCAAATAAAGATTTCGTCGTCGTCGTCGTCGTCGTCGTCGTCGTCGTCGTCGTCTTCTTCTTCTTCTTCTTCTTCTTCTTCTTCTTCTTCTTCTTCTTCTTCTTCTTCTTCTTCTTCTTCTTCTTCTTCAACTTGGGTGTTCTCGGGCAACCACTCCCTGTCCAGGCGCAAGCTAGAATGGTCAAGAATAGTTCTGTCTTTTACCTCGCTTTGTGAGAGCTTCTCTTTATGATTCGTTGTGGAAGAAAATGAGTTAGTTTTGGCCAATATGGACCACTATAAAGGGTCAATATGAGCCCATCTTTTAAATGTAGGGACTATCATGAAAGGGACCCAGGTCTTCAAGTGTGTTTTATCCCATATTAACTGTTATCAAAATTCCGAGTCGCAACGGAGCCATTGATGGCACTGCTGGGGCCCGTTTCTCGAAACTCCCGATAACTTTCCCGGCCCGGTAAGTATTTTTTTGAGCTCATTTATTTGTCAGCTAATGGTAATTATTGGCGCAAACTTAGCAATATGATTCACGAAATTACAAAGATTAAAATTTAGCATTAAATTTAAATAAAAATTGTAGAGCTATTGGAGAATACTGTGCACCTAAAATAGTTTTCGGGCCCGGAAAGTTATCGGGAGTTTCGAGAAACGGGCCACTGGAGTCATACTCGAACTTCGGTGGATTGTAATCAAATGAATGCAAGCAAAGAACAAACAAAGAAGCCCTTCTTAAAATTTAGGGTGCTTTCCTTTGGGATGATCCGGTTCAGGATCAGTAGGTCCAAGATCACTCCGAACATAGTGCACCAAAGGAAACGATAGATCCACTCTGGACAAGGATCCTTCAGTTTCTTTAGACGCAGGATGGTCCGAGCGATCTTGGATCACTGATCCTGATCTGGATCATTCCAAAGGAACACACCCTTAAACACACAATATTTCTCTTACATTTCCGCTCACCAGGCTAAATTCACTTCCGTTGGAGAACAGTATCGTCTTTAATATCTTTATACAAATGGTGTGAAAGGAAATTTCACTCAACCGATTAAGAACTCGGTAACAGGCTTGCAGAATGGCTTGTAGTATGTTCAGAATAAAAACTGGGGAGACACGAAAGAAAAAAAAAAAAACGAAATGCATGAATACATCATAATCATAACTGAAATTGATAAAAATATGGCCCTACTATTTTTGTCCTTTTTGTTTCAAGTTGCTACTGGTAAGCGTAGAAAAAAACCGTGATCTCGTATCTCGCGTCCAATATTGATTTCTTGCTTCTTAACTAGACATTTGCTCTTACGCTCGGGGAGCATAAGAAGTGGAAACATTTTGCAATGTCGCGCATCATTTTATACCAGCAACAGTGCAACTCAGGAGAAAAAAGGCCCGGGGCCCGTTTCTCGAAACCTCCGATAACTTTCCGGGCCCGGTAAGTATTTTTTCAAGCTCATTTTTATGTCAGCTAATGGTAATTATTGGCGCAAACTTAGCGATATGCTTCGCAAAATAGTAAATATAAAAACTTAGCTTTCAAAATCAATAAAAATTGTATACCCATTGGAGAATGTTGTGCACCCAAAATAGTTTTCGGGCCCGCAGTTATTGTTGGGTCCCTCTGACATCTTGTAAGGCTTTCTTGGTACCTTTGCGAATTTTCGCAGTTTTCCTAATTTTCGTAGCAGAGTTCAATCCCGGACATATCTCGTTCCAAACGGAGTTTGTCCAGGTCTAGGTCGATTTCTTTAACGCCCTCTGCTTTGTCACTCTCTGGGATGCCCTTGATTACGTCTTTGTTGTTGGATAAGAACTTGTGGAGATGGAAGCCTCCCTGATGGCACATGGCCTTTACGTTCTTCACCAACTCCACTGCTGACGCTGGTGTAGGGAATGACGTGGCACCTAACAGGTGGACTGTCATGCTGCAATCTACGAATTCCTTGGAAAGATAATTTCTTTCTCACCAGAGGAAGCGCAGAAGGTTGCGATGCTTGGGGCTGACACGGACTTGGTGGAACATGCCCTCTATGTCACATGTCACAGCGATCGGCTCTTGTCTTAATCTTAGACGGACGCCTGTCAGGTCGTTGGTCATCAGGGGACCTTGAATCAAATACTTATTCAGGGATTCACCGTTGTACTCCTGACTGCAATTAAAAACTATCCTTAGTTTCTTCTTTTTCGGATGTCTTGCCCCGTGGTGATTGATGGAAAACGTCACGCCAGGTTTCGTATCACAGGCAGACCACCCTATGTGTTCGTGGTTAATAATTGTTGACAGAAGACGATGTTGAAATCAATGGCGCGTATAGAAGAAATATAGAGAAACATTACGTCGGCTTCGATATACTAGAAAATATAAAATTTACCCTAAATGATTCAATAAAAGTTAAGATGAAATGTTGACTGAGTCTTGCGTCATATTTTTTTGCCGGTCCCGAGCCGTTTAAGGCGTTATTTTGTGAGGTCATTATCGACTGGTAGAAACAGAGAGAGAAGGGAGAACAACCTTTCGAATTGTCCAAGCACCAACATGCCGCACTTTTGCTAGACCTTCATTAGGCATGCCCTTCACATCAAAAGAAGCAGGTTCACTGATAGCTGCTCCCTGTACCTTCTCAGCAAGACACCGCACGGCTTCCTTGTAGACCTCCATCATCATACAAGCCCCAACAATTGACTGCAACGTGTTCAAGGGCTTGGCCGAAAAAACTTTTCTAGATCTCGTAAATAAGCTGCAGAACGTGTGATCATCATGTAGAGGTCCCTAGTGTCATTGCTCCACTGAGAAGTGGAGAGCTTTACTTCATCTAGGTTCACTTATGAATCTTCCAGGATGATTTGGCATGCCCGGCCCCAAAGAATCTTGCCAAATGTCTCCTTGTGGGGATTGCCACTGATTATGTCTCCTATCAATCTGTTCTTCTCAATGGCAAAGTCACTTAAGGGATCTGCAACTTTCATTTCTTCCAGAATAGAGCTGAGATTGAATGATGGGGGAGGAAATCTGCAAAAATCATTGGAGGCTTCATCGCTTAGTACCATAAACACTGCTTGCAGATCAATAACCATCTCATCAGGTTTCCCTCTTTCAAAATAAGATTTCACCAGATTTTCTGTTTGCGTGGTAACTTCCAAGACATCAAAACCATTGTCATCATCGTTTGGAAGCTCGAAGCCATCTGCTACTCTCAAATCTTCCAAGTCGAGGATCTTCTTGCGGCAGCATGTAACGTCTCCTTCTAATGGATCTGACTGTGCTGTGCGCAGACATCAACGCATTCTGGCACAGGAGGTAATAGCTGATTGTGGTTGAAATCGACTACCTGGAGGTGATGACAGGCCTTGATCCGGGTAAGAGAAACATACAGCAGTCCAGGGACAAACTCTTTACTGCAGTGCAACACTACTGAGGGGAGAGTAAGTCCTTGGGACTTGTGGCAGGTGATACCATACATTAATGCCAGAGGGAATTGAGTACGACTTCCGACAACCTCACTAGTTCTTGAAGTGTTTGTCCAGGTCTCTCTCTTTACCACCTTGTCCTTCTGCACCAAAATCGACAACAACATCATCTCCGCTCACACTGACGAAAGTGCCTTGTGATCCATTCACCAGACTGTTTGACTTGTTCCACAGCAACATGACCTTACAACCAGGCTTCAGAAGAAGTACCCGATCAGCAGGACACTGTATGTCACTGACATTTCCCTCGTCATAGGCTTCACATGTGAGCAAATCGCCAGGCAACGAAAACAGGACATGCAAATTGAAAAACTGAACTGGCAAACGCTTGAAAAAAATATGAACAGCTGATTCTTTCATTTCCTCTGGCAGAGCTCGAGACAGACTTTCGAGAAACGCAAATGAAGTATCACCACACTTTCCCGCGCGAATTTCTTGCAAGCAGGCGACAAATTCCTCCTCGTTTTCATTTTGACGCAGCGGTGTTTTTAATTCAAATCGATGAGGAATTGCCTTGATAAATAGAGGAGATTCGAAAACGAATCTTCCCAGGTCGAAGAAGTTAGAAACAGGGCGAAGCTGTAAAAAATCTCCAACTAAAATTACTTGTTTTTCACCGAAGAGGTGCGAGGATTCGCACGGAGGTGATAGGACCTCGTGGATTTTGTTCGCCAGCTCGAACACTCTTATGATAGTATCTGCCTTACACGTTCTGCGACTAAATTATTGGCGATTGCTCTATCCACTACCAAGTTGGCCGGCAGATCAGCTGTGCGCAACCCGAAAAACGCATGAGTTGTTGAAGCGTTGATACCAACTTCCAAATACACCGCTCCAGAAATGTCACTCGCGCACACAATGGCGACATTTTTGGCTTTTCTCTGCAGATTTCTACGTAGTGCCCGCACCAAATGGGATTTTCCAGTGCCCGCTTGTCCAGTTACTAGAAGGTTATGCCCGCCTTCGGCGATCTTGACGATGTTCGATTGTTCCGAAGTTAAGGTGTCACAACTGCGTGGAATAAACAGAGAATGTTCCAATGAAGTTCGTTTAAACATAGGTATTCTGCAGTTATTTCTTTGTAGATACAAATTGATAAACAAGTTGTGATTCAAGTGATTCCTTACCTTTCCATTTTTACAAATAACCGTTAAACTTAAGATTACATGTGCACTTCGATTCATGTCGACTCACAACATTGACCAAATGTGCGGGAAACTGTGAATGTGCAAACGTAAACATCTGCAGCCTTGAAAATCGTTTAGATTTATCTTTCGCTCTTTGAACTTCAACCACACTGTTAACTCACTTTCCTTGTTATATTTAAAGTTAACTTCCGTTACCACACGGTGGCCATCGTACAGTACGCGTTCTACACGCAAGAAACTGACAGAGTAATCACTGTTTACGGACGACTGCCAGCCGTCACGTGCAATATTTGGCAAATCGTCCTATTCACTTAAACTTGGCTTGTAAGATATCCCGAATTTCTCTTTAAATTTAAATATCCACGCATTCGCGGGCCTCCTCTCGATCTTCGACGTTGAGACGCTACAACCACTCCGCTGTTCAGCCACAGTTCTTTTATGGCCCTTGTAATGAGGCGTATTGAGACATCATCAACTGAAATATTCTCCTTTTCATGTTCAACGTGGTCGTAGATATCCTGACTATAAGAGAAGGCTTCCTTTTCGACACAGTAGTTTTGTATTAGCCTGGCTTTAAAAAAATGAACGGATAAATTAATTTCCCTCATAGTCATACAGTAGTTATACGAACTCGGGAGAGTTCTGAATCGGGATAAAGTTAACTTACCAAGCTTTAACAGACACCAATATCTGGGAAGAATTCGTTTCAATTTTCCGCTTCTTTATAATGTTTCCTTCGTCATTTGGTTTGAGCGTGGATAACATTTTGCTCGCCTGTTCTAGACCGATCGAACGGATATGGAATATTTGAATGTGTAAACATCCGCAACCTTGCTCGCTCATTGGCCTACGCGAACAATGAGCGAAAGTCTTTCTGGGTTTCCGGTAGTCGCCACTCGCACGACCCGACTCTGGTGAGTAAACGGTTCGACGTCACTGGAATGCCAATCGCCCCCCACGCTCGGTACGTATTTTGAATCGGTTATTGTTTAACGGTGTCCAATCAGAAAGAGGCAATCAGCGGGACGGTTGCTGGCTGGCACATGAAAATTTGCTACGCATTTCGACCGCTTGGAAAGTGTGGGATTCTGATTTTCGTCGAGGGCTAGCTCCGGGCCGTTTGGACGGATTTTCGATCGAGAGGTACGAGAAGAAGCGTGCATCTCTCGGCTTTTCAGCTCCGTGGTTTGAAAGCTGAGCGATGTGATTTTCTGGGGAAAAATCACCTCGGCGCTGGAGCAGTTCAAAAACCCGGTTTCCTCCCTTGTCCTTCTCTTAGTGTGACACTCTACGGCGAACTCAAAACTCTTCGAAATCGCTATAAATACCATTTCTGAGGGGAAAGGACGACAACACACGACAAGTGAGTTAATTTAACGTTTATTTAACATTGGTTCATACATATATTTAGCGATACGTCGCGATAGCATGAAACTAACGGTAAATCCCATACATTTACTATAATTATTTCAAACTGTTAAGCACGAACTTATTGTCTGGGCCCCCTGTGAGTGAACCCAGCCCAGTACCCAGGCGTTCTCTTTTCGTGGCTTCACCGATCGGTGACGTCACGATATTTCGCACCAAGTCGAGTCGAAGTAGCGGCTGTGCGTATACCGTATTTACTCGAATAAGCGCCGCGGCGCTTATTCAGTTTTTCGCGCCTCAAATGCAGCGCTTATTTAGAAATTAGACGCAACAAAGAAATCTTGTTTTAATTTAACGGGATATTTTTTATTTGTACGAAAATTTTGCTTTTACAGTCAACGCACTTCACGCATGAACGATCGTGGAATGAAGATTGCATTCTTAACGTGCGCATTCCTTTCTTTAATTGGATAAACGTATTCTCGTAGATAGATTGAAAGATAACGAATTTTTTTCGATGAACGAAATCGATTCGTCGAAAGTTCACACGTAACATCAGAAATCGTCTACATGGCGCACTCGGAAGAAGTGCTAATCAATTACTTCAGGGATGTCATCCGTTATCAAGGATCTTTATCTCCACAAGAAAATGGTTGAGACCGGCGCGTGGACTGTTTTATGAACAGCTCCTTTTGTCACTCTCGTGTTCCGTGGAATATCTGACAACCCCAATCCAGCAAAAGGTTAACGATTTCGTTCTTTGCATTAGAAGGCAAAGGTTTACCAGGATCGTAACAGCCCCCAAGGGAATTTCCTACCATTTGGAGTTAGGAAACCTAAACTTTCATGTTCCGATCATGTGCAAACCTATGTACACCGCAACACACTGCAGCGAAAACCGTGACAGGTATAAAATTGTGGCGGTTGTTGTTTATATTTCTGCGGGTTTCCGTTTAAGCTACGAAACCTCCAGCCGAATAACTAAATTAGTGTTTCGAATATAGAATCCAAGTTTCAAAGAATCGCTCAATTTTTCGAAGAATGAAATCGAAGAATGAATTAATCTGTAAATGGTTTGAACCCAGGATGTCATATCATAATTCGGTAAATTGTGATCGTCCGGGTGAGTGTAGTCCTGAGAAGGACTGTTTGAGGTGACATTGACTGACGTTTCGACAACCTGAGCGGCAGTCATCATCAGAGTCAAGTAAACTGTGAATCGTCAGTAGATGTTATAAGTCTCTGGTCGTTGTCCTGATTGGTCGACGATCTCGTGATGTTATTGGTCGTCTGTCAGTTAAGCCGTGATGTTATTGGCTGTGAAGACTGTAAACGTGATTGGTGCGTTTCGATCCGTCTTTTGTTAGT